>OX637396.1:24198700-25426200 GCA_951799425.1 Ilex aquifolium | reverse complement strand
ATCCAAATCATAACTTTTTTTGTATTTGAATGTTACTATTTTTTATTTTTAATGTTACTATATATATATATATATATATATATATATGCACCTAACCTATATATGGATATAGATAGATAAGAGAGAGACAAAATTTTAATGTTAGTCAAACTCTTAACCTATATATGGATATAGATAGATATGAGAGAGAAAAGATTTTAATGTAGTCAAACTCCTAAGATTTAGGAGTTTTTAATTTTTAGTTTTATTTTACTTCTAAAGGGAAGGGATAGTATTGTAAAATTGACAAAAAACGAATTTCATAACAAATAAGTTTCCTTGACGGACTTAAGTCCAAACAAGTTCATATAAGGGACCGGCCTCCAAATTTCCCTAAATGTTATTTGTATGTTAAACCTCTTAACCCCCATATGAAACCCACCCCCTTTTGAGTTTCATGAAACTCAAGTATGTGGGTTTCATGACCGGGCCATTTAACGGGCTGAGTTTTCAAATCCTAAGCTAAATCCTAAGCTAAACATGAATTACCAAACATGAATTTAATGGTTTATTCCCAACCCACAACCCAAACCCCTCCCAAACCCTCGTACAAAACAGCCCCTAATTCCAGGACTCTCTTGTCTCATACGTCTCTGACTCCTCATTCCCTTACGCCCAATCTCCTCCTCTCTTTTTTTTTTCCCTTCCCTTCTCCTACCGCTCTCCTCTCTCTTCCCTTTCCCCTCTCTCCAGACCTTCCTCTGTTCTCTCTCGCTCAATCTTCTCTCTCTACCCACCCTGATAACTCCAAGCGACAACAACTTTTATTTTGTATAGACGATCTCTCTCTCCGAACACCGACGGACCCAACTTCGACCTCATTGCCCCGTCTACGGCCTCCATCGGATAGGTTTTTCTCCCTCCTTTCACATGGATGTACTTGAAGCATAGAGTAACCTCTAACATATTTCTATAACTGAGAGTATCAACTGAAATCGTTGAGAGATATTCTATATCCTTTCTTTTGAAGTGGCCTGATTTTTCTTTCATGGGCTTTATCTATTGTTGTTTTTATGGTGACGGTGTGGATTTTTCTCTCTAGGGCCAGTGATCCTTCTTCGGCTACTGTAAACACACTCACTCCATTCGACTTGCCCTCAACCCCTTTCTTTCCTCTTCGAATTTATATGTATTCTTTTTCATATTTGAACCGAAGATATTCAATAGCCTTTTTTAAGATTGGGAGTAAACATGATGTATTTGGGGCTGTCTGTAGTTGCGTGCATTTTCCCCTCTCACACAGTGTAAATTGTAATTTTTATCGCAAGGGAAAATCATAAGAAATTGAAATATAGAGTTACTATTAGATAGACTTGCTACAGTTTTTTCCCATTTGGCAAACCTGATGAATTCAGTTGAAAAACAAATGCAAGAAAATTTTGATTTCGGTGTCAAATAATTGACATAAAAATAATTTCTGAATTTGCATGAAAATAAAGCACTATACTTAACTTACGATTAGCTGTGTAGGGGTTGTTTAGTGACTATAGATTGTGGAGTGACTCAAAGTCATTTGGGCCAATATCATTCTGACTTTAAAATTGTTGAAGGAAAAATTTGTGTAATTTCATAATGATACATTGTCCCAAAGACACCAGTTTTAAATTCTGTACAAAGACACCTACAAGGTATTTGACCAATTGTCCCAAAGATTCTTGACACTTTTTTTTTTTCACACACACATACACGCCTCATAGACATACACCCTCTTGAACCACAGCCGCACATAGGCGCACCCTCCCAACACACAAACACATACTCCGTCACTAATATACACAGTCTGTTTGTTTTCTGGTGGTTGCCTGGCAACTATGTTTTTCAGTTGGTGAATTTATGAGTTGTGTTAGATTACCACAGTTTTTTTTCTTTAGGTACCGTTATTAGTATGCACCTGTTATAGATTGGTTTTTTGGTTGAGGTACTTCTGGTACCTCCTTAATCCTTTCAGGCTCTGTGATTCTTTAGGTACCATTCAGGTGTTTGGTTCGTTTGCCCTTTTTGTTTGTGTAGTTTACCTTTCCTTTTTTGTTTTTTATGTTATCTTTGATTTACAATGTTCAAATTAGATGTAGATACTACCCATTCTAGATTTTGATATACTACAGTTTGGTTTGATAAATTTTACTGTAATAAATTACGTTGTTTTTTGGTTTTGCTGGAAGGATTTTGATATTGTTCAAGGGTCATGATTTTAGAGATAACTATGCCAATTGAGTCCATTTTGATTGAAATTTTTTCTCAATTTTTCTAATTAGCGATTTTTTGTGTCATACGACAAAAACAAATTGTCTATTCAGGGCAATGTCTAGTTTTTTTATATCGGTCTTTTATATCGCAGCTTTTATATCACAGCTTTACTCTCACGCAGTGCTTCAGCCGTCCTCCCATTTCTGCGGGACACTCTCTTGCCCTGTGACGTCTCATTTCCACTACTCCAGTACTCTCTCTCTCTCTCTCTCTCTCTCCATATACATACCTATAGGTTCTGCACTGTATGTATACATGTACAGTGATAGATATGCGACTATGCGTTATATATATATTGCATTCTTCTTGTTGGTTTGTAGACAAAGAGAATGTTGGACATAAATCTGTTCAGGGAAGATAAAGGTCACAACCCCGAAATCATACGCGAATCTCAGCGACGTCGTTTCGCCAACGTTGATCTTGTCGATGAGGTCATTCGACTTGACAAAGAATGGCGTCAGCGTAACCATCTATCCCTCTGCACTTTTTACCGTCTACTAGATTCAATTCATGCTGGGATTTTCATGATTCAGGGTTTTGAATCTGTTTGTGTGTAATTTGGGGAAGTTTCTTTTGTGGTTTTGTAGGTCAATATGAGCTCGATCAGTTGCGGAAAGATTTTAACAAGATTAACAAAGAAGTAGCAAGGCTAAAAAATGTGAGTATTTTGGTTGACTTTTTGATCATGTTGGTTGCTGATTTTTTATTTTTAATAATTTGCTTCTGGGGCTTTATCTCAAACCTAATTACAGAATGCAACCTGACTGCTATGTTTTTTTTTTTTCGTTCCAAATTTTATAAAATAGGTATTTATTCTTGCATTTCAGTTTGCTATTCAGTTCTTGGGGTTCTTATTTTTACTCCTGAAGCATGGGGAGTGTAGTACTTTAGGAACATGAAACTGTAAACACAGAGCTTCATTGGAAGTTGATAATTTTGGGTTGTGGTGGCGCATTGGGGGCAATGGTGCAATTAAAACTTAGGCACGGACCTTACAAGTTCGTTAAGAATAAAACTCATTGTCAATTTCGGTCCAATTGGCTGAGATGGTGCTGGAGGGATGGATTTACACCACTATAGGTATTTTGTTAACGATTCACAAGCTCAAGATTGGATATGTGATTAGGATATTAAAGATCCTCTCTTATTTTAATTTTTGCAGTATGTACAATTGTTTATGTGAACCTTGTTCATGGGATTTTGGTTGAGAATAAGCTTGTTGAGTTTTCTGCTGAATGATCTTGAGTATTTTCTTTGCCTTTTCATTTGCATTTTGGGGGCTTTGGTTTTGAAACTGAATTGTGGAATTGGTGTTTGAAAAGTCGGGAGGGGATGCGAGCGAAATGATTAAGAATACTGAGGATAACAAGCAATTAACTGCAACGAAAGAAGCAGAAGCTCAGGAAGCTCGAGCAGCACTATATTCAAGATTGGAAGTTATTGGAAACCTTGTGCATGATTCAGTTCCAGTTAGCAATGATGAGGTTTGTATCAATTTCTTAATATTGTTCAGGTGTTTTAATGGATTTGTAATTAATCTCTTTCTCATTTCTTCAATAATTTTGTAGGCAAACAATGCCATAATTCGATCTTGGGGGGAGACGAGGTCCGAACCAAAACTTAAAAATCACGTAGATCTTGTTGAGCTTCTTGGAATTGCAGATATAAAGAAAGGTACTAGGTTTTGTTGGTTTAGTCTATCTTTTTCTTCCAGGAAAAGAGTAGCTTGAATTTGTCATTATCTAGTGTTGCACTATGAACTGTTTGTGATTGGAGCTCTAGTGACCAAGCAGGCACGTCTCCATTTCACTATGGTTTCACCTCATTGGACTTGGGTGCTCTTGTCAGTGCTAGCATGCGTCTGAGCCTCGTAATTCATATAATCATAAAATTCCAGGGCAGAAGTGCATATTCAAAATAGGTAAAATGACTGTTTTTGCAAGCATGATCATTGGTTGATTGGGTCTCTATGTGTAGCATTTTTTTGCAGGGGCACTTGTCTTATTTTGTAATAACCATGCAAACTGCAAAGTGCAGCATATCAAGAAAGTTTTACCTAAAGTTAAATATCAAATTAACTTGCTAGACAAGCTTCTTGGTTGCATTCTGACTAGAGATGTCGAGCACATATACTGTGGCCCTACTCATAATGATGTCATGTTGACATGACAAGGATTTCAGTATTTAACTCCGTTAGCTGAAACAATGTAAGATAGTTTGATTTTCTTTATTGTTCTAGTTGATTGCGCTGATGGAGTGGAAATTGCATGCTAAATTACTTCAAAATCCAAATCCACATTGTTTCTGCCAATTGTACTCAATCTAAAAGCCACAAGAAACTACATCAAACTCTCAAAACTTGCATGGTTATTTGCTTGTGAAATTTTGATCATTTGTCAAGTAATTGAATAAATAGAAATAATGCTCACACTAAACACAAGAAGAAAAAGAAATACAAATGAAGATAAAACAGAATATGTATGCATCTTGATCTAGGCTGGCCTCTGTGTAGGAGACAAACTTCCTCTTGAATTACTTTAATGATTGTTGATAATTCGGAAATCTTTGGTTAATTTTTGTAATACTGTTTGGTATTTATGGAATGGATATGCTCTTTTGGTTAAATGGGTTTGATGAACTGTAGCGTCGTTGTCTTCATTTGTGATATTAGCTGAGTTTCTTGGGATGGATTGTGGAATTTTTTCTTGCATTGTTTCAAATGTCTAATGTTTGCATTGGTTATTGTGCTCCATAGTTCAACCTGTCCAACTCTAGTTTGAGCTATTTGAGATCAGCTACTCAAATCTGCATTGAACCATATCTATTCTTGTTGGCTGAGTTGCCAATTCTTATTGAATAATGAATATGACTCAATCATAGTAGCTGACTTTTTATGTCATACTATCTAAGACTCACAACTGCATACTTGTTTAATTAAGTGTGCCATTACATTAAGTAGTCTGCTAATCAAAATGTCTGAAACTGTAGGTGCTAATGTAGCAGGAGGTAGAGGTTTCTATCTGAAAGGAGATGGTGTATGTCTTAACCAAGCTTTGTTCATCTTTGGTCTTGCTTTTTTGAAGAAAAGGGGGTACACGAAATTGCAGACTCCATTCTTCATGAGAAAAGATATTATGGCGAAGTGTGCTCAATTAGCGCAATTTGATGAAGAGCTTTACGAGGTAATGTATCTGATGTTTTAAAGATCTTCATTGTCGTGGAACCTTGTGTATTTTGTTTATGTTGTTCAAGATAAACTTGAGATCTTGCACTCATTTTTGTTTTCACACGTGAATAATTTAAATAATAATTTTTTTGTTGAATCTACAAAAATATGAATTTTATGTGTAATTGAATTAAATAATAAATTTAGTGTCAGAGAATTAGTATATATTTTATCTCTTGTTAAACCTAATTATAGATTAAAAAAATTAATCTTAGATCTTAGAATTCAATTTAATAACTACATGTATATAATAATAGAATATAGATTAATATTTGCTTCTTCATATAAATATAGACATAGATATAAAAAATTGTACGTAGGTGTACTACTTATAAAGGAGTGCAAAAGAATTTAGAAGTCAAATACTACATATAAAAGAGTTTAAAAGAACTTGGAAGTCAAAGATAAAAAAACAAAAATTAGATGACAGTAAATATAACGATGCAATTAACTTCATAATAAAATTAGAGAAAAAATAGGAAATCAGAATTTTTCCACATGAGTGGACATTTATAAGTAGTATCTAACTATAGATATAGCATAGATATAAAACAATTCTACGTACCAGCAGTACTTATAAAGGAATCCAAAAGAATTTGAAAGTCAAATACTTTGAAGGTAAATATAAGGACATAATTGACTTCATAATAATAATTAGGGATAAAATAAAAAATTAAAAGTTTTTCACATATGCTGACATTTATAAGTAGTATAGATATATGTGGTACTTTTGTTCATGAACCAGCAAGACCATGCACTAGCAATATATCTGTGGATAAACAATGACTTCATAATTTCTGTCAAATGTTTCATGTGCTTGGCTCTTCAAGTTCTTTGATCCAGAATTTGCCAAACATGGCTTCACAATTTTTATGATAGACTTTTTTATGATTGTCACTCGTCTAGATGTCCATACTATGAAACACAAATGTGCGCCACTTTTATCTACACCAAGGTTTGAAGTATTGACCGAGTTCGATATGACTTAGTCGAATCGTGTCCGACTCGGCCACTACCAATCCTATAATGATATACGATACGAGAATGTCACGAGTCTCTCACGAATCAGTCATGACTCGGTCCAACTCGGTATAACTCTGTATAGCTTGGACAATTTACATCCGAATCAAACCGATTCAGACAAAATCTCAGTCAACGGAGAAGATGCCAAAGAAAAAGGCATTAGAGCTGAAGAATCAGACCCATATTTGAAACCCCACATGCAATTGTTCAACAAGAAACCTTACATCAAACTTTTTTTGCAATTACGTAAAAGAAGAAGGAATTGAAGAAATTTATAACCCAAAACCTATAAAATAGTGTAGCCTTGAATATAACAAGCCCTTTTTGTTTTCCTCCTTCCCCCCTCCCCCCTTTCTTCTTCTTCGTCTTGAATCTTACGATTTGATTGCAGCGATAGGAAGTGGTTCTATTTCAGTTCTAGTCTCCAAGTCACAATAGCAAGCTGTTCCTTCGATCTTCGTCTTTTAGCCTTCGACTCTCAGCTTCAAACCTGGGATCTTCAATCGTCTGCCGGGCCTTTGCTTCTCTCCCTCGAAAAGGCTAAGGAGTGAAGACAAAGAGCCTACATTTGTCTCACTCCTTTTAATTGTGTTGAATAATGGTTTTTCCCCCTAATTCATGTTTAATTTCTAGTCTCTTAAAAATATGAAGTTCATATATTTTGTTGACTTCTGTTTTTTATATATAATTGACATTTATTAATTACACTATATAATTAGACATACATAAATCACTACAATTCTTTATAATTTTGGATAAAATTTTATAATTAAATACTTAACCTAATTTGTACAATTACTTACCCGTATGCTCTTAAATGCTTATATTGAACACTAGTGATGTGTGTCAATGTCCTCCGAATCGATGGTCGATATCGAGACCTTGAACCATGATCTGCACCAAGTCTGAATTACCTAGAGGAAATGGAGTAGATGATGTGGCCAAACTACCATGATGTCCACCAAAATTGTTATGTTTTGCTTTATATTTAGCTTAAGGGTATTTAGTACTTGTGTTTATAAATAAGTTGGGATTAGTTGTGTGGTGAAATACTCAACCCTAGATATATTCTTGCCTCTCTTTGTCTTCTCTAAGTTCTCTTTTCCTTATTTAAACCCTATAACTGTACAATCTAACTTGGTATCAAAACAACGATTCAAATTTGAAGCCTTAAAAGTCATTTGAAATAGTGGAAAATTTTCTGATCTAAATGTAGTGGTTGACGTCAGCCTCTGACATGATGACGTCACCATGACGCAGGGTCTGATTTTTTTTCGACATTTTCATGGAATACTCGAATTGATACTCTTAAGATTTGTAGTGATTTTCTTGAAATTTTTTGTGATCATCTGATAGAGTGTCCAATTTGTTTGAAGATTTTTGGTATTTTCGAGTTCGAACGTCATATATGCGATTTCTAGGCTTTGCGCCTGTTTTTCTTGATTCGATTCCACTAGTTAAGGTGCAACTAGGGTGGATCTAAAATACCCATGAAGTTTTGTTGTATTTTGATCGGTTTTGAGATGATTTTTGGGCAATTTTGAGGGTCGGCTATAGTGTTTCAACCTAGTTTGAGGCTCCTTAACCTTTAGTCAATGCTTAACCTCTTATTTGAGGTTCTTTTGCTGCTATTGTGCACCCTTAGCTGTTGTGTGCAATTCCTTGGTCGTGATTTTGCCATTTTGATTTTTTTTTCCCCCACATATTGTGTGGACATATGATATGAGAAGATAGTTTGACTTTTGGGACGGTTGTTAGTATTGGAGGAAGTTCGTTGAATTGTGTGAGGGCTCTCGCCAACAACTCTCTCCAAATTAGCATTAGAGAAGCTGAATGGAGACAGTTATTTGGCATAGTCATAGGTTTGTTTATTGTCGATCTAGGCTATTTCTTTAGATGGGTATTTGGCAGGGGAAAGTAAGAAGCCGAGGGAGTAAGCAGTGGACATTTGAGAATGCCTTGGTCTTGTATTGGTTCCTTAACTCAATGCAACCATCCATCAGTCGTGGGTTTCTATTGCTTGATATTGCACACAAGGTTTGGACTGTTGTGTCTCATACTTACTATCAAAGGGGCAACAATACCAAAGCCTATGGCTTTTCGAAGGTCTGTGAGACTAATCGGTCAGAAGGATAAACCTCTTGCAACTTATTATGCATAGTTGACTACTTTATAGTAAGAGCTTGACTACCACCAGAATTTTCAAGTAGATTGTGCAATGATACATCGAAATTTCAATATATGGTTGAAGAGGAACGGGTCTCTGACTTTCTTGACGGCCTTAACATTGAGTATGACTAGATTTGGGTTCAGATTTTTTAACGGAACCCATTTCACGCTTTACAAGTGGCCTATATTACCATTGACTGGGATATTTTTAGCTATTGTTATGGTTCATGCTCCCACTAATGAATAGTCTGCTTTAGCTATTATCCCTTAGCATCACCTCAAATTAGGCCAACCTAAGTCTACTAATAAGCTTGGTACCATTGACACGGACATTTTAAAGTGCGACTATTGTGGGAAGATTAGACACCTAGGAAGCACGGATACTTCCCGGAGGAGTACCGTGGTAGTGTTGGACACGGCTAGAAGTGTCGTGAATTGTGGACCTAGTCGGACACAGCTAAGATACAACTAGGAAACGGTGTGGATACTTCTAGGACATGACAATGAATTTTTTTTAAACTATTAAAAGAGGTGTTATTTCTATTTTTTAAAAATATAATTTTTGTTATTTAATTTATATATTATGAATGTCGATAAATGTAATGATGTTAGATGAAAATGATCGATATTTATTTTAATCTATTTCAATTTTAATCAAAAAATTAATATTTGCTCGCTCTTATTATTAATATTGTTATAATATATGTTTTATTTTTTTTAAAAATAAAACTATTATTATTTAAAAAATATATTATATTATTTTAATAGCCGTATCCTCGTTGTGCTCGTGTCCTATATTTTTGAACTTTACCGTATGTTCGTATTTGTATCGTATCGTATACGGCACCTGCGTTCGTATCTGTGCTTCCTAGCTAAACACATTAGGTAGTTTTGTTGGAAACTGACTGACTGGACACCCTACACGTGGGTGGGATGGTGGTCGAGATGGTACTGTTCAATCACATGACTCGGTCTTCAAAGATTTCATCCTAGTCTAGCGCTAACACCTTTATTAATTTTTCTCAGGATGAGATGCAAACTCTTAGGCATCTGATAGCTCGGCTTGATATTTTCCGTACTATAGTTTTTAACCAGGCTTTTATTTCCTACTTTGCTCATTCAGGTATATTTGTTAGTGTGTTTAGTGTTTCATCCTCGTATTCCCCTTGAATAATAAATTATGAGGTCACTGACCACATGACAGGTTCTTCCTGTCTTTTTTCTTCATACTCTACTTGTTTTGGTAGGGATAAAGTAAGAGTGGTGGATGAATCTTTATCATCTATTTCTAGGACATGTTTAATTAATTGTTTTTCCACCATGTCTCTCTCATGTGTTTTGTATGTCCCAATTTTTTTTTACTAACTTACTATCTGTTAGCAGTATTAGAAATCGCTTGAATCGTTTAGTTACATTTTTTCCTCCTCATTGTATTTTTCAGGAATTGGAATCAGGGAAAACCATTTTCAATAATAGACCACATGGTGGTGTATATTTTTTGGATGTTGAAGTTCCTCATCCTTAACTCCAAGCCCTTTAGGAAGATGGTGGTTCATCCCTTCTGTTCTTCCACCAGTGACAGAGACGTTTGGGACATTCTTTTTTTGGTGTATTAGAAATTTTTTTTCCTAGTCTACTAAACTAATGTAGTAGACAATTTTTTACTTGTGATGCTTGTGAAATTGCCAAGCATAAACCGGTCGAGGCTAAACAAGTTCAACTAAAAAGCAAGCATAAACGTTCATCTTATCCTTTTAATAATAATTGAAGCACTGACTTTTTATGGTTATTCATTTTGATGTGTGGGGATCTCCTCGTTTGGTATTTATCTTCGGTTGTCATTGGTTTGTCACCTTTATTGATTGTCATTCTCGTATTACTTGAGTTTACTTAATTTGCACTAAGAGTGATGTGTTTTGTTCCTTCAGATCTTCTCATAAAATGGGGAGTTACTGATTTGATGCTAAAATACAAATTCTTTGAAGTGACAATGTTACTGAATACATTGATGGGGAATGCTATTCATATTTTAATAAGAATGACATTTTTTATCAAATTGCTTGTGTGGATACTCCTGAACTGAACATATTGGTGTCGCTAAGTGTAAAAATCATCACCTTCTTGAGGTTTTTCGATCATTAATGTTCATTATAAATGTTCCTCCAGCTTTTTGGGGGGATACAATTTTCACCACTACCGCATATTATTAATTGTCTACTTTTGAGTATTCTCCGATTTCAATCACCTGTTAATGTTCTCTCTGGAATTTTTTCCATTCCTTCCGGATCTTCTCTTCCTTCTAAATTTTGGGTGTTTGTTTTGTACATGACTCCAAATCATCCAAACGAAAAATTGACCCTAAGACCTTGTGGTGTATTTTTATTGGTTATTCTATTACTTAGAAAGGGTATAAGTGCTACCATCACAAGAGGTATGAGTTAGCATGGATGTCACCTTTCGAGAATTTGAGTCATTTTTCCTAACTTCTCAGTCATCTCTTTTGGAGGTGCCTACTGCAATTGAGTAAGAGATGGTATGTCAAAAGTCCTTTCTTTAGTGGGATATTAGTAAGGGGGAGAAATAGCCACAACCTATTGGTGATACTAGTGATTCCTCTGTTGCTCGTTTTGACAAGGATAATTTGAAGACTTATTCTCGACGTACCCATGTGCCATCGAGTGAATTACATTCTCAAACTTCGGTTAAGCCTCATCTACTTATTTATCAAGTAATCAACTTCCAGCCATTACTCCCAGTCATCGATAAACCAATTTATGATTCTGAGCTTCATATTACAATCAGAGAAAGTGTTACAACTTGCACTCAACACCCCATCTCTAACTTTGTTTTTTATAATTCTTTATGATCATCTTATCGTGCTTTTGTCTCTTCTTTGTCCCCTGTATTTCTCAAGGTTAAAAAGAAACTCGCACCAATTCTAAATGGAAAGAATCTATGTCAGAGGAAATGAAAGCATTGAAAAAGAATGACACATGAGAGTTGGTGTGCCTTTTTACTAGGGCAAGGTAGTTAGATGCAAATGGGTGTTCACGGTCAAGCAACAAGCTAATGAGATAGTTGAGAGGTACAAAACTCGACTGGTTGCTAAGGAGTTCACTCAGACTTACGGCATTGTTTATCAAGAAACTATTGTTCTGGTGATAAAGATGAACTCTATACGTGCTCCTCTTTGGTGCAATTAACCTGGGTTGTAGTATCAAGCAATTGGACATGAAGATGTTTTTCTTCATGTAGGAGGTATATATCGTATCCCTCTAGGGTTTTCATCTCAGTTAATGAAAGAGAAGGTGTGTAAGTTGAAGAAATTTCTTTATGGGTTGAAACAGTCACCCAGAGCTTAGTTTGACAGGTTTCTTAAAGCTATGTTGAAATTTGGATACAATAAAAGTCATGCTAATCATATTATGTTCATGAAACGGGTTGGTTGTAAGATAACGGTTCTCATTGTATAAGTGGATGACATAGTGATGACAGGGGATGATGTGTAGGAAGTAGGGTTGATAATTGAGCCGAGCTTTGGTAGTTCAAGTCAAGTCTATCGAGCTCGTTTTTTAAACGAACCTAAAAAATTATTCAAATTCGGCTCGTTTAGAAAATGAGATGAGCCTGGGCCGAGCCCAAAATAAGCTGAACCTCAACTATTTTACATATAAATGAGCTGAGTTCGACCCGAACCTTTTAAACGAGGCTACAAAATTACTCAAGTTCGGCTTATTTAGAACATGAGTTGAACTCAAGTCGAATCCGAGCCGAGTCCGAGCAGCTCGGTTTGATTATTAGTTCTACCCTAGCAGGAAGTCGCTAAATCGATAGTTCAGTTGGCTAAGGAATTTGAAGTCAAAGACTTGAATCTATTGAGATACTTTCTTGGGATTGAGGTTCTTTCTTGGGATTGAGGTTGTGAAATCAGATAAAGGTATTTTTATCAGATAAAGGTATTTTCTTGGGATTGAGGTTGTGAAACAGGTATGTTGGGTTATAGGCCTTTTGATTTGCCTATTAAAGCAAATCATCGATTGAGTAATGTCTTTGGTGATATAGTGGATAAAGAAAGGTACTGAGATTGATATATTTCTCGCCCACTCGACGGTGGTTATTGTCAGTCAATTCATGCATAATTCTTGAGTTCTTCATCTTGAAGTAGTTTACTGTATCTTGAGATATCTCAATTTTGCTCCAGGAGAAGGGATCTTATTTTTAAATCATGGTTACTTAAAACTAGAAACATTTATTGATGTAAATTGGGCAGGTTCAGTAGACGACATGCGGTCTACTTCAAGTTAATGCAGCTTGAGAGGAGGGAACTTTGTTACTTGGTGAAGCAAAAAACAAGCCATAGTAGCTAAGTCAAGTGCAGAGGCTAAGTACAAGTCTGACTCGTGGAATTTGTGAGCTTATGTGGCTCCAAATCTTACTGGAAGAGTTGGGAATTTCTAATGATGGACCTATGAGACTATACTGTGATAATATATATCAATATTGCTCATAATCCAGTTTGACATGATAGAATCAAACATGTTAAGATTGATCGACATTTCATCAAAGAAAGCTGAACAAGTGTTTGATTTCTATGCTGTTTGTGAAATCAGAAGGCCAATTGGTAGACTTTTTCACTTAAAGGACTTAGTGGCAAGACTTTTTACCCCATTGTTTACAAGATGGGCATGTGAGATATCTATACACCAGCTTGAGGGGGAGTGTTATGTTATGCTTTATTTAGTTTAAGGGTATTTTAGTACTTTTGTTTTCATATAATAGCTGGGATTAGTTATGTGGTGAGATACACAACCCTAGATATATTCTTACCTATCTTTCTCTTCTCTAAGTTCTCTTCTCCTCTCTAGACCCTAAAACTTCACTATCTAACTAAAATATTTGTTCTGCATATACTGTTTATTGATTTATGTTTGCAATTCATATTACTGCCTTATGAATTAAGTGAGGTATATTCCGTGGTGCCTTTTTGCCGAGTCCATTGGCGTGGTGTAATGCTGACATTTTTAATAGATAAGGTTTGTCTTGCTTCAAATGAAGGTGGTTGCATGATTACTTGTTTCTTCAAGTTTTGTTTGCCAAAATAGGCCTAATTAGTTGTTTTTTAATAGGTAACTGGTGAGGGAGAGGATAAGTATTTGATTGCTACTGCTGAACAGCCACTTTGTGCTTATCATCTTGATGATTGGATTCATCCTTCACAGTTGCCATTAAGGTTAGAACATTTTCTATTAACTATAGTTGCTTTACTGGGTGCGAAAGGACCTTCACAAATTACAAAAGAATGGCAGTTACTTTTGTCAATTAATACTGCACAATATGCCAGGTATGCTGGATATTCATCTTGCTTCCGTAAAGAAGCTGGTTCGCATGGAAGGGATACTCTTGGAATTTTCAGAGTGCATCAGTTTGAGAAAGTGGAACAGTTTTGCCTTACAAGCCCAAATGGCAACGACTCCTGGGAAATGCACGAGGAAATGCTCAAAAACTCTGAGGAGTTTTATAAGATGGTATAAGTTTTTCAGTCCTTGTTATCCTACGAGAATAATGGAATATATTTTTTTTTCTTGCGTCAATTTAATTGACACCCCCTAGAAAATAGCCTAATTACTAGGACACCCCTATGGTTTAATTAATGAATTGTTAATTTAAATTAAATGTTCATTCATTATTAATTTGATGAGATTCAATGTTTAATTCGGGGTTGGATTGATGAAATTAAATTTTAAATGGATGACATGAATGGTAATTGAATAAAAATAAATTTGAAATTGATGAAATTCATTAGTTTTGTTGGATGGTGTGCGTGAAAGAGAGTGAAAATGGCTTGCACAAGAATGGAGGATAAATTTAAGGGTAACTGTGTAAAAATACAATTTCCGTCTATTTCGTTAAAAGACAAAATCTGACAGGGGGTGGCAGTGATATTTCAGAAACTCTAGGGGGTGTCCTTATCATTAGGTTATTTTCCAGGGGGTGTCCGTGAAATTTACCCTTTTTTCTTTGCTCACAATTTTAATTTTATTTATGTTACCTTTTCTAGTTTACATTCTTCCTTGTGTTATGTCATATGTGAACCTTTTTTCTTTGGTCTGAAGGTGTCATATGTGAACCTACTGCACATAATTTTGGTCTGAAGATGCTAGATTCTGTGCCATAGACATACTTTCATAGTTAATCCTGCTAGCTTTCAATATTTCAAGAAAAACAAGTGATTCATGAACTGATGGTTTGGTGATGCTAAACTCTGCCACTTGGGAGCGGAGTTGTGTATGGGTCTCCATTTGTGACACCTGGACAATCTCCTCTATTGATGCCTTTTTGTTCCGTAGAAGATCTGACCTTTCTTTGTTTTACAGTTGAAAATTCCCTATCAAGTTGTGGCCATCGTTTCTGGTGCGTTGAATGATGCAGCTGCAAAGAAGTATGATTTGGAAGGGTGGTTTCCTTCATCCAATACTTACAGAGAGCTTGTCTCCTGCTCAAATTGTACAGACTATCAGTCAAGGAGATTAGAAATTCGCTATGGGCAGAAGAAGGTAGATGCTGAACTGCATTTCTTGTTATTATTGCTGAATTGAGCCTTATCCATCTGTACATTCCTGACTATCAAGGGTTTTCTCCATTGAAAGAATGAAAGAGCAATTTTTTCTTATGAAAATTTAGGCATAATATAGCAAACACATAATTGATGTACTTTAAGAGTGAGAGGCAGAACTAATCATTCTATTTGCACTTTATAACAATATGAGGTGCATCCTTCACTCTACAGGTTATTATAATTTTTAGCAGGTTGAATACATGCTTGAGTTTCTTGTTTAATGTTGCTTTGAAATTCTGATTGTTTTCCTCCTCTTACAAATGTGATGCAGAACAACGAGCAGGCAAAGCAATATGTGCATTTGTTGAACTCTACCCTCACTGCAACAGAAAGAACAATGTGCTGCATCCTTGAGAACTACCAGAAGGAGGATGGTGTTGAGGTACCAGAAGTGTTGCGAGAGTACATGGGTGGGACGACATTTCTTCCTTTCTTGCAAGCACCAATCAAAGAAGTGAAAGGAAAGAAATCCAAAGCTTGAGGCCTAGTTTTATCTTTCCCCCTTTTTTAAAACAAAAGCATTGATCTACTTTGGGGCTTGAATTTTTGGAGTTAGCATTGATCTTACTAGGGTATGGTGGGAATCTATCTCTAATATGGTGAGAAATTTGAACTGTTTGATTTGAAATGATTGGTATTAAGGTGATGCTACTACAATGTTACAAGATATTTTGCGGATGTCTGACCGATTACTGCAACTAATTCATGCTGCCTTGGTGTCATTGTTATTGATGATATTGAACATGTATTAGGTGACTAGTGCAAGACACGAGTAATTGGTATCCATATATCTCTTGATGAGTTATTGCAAAAATCTCTTGTCGAGATAACACTAGGAAGAAATTGAAGGTCGGTTAACACTACTTTTTGTGGAACATGCTTTTGTAGGCTATGAGGGAGTAATTATAGTTTTTTGCTTTATTTGGTGCAATGTCTATATGAGCATGAGTTAGTGAGTTGAAGTTTTATGCTTTATTTGGGTAGAACCATAAACCCTTAGAAACTCTTTGCTCCTTTTCTTCTTTCTGTGCTTGAATAACAATCATATTCAAGTGTTGTCGTGGTTATTTTTTACTGCAAAGAAAGAGAGTTTATAACATAATTATCAGGTCAGGTGAATGTACATTTTTTATTTTTTTTTCTCATGACAAAGCAGCCGGCCTTGTTATGTATTTTGTGTTACACTTGAGTAGCATGTATTAATATATCATCCGTTATATTTTTTTCTCGAAGATAAATCACTTATCATGTATCGGTGAAGGAATCACTTATGTAATAATAGTCTTACTTGAATTCATATGGGATGGTCTACTATTAAGCGAAATTAGAGGAAAGTATATTGATAAGAATCAAAATGATGTAATTGGTAGACTATGACATAAAATTCGAGACAAATGCATATAATTTATTGTAGGAAGGGGTTCCACCAAAAGGTTGAGAGAAAAACTTAAGAACCTTACATCATTTGGAAACTCTTTGATTCGTTTTTATTTCTCAAATAGCTATATAGTGATAGAGCAGTTTATAAATGGCTGAGCAAGAAAAAAGAAATAATTTGCAAATAAGTGGATGTAGCTTTGCTTCCGAATATGCAAATATAGTATAGAAACTATAGAACAGATTTCTCATTGTTTGAAAAGATATTATAGGAAAAAACAAAGGACAACGTTAAATTTCTGAATTTTATTACAACAATGAGTTTGAATTTATAGTCTTTCCTCCGGTGGAATGTCATTTTCAATAATTAATGAATAGTGTTATAACAGTTTTGAATTAAATCCCTGAATTTTGAAACCATCATTATATGAGTATGAGAAAACAAAGAACTCCACTTACACTTCACATAACCAGATCCAACTGGTTTTGAAAACTTAAGATATACAATTTCTTTTTTTTTTTGACTAGCACAATCACGTAGGTTTAACAACCAAACCTAGGCTCCATGATGGCATAAATGATCCATTTTGTTTTGGTTTTCCATTCTATAAAAGCCAAAAAAAGAAGGAGAAAACAAATCAACAAAAAGAGGAAGAAGAAGCCAGCACTGGCTGGGACAATAAACCCATCAGCATAAACAATTTGACAATTTATAAGCTTCATAAAATAAAGAGCTATATGATCTATGAACAACCTTAATAAACTCATTCCAAGTGAATGAAAAACATGCTAGATTCACAAACACATGCCATTTAAAGATTTCCTTACATGCCAAGTTGAAAATAAACATCTGATTACCACCAGATGAGACTGAAGAAATTATTCTGATAGAATGCAGAGCTCCCGATGCCAGATATAAGTTCATTCTGAGGTGAAGCACCAACACAGACTAATGTTGGTATTTCTCTATGTCTATGTATTGGTGAATATCCGGCATCAGATTCTCTCTTATAATGGAACTACTTCTGAGGTTTCAGCTACATGACAGTCATGTGTTCATACTGTTTTATTCAGGGCTCTGCACGATTATCGTTTAATAAAAAGTGCAGCATTTTTGCCAGAACTAGAGCTTCCTACTCGAGCATAAATTCTGTATAGTTCGTTTATTCTATGAAGTCCATATTTCCAACTAACTCATCCACCCGTTATCGTACCCCTTGTTAGCAGTAGAGACCTTCTGATTGCAAGTATAAGTACCCAAGTGGTTGCAGTGATTTTCTCCTTTACCATCAAAAGCAATGCAGAGCTCAATACAGTCTTCAAGATCTGAGCCCGCAATCCCTTAAAGAAGCCCAGCACCCCTTCTTTTCTCCAAATAGCATGAAGAACACCAGATATTGTTTTGCGGGATTTTTGTCGCTCTTTCTTAGCCCCGTCGTCACTGGAGTCTGCAGCCTGGATCATGACCTTACACCTATTTGCATTTCATTATTAAATGCTCCAAATATGGTCAAGTTGTTAAATGCAACAGAGCATGAAAGGATACTGAAAAACCTGATTGCTGGATATGTCAAAAGGGTGGCAATGCTCTTCGAAACCGCACCCAACACAAAAGCGGAAAAAGCAGAAAGGGCTTCGGGGGTCGAACCCTTCTCCATTTTACTCAGCTTCTCCTTAAGAAGTCTTTGTTTGAGCTGATCAAACACCGTATACTGCAGTAATTAAAACCTAGTATCAGTTTAAATGTTCTCTATTTAAAGGAAAATGTCCATGTTTAAGTTGTTTGCTTCAGGGTAATAACATCATTTCTTGAGGGAAGATCGAGTACCTGAATTGCAGGGTTGGAAGTCAAAAGAAGAGAGATGCCAAGGCCGTCAAATGCTTCACTCCAACTGCCCTCCGTAAGTGTTTGCCAAAGCCCTTTTGATTTTCCAAAAGCGCTTGTCTGCATCCTCGATGATGCTGTATCCAGTGGCTACAATAGTAATATCAGGTGGTTTGAACAAAAAATTTTAGAAGTGAAACATATATGTTACGTTTAGTTGAAGAAGATGATGAAGGGTAATGAAAGAAAATTTGAATGATACAAAAACCATTGCAACCCCTATTTGTCCTAGAATTCCAAGAGGCAAACAGAAAAAGAAATTTAGCCCAATGTATATAAAAAATTTTACCACCACTCCAGCCCATGTATATAAAATTTCTTCCTTTTCCTACATGTAATCAGAAACCAACTGCAGCGTAATTCAGTCTATAAAGTTTTTATTCAAATAACAGAAAAGTTGGGTATTTCACATAATAAATGTCATTCTTTGGTTTTTCATATCATACTAAAGAATTCATACTATCGTAACATCAAGTAATTTCTTCAGTCCCTTGCCAAATTCAGCCGAAGTAACATTTGCACTTCACCCTTTTTAAAGTCTTTTCTAGGTCTTAATGATACCAAGTACATCATTAAATTACATTTATAATGCCAAACAAAACAGAAGCTGAAATTGGGGTTTGCAATATAGATAGCATTCTCAGGTTCTGCATCACCAGTTTCACGTTTCTGAAAATAATTTCAAGCTGGAGATTGCAGAATGATAAAAAAAACTACCTGAGTCACAATGGCAGTACATGCCCCAGCAGCAGCAGCAAGAATCAAGTTGGCTCTTGTTCCAATGGATTTGAAACCAGTCCTTTCCAGGTACAACCTTTTGAAGTAGCTATACCCATAGAAGTAGACAAACTGAGCAATGAAAGATTGCAAGTTCTTGGTTCCCAGGCCCTGGTACAATGAAAGGACCTGACGGGTAGATATTGCCTCCGCAAAAACATCCGACAGGTTCCTGCATAAGCCGTAGAAAATGAGTTCACATGTACTATAGTCTATGGACAAATAATAGGACTTGATTACTGATAATATAAATTTGTGCCTGCAAAAACAGTGGGGTGTGAGTAGGGGGCTATAAAAATCGAACTAATCGTCTACTAAAATTTCTGGAAGAATAAGGAGACCAAATAATTGACTGTTTGTAATAAATAGATTGAAATGCCCGAGAAGCATATTTCTTTTCTTCCAAGAATCAGAATACAACTCATATCTGACCTGATTGTTTACAAAAAACCACAGAAACAGAAACAGAAACCAATCCAGAGCTCCTCCAATCATGTGTTTGACTCATATAGTTCTGGTTATGTGGGTGGTGCTTTGTGGTATCATAAAATTATTGGTGTACTAAAGGTTATTGTTAAGAGTTTTTTATGTAGATTTGTGTGGTTTTTTTAATTTATGGGGATTGCCAACTCTAGTACTGTGAATGTAGTAACGACTATATCCTCTAATGTCATTGTGGTTGAAGGTCATGGTATTGACCATCAACTCGGAAGGCTCTGAGATACATGGATTGCGGCATTACGGAACGGTGTTGAGCAATACGACATAAAAGAAAAAGTTGAACATGGGGAGAAATTCAAGTCATGTCGGGCTATCGAGAAACAGTATCAGCCGATTCAATGAGGATAACTCGAAGACTCGGGGTTAATCCGGAGAAATCTCGAATGACTCAGCCAACATGTGCGAAACGTGGAGTTTATACTTAACGGGAAACGATATCAACTTGGAAGAACCGAGTCGGATATGACTCAGCTAATTGTATCAGTATCAGTCAATACTTTGAACCTTGCATTAATGTGCAAATCACTACCACAAAATTAAATGACTTCAATTATTGCTAGTGGGTACAAGCTATGAAGGTGGCACTAAGGGCTAGGAGGAAGTTGAAATACATTCCATCTGATCCTCTATCTTTTGATGATGAGAACAATGAGGAATGGGAATCCGAGAACTATGTGGTCATGTCTTAGTTACGAAATAGTATGAATCTTCCATCTTCCAATGATAAGAATAATGAGGAATGGGAATCCAAGAACTATGTGTGGGCAAATTTCTTGTTTTTTTCTTTTTTTAAGGAGATTTGGGAGGTTGTTCATGAGGCATACTGATGGCAAAAAATATATCTAGAGTGTATAAGGTTTACGAGAACTTGTTCCTTCTTCAAAAGAATTCTAAGTTTGTGTGTGACTACTATAGCACCTTCAACGGCCTTTGAATCAGTATCACCTTTTCACTAGTGATCGGAGATTCCTACGAACCAAAGTTCAGAGTCGCACATTTTTAAGTTTCTTCCCAAACTTTATCCAAATCTTCTATAGGCTCAGATTTTGGTAATAAATAAAGTATTCATTCTTTGAGTAATGTGTATGTTAAAGTTGTTCAAGTTACTACTGGATATATGCCATACACTATGAGATTGGAAAAGTTTGCACTATTGATCTATTCTTTTTTTTTTTATAGGAAACAAGAACTTGTATTAATGAAGAATGAAAGTACATCAAAAAATGTTGTATAAGAAATCCAAACTGTTGGTGGTTTTGAAAGATGGAGTACTAATACTAGTTTTGGAGGTCGTGGTGTTGGACATTATAATTCTCGATTTGATGGTTACGGTACAGGCCGCGGGCGAGCTAGAGGTAGTGGGACTAATAGTGTTCAAAAAGTGTACTCATTGTGGGGAAAAGAATCCCATTGCATATTGCTGCTTTGATCTCCACTATAAACCTTAGGTTAAATGCTTTGATCTTCACAGTTTTGTAATTTCTAGTTAATACATATACATATACTATCAATGGACGACGTACGTTGCACATGAACGATTTAAATAATAATTTTTTTGTTGAATCTATGAAAATATGAATTTTATGTGTAATTAAATTAAATAATAAATTTGGTATGGGAGAATTAATCTATGTTTTATTTCTTGTTAAAACTAATTATTGAAAAAAAAATCAAATATAATATATATTTGATCTTAGAATTCAATTTGATAACTACATGTATAGAATAATAAAATATAGAATTGTCTTTGCTTCGTAATATAGATATAGACATAGATATACAAAATTGAATGTAAGTGTACTACTTATAAAGGAGTTCAAAATAATTTGAAAGTCAAATACTGGTTATAAAAGAATTCAAAAGAACTTAGAAGTCAAAGGTATAAAAACAAAAACTCGATGAAAGTAAATATAAGGATATAATTTACTCAAATAAAACATATTAGGTATATGTGTATCTAAATTAAATATCATCTCAAATTTACCAAACTTAATTTTTCATTACTCATATTTTATTATAAGATTATGAAAATTTTGTATGTTTCCAAAATTCTTTGTTCTAACTATAAAAAAATTAAAAAAAATAGTTAAAGTTCCATTTTTTTTAGAATTTTGTGATTGAGATTGATTTTTAAGTGATGTTTAAGAAATTAAATTTTTTAAAATTCATTTGATTAGGATTCACTTATAATTACTTGAATAAAATAAAAGTAATTGACAATTTACTAATCACATTGGAACCTTACTGTAATTATGAATTAATTAGGTCAATTGGGATAAGATTTAATATACTACTCTATAATATATATTATCAAGCATATTAAAATTCTAAAAAATTCAAGTTTTACTTAAAAATACACTACAATATCTATTTTTATATAAAATCGTAATACAACTGAAAAAGTTTAGTGTGACTGAAGAATTATCCTGATGTAACATAAATTAAATTTAAAAAATTATATATACAATTATTTTTTATCTTAGAAATGAAAGGGTTAAACTTTTCGGTGAAAAAGAAAATACATATATGTAAGCATGATGTTATCTTTGCATATGAGATGAGTAATATTAGATTGATGGAGTTTTTGAAGGTTTTTTGAACACTTTATTGAAAATATAATGACGCATATCTTTTTAAGGAAATATAGCCGGTCAATTTTTTTTATAGGAACTGATATTTTTACATAAAGAATAGATAATTAAAAGAGATGTTATAGATAATTTGGAGATTTAAATACATAAGGATATGATGGTAATTTA
Organism: Ilex aquifolium; assembly: GCA_951799425.1. Classification (NCBI taxonomy): domain Eukaryota; kingdom Viridiplantae; phylum Streptophyta; class Magnoliopsida; order Aquifoliales; family Aquifoliaceae; genus Ilex; species Ilex aquifolium. The sequence goes on along the minus strand of OX637396.1, from coordinate 25,403,581 downwards.
GATATTTAATTGTGAAAGGATAGAGTAGTCTTTGCAATCTTTATAAAGGTAAAATAGAGATTCAAAAAATTTTCATGTTAAGGTACTTTTATTAGTAGAATAGATTATTATTATTATTATTAAATAAACATATATCTAGAGCTCGTCTCCCATTCAAGGTAGACTACTCACTTATATTTCATCATCTCAACAAATAATATCTTCACAGCAAACCGCTCAACAATCCAAGACTCCAGAGTGCTCAAAGTGTTTGAATAAAGTTAATAGTTCCAAAGGGCTACACAATATCTTATGAGAGTCAAGAGGAAAAATACTTAAATTTTTAGCAGAGAACTACAAAAACTAAAGGCTTGTGAATAAAGTACAGTCGTCAAGGGATAAAGAAGTGAAGTGGACAAAACTTAATGCAGGACTAATAAAAAGAATATAGGAAGAACTACATTGTTCTCCATTACATCTTCATTGCCGAAATTCTCATTGCAATCAACCTTTGTGAAAGAACAAAACAAAACTAAGAGAATCAGTTACCTGTTGGTTTGTCAAGCCAAACAGATATACTAGCACCATGACCGAAAAAGGTTAAAAACCCTCTCTCACCCTTTCGCTGTCCTTCTGTCCTTTTCTGTCAAAAGATACAGAATCCTAAAGTCCCTTGATCCCACTCCCATGTTTTAAATCATTGAACTCTCTTCTCTAGCTGGCCCATACTACTCAACCAATAAGCACCATCTGTCCAACGCTGATATCGACTCTACAAAAGCATCTTCTTCCATATTGCATACCAAATCTGTTTAGCACACTTGAAATACTGAGGAACTATTGCCACTTGCCACCTAAAGGAAACATTTGATAGGACTAATATAATGAACATTAGTTGTCAATCTCCCAAAGAGCTTTAGGAAAGCAAAGAGGAAAACCTCCTGCATGGTACCAAGTAAGCAAATCCAAATGTTCTTGGACCAACATATAAGCCTAAGGCAATTCATTAGCAACTAGAAATCTCTATTGCCCGTATGATGCTCTCATAGCTTCGACGTAAAACTATTTGATCCCACTAACAAATGCTCTTGGGCCATTAGTTAATTATAATACCAACTTTACACCCATGGTACCAATAAATCAAACAAAGAAACTCAAATAGCCTCACTAGTCCAGCTACAGTATTCTACACAGCAGACATGACAGACAGTACTGAGCTTCAGCAACTGCTATGATCCCTGTAAATCGGAAACGATAAAGTGTCTGCAAAAGCCACAGTCAGTGCGGTCCAATACTACTGATGTCTTAAACAAATGTACGAATAAGAAAGCTAACCTATGGTCGCCAGGTTTTCCTAGAGTATCCCATGCCACTTTAGGAGCTCTCACAGACAACTTTAGACTCACGAGTGATAATCATTTATCCAAAAAACTACTAGTGGTTACTGAGAAGACCAAACACAGATCGAAGGAACTATTGCTAATATTCAATACAGTCCCACAGCGGAGGTACTGAAGGAAGCCATCACAGACTAAAACAGCATGTCAAGGTCCTCAGGCACCAGTATTTCATTGCATGAATATTGACAACAACTAGGAAATACAAGGCCGTCAGAATGCAGATGCCCATATAAACTTAACTTTTATGAACCAAACACTTTGATTTTCTCAAAAACTAACCAATCCTTCCTCAGAACAGCCACAGAATGTTAATTTTAAGACACAGGTAAGCAGCATAGACAAGAAAAAGGAATGATGCAACTCTGGAAGCACGAATTCCAAATGCAGCTGAAAATTTTGCACCGAAAGAGCTCATAGAGTTCGTAAACAGTGAAAAGGTCGCAGAAAAGAAAACTGGTAGGATGGGTACAAGATATTGAGCTGTCGATGAAAAATAGGGCAAGGAAATAGTTGCAAATGCATAAGTAGCCCCAAAATGACTTCAAATGACCCAAATGCATGGATATTACAACAAACATCATAAATAAAAGTTAACATCTGTCTGCTACATCAAAGCTCTATGTCGAAAGAGGCCACATTACTGGATGACTAGAACTGTGCGGCGATGGACTTCATTCGTGGACAGTACAAACTAGTGGAGAAAAAACTACTACAGTGACTGATTAAATCCATATGTGAAGCACAAAGACTTGGATAACTACTGAGAAATATCTTTTATTTTGGCATCCATGTATGCAATAAAGCCCCGGTTCACCAAAATTAATTGCTGGTTAGTTGTATTTGAAACCTCCACTCAGCATGTCCAAGAGTTCTGAATAGAAACTTCAAAGAGTTCTGTCAAGTTTGTGAGATCTCTTATTAGAGGTTGTTCGGAAAAGAAAGGTGGATCAATCCACTTTTACCCAGTCTAGGTTTCACGATACATTGTTTTGATTCTATGTATACGCTTTCAATTTGCTTCTAGTACCACAATGACTGATTTAAGCACAAATTTGAAGAACAAAAACTTGGATATGTAATAGAAAATGTTTCTGCTTTACATCTCCATGAATGTATTTCAGCCCTGGTTCACCAAAGTTAATTACAGATTACATTTGAAACCTTTAGCTTGCAGTATGTCAAAAAGTTCTGAATTGAAAAATTAAGAAGAATGAGGGTAAAGCAGAGCCTACCTTCCTATGTATCATTTATTTGATAATACACCGTTTAGCTTGTCATAGGAAGATCTAATGACAGATAGGAGCTAGACGTCACGGGCAAGCATCACAATAGAAAGCTTGCAATATTGCACAGATTGACAATTTGTTTTCTCCACAACTTTGAAATTGCCATCGAAGCTATGTTTACTTCAGCCAACACCATATTAAAAGCCTTCAAATATAAAAAGTTGGGCTGGCCAGTTCACATTCTCTGAAAACATTTGCAATACACATGTACAAACCGTAAACCAGAACCTGAAGTGTATCCATTAACAACGGTAAGGAATACAGCACCACAACCCAATGCAATTAGGCAAGCAATGGAAAACTGTACATGTGAAATTCATAAGGTGTGGTTAACAAGAATAACATAAGAACTGTTGAAATATTGAGTTCATTCAGCAAAAGACACAAGGTAGTAACAACAGATTATGGAAGTAGCTTTTCACCATAACACCAGTTGGATATCCTAAATGTCAAAATCACGATGGAGCTACAACTAAAATTTTGGATTAGGAATTACCTGGTGATATAACTGAAAGCTAAAGAGAAATGAGTAACTCAAGAACACTTACATTTAAGAAACTGCTAAGCTATGAACCAAACAAGAAACCAAATGGATTGGGTTTGATATAGAAGGTGAATTAGAGGGTAGAAAGCGCCACTCAGATTCACCGCATACCTATTTCAACCTTGGGAACAATTTTGTACTTTACAATCGAATGTTTCGTTTCCCTAAACATTGTAAATACAACATAGAGTGATTGCCAATCAAGACATCAAATTATAGTAGACATAGAATATGAAATTGCATGCATTACAATTAGGTAGGGATTTTCATTGGACCAATGATCTTTCACTCGTCAATCACTCTGGGAAGAAGGAAACGTCACTTATGGCCAAGTCAATACCAACCAACCAAGGATTCCCATAATATCAGTTTGGACTGATAGTTTCAATTACTTGATCGTATCAAAATTTAGTTGCAGATAAACATTGGAAAGGGTTTTGGAAGAAATAGCATTTGAATTTAACGACTACTACTCCCTCCGACTAATCAGAACAGTTTGTATCATTTCATGCATCAGGATCCATGGGATGGCCAAAATTTATCATGATATGCAGCAAGAACAATTGCTGTCACAAATGGTAGATGAGTTTGGTCTAACTTCAAATAACATTTCTGACAAGTTCATCAAGTAAATACCAAAGAATGATAAAGAACACAACCCAACATACCATTTACAGTACAAGTGTAGCTAGAACCAGTAAAACTAACCTATTTCATGAATTATAGAACAATCACATATTAAAAGCGACACAAACCAACATGCCACCTGGTATTGTACACAAAGCAAGTAATTCACAGAGACCTAAATTATTAAATTTTATGAATTACATAACAAACAAAAAATATAACATTCCACCAAACTCTCTACACAAAATTAAAGTGATTCACCAAGGACCCAATATATTTAGATAAAACAAAGAAAACCCAATTCAGCAAATACTAGACCATGATCACCAGAAAATATGACGGAAGTAGATCAATTAAGGAAATCGGGAGAGAGAGAGATCACCTGTATTTTTGCTGACCATGAACTCGAATCTCAGCTTGGTACTTAGCCTTGCAGGTATCAAGAGGGTACAAGATGGTGGTGCTCACAAGAGCCCCAATAGCTCCTGAGGTGGCCTCTGACAGAGATTCAAGATCAACAGACATCCTTCCCGTTATAAATGCTAATTATCCCTTCAAGATCAAACACACTTATTATCTATATTGATATTCATACACAGTATGTTTGGAAAGTCAAACGTGGGATCACCGTGTCAGCATGCGAAAGTTTACGCATCAACTCTTCTTTTTCCTGTTCCTTTACACATGGATTCGATGGATACAAAGTTGGGGGAAGAGGTAGGCGAGAATGGACCACTTGTAAACTGTCTATATTAGAAAATGACTGGGAGAGAGATGCGAAAAGGTTTTGGAATTGGATTGAGGATGGCGTATTCTTGGGAAGCGAAAAAACTTGAAATGTGAATCAACCTTGTTATGATAATAAAACTAACAAATCATTAGCTGCAAACAAATCATTCCCATTTCCTTCTAAATTCGCTCGAATTACTTTGGCCAATATTTAAATTTGAACGAGTGAGTAATTCGTATAAGTTTCTACACCTTATAATAAAAAAATAAAAAATAAAACTCAAAAACCAAATAGAGAGTGTATTTTTCATTCAATCTCCTAATAGTTTTTTATAAGTAGAGGGTACAAGCTATCAGCAACTAAGAAAGACAAATGAATTTAATGAGTATTATAGTTGTGATCATCCACCCACGTGTGAATGTCCAATATTTTCAGCACTTACTATACCAAGATAGTGTCGGACTCGTGAATGTTAGCTCATTAAAAACTTTATTAGTAAAACTCAGTGGAAAAAAAACTTTATCGAAGGAAAAACAATACATCGTGCAAATTGTCCAATTAGGATCCAAAACATTGTCTCATTAAAAATCTTTCTAAGTAAAACTCAATGAAAAAAACCTCAGCCAAAAAAAAGGAGTACATGTTCCCCCTCTTAAATACATCTATCCAAAATAATGACTATTCAACTTGATAAAACTGTGAGATGCTCCATTTCGATTTGGTTCACCAATTTCTGGAATGTAGTCGGTGGGAGTGCTCTAGCGAACAAATCTGCTAGATTTTTAGTCGAACGAATTTGCTAAACATTAATATCACCATTTTTCTCTAACTCATGGGTGTAAAAGAACTTTAGTGAGATATGTTTTATTCTATCACCTTTGATATATCATTCCTTGAGTTGTGCAATACAAGTTGTATTGTTCTCGTATAATATTGTTGAAATGACTTTAATTAAATGTAGTTCATTTTGTTCTTGAATATGTTTGAAGAAGAATTGCTTCATGGATGACTAATATTTTTTCGAAGTTATTGGATGATGTAGAAACCATTATTTGTTTAACCAATTTTTATGATATAGTTGTACCACCATAAGTAAACACATATCCAGCTTGTGATCGGGCCTTACGTGGATTAGAAAGATAATCGGCATCTGCATATTCAACTAACGACGGACTTTTGTCATTCGTATTGAATAACCCCATGTCCACCATTCCACAAAAATACCGAAATACATGTTTGATTTCATTCCAATGCCTTCGAAGTTGGTGTTGGGTTGTACCTTGGCTATAAGTTAACTGCAAATTGTACAATTTGCAAGATACATTAGTGCACCAATTGCGCTGAGATATAGTGCTTCAGGATCTAGAAAATTTTCACCTTCTTCTTGAGGACGAAATACTTTTTTTTTTATCTAGTGATCGGACGACCATTGGTGAACTCCTTGGATGAGATTTGTCTAGGTAAAATTATTTTAGGACCTTTTCTGTGTATGGTGATTGGTGCACAAAAACTCTATTGGATAAATGTTTAATCTGTTGTTTGCCCAAGATCTTTCATCTTTTGTGAGCTCTCTAGGGTGCCTACTAAATTTAAATCACCAACATATACAGTGATAATAGCAATTTCACTATTAGATTTTTTAATAAAAATATATGGACATATCAAAATATTGGCGTATTCTATTTCAAGAGATATTTACTAAAATGATTATATCACATCCGTCATGATTATTTTAACCCATATAACGATCATTAAAGTTTAATGGAATATAGCCTTCGGGGCTATGAATTATATGCTTTTGGCATTTTGAACCCTTTAGCAATTCTCATGTATATCTTGTTGTCCAATGAACCATACAAATATGCAGTAACGACGTCCATCAAGTGTATATCTAGTCTTTCAGAGACTACAAGACCTAAAAAAAATCTGAAAATGATAGCGTCAATTACGGGAGAATACGCCTCCTCGTAATCAATATCAGGTCTCTGCGAGAAACCTTGTGCCACAAGTCGAGCCTTAAATTGTACAAGTTCATTTTTCTTATTGCATTTCGCAAAAATACCCATTTGTATCCTACGGGTTCAACACCTATGGCATTTGGACTACAAGTCCAGATACATTGTGTTTTGTTAGTGAGCTTAATTCTGGCTAAATTGCTTCTCTCTTTTTTGGCCAATTATTTCTCTGTCGACAATTATCGACAGTTTTTTGTTCAAGCTCCTCACTATCTCTTGAAAATATCAAGAGCAATAGTAAAAAAAAATATGCCACCCACAATAACTTTTTTTTGACCATCTTTTTTCATTATGCACAGTGTTTATAGAGATCTCATTATTCTTAGGTACCTGTGTCTCACCCTAACTCGGAGATAGTACAATATGTCTAAATCTTGTGGAGTGGACCCCACTTCTTAATTTTGTCCTACAACCCGTACTTGCATTTATTATAAAGCAATAAATTGAACCGACCAATTCTAACAAAACAACTTTTATTCTCTCAACATCTCAATATACCCTGTGCATAAATCATACATTTCAAATTGTGATTTATTGCAATATTTGACTTCTTCAGTTTACAAGACTCAACCATTTTACAAGTGACACAACAAGGCACGGATACCCAATTCTTTTCTTTTTCTGCCTAGACTCAGAAGTGGACATTCTCTCCTCTTGTTTACTTGAAAATACAAACTGAGGGGCGGGTGAGCACACACGCTCAGTAAGTGTATATAATTAAATGATGAACAACAACAATATCATTTAATATATATAACAATTATCAACTTCCCAAACAACCAAACAATATTATAAGCCGTTAGATATCAATTCATCATAGCATCCACTAGGATGATATATCTCTCCACTACTCAGGTCATTTTTGCCACATAAGCAATGTCTGCCACACAAGCTATGTTCGCCACACAGGCTACATAAATGTCATTTTAGCATTACTTGCCATCAAGGTCACTCAACATAACCATAACATTAAACATATCACAAAGTTGTCATTACCAAACAACAATCCTTACAGTCATCTACCAACGACAAGTGACATCAGCCTTTAAGGCTATCTCAATTAGTAAGTTTATATGACATAATCATATTACATTCACAACACCTTTTACTTAAGCGTTCATATACCAATAAGCTTAGTCGTTCTCTTGCTTTTATCAATAATGTGATATAGCTCATTCACAATATCAATCATAGACAATAAATCACAACATCACACATTCTATAGCATTTAAAGCATATTCACACTAATTTCAAGCACACACATAAAATACACCCACTCAAGTTCAGATGTAGTACAAACCCAGTCCCCAAATGAGACCTTATGTGACACCCCTAAAACCGGAGGTCCTTTCTCAACCCGTTGATCGCCCATCAATACGCAGAAGTACCCATGTATGCCGTATGACCCGACACCACGTCACCACGTTCCCTTCACCGGGATCATAATCCACATAAAGTTTGGGCAGAGTCTCTCTTGTACCAGAGCATTCCAATGCATAACCTGTATATATATTAATCATTTGACCGTTCCAAGGTCCCGTATCCATTAATTTGTCATCAATATTACTCCATTTACATCATTTGAACAAAAAGGCTCAAGGCCCGAAGGCTTGGCAAAGTTATTTTAAATATTTGAAAATTTTCGAGGAGCTACCGGTAGCTCGTGTACTTGCTACCGGTATCTGGGAAACATAGCTACCGGTAGCTAAGCCCACTGCCCGCAAGCTACCAGTAGCTGCCCACTACAATTGTGCTACCGGTAGTAGGGCCCAATTTTCCCCAATTCAATCTTTTTTCAATTTTAACTCACCCAATCTCATACAACATTTACACAAACTTACATAGCATCAAATTTTACACAAAATATAGTCCATATAAGCTTATTTTACAATCGTTTATACAACATTACATGTTCAAAATTAATTACACAATTTGGTTTACAAAATGTAATTTAAAGCCACAATCTGGCTTCTTCTCAACAATGTATCATGTGAGAGTCGTCCACCGGCGTTTGTCCCGCACCTGAAATATTATTCCTATAAAGGGTGAGTCACACTCAATAAGGTATCTCCTAAAGAGGCTACTCCCCAACCCAGATACATATGAAATGTTCACATGCAATTCAACAGTCAACAAAACATTCATTCAAGAATATACAATTCAATGATGAATGCCACAATGTTATGCCATGTTATGAGGTGAGACTCACACATGCAACGCAACCCGAGCCCTCCACCGGCTCCCATAACACATGCAATGTCATGCGTGTAAATCCAGGTTTTTCAAGCCCTCGCCATTGATGTTACTCATCCTATGACAATTATCAAATAAATCATGTGTCTTTCTTGGGTAAGTGACTTCCTAGACTTGCACCAACGGTCCACCACACCGACACAAATTTTGGTATCTCACCTCCGCTTCCGCTTACACCAATACACTTTTTTGGACTTTCATCGTCAGAAGTATTTAAACCCGTAGTCGGGTCTTGCACCCGAGGGAGAATCTAGCCCTTCTTGCTATACCCGACAAAAGTTTTCCATGCAACCCGTTCGACTCAGTCAGACCTTGGTCCAACTCTCCCGAGCCCACTTATCATCCGCCAAGAATGGTGTTTGATCAAAATTATGCACACACCCACACCCATGTCACATGCCCACGAATGTAATATTTTTCGTGCATATGCAATGTAATGTATAATTACAATTTTCATGTCATGTTCAATATGTCATGAGCACATTATAAACAATTCCAATTCCTCGATGTAACTTATATCATAAAGCATATAATTACATTCTAACATCATTACAAAGCATATTATATCAATTTCATTCAAATAACATGCTAAATCATCATAGGCATGTTATCAAACACCCAAAAGGCACAAAATCATAGAAACACATAATCATGCCCAATTTATCACATTCTCATGAAATCAACAAACAAGTAATTTCAACAATACCCAATTCATGCAAAATTAGTTTCATACATTCATATATCATTTCTCATACTGTAGTTACACTATGAGTATATTTAAACAAGAGATTTTATCTCTAATTATACTACCCACTCATATGCAAACCCTATGTTGAAAATAAACCTAATTAGGAGAAGAACCCTACCCGTTGAATCGTAATACGAGTGGTAGAAACTCCCAAGAACCCAAATCAAGCTTCAAACTTTGATTTTCAAAAATTCCATCTTTGAGATTTCGGTGAAATCCCCAATTTTTGGTACGTAAACGTAGCTCTCATCGCATAAATGAACTTTTGTTCTTGGTCTGAAGTGTTTCGACGAACGGTTGGCCCTAGATTGTAGAGAGAAACTTGAAGAAAACTTTTCTTTCTCTTTCTTCTCTTCCCTTCTCTTTTCTGGAAAACCCAGCAGCCAAAATGGGGGAAAAATCTAATTTTTCTCCCTTTTTATATCCCTTGGATACTTGGCCCTCGTTGCGCCACACGTCCGTCTTTTCCTGATCCGATTTTATCCCAAATCATTTAAATCTCGTCTCGTGTTATGTTCAATATATTTTATGTGAACTAATTTTAAATTATTTTCTGTATTTCACCATTAAAGCCGATTGCTTTTATTTTGGTTACGCGACAACTGTTCGCACAGTAAAACGCAAAAAAAATTGATTGTCTCATAATTCAACGAAAATTAACTGGGTAACTAGATTTCGCCAGACAAATCCAATGGTGAGGTTCGTTTCGTTATTCGAGTTCTAGAAAAATTTGAATTTTCAACCCATACCGTAGCAACTAATTATCGTTTTGTTCATTTTCATAAAAATTCAAATTTTTCCGGGTTTTACACTTTAAGCTTACTTGTCATGGGGGTTGATACCTTCGTTTCTATCAAACATCATAATTTAATATATATATATATATATATATATACTCTTCACATATGCATTTTATCTTAATTATGCATATATAACTACATATTCATGCCAGCGTTAACACATTTCTAAATTCCCTTCCAAGTGGTGTACTTTTAACCACCATAAATATTACTCATCAATTACTCACTTCAATTCTAGATTTAATCCTCAATTCATGTAATTGTAAGTAATTAAACCCATAAGAAACTTATTTGAGGTCTATCGAATGCCTCGACAAGGTTTAAGAAAAGTTGGATGGAAGCCTAGAACACCATAGCCAAATTACCAAAGTTAGCCCTGATGAACCTATTGAAGTCCAACTGGTTCAACCTGCTCATCAGGTTCAACCCCAAAATACTGGATGTTGTTCAACTAATTCATTCCCAATCGGTTCATTGTTCAACCGGTTGAAAGTACTCTTCAACCGATTCAAGCCTAATCAATATCTCGTTCAACTGGTTCAACAATTCTTCAACTGGTTGATCAGTACTGAAGTTTTAGAATTCAGTTCAAACTTCATCTTCTACCATCCAAACCCAATTCTAACACCATCCAACCATTACCCATACCAAAAGGATGCTTGAAGAGGTGGAAAAACACATTAATTCACAAGAATTCCTTACCTTTGTTGCGACTCGATATCGGTCGATCTCCTCCAAATTCCACACCCAAAAGCTTAGAGTTCTTCAACTCTTCAATTCAACATCTTCACTATTCTCGTGTATATGCTAAGTTTATACAAGCTTCTTGGAATAATTTCACTCACCAACTCAAGAACACATGAATTCCCAATTTATTTTCAAAACCTACAACTCAAACTTTACTTTCCCAATTTCTCATCTCCCCACCGTTTGTTGGATAATAACCCCTTTTATATTTTCCCAAACTCAAGGCTGGAGAGACACCATGATGTCGGGTGTCCTCCTCACCCATGTTTTACCTTAACTACACTAACCTCCCCCCTTGTTCCTTACTTCTAACATTTTAACTCCCAAACTTTCTAATCATTTTATTTAAAATCTCATCTATATGTTCACTACCTTGTTACTCAATAAAATTCCTCAATTAAACAGTACTTAACTTTTCATATTTAAATAATCATAATTTTAACTTTATGTAAACTTTCACAAATTACACTTTAACCCATAATATTTATAAAATGCAATGATATGCATGTTCAGGTCTCACAACCTGAGTCTCTTTTAGAGGTGTTTGAGACTCTTCAAGAGTTAATTGAGCCTCTACAGTTAGGGGTGTCAAAACGTGCCGAGTTAAACGGTTACGTGTCAAGTTAAACGAGTGACGGGTGAAAAATATGTAAACTCCTACACGACACGTTTAATAAACGGGTAAAAAATTTAAACACGAATCATTTAATAAACGGGTAACACGACACGACTCGTTTAACCCGCTTATTTTTATTAAAATTATTCTGTTAAAATTTTAACCCACAACAAAAAACTATCCTATTAAAATTTTAAACTCCATTAATCACCCACATCAACTGTACTCTCTTAATTGATCAAAAAAACTGTACTCTCTTAATTAAAAGATTTTCAGCTAGCTACCACTTGCAAAGGCAAATGAGAAGGTTTAATGACTAAAGGAAGGGGCTGCATCTTTTTATAGGCATGGGAGGTCTCCTTCATTTGAATTTGTCAATGTGGGATTCAAGCCAAAAGCTTTCATAGTGTGTTCACTGTGCAGGTTCAGTTGTGCTCCTTGAAGTCTCTTCTTCCATTTGAAGGTTTAGTTATGCTCCTTGAAGGTCTCTTCTTCCAGGTTCAATTGTGCTCCTTGAAGCTTTCACTGTATGTTCACTGTGCAGGTTCACTGTGTGTTGTCGTCTTCCATTTGAGTTGATTCCCAAGGTCATGCAGAACCCTCAACCAGTGTTGTTGATGGTGGTGGTAAGCTCTCGAGCACTGGTTGGTAACCCTCAACCAGGTTCACTGTTTGTTCCCACATCCAGCACTACAAAGGGGGTAAGTGAGTAATCTGTACTTAAATTTTCTGAAGTAAGATTTTTCTTTGCTCATTTACCATATATTTATATATAATATTTTAATTTTGACTAATTTTCTTAAAATAATTATTAATTTATTATTATATTAATTTTTTTAAACGGGTTGATAGGTCTCACCCGAACACGACCCGTTTATTAAACGTGTCTGGCGGGCTAACCCTTTTATCACCCGAACTCGTTAAGGTCTCACCCAAATCCGCTTAATTCGTGTCAATTTGTGTCGGTTAATCGTGTCATATCGGATTTTGACAGGCCTTTCTACAGGAGGTAATTATTTTGTGTGATGACTTTCTTCAGGATGACAAACTTCTGGTTTGATAGTCTCTTTAAGACATTAACTTATTTATGTCGGTAAATGCATCTAACAAATGATTTGGAATATCTTTCAAATGAATGATCATTTGAACTTTCAGTTCACATTGATTTGTCTAGGGATCAAAATTAGATAACTCTAAAGCATTCCAAGTTATTTCACGATGTTTTTCTGATTTATTTTTTTTATCCCGTAACTCACTGAAAATGACAATCTGCAAACCATGCTTTAAATACATCACCAGTTGGGAGTTTAAGATATCAAATTATGGAAGGAGAATCAAATCCAACATAAGTCCCAAGTCGACGTTGTTGACCCATCTTAGTCCGTTCTAGTGGTGGCATTGGAACATATACAACAAAACTAAAAATTTGTAGGTGATAAATATTTTGTTGCTGACTAAGAACAAGTTGTACTGGTGAATATATATGATATGTAGTTGGTCAAACACGAATTAAAGATGTTACATACAATACAACATGTACCAAAGTTGAAACAGGTAACTTCATCTTCATAAGTATATGTTGAATTATCAATAAAATACGTTTAATAAAAGACTCAGATGGACCATTATGAGTGTGGGTGTGTGCAACTAGATGCTCAACATGCAGTAGTTATTAAATGTCTGGGGCATAATCTCACCAGCATTATTCAGACGAATTGACTTAATTGAATAATATGATAATTGTGCTTGCAATCGGATTATTTTAGCGATAAGCCTTGCAAAGGCGATATTCCGTGTAGAAAGTAGACACGCATGTAACTATCTTGTTGATGCATCAACTAAAAGCATGAAAATCATGAAATGATCCACATGAAATGTGTATTGGCCCACATATATCTCATTGAATTCGTTGCAAAAGGTCAGGAAATTCAGAAATCACTTTTGAGTAGGGTGGTCTAATAATCAGTTTCCCTTTTGAACAAGCAGAACATGGATAATCACTAGGTAATTTATTTATTTTTAGTTCTTAGAGAATGCCCATGTGAGTTCTCAATGATCCTACACATCATACTCTCTCGTCAATAAATTTAAGAAATACTCTTATGCGAGCTTTCCAATATGTGAAGTTCGATCCATCGAAGAATGGTGGTCGTCCAATTGAACCATATTCCTTTTGAGAATCCATTGAATACTAACTAATAGTAAGAATAGATTTCTTGAAGGCAAACTAGGTAAGTAAGCAAAAATATGAGACGCCTACTAGTGTCTATGGACTCTGGGCAACCACGCTCTGATACCAATTATTGTTCTAGGAGGGGGAACCCGATGTGGATCTTCCCTAACGATTATACACATGGAGCTATAAACACTTTACCTAGAGAGGTGATGAATAGGTTTTTTCAATTTTAGCTTAATTAATTACCAATAAAAACCTAAACCACCACAATTATCGCTTCTTGCAAAGATATAGCAATTAATATGAGAACCCCTTTAGTCACCACAATCCAAATTAACCATGACAATAGATTTTAATTAATCTTGAATGAATTTACTCACAATCAATCTCAAGGCTATCCCAAATCACAAACTCTATGCCTAACTATGTATCGATAGATATTCAAACAATCATTCCAATAAACACATAGTGTGCGTATGTGCTCATAATCACAAGTGTGTGCAATAATAAACAATAAAGAACACAAGTGATTTGTTGACACAGAAAACCCTCCTTGGAAACAATCGTAGGGATCCTTCTTGGTTCACCAAAGGCTAACCAACTACTTGCTAAGTCAACATACAAGTATTTGAGTCTTTTACCTCAACCAATACCATGGTTAGATGCCCATTTCCTTGTTGTCTGGCCATCAAAGGTCTGCCTTCAACATCAAGTGTAGCTTCACTTGGACCTCCCTGCCACATGGTTCGTCTAGGCCTTGAGCAATCATAGGCACGCCAACGATCCCCGGCAAGCACACACCAATGGGTTTGGTTTACACCATGAAGATCTTCAACACCAAGTTGTGATATTGGGTAGGATCTCTAGGAGTAACCTTTAGATTTAGGGAACTAGGTTAGTGGTGGAAACTCTCAAGGTAGAAGAAGTGTTTTCTATCTTATAAAGCTCATAAGAGACTTTAGCTAACTGTGGAAAAAGCTCTCCTTATTTATAGGTCCAGAATAAGGGTAGTCTTAGTAAATAAGAAAACTAAAATTGGTGAATGACCACTCGATCGGTAGGAGGGCGGTTGACACAGGAATGAAAATCATGTTTTCATCTTGTCTAAAGCAACACCGCTCGTGCAACCATGAGCACCGCTTGAGTTATGACACTCCAAAATCTGGGGGTCCTTTTTCCAACAAAATCCGGGCGGAGTCTCCTTTATACGAGGAGATCCACCCAACACACAACCTGTGTTCTAACAAACACATGGACCATTCCAAGGTCCAACACACCAATGTCTAAGTATTAAACAATAACCATTCATCCACAACCATCATCATAGATCATCTATTTGTTCTCAAAAGAATAATATCCATAAAAGTCTCATTACATGCTTTTAATAAAATACAAGTTTTATATTTAAAATTATACATGGCCAAAATGTAATTCTATACAAGGGACTACAAATTCCAAATCAAGAGCCACAACCCAACTCTATCCTCAAATTGAGCCCTAGTGAGGGCTGTCAACGAAAGCTTGTCCAATACTTGGGTGAGTCGAAGCCCAGTAGGGTATCTCCTATAGAGAATACCTCATAATTTTAATGCATATAATATGAATGTGCACCAAACACACCAAGCATATATCTCAAGTAACATATGAATGTTACCATGCATGCCAAACATGAATAATGTTTCATGAGTGTCAGCTAATAGTTACTTATAAAACTAAAAGTAGACCAATACAATCCGTAAAAAATAAGTGACACCACATATTAAAATATATATTGCCATCAAATAGTGGACACGAATATTGGACATACAAATAGTGTAACTAAAGATTTACAGGAGATAGTGAAAAATAATGGCCCCTTAATAGTGCCTAAATAGTGTCAGTAAAGAGTGACAACAATAGATTGAACCAAAATGATGACAATATATATTGCCCACTCACAGAGTTGCACCTAAAGAGAGACTCGAAATATTGTCATGCAAACACTATCACCAAAGAGATACACAAGATAATGACAATAGAGGTCCAATCAGTGGCATCATGTAATGCCCTCTAATAGTGCTCAAATAGTGTCACTAAAGAGTGACAACAATATATTGACCCTAAATGATGACAATATATATTGCCCACTCAAAGAGGGACTCGAAATATTGTTATGCAAACAGTGTCATCAAAGAGATACACGAAATAATGACAATGGGGGGCCAATCAATGACATCATGTAATGCCCCCTTAATAGTGCCCAAATAGTGTCACTAAAGAGTGACAACAATAGATTGAATCTAAATAATGACAATATATTTTTGCCCTCAAAGAGTGACATGAAAAGTGGGACTCGAAAAATTGTCATGCAAACAATGTCACAAATAAGAGACAGGACGTAAGAAAATTAAATTAATGCAACATAATTTGGAATAATAGAACCTTAATAAAAGTGTTATTCAAACACAAAAATTGAAATCTTAAAATTGGAACCTTAAATTACATTTCAAAAAATTGACAAGTCAAAGTATGGATATATGCAATAAACTCCCAACATTCAACTGTATCCAATTAATCTTTGACTCCATATTTTGTCTTCAGATTCTGCCGTTCATTGAAATCTTCTTCTGTCCAAGATTTGGGATGGTTCAAGAACAGTTCAATCATTTCTGATCGGAATTGTTTCACCTGTGCTATTGTTAATTTCGGTTGTATTTATTCGCCAAGTGCTAATTTCCTCATTATATAGCAAACATATAGGTCACAATCAACCCTGCATTACGTTTATTTTTTCAGTATCAATATGTGTATTTTTTTGCATTAGCAAAGCATTATGTTAAATACGTACGAGTCAGCTTTTTATTGTGGACATTTGTCGGACGAATGAATTGGCAGAATCTTATCCTGAGTCTCGACTAACATTCCGTTTGACATTGCATATCGGATATCTTCTGCTCAACATAATCTTTCTGCATTTCAAAGTAAGCAGTAATTAATTGAAATGTAGTAATTATTGCAACTCATAAAATTTTATAAAATGTTGTATATGGTTATTTGATTACCAGTATGGTTGCATCTTTGAGCCAAACATCCCTTATCCCGCTTCTTGGTTTTAACGAATTGTAGTGTGTCCAAATGTCAACATCAGTATCCAATACTAGAAGTGTCCAATGGTTTGGTTGTCCATCATCGCTTTCACTGATTGAATTCATGGGAAATAAAAGATATTGGTACTCTCGCCCAAGTAGGAGTTTATTATCAATTTCAACTTCACGTGCATAATCTAGCAGTGCGGAAGTCACCAAGGTCTATAATTTTCGTAAAATGGCCGATTAAATATGTGACAGATGCATATTTCAAAATATTTGTATTATTTATATAATCATTCATTTCATTCCAACTTACGCAACAAAGACTGTTGAAGAAAAAACAACGTCTCTTAAATGTTGATTGTTCGCGGGCTTCCTCAAATTCATGCAAAATATCACCCCAACAGTCTATGATCTACAACAAAAAAGCATGGCTGCAATTAGAACCATTTTCATAAAATGAATTAAAAAATTTAACCGCTATAGTATGTACATTGTTGTAAAGCTTAGATCCTCCCATCACTTTCAAAGCATCTTCGACATTTATATAGTTTCCAACTGACATTCTGGGCCATATTGTTGACCTGCATAGTTATAACGCGATGATACATAAAAACACAATGAAAGAGTGACAACATACAGAAAACCAGCCCCCAAAAGAAATACACATATAAAATGATATAGTACACTTACATAGTTCCTTCTGCTTGCTCAATCTG
This sequence comes from Ilex aquifolium, assembly GCA_951799425.1. NCBI lineage: Eukaryota > Viridiplantae > Streptophyta > Magnoliopsida > Aquifoliales > Aquifoliaceae > Ilex > Ilex aquifolium. The sequence goes on along the minus strand of OX637396.1, from coordinate 25,385,873 downwards.
TCTTAATTTTTTGTATATGGATGGATCCGTTGATTGGCAAACTTTCCACAACATTTTCATCTTCCTTTCATACTTTTCTTTCTCTTTTCTTTCTCTTGTCTTTTCTGATGAATCAACAATGATGATAATGTCATTGGATGTTCCCATGTGTTCCTTACCCTTTTTTTTGAAGGTGTACTCATAGTCTGCATCCCTTTTCCTTTTCCTCGCTTTTGCTTTCAACTTTCGAACCATTGACGTTTGAACTTTCTTCAATTGCATTGGGTCTCTTTTGGTTTCCTCAACTTCTTCCCCTCCTTTTTTTTTTTACAGAAGATTTGTTCTTTCCTTTATTTTCAGCACTATGTGGAAATACTTTAGGTACATGAGCAGTTTGATATTGTTGGGTTATGACATGAACAGACAATTCATTAATCTATTCTATCATCTCTTCTTTTTCTGATTCAAGTCGTGTCACTGTTTGTTTCAATTGTACATTCTCAGCCTCTGATGTGTCCTTTTCTTTCCTCTTTTGTTCAACCGAACCCTCAAGATCTAATATTTGTATGTCCCGATCAATCAATTTCAACATGAATTCTGTGACTTGAGTTGCCATGAAATAATATAATGACTGGTTGTCTTGTTGCAATCCAGAATGTTGTGACAACAAATAGTAAAACACAATGCAATTGTGACGCCCCAAATTCGGGGGTCCCTTATTAACCGTTGACAACCCGTCAACCCGCGGAAACAGCCGTGGATATCGCTTAACCCGATACCACATCAATAACATCCCTAAACCGAGGTTATAACCCACAATGAAAATTCGGTTCAACATTCATTTGATCCAACCCCAGTCAAACACACCATGATTCATACCCCATTAGGGTCCAATTTGATCATTTATAGGAAGGAAATTCAAAGCCCAAAGCTTGGCAAAACAATTTTAAAATTTTAGAATTTTTGGACTGACTACCGGTAGCTGTTTATCGACTACCGGTAGCTGGAACCTTCTGGACCACGACTACCGGTTAACTACCGGTAGCTGGAACCCTCTGGACCAACGACTACCTGTTGACTACCGGTAGCTGTATCCTTCTGGTCCACGACTACCTGTTGACTACCGGTAGTCAAAGGCAGATTTTGTCCATTTCAATAATTTTTCATTTCCAACTCATTTCAAACCATTCCAAACTCATCCCAAACATACCTAATGAAGTTATTAACATAAAACATTGTTTGTACAAGTTCCATTACAATTAATTCCATAATTTACACATCAAAATGGAATTTATACAAAAGTTTTACAAAAACTCGAACTAAGGCCACAAACCGGCCCCCTTCATACTTGATGCTCTCCAAGTGAGCCATCTGCCGGTGCGAACCCCACACCTGAAATATTTCCCGTATAGGGTGAGCCAACGCCCAGTAAAGTAAACCCTACAAGGGCTACTCTCCCCCTAGATGCTCATGCTCATGCAACATTCATTTGCAAACAAACATTTCTCACAAGGACATGCATCCTAAGTTGGAATGCAATACTACCATGCCATGAAATGAGATGTCACTCCCTCGTGCATTTCAATCCGAGTCCTCACCGACTCCTACAACACGATGTAATGCCAAAGTGTTTCATTTCATCATTTATGTTTTATCAAATGACATTTTCAAAACTAGGGTCATTCTTGGGATCGGAAACTTCATGGACTCCTACCAATGGTCTTCCACACCAGTACACTTTATGGACTCTTATACCAACGGAGTGCACCCTCCAAATCACCGGGTCTTTCACCCGAGAGGTCGTCATGCCTCTTCTTGCTCATCCCGACCCAATTTATCATGCAATCAAGCGGCTTAGCTAGGTCTTCGACCCAACTTTTCCCAAGCCATTTCGTCAATCACCAAGTGTGGTGTTGACAACCACTAGGCATACACACCCATGTAATGAGATGTTTCCATGCACATGCAATGCTATGTCCCATTGCATACCACATGATGTTCCACATGTCAAGAACAACTCATGCACAATTTCAACATGTCCATAGTAAATTTATATCCTAAACATATAAACACCATATTCATTTCAATGTTAATACATAAACAAGCACATTTGCTCACAAATCATATCATAAGCATATAATTCCACAAGTTGGACTTAAACATATTATTTCAATTAAATCACAATCATTCCATTCAAGCAAGGCATTTAATCAAACACCTTCTAAGCACAATTTATAACTCACATAGCATGTCCTTGATTCCACTAAGTTACATAACAAATCACATGTAACTTCATATTCCCAAGTCAAGCTAGAAGTTAGACGAAACCATTTCTATGCTCACATTTCCATTTCTATAACCATAAACCTATATATGAAGGTCTATCATAGGCATAACATATTAAACCTTTAGACTACCAACATCTAAGGAAAGATTACACCAAGGTAGGAAAAACCCTACCTCTTGAAGCGTAATCACCCGAAGGAAGCTTCAAGAACACTTTCCTAGCCCAAGACTAGATTTCCCCCAAATCTCCTCTTTTGGATCTTCGGTGAAATCCCCCGTTCTTGGTGTGGTTGCGTAGCCCTTGTCAATGTGATCGACTTTAACTCTTGGCTCAACGGATTCCGATCGACGAAACTCCGGGAATCGACGGAGAAAGCTTGAAGAAAATTCTATTTTCTCTCTTTTCTCTCTCTTGGCCGGCCAACAAGAACACAAGTGGCTAAAAAAATCTGATTTTCTAGATATTTACCCCTATTTATAGTTTTAAATACTCGGCCCACGTCGCGCCACATGTCGTTCGCTTAATCGGGTCCGATTTCGTCCCGAAACGATTCATTTGATCCCAGTTTAAGTTCAAATTAATTTTATTTGAACTTTAACTTAATTTTAAGGAAATTTTATAAAATTTATTTATGGGGACGTTCGTAAGGTAATCCGCCACGCAGTCGCCTTGAACAACGTGCAAAAATCCGATTAACTCGGAATTCGATGAAATTTGACAAGGTGACTCGTTTTCGCGATACGAATCCAACAGCGAACTCCGTTTCCTCATCCGAGGTCTAGAACATGAGTATTTTAAATACGCATTATAGTGGCAAATTACTATTTTGCCCTTTCCGAAAAAAATTCAAATTTCCCGGGTTTTACAGCAATCAAATAGTGACAATAAATAGATTCAAACTATAATTTTCAAACAAAGAATAACACCAAAGAGTGACCCCAAAGAGTAAAAGATTCTTAATAAAGTAAAGACACCAAATAATTGCAACATTTACCGAATACCATAAACAAATAATTTTTAAAAAAAACGAGATTCTTAATAAAGTTCTTATACTACTCACTTGTTCACTCTCTGTGCTAACAATATTTCGTATGATTGTTCTAAGAATTTCATTATCCTTTGATAGCTTCTCAATTTTTTCTATCCTTGCTTGATCTTTCTGCCTCATCTCATAAACAAGTCTCATAGCTTCATCTCTTTCTTTCATGATTTTCTCTTTTTCATTTTCGTTACAAACAAACTGTTCAGATGATCGTTTCTCTGTTGAGTCACTGAGAATCACATCAACTAGAGCATCTAATGGCCTCATTTGCTGCTTCTCTTCTCCCGTATTATCCCCTGCATCATAATCAACATGTTCTTCTTCATCAAGCTCATTACCCTTATGATCAACTAGGTACTTTTTTTTTTTCCTTCAACAATTTCATTCCTCTCAATTCCATCGACTTGTTTTCCCTTTTCCTTTGTAATCCTTCGTGATATGATAAACAACTTTTCTTCTTTTGTTCTCTTCAATTTTTTCTTCATCACCTGTAAACAAACAACGACATCAACAATAACAATAAATTTTTTAAACATTTGGTATACTTAGATTTTAACCGTAAACAAATACTGAAACTTACGTCTTTGGCCTTGATTTTTGCCAACTTTTTTTGTTTGATTTCCATGCTCAGGAGTGCTAAGTTCCATTTGAGAAACCTTGGAATTTTTTTTGAGCAATCTGGTCTGATAATTGATGTGTGCTCGCAGATCCAAAACTGCAAAATTTAAATACAACATTAAAACAAATGTGTGATGTTTATAAAATAACAACTCATTAAATTGAACATACAACTTTTATTTCAAACACTAACCGGTATTATAAGGACGCATCCAGTGACTGTAAGGGATGAAATCAGTGCATTGAGTATTGATTGAGACCAGTTATATTTTCTAATCTCATCTAGATCCTCTATGTATGGAATGTACCCCCAGCTTAGTGTGTGCCCCGTCATGGAAAACAAAACTGTGACTAACAAGTAAAGACACAGTAACCTGACAACATCCTCGAAATCATTTCTTGTGCTTCCCCTTGATACTTGGATAAGTTTGCTCTTTATAATTGGTGTTGTCAACCTTCAATCATTTTTAAATCTCCGCTCAACAAATGGAGTCAACACCTTCCCATTTAATGTTGAGTCAATTTTCTCGAAACCGTCTTGAATCCCAAATATCAAACTCACATCATTTCTCCTCATTTTTACTTCTTCGGCCCCTATACAAAATCTGGAAGTGTTGGCATTGAAGCATAAAATTATCTCAAGGATAATGTTGTCACTTTTTCTGCACCATTTTTTGTCAACATGTTTGTCTATAATGCTCTCAAATAGCAACCAAAATGGGGTCTTCTTCAACATTCTCTTGTGCTCTTCGTTGAAAATAATTTCATTCATTGCCCATATAATAACAATCATATTAGATCTATATTGTAGATCATATTTATCCACATTCTGATGTTGTTCAGATTTTTGTTCTTCAACTACTTCCCTACACTTGAACTCATATTTTTTTGCTGATGAGGACTATGTTTTTGCCATGCCCCTGTATAGTATCACGGTATACTGTAACTATATTACAATAACTAAAACCAAAATCAACATCGAAGAGTTTAGTTCAATAATATAGATCTAATGTATTTAATATTCATGAAAAACGAATGTATTTAACATTAAGAATCAAATTTAAACGAATTATCACTAATAATATGGCTGTGTATTTTATGTTTTCGGATTTTTCAAGGAATAAAATATTCAAAATATGTGATTTTGTACGTCAAAGAGCTTTGAATTCTCAAAAGAGATTCATCATACAGTAACACAGTGCATAGAGTTTTGTGAAACTCATATAATTCATGGAAAACGAATGTATTTAACATTAAGAAAAAAAATTAAAGTCATTCTCACTAAATTTATGATTATGTATTTTAGGTTTTCGAATTTTTAAACTAATGTAAAATCTAAAACACTCAAATCTACGTTGAATATATTTGAATTATCAAAATAATTCACCATACAGAAACACCATACCTACAGAGACTCTTATAATTCGTGGAAACTAAAATCAACGTCGAATAGTTTTGAATTCTCAAAAGAGATACACCATACTGTAACAACATGTTTATAGTTTCGAAATCAACAGTTTCAGGGAATTCTCAAAAGAGATACACCGTACAGTAACTAAAATCAACATCAAACAGTTTCGAAATCTCAAAAAGATATACACATTACAGTAACAACATATTTACATTTTCATGGAACTCTTATAATTCATGGAAAACAAAAGTATTTAACATTAAGAAGCAAATTTAATAGCATTCTCACTAAAATTAGGGCTATGTATTTTATGTTTTTGGATTTTTCAAACAAGAAATTTAAAATAGCTACTTTTCAAGAAAACTCAAATGTACGTCGAATATCTTCGAATTCTCAAAAGAGATTCACCGTAAAGTAACACAATGCCTAAGAGTTTCTGAAACTGTTAAAATTCATGGAAAACAACTGCATTTAACATTAATAAGCAAATTTAACACTAATAAGCAAGAAAAAATGTCAAATGGCCGATTATCAACAAACCAAAATCAATGTCGAAAAGTATCGAATTATTAATAGAGATTAAAACAAACAGTAACATCATGCCTACAAATACTGAAACTCTTATAATTCATATAAAACAAACGTATTTAACATTAAAAAGAAATTTTAAAGAAATTTTCACTAAAATTAGGGCTGTGTATTTTATGTTTTTGAAATTTTTAAGCAAGAAAAAATTTGAAATATGTGATTTTGTTACTGTTTGAGATGACCCATTGAATCCAAACTAAATATTCGCAATAATTCCGGTGAAATAAAGCAAAACTTATTTTTTCAACCAAATTAGGGCTTATCTCTTTCTATTTTGGGGATTTTTCAAGTAATAAACAAAAAAAAAGTAAATAGTAAAAATTAATACCGTTAGAAAAGAGAAACTCAAATAATCCGGCGAAGTACCGCAAAGATTTCCGGCGAAGAGCTTCCCAAAAACCAAAATCAATGTCGAAGACCTTCTACTTCCTTCTCCATATACACGATCTTGACTGTAAGCACAATGAATTTTTTATTTTTTTTCTTGCAACCCACAAATCCGGCGACAATAATAATGGGGAATACCCAACTCCTACCACTGCAACGAACGCTTCCGGCGACTGTGTTTGAAGATATGGAGGAAATATTTGTCAGACAAATATTGAAGATTTATTTGATGGTAACGATTGAAATCACAAAATCTTTGAAATTCAAAAAGTTTTAGGAAAGGTTGGTTTTGGATATTGTCATTAATGACTCTTTGGTAACTGATGCCAAGAAATTAACGATATTGGTTCCCAAAACCGATGGTCTCTTCATCTTCCTCATCTAAAAAGGGTTTTTACGATTTTTTTTAAGCAGATGTCCTTCTATCCCAATTATTTTAAAAAGTAGACTTTTTTCCTATTAAGTTTTTAGGGAGATACCGATCTCCCTAAGCCCCAAGTAAGTATCTGCACAAGGAACAAACATGACCAATATTAGGAGATGCAATGAACTGTAAGACTTAAATGTGGCCACATGATTTTTTGGCACATGAGATATTTACTGATGACTAATTAATCGGTGAATCGGTTGGGTCAAGATAATGATAAGGTTCTCAATCCCAAACTAACCAGGTAACTGATGTTTTCTGATTGGTCAAAGAGAAGTAGTAGTTTCCTGATATCCTACTTTGATGAGAAATGGAGTTCATGTTGATCTAGAAAACTGGTCTTCTCTCTACCTATAAATGTGCACATGTCCATTGATTTGTGCATCTTACGTTAAAGGTTAGGAGATAGAAACTGTGTTTTCAGGGTACACCAAAATATTGTTCTTCTTGTTCAAGAAACTAAAAGGTTTACATCAATGGCTTCAGGTATGTAAATTATGATGTTTTAATTCGCAATATGAGTATGTGAAAATCATTATTGGTCTAGATCTTGGAATTATGATTTGATTATTATTTGATCAAATAAAGTTTACATGTGATATTAGAGCCTGAGTAAAGAACTCTCGTGATTTTTTGTTAATGTTCATGTTATAGTGCCTACTATACCGAATTAATTGCAGGCTGAATTAATTGTTATTATATTGCCTCTGCCTGTTAAAAAAAAAAATTGAAACGTTCTGTCATTGTGGGACAAAGCAATTCCTTCTGCCAATTTCTGTAAGAGATTCGTCCATTATGTTGGGCCGAATCTGCAAGTCTATTGATATGCACTTATGTCACTCATAGCAGTAACATGGAAGCTTTGATTGTTTTTTATTTTTTGTCACTTGAATAAGAAAAGTTCTCTTATTTTGGTCAAACCCTATGATGAAACCCATCACAGAAGGTGGAAATTCTCAGTTTGGTAGGAATTGTATGTTTTGGCATTATCTGTCCTTACTGTTTGATCATTAATATATTTGTCCAGAGAGTTACATACAATATTTTGATATTGTATTTATGGACTCTTGCCAAACAGTAGCCATGCATGTTGATACATGTTATATCAAATTATGTTCATTTTATTATTGGCAACGAAAAGTGTTCTGATATATCATGATAGTTTAAATTATTGTCAGTCTAATAGCTTATGCAAAGTCAATATCACAGTTTTGATATTTGAATTATGTTATAGTTTGGTAGTCACCAAAGTGACCCAACTAGAATGACTCATAGATATTAAATCATACAATTGATTTTAACATCCATTATCTTGTGATATTAAAATAATTGTTTGTGCAACATCATTATTTTGATTTAATGCTTATATTATGATATAGTTTGGTAGCCGCCAAAGTGGTCTAACTAGAATGATTAATAAGTATTAAATCATATAATTGATATTTAATATCCATTACCGAGGTATTAAAATAATGACTTGCAAATCGCAGTTTTTTAATCATTTGGATATTAGGAATCGGCCCAAAGGTGCACCACTTTTCAAGTGATTAATTGATTGGAATAGGATAATTAGGCTATATTCATGATTGGTGGGTCCTGGATACCCAAAGGTAACAGACCTACCTAATTATGGATGTATCATTAATTAGTCCTATTAGGTGAAGAGAATCACCATGATGGTTAATGTATTAGTATATTGTGATTATTACCCAAAGGAGAGTCACGATATGACTATTTATTGATTACAAGAGTATGTATTTTATTCTTACTCATGTTTGAACTGTTAGATAACTCAAAGCACTAATGTAGTGAGCATTTAACTTATTGCAGCGTCTGTTCCTATTTCGTTGCATTCGCATGCTTATTCTGTTTCGATGCTTAATGGACTAAATTTCTCTGATTGGCGTGAATAAGTCCAATTTCACCTAGGTGTTCTGGATCTTGATTTAGCACTACAAACTGAGAAACCTGCTGCTATTACTGAGACAAGTAGCGCTGATGAAAGAGATTTCCATAAAGCTTGGGAAAGATCAAACAGATTGAGCCTTATGTTTATGCGGATGACCATTGCAAGCAACATTAAGTCAACTCTTCCACAGAAAGACATAACTGCTAAATAATTTTTTGATATTGTGGAAGATCGTTTCCAAACTGCTGACAAGTCTTTTGCTAGGACATTAATGGCTAAGCTTACCACCATGAAATTTGTTGGTACACGTACGATGCATGATCATGTCATCGAGATGACAAATGTAGCCGCTAAATTAAAGGCTCTAGGGATAGGTTTGGATGATTTCTTTCTGACACAGTTTATTCTAAACTCATTGCCTCCTTAGTATGGTCATTTTCAGATTCACTATAACACTATTAAGGATAAGTGGAATGTGAATGAATTGACCAACATGCTTGTTCAAGAGGAGACAAGGCTTAATAAATTGGAAAATCATTCAGTTCATCTCATAAGTCAAGGAGCAAAAAGAAAATGGAAGAAGCCTAAAGGTGTGAAGCATGGTCCACCCAAGACTAATGAGCCTACTCAAGTTACTCGGGCTTATAAGAAGGAAAAGGGTGATAGGTGTCACTTTTGTAAGAAGTTGGGGCACTTTCAGAAAGATTGCCATAAGCGAAGGACATGGTTCGAAAAGAAAGGTAAACATTTAGCTTTTGTATGTTTCGAATCAAACCTTACTGAAGTTCCTTCAAATACTTGGTGGATTAATTTTGGTGTTACTATTCATGTTTCAAATACGATGTAGGGATTCCTTACAACCCAAACCATAAATCCAAATGAGAAATTCATATTCATGGGTAACCGGGTCAAAGCTCCAGTTGAAGCTATTGGGACTTTTCGTTTATTTCTAGATACTAGTTATCATTTGGATTTATTTCAAACACTTTATGTTCCTTCTATTTCTCGAAATTTAGTTTCTTTGTCTAGACTTGATGTTGATGGATATTCCTTTAAATTTGGTAATAAGAATGTTAGTTTGTTTAAGAATACCTCTTTCATTGGTTATGGTATTCTGCATGATGGTTTATACAAATTGAAACTTGATGACCTATTTGTTGAGTCTCTTCTAACCCTGCATCATAATGTTGGAACCAAACGTAGCTTGATGAATGAAAATTCTTCCAACTTGTGGCACAAACGACTGGGTCATATATCAAGAGAAAGGTTAGAGAGATTGGTGATGGATGATATTCTTCCGAATCTAGATTTCACTGATCTCGGAGTGTGTATGGATTGTATTAAGGGAAAACAAACCAAACACACCAAGAAAGGTGCCACAAGAAGTAATGAACTCCTTGAAATTATTCATACAGACATATGTGGACCTTTTGACACTCTATCGATTGGTGGAGAAAAATATTTTATTACCTTTATAATGATTTTTCACGTTTTGGTTATATCTATTTATTGCATGAAAAATCTCAGTCATTGGATGCCCTTGAGGTGTACATTACTGAGGTTGAAAGACAGCTAGATAGAAAGGTGAAAGTTATCAGATCAGATAGAGGTAGTGAATATTATGGAAGATATGATGGTTTAGGACAATGTCCTGGTCTGTTTACTAAACTCCTTGAAAAGCATGGCATTTGTGCACAATACACTATGTATGGTACGCCACAGCAGAATGGTGTAGTTGAAAGGCGTAACCGTACTTTAATGGATATGGTTAGGAGCATGTTAAGTAATTCCTCATTACTCTTATCTTTGTGTATGGAAGCTCTTAAGACCTCTGTCTATTTATTAAACCGGGTTCCTAAGAAGGTAGTTCCAAAAACTCCTTTTGAACTGTGGACAGGAAGGAAATCGAGTTTAAGACACCTGCATGTTTGGGGTTGTCTAGCAGAGGCTAGGATTTATAATCCGCATGAAAAGAAATTGGATTTTAGAATGATTAGCTGTTACTTTATTGGTTACCCAGAAAAATCCAAAGGGTATAGGTTTTACTGTCCTACCCATAGTACAAGAATTGTTGAAACCGGTAATGCCAAATTCATTGAGGATGGTGAAACCAGTGGGAATGATATATCACGAAATGTGATTATTGAAGAAGTTAGGGAGAAATTCCCATCACCTATAACTTCTAATGATATTGTTGTTCCTAGAGTTGTTGTACAATATGACAATGTTGAACAACAATTAAATGATCAACCACTCCATAATGAGGTTGTCACCATTGAACCGATAGTAGAAGAATCACAAGGGGTAGCATTAAGACGGTCTCAAAGAGAAAGAAGACCAGCTATTTCCGGATGATTAAGTGATATATCTATAAGAATCTGACTTTGATATAGGGACAAGTAAAGATCCGGTTTTGTTTTCACAAGCCATAGAAAGTGATGATTCTGCTAAATGGATTGATGCTATGAATGATGAATTGAAATCAATGGAACATAATGAAGTCTGGGATCTAGTTGAAATGCCAGAAGGATTTAAGAGAGTCGGGTGTAAATGGGTCTTTAAGACCAAACGCGACTCCAATGGCAATATCAAGCGACATAAAGCTAGACTTGTGGCCAAAGGTTTCACTCATAAATGAGGCATTGATTATAAAGAGACCTTATCTCCTGTATCCAAGAAGGACTCACTTATAATTATTATGGCATTGGTGACACATTATGAATTAGGGTTACACCAAATGGATGTGAAAATCGCTTTTTTAAATGGAAGTTTAGAGGAAGAAGTCTATATGGATCAACCTGAAGGATTCACCACTAAGGGAAAAGAGCACATGACTTGCAAACTTAAGAAGTCAATATATGGACTTAAACAAGCTTCCCGACAATGGTACCTGAAGTTCAATGACACTATTACTTCCTTTGGTTTTAAAGAAAACACCGTTGATTAGTGTATATATCTGAATGTTAGTGCGAGTAAGTTTATATTTTTGATTCTGTATGTTGACGATATATTGCTTGCCAGTAGTGATCTTGGATTATTGCATGACACCAAGAAATTTCTCTCTAAGAATTTTGAAATGAAAGATATGGGTGAGGCAACCTCCGTGATAGGAATTGAAATATTCCGTGATCGATCACGTGGATTGTTGGGGTTGTCTCATAAATCATATATTGATAGAGTTCTAGAGAGATTCAATATGGAGAATTGTTCAGATTGTGTTGCCCCAATTCAGAAAGGGGATAAGTTCAGTCTTATGCAATGCCCAAAGAATGAATGGGAACGTAAAGAAATGGAAAAGATTCCTTATGCTTTTGCAGTAGGAAGCTTAATGTATGCACAGATCTGCACTAGGCCAGACATTAGTTTTGCAATTGGTATGTTAGGGAGATACCAAAGTAATCCCTGAATGGATCATTGGAAGGCTGCAAAGAAAGTGATGAGGTACTTGAAAGGAACAAAGGAATATATGCTCACATTTAGGAGGTGTGATCATTTAGAGGTTATTGGATACTCAGATTCGAATTTTGTCGGATGTATAGATAGTAGAAAGTTCACTTTTGATTATTTGTTCCTTCTAGCTGAAGGGGCAATCTCATGGAAAAGTGCGAAGCAAACTGTCATAACTTCATCTACAATGGAAGCTGAATTTGTGGCATGCTTTGAGACTACAGTTCATGGATTGTGGTTGCGGAATTTTATGTCAGGACTTAGAATTGTCGACACTATTGCCAAGCCATTGAGAATTTATTGTGACAACTCTGCAACAGTGTTTTTCTCCAAGAACGACAAGTATTCTAAAGGTGCCAAACACATGGAATTGAAATACTTTGCCGTCAAGGAGGAAGTTCAAAAGAAACGAGTGTCTATAGAGCATATTAGCACATAACTCATGATTGCAGATCCATTAACAAAAAGGTTATCACCAAAGACATTTAAGGAACATGTTAACAAAATGAGTCTTGAATATAACCCATGATGTTTACTTGATGTTAGATTATTTGTTACGACACTTTTAATTTTAATGTGTTTTATGATATTTCCTGTTTCCATTATGTACGTACATATGTTAGAATTGGATGAATGATAACATGAGTAGTCTTTGGCATAAAGCATTATTGTTGGACCTCTTTTATATACACTTCTTACTTATAGATCATGTTAGACAAGTTACTAGTGTTGTGGTACATGGAAAGTAATAGTTTCCTGATATCCTACTTTGATGGGAAGTGGAGTTCATGTTGATCTAGGAAACCGGTCATCTCTCTACCTATAAATGTGCACATGTCTCATTGATTTGTGCATCTTACGTTAAATGTTAGGAGAGAGAAACTGTGTTTTCAGGCTACTCCAAAATACTGTTCTTCTTGTTCAAGAAACTAAAAGGTTTACATCAATGGCTTCAAGTATGTAAATCATAATGTTTTAATTCTGCAATATGAGTATATGAAAATCATGATTGTTCTAGATCTTGGAATTAAGATTTGATTATTATTTGATCAAATAAAGTTTACATGAACTACTAGCAATTTTTTAAGAGAGATCAGCGCATGATTGATTCTTTTTGTTTATCTATTTTTTTTTTTTTTTTGTGAAGAAGCCATAATATGAAACTTCTAGAATTCTTGAAATTCTAATGAGTTTTTTATTTAGTGCATTAATGGTGTTTATGAAAGAAGTCCAATGAAATTCCAATGACTCCATATAATTTGTAAAGTCTAAATGGAACTTCTAAAATTCTTTGCAAATTGAAACATTAATTTACAGAATGTATACACTATACAAGTTAATGAGTTTCCAATTGGCGCATTAGTTGTACATGTAAGATGATAGAAGAATACAAATTATAACTCTTGTGTCAATTGAATATATAGAGTCACAAATTATTTTGGTTACACATAGTTATAGTGTGTCATTATTCAAGGAACTTAATTAGGATCATTAATCATGGACAAAAATAGAAATTAATTTCAATAACACTTGAACTAAAAGAATTGGAAGTGTGTAATACTTCCATAATATGAAATTTTATTAGAGAATTGTAAATTAATACACTTAATTCCATTTTTTTTCTGCAAATGATTATAGTTAATCTCCTTTTGTCTTTGATACTTGAACACGTTGTGTTACCAACTTTTTACCCTTTTGTGTTTAATGTATGCTGATGTATAAAAAATAAAGCTTATTAAAGTGCCAACCCAAAAAAGATTTTATGACCTAGCCCTTGGGACGGGGGGCGGGGAAGGAGTGGAGATGGTATGAGTGGGGAGGATACTGATATTGTAACATAGTAAAAAATAGACTCCATTTTTTTGGCCAAGAATTAATATTTATTTGCCTTCGAAATAACACGTGTATGACATAAAACCCGTGACTATATGAAATCATGAATGTCAATTAGCTTTTGCACTATATTGCTACTATTCAATAACATTGAGTGCATTATTAAAATTTTAATTCTTAACAATATAAACTAAATGTTTTGAAATTTTACAGAGAATAAAATGATGTTAGAAGTAAAATCTACAAAATAGATTAATAAATTTCTAAAACATAAAGCACATTGAAGAAGGAACTTTTTTATTATTTTTTAATATTTTAAATTATATAAAATTGTCTATTTATATTAATATTTTAACTATATTATTTTTTTAACAAATTTAAATATTTTAAACACAACAAATAATTTAATCAAGCCCAACCCCAGGAGTACATCCTCCCTGCGTCCCCACTGTCCGATCAAAATCACGCTTTATCTTCCCTCAATGCTTCAACGCATACCCGTTCAACACCGAACTGTGTCACATAAACCCCAAAGCCACAGTTCAAAGAAGCCTCTTCGTACTCTCAAATATTCTTCCCCAAGCTTCCTCTACCACCGCCACAGCTAGGGTTTCGGTGGGGCCTCCAATCTTCATCAACAAGGTAGCACATTTATTGTCTTGCTCTGTATAGATTCATATTCGTTGTATAAGCTTTAGGGTATTGGTATTGTGGTGCAGTGAAGTGTGATTGGTGAATGGCGGGAGGTGGTTCAGCTGCGAAGGGGAATACTGGCGGCGTAAGAATCGTCGTCGCCGGCGATAAAGGCACCGGAAAGTCGAGCTTGATAGTGACGGCCGCCACCGAGAGTTTTCCGATCAGTGCCCCTCCGTCATTGCCGCCAACGAGGTTGCCCGAAGATATTTATCCGGACCGAGTTCCCGTCACTGTCATCGATACATCGTCTAGGTCATTACTCTCTCTCGCTCTATATATATATACACACACACACACACACACACACATATATATTTATTTATTTATAGACAGACACACATACATGTCCATGTCTGTATATTTGTATCCGTGTCTGTTTGAGCGTGTGATAAGATATTGAAATATTCGAGTTGTATGTGTATATTGGAATGTGTCATTTATACTTGTAGTTTTTTTAGCGTATTTCACTTCAATGGTTAGATATTCAAATATGTCACTTCAGTCCTGCGTTTTTTTTTTTTGGGTATTTTGGTGTATGTGCATGTGATTATGAAAGAGTGTGTGTAGATATTGACTGATTTCCGTTTAATGTTGCATCTTTCTTTCTGTCTATCTCTCCACCTGTGCGCCCAGCTGTTAGAAGAAAACAAACATATTTCTATTCAAATTTGCATATGTGTGGGTCTGTGTCGAAATAACAACATATTTCAGTTCAATTGTGAGTACTGCTTTACTTTTTCCTCCTTTATGAACCAAGGGAAATGAATGAGTTGTGCTTTTGTATTTGTTGCTCTTTATGAGTGCATAATATATATATTTTTTTAATGTTTTCCTTTCTATTATCAGCCATTCTTGTCTCGGAGATTTGCCCAAACTAATTCAACCTCTGTATATTCAAGCCTATGTTATGTGTTTCTATGCATAGGAATCCAACACATTTACTTCAAAGTAACTTATTTTTGTGCGTAGTATCTAGTTGTTGGCCTAGGAAGTGAGAATGAGCAGACATGTAAGTATATGATGTCTGTATATGGTTACCTGCATTTTGTTTATTGTTAACTATTTTTTTGTGCAACAATTTAGAGAAGTTATATCAGTTCAAATTTGGTTATTTTTGGTGATGTTTTTTCCCATTCAGCTTGGAGAATAGAGGTAAGCTAGCTGAAGAGCTGAAGCGAGCCGATGCAGTAGTGCTGACTTATGCGTGTGACCAGCCAGAAACTCTTGATCGATTGAGTACTTTTTGGCTTCTTGAACTCAGGCGTTTAGAGGTTGGTATTAAAATGATCGCTAAGCAGGTTGGAAGTGGTTTTACTGCTTTTGGAAGCAACATTTTGCTTTGATTATTGCTTCAAAAAGCAGGAAAGTTGTTTGTGAATTGCACATGCTATATTTTTTTGATTGGTGATTGATTTTGTCTTTTTATGTTGTTTTGGATGTTCATGTGAACTGTGTTTAATTGGGCAGGTAAAGGTGCCAGTTATTGTGGTAGGTTGTAAGTTAGATTTGAGGGATGAACAACATCCAGTTAGCTTGGAGCAGGTGATGTCACCGATAATGCAACAGTTTCGTGAGATCGAAACTTGTATCGAGTGTTCCGCCTTTAAACATATTCAGGTAAGACTTCATTGCTGTTGATTAATTAGTATCGTGACCAGTATATGATTTGATTAATGCTAGCAGTAGCATCTGTTGCATTATTGGACACCCTAGGTTTTCCTATTTACAGAGCTAATAACTTCAGAAATTACTTTAACAAGTATGTAATGGATGACAGTTTATTTAGAATGTGGTTCCTTTTTACATATTTGGGATACGGAATTGCTGTGTCACGGACCATTATGTACATTTTATGACCTAAGTTTTTCAGGCTTATTATTGAACAATGTTTAAGGGGTTTGGTTCTCTGGGTTGTGCATCTGCTGAATGACTTATAATTGTGGTTTTAAAGCAATCCCTTAGGGTTTTATATTAACATTTGGATCGTCAAAAGTAAATTATCAGTATTCTCTATTTTCAGATCCCCGAGGTTTTCTACTATGCACAAAAGGCGGTGCTTCATCCGACAGCTCCACTATTTGATCAGGAAGCACAAACTTTGAAGCCTCGATGTGTGAGAGCTTTAAAACGAATATTTATCCTCTGTGATCATGATAGGGATGGTGCCCTCAGCGATGCAGAGTTGAATGATTTTCAGGTATCTTTTTTTTTTGTGCATTCTTTGCTATGGTTCGGGTTACTTGGTTGGAGAGGAATGTGATAATTTTTAAAGGCAAGTGCGAAGAGATTTAAGGATTATGGGACCGGCTTTATTTTTTTGCCTCCTTTTGGGCTTCGGTGTCTAAGGACTTTGAGAATGTTCCCCTTTTTTATGTTTACACAAGCTCGACAACTTCGTATGGAATGTAGTTTGACTTCTTCCCTGTTGTATTTTTTGTTTGGACTTGTCTTTGGCCTGTACGACTTGACTGACTACCTTTTGTCTTTTACTTGTTTTTTTATCTGTTTTTATGGTTTTTATTAGTGATGTTATTGTTTCCTATCGAAAAAATGACATCGACAACCTTGAGTTAAGTGAAAATACACTCCGTTCTTGTGGTTTCAGAAATAGGCACCCTTTTGAGGTTTGTGGTTAACTATAGTCAAACCCTCTATGTTAGTTGGCTAACTATGTTTTGAATACATTTCATAAAATTCCTACTGTGCCCTTGTAAAATTTTAGAAATAAAAAATTTGTGAAAATTTTAAAAAGGAAAATTATGGAAATTAAAAAATTTTAGAAGTAAAAAAAAAAATAAAGATTGTCCCTATCCTTGTTCCTTTCCTCTTTTAACAAAGGAGGTGAAGGTACTCCATTTTACCGGATTGTTTTACTAATAAAATGGCTTTTCTTATGGAAGAAAAAGAATTCCCCTTGAGAGGGAACTTGTTTCATGGGGCCGCCTAAAAAGACTCCCGATATTAAAATAACTATGTAACTTAATAAAGGACTATGACTAGGGGTGGCAATCGTGTCGTGTCGTGTCGTGTCCAGGTCGTGTCATGGCGGGTTCGGGTTGAAAATACATCAACCCAAACACGACCTACGAACTAAACGGGTTAGGTCATGTGGACACGAACACGACCTAACTCGAAACACGACTAACCCGACACGACCTGTGACCCGAGATTTACACAGGTCGTGTTTGGGTAAACACGACCCAACCCGCCTAACACGACCCAACCGACACGACCCAACCCGACAAGACCCAACAAGAAATGGAAATCACCCAGGAACTAAAGTTTGCTTAGTCCTCTCTGGCAGATGGTTCAGGACGTCCTTCGTTAGATAAGGCTCACACCTTTCATGGCTTGACATGGAGATAAACTACATATCAAAGCATATCCAAAGGCGTCTAAATCCTGTAGCTCAGAACATTGGTAAAATAGTAGAACCAGCACAGCATGCGGCCTGTTATCTTAGAATCAAACAAGCAACTTGCCCCATCAACTAATTCCAATTCAATTGAAACGGAGGAAATATATGCAACATATGTGCTCTTATGTTTATATATCGGTTCTCAATTAAGAAATACAGAAATTTCATTTCATAAATATGCTGGTAAATATTCTTGTAACTTTAAACTCACAAAGCAAAACTCACATTGGTTCCATGGAATTTTAGTACATTAAACAAATCAATCCACATACACCAAGCCAACAGAAGTTACATACACCCCATATTGAGTTCCATGGAAAAAAATCTTGTAAAGGGACTCACCGACTCTGATTAACCTCAAAGATTTGCAGCTTAATGGTTCCTAGAAAACAGCAAACGCCAACCACATTAGTCTCCCAAACACCATTGCTGAAGCTGTGTGTGTGAGAGAGAGCGCCAAAGAGGAGGTGAGGGTGGGAGAGATTTTTCACAAGCTATTGTGAACAGTCACAGTGACCCTTGGAAATATAGAGAAAGAGCGAGAGAGAGAGAGATAGAGATAGAGATAACCTGGTCGCTGACGCCAAGCCAAGAGAGATCGACAGAGGGAAGGAGGGAGGCGGGCTGCTGGATAGAGGGAATGAGGGTTTGGAAAATGAAGTTAGGGTTTGGAAAAAATAAAGTTTTTTATATAGTGGTGGGTCAATTCGGGTCAAAACAGGTCAGGCGGGTTCGTGTCAACCCGATGAAATTCACGGGTCAATTTGGGTCAATTCGGGTTAAGCGGCTTGAATCCGAACACGACCCATTAACACTTTGTGTTGACGGGTCGTGTCATACACGGGTTGTCACAAAAAATTGGTCAACCCAAACCCATTTATTCGTGTCGTGTTCGTGTCGGGTTATCGTGTCGTGTCAAAAATTGCCACCCCTAATTATGACAGAAAATCGTTGGGCCCTTTTAAACCCTCTTTGGCAGACTATGAGCAATTCAAGAGGGCTTGATTCAGATTGTCAGATTGGGGGTTTAAAAATAAGGCTCATTTTAAAGACATAATGTATGGTCAAGGTGGAATCTCTAATTCTGAGGCATGTTAGCAGGTAAGTCTTCCTAAATTACAATCCGCTACTTCTCCTTGTCTTTCTAATCAACTTCAGTTTATCACGTGCATTCAACTAGGGGAGTCAGGAATAGAATATAGTAAGGGGACTAGGGGAGTGTGATTATTGCTTCAGTTCAAGCCTTTTGTTTGAGAGAGTGTTCATGTAATAGTCAAAGATGGTCAAGAGGGGTTTTTCTTGGTTTTTTTGTTGATAATGGTTCTAATGGGTTAGGGAAATTATTCGGTTCACGTCTATTAGTGGAACAGGAGGAGGATGGTAATTCACTAATGTGTATTGGGTATGAACATGCTACAGGGGATTTAGTACTCAGTGATCCTTTAGCTTAGCCCATTGAGGATATTGATTGTCTTCACCAAGAGAAATTGCCTTTTATCCTAGAGGTGTGGAGGTGGTGTGAAGAGGATACCTATGGGGAGGATGGGTTCCTTTCTGATGAAGAGAAGTGGACTATTCCAAAGAAATTTTTGGAGAAAAGAATTTTTCTTTAGTTCACAATAAAAGAAAAAGTAAGAAGAAAGGGGGAGGAAAAACTGAGAAAAAAAATAAAGGAATAAGGGAACTTAAAAGTTAACGTCCGGGAGTTAATGATGAAGGTGGTATGTCTAGAAGGAATGCTGAGAAAGTAATGAGTTCTTTATAGAGACGCTATTGATTTGATTTATGTTCTGGATATATTCAATAATGTCATTGTCTATCAAGGGTCTAGTGATACAAGAAGATGGATAGGTGAGTCTTCGGGAGTATTCTTGTGCAGATCTTTCTTTGAGTCTTTGTTGGATGAAAATTCATGTCCTTTTGTTACCCTTGCATCGATGATTTGGAATGGTAAAGTGCCCATTAAAGTACAATTTTTTGCATGACAAGATTAACACTAACGATATGCTTTAGAAAAGGAGGCCTCATACTTGCCTTTCCTCTCAGTTGTGTGTGATTTGTAAAGGTGATTTTCAGAGTATTGAAAATCTATTTTTACATTGTTTGATTGCCTTGACTCTATGGCATCATTTGTGCCAAGTGGCGGGATTGAGTTGGGTACTTACGTGTTTCCAGCAACATCATCTTCCTTGTGTGTTGAAGATGTGAAAGGTTTTGGAAGGTTTGACAAAGTTGTTTCTCTTTGGTATTTTGCAATGATGGCTAGGTTTTAGGTTATTGGGAAGGAAGGAAACACACGAATTTTGAAGATCGGAGTGAGTGCGTGGAGGGACCCTCCTATTGGAACATATTCATTTCTTAGCATCTTTTTGGGCTTCAGTTACAAAAAAATTCAAAGTTATTCTGCATTTGCTATTCTAGCAGGATGGAGAGTGTGAGTTATAGGTTTATCATTATTATTATTTTCTTTATAATTTTTCTTTCATTATCTTGATTGGATTTCTTATCCAACCTTTCTTTATGTACTCTATATTTTATTTATATATACGATTTTGTTTCCTATAGAAAAAAAACAAAAAATGTTGTTGTCCATGTTCTCTCTCCAGTTGGAAGCCTGAATTTGGGCGGATTGAAATTGATGGCCAGAGGTGATACACTTTCCATCCCCTTTCTTTTCTTTCTATTTACCTTCCCCAACCAAACAAAGGAAAATATCACTTTCTCTCAAATTATCCACCCTTTTCCATCCACCCATTTTCCTCCATACCAAACAGGCTATCAAGGTTGGCTCATAACAGTTTACGAGTGGCTCAAGCCTTAGAGAAATAAAAGTGATGATGTTGTATCTTTTGTCATTTTTAATGTTGTAGGTATTATCTTTTGTTGGACATGTTAGTTTGTTTTTATACACAAGGGGGCCACATCATTATTGTAAATTACAAGACTGCCATGCATGGTTCCCCAATCACGAATACAGATTGACAATAATGCCATAAAAAGGTAAAAAGTAATGGAAAGGAAACTTGGAGAGCTGAGCGACTCTTTGCTTGCTTTTATAAGAGCCTGAGTTTCAACTCAAGCTTGGCGCACATAGCCTGATGAGCCAAGGTCAAAAGATCCTATAAGGAGCCAAGCTCAAGTGGCTCTTGAGTAGCTCACCTTGGTTATAGCCCTAGGCGGGGTGGTGGGAAGACTCACCACTGTTCCTCCACCTCTCTCTTTCTTATTTGATTTTGGCTAGTTTTATCCTAAAGATGATAATATGGTAAACTGATAAGGAATAGGATGGTAAAATTAGCAGCATCAGTTAGCTACATCACTTGATGAACTATGACACGGGGCCGGCAGTTATTTCTTAAACTGTGGGGGTGGAGTGTATTGTTACTAAACCTTGATGGTTGTCACTGCAAGTTGCTCTTTTCTTTTTTATTTTTGTGTGACTAATACAGTCTGCATATATGCATGTATCACATAGGCATTACTTTGAGTTTGTTCAATACCTCTCATTTCCGTTTATTATTTTGATGATTTTGAATAAGTAATCATGTTATGCTTCTTGAAGAATATCTGTCTGCGCAGGCTTGTTTCCTGTTGTTATTTAGTTTCTGATATAATTGAATGATCATCGTAAATAGGTCAAGTGTTTCAATGCCCCATTACAACCTTCTGAAATTGTGGGTGTTAAGAGGGTTGTCGAAGAAAAACTGCCTGAAGGTGTCAATGACCGTGGTCTGACTTTGACGGGATTCCTATTTCTTCATGCCCTATTCATTGAAAAGGGGCGTTTGGAGACAACATGGACTGTCCTAAGGAAATTCGGATACAATAATGATATCCGACTCAGTGATAATCAGCTTCCACCACCAATAAAACGAACTCCTGATCAGGTAATTCCTTCTTCTGGTTAATCTCCGGTGTCATGGCTAATAGGAAACTGACTAAAATTTTGTTTCAGAAGTTCACAATGATGCTCACTATGTGAATGTCAGTGTAATTATCCTTGTTAGTAGGAAATCACTAATTGATGAGTGGCATAGCTGGGGAAAACTAGTCTATCTGGCATTACTGGTAAGGTGAATCCCCAATTATGCCTAAATTCGAACTGTTAGATTGTTTCATGGTTGTGGAATTGCAGTTTTTAGCAGTTATAGATGTAAATGATGCCAATTGCTAACATGGCTAGTGGATTCTTGGATTTAGTTAACCAGCAATCTGATGCTTTGTTGTTCCTTGATCTCTTTTTCTGTTAATCATTAATATGATGGTGCTTCACAAGGTGTAGCTGGGGTGCATTATGCAGTCCTATTGCTGGTTCTAGTCCAGTGCCATTTTTTTTTTCATTGTATTTCATGGTGCCAATGTTCTTTTTGATGGTCTTTTTCATGTTCTTATACTTGGAATTATTGGTCTTTGGTGTAATGACCACAACATTTATTTCTTCATTTTCTTGAGTTGGTGCCATCTTAAGCCCATTCCTATCCTTTCACAGAATTTAAGTTGTGATTTATTATGTTGGTTACACCTGAAGGTTTTTTTGTACATATTGTTTCTTGACGACCCAAAATATATGACAAACTATAGCTGATCTTATAGCTCTTTCCCTGGGCTGGAGTTATATGAGGCCTTCTTGCCTGAACTGTAGTTGGCATTGATTTGGGACAGTGGGACTACACTAATAGTTTAATACCATAGACTGGCTCAAAAATGGGCTCATGTGAATTTGCCTGAAATTGCTACCCTTTATCCCCAGAAGTGACATTGAACTGACTTTACGATCAATGCATCTCCTCAATTTTCTTCCTTTTATTTGTGGGCTGGTTAGTTGCCTCATTCCCCCCAGCGCCGATTTTATTCTCTTTTTATTGAAGCACATAGTGTTCTCTTTGAAATACTATCTTTGAAATACTAATGTGATATTTCCTTTGTGTAGAGTGTGGAGCTGACAAATGAAGCTGTGGAATTTCTAAAATACATATTCAATATGTTTGACAGCGATGGCGTATGGACTTGTCCTCTTGTTTTTATTCTTTTAAAGTTTGAGCTGACTTTATTTGTTGGTTACATCACATATTCCTCATGTTTTGTTTATCAATAGAAAAAAATACCCACTTTAATTCCTACTAATGTTGTTTATAAATAAGTTGTAGAAAAGTTACCTCACATCATCATTATTCACCCTCTAGGTTATGGGCTTGTTCAAGTTGATAATTGATGCCTTACTAGCATATATAGGGGGTATATATCATCTTGTATGGCTCATTTTTAAAAAGAACTGTAAAGTTTCTTCTTCTGGCAAGTACTAAGAATCAGGGGTTTTTGAACATCTTCATACCTATCTGACTGCTGTTGATCCTCTTCAACTCCCTCAATAATTAAGTGTTTTGGTCCTTTTGGTTTAAGAGGAAAGTAGGGTGAGGAATTACCTAATAAAATCAGAAAAAAGCAAATAATACCCCCTCTCATAACGTTTGTCCATGAAAAATACTTCTCTTTTTCTTTTCTGGACTTCCCTAAAAATTGTCACAGTATTGAGAATTCGTGAGGTATTCCATACTAGGTTTCCAAAAATGTCCCTTTTTAGCTATCTCAATTTCAAGCAATTCATTTTATAAGTAACACCTCAGGGTAAGTAAGGATGTTTAATGTGTAATGTGTTTCATTTAATTGTGTTTTCAGTATGCCAACAGAATATAGAAAGAAAGGCCTTGCCCTCAAGCATTAACAGGTGTCTCATGAATTTGGATGCCAATTGAAAATTGATTCAAACAATCTCGTCTAAATGGCTTTTGCCGCTTATTTTATTATGTTGGTAGAGGACAGTAGTGGTGGTGATCGAAAAGGATTGTGTTCTAGAGTTATTCTAATTTGGTGAAAGGGTTTTGTGTCCTTCCACTAGCTCCCAAGCATAGAGTTTTTGATGACCGTATGATATGTTCGCATGAGCTTAATTTTGAATTTTATAGTAGCTTAATAATTATCAACAGTATCCGGTTTCACTCCTTCAATGATGGCACCCATTCTGTGAAATTACAGTCTTCACTTTGATTTCATGCACATTTTCTAGTGTTAAATTGTGACTCCCCCAAGCTCCAAGAATCCTGACAATATGTCTCTGGTATTCTCCAGGATGGAGCCCTTCGACCAAGTGAGATTGAGGACCTGTTTTCTACAGCACCAGAAAAGTATGTTTTTTTGTTCAGTATCATTCCTTTAGTTTCATACTTCCATTTGCTTAATAGTTACATTCTTTAGTTCGGTCAATAGTGTAAACCATTCTTTTCTCCTTGCAAAGTTTGCATGAATGTAATGGTTGGACAAATTCAGGCTACTTTTGAGTGCAATGTTGGATTTTATTGACTGTCACCAAGTCTTAGACTTGGCCTCTACTGAAAACGAATTGTCTGGATTGAATTACATTTGTTTTTTTAACAGTAGAAGGACCTCTTTCAAGCTTGAAGGTTTTGTGTATGTTGGAAATGATGTGTGCTGGTAATGCCAGTTTATATCAACTTGACATAATAGTGTGGGCCCATTCATTTTTGAAAAAAAATGTAATCCTAGAGTTATTTGCTTTTGGATCCTAGTCCTGAAAGGAAATCCAAAACCCTACTGAAGCCTTTTTTAGGGGCGTAGTTAGTTTTTTTTTTTTTTGTGTTGGAATCTAAAATTAGACGTGGCGATTCTAGATATGATTTGTGAACACAATTGACTGGTTTGGATTTCGTGTGGTGAAAAAGTGGACATGACAGACCCACACATACATGAAATGATTCCGACTCTAGATGGCTATAAGTTGTTGGAATCCATAAAAAAACTGAGAAAATTCAAGTCTTTCGTATGATGTGTGTGTTATCCCCTCTTAATTTTCAGTTTATTCAGATCTTAATTTGAATGCTTACATCCCAATTTCAATTTTCAATGTCAATGTTTGAACCAATTTCAAAGTTAGGGTTTCAGTCTCCTAGCCCCAATTTCAGTTCACATTGAAAATAGAATAAGAGAGAGCAGATGAAAGGGAAGGGGTGCAATGGGGCAATGGCCTGGCTGAGATAGCCAAGTTAAAGAGAATAATTGAACTGCAATCATCCCAAATGACAGATCTTCAAGCCTTCAATTTGGTCTGGGTGGTCATTGTCAACTGAGGAGGATCCCCATTTCTGCTTCTCCATGCAAAGCCAACGTAACCATCCTCAACACCTTCCCTTAATTTTAACCACGAAATAATCACAACCACTGAATCACTTCAACCAAACGTAGTAGGATTTAATTTGTCAAAGCGAGTGAAGTGGGTAACATAATATTGTTGATGACTGCATTATACCCTTACCCTTAACCTTAACCAGCAAAGAGGTTTTTGCCATTACTACCTGCCACTACCAATACCCCTTGGGGCTTTGGGTTGTAGCACCACTCTCTAACTGACACTAATTCATCAAAAAGTGTTGCGAAATAAGATTTTATTTGAGAAATATGGTTCAAGTGCTCATGAGTTAAGTTCTCATACATTATACAAATCAATAAGTGGTAAAAAATATTTACTGGTTTTAATTTAGATATATGATAAAATATTAGCAAACCTTTCTTAATGGCTTTAGAGTAAAAGGTTGAATTAGTGAATCTCCAATTCTTATGCAAACCCTTACTCAAATTTAAATTTGAGTAAAAATTGGTTAAAAACAACCTTCAATCCTTTACTTAAGCCCATATCAAATGAAGGGAGACTCAAAGTTTTATTCAAATCAAGGGTGACTTAATATATGACGCATGCATAAGATTGAAAAAATGATGAGAGATCTTTTGTGGAAAGGGAGTGGAGAAGGGAAAAAGATCATTTGATTAATGGGGAGGTGGTTTTTAGATCTAAGGTTAAAGGGAACATTTTAGTGGCAAATTTGAAGGTAAGAAATGTGGCCTTAGTCGGGAAATGACTTTGAAGATTTTCTTTTTTTTGAAACTTAATGGATGGGATGTTAATAGAGTTGAAAGGGGAAGTTTTTCGATGCCCGTTGAAATTCATATCTTAGGGTGTACTTCGGTTTTCTCTTAATGTTAATTTTGTTGTACGAAATAGAGAGAGAATTTGTTTTTGGGATGATGTTTGGTTAAGGGGGTCTTTGTTTTGTTTCCTCGTCTCTATTGGGTTTCTCGGGCTCACAATAGGTTATATCATTTCTTTGATCCGATTGAATTCAAATTCGTTATCTTGGGATTTTGGGTTTCATAGGAATTTAAATGAGAGAAATTCTTAATTTGGTTTCACTTCTTTCCTTAATGATGTTCATATAAATCAAGAGTTCCTTGATAAATGATGGATGCATAAGTCATCCAGATGTTTCTTGTGTAAATCATTCTTTTGAGTCCTTGATTGATGATCCTTCTCAATTTTTCTCCCCTCATTGATGATTTGGAAGGGTAAAGTTCCAACTAAGGGGGAAGATTGTGCATGGACTATTGGTCATGGTAAGATTAATACTAATGATATGCTTCAAAGGAGAGGACCTCAAATTTGTCTCTCTTCACAACGGTGTGTTATGTGTCATGGTGATAGTGAAAGTGTTAATCATCTTTTTTGCATCGTCCTATTTGCTTTAAGTTTGTAGAATAAGTTGTTTTCATTGGCAGGTTTAAGTTAGGTTCCTTCTTGGTCTTTTTCTTCCATGTTTGTTGAGAACTTTAAGGGCTTTGGGAATCATGATAAAGGAGTCACACCAGTGTTATTTAAGGCGTAAAGCGAATCGAAGCGAACCAATCTTCTGAGGGTCTAGGCGTGAGAAGCAAAGCGAGCGCTTCATTGAAGCAAAGCGAACAATATAAAAAATAAGTAAATATTTTAGTTTGATACTTTGATTACTCCTAAATATTCAAGTTTTAACTTTACAAATACAAAATATTTAAATGCAACCAAAATAATAAACATCAGCATATTTTAAATAGACAAGATATTAAATATTGAACATTATTGTATTCTAAAAATAATCAACATAATTATGTCATCTAAATGTAAAGTTAGCAAATGTAGGTTCAACTTCCACCGTGATTGATTAATATCATCACTAAACAGAGTACTCATAAATTGATTAATCAAATAGAGCATATAGCAAATTGATTAATCAATTTGATTAACTAAGCAAATTGATTAACAAGAGCATTCACAACAAAACAGAACATTCAAAATCATCTAATCATAATAAGACAGATTGTCATATGATACTGTAAGATGAATCAATCAATTTATTTTATACATATACACATATAACATCAACTCTGCTAGGGTTTAGTTAATGTTAAGGAGGAGGAGGAGGAGAAAATAAAAAACTTGCAGGCATTCGCTTTTCTCGCTTCTTCGCTTTGTCGCCTAGGCTCGCTTTTTCCTCGCTTTACTTAACCTCGCTTAGCCTAGGATGTTCAAGGAGACTGAGGCTCGCCTCGCTTCGCTTTGCTTCTTGCCTAGGCTCGCTTTTCACAACACTCTCACATTATGGAATTGTGCAATGCTTGCCACGGTTTGAGTTATTTGGTTAGAGAGAAATCTTGAGATTTTGAAGATAGAAGTGAAGTAGTTGATGGTTTATGAAACCATGTCTTTTTCTTTTTTTGGCATCTTTTTGGGCCTCAACCTCAAAAGACTTTGAGGGTCTTTCACTTCTCTGTATCTCGGCCTGGATGGAGGGCTGTTTGTGATCTTTAGACAACTCAATTTTGGTAGCTTTTAGATGGACTAATTATGCTTTTTTCCTTTGTTTTAATATTTGTGTCATTGAGGTTGGATCTCTTGTCCAACTTTTTGCCTTATGTAATATTTTTGATAGTATTAATAAAATTTATGCTTCCTATCAACAAAAAGAAAGAATCACAGTTAAGGTAAAGAACATTGTTATTTGTAATATTGTCCAAAATAATAATAAAAATAATATCTTGAATAATAATAGGTTGTGAATAATGTCAAAAAATAGTTGTCCATTATTTTTATTTTCAACCTTAGCAAAAGTATGTATTTTTTGCACAATCTAATTCTGATCCATAAATTGGGTAATTATTCATGGATATTCTAACCTTGGCAAGAAGACCAAATATGAGAAACCAAGTAAATTTAGATATAAGATTTTTATTGATCTGATTTTGTAATAGTTCATAACATCCTTTTATTAGTTTGCTGAGAAAAATATTTGAAATTAGGATTGAAAACTTGTTGCGTTATATTTTTGAAAATGATGGTCATCAATTGTCTTAAAAGAGAGATTTTTACAGCAATAAATTTAACCATTGATTTTGTAGCTCTTTCAGATTCATAACTAAAAGTACATGGTGCTCTAGTGGAGATATATTGAGGTTACAAAGTTTGTCTAATGTCAGTAGACCTTAAGAATCTTTTCCTAAGCATTTGCTGTATGCCTATGTAATTGGCTAATGCCTCTTTCATATGGGCTGCTAATCTGTTTTTTTTACACGAGTTACATATAGGTTTTACATGTATGACTTTCCCATTATCGTCCTTGATGTTTATTGTAGTATCGTCATTTCATATTTCGGACTTGGTCCTATTTCTTGAGGGGCCATAAACAGTTTCAGTAGTAGAACTGTAGAAGCAACTTCAGGAGGTGAACATTGACACCCCGTTGACCCCATGGAGATCGCTATTAGAGTCAGAATTATTTTGATTGTAAAAATGTTTTGTGAATGAGATGAAGCCATTATGTAGAGACTTGAGAGTAGAGAGCTTGTAACTTGTATGATTATGCTGTGAAAAATTGAGCTTTTATATTACAATGGAGACCCGAGAGCAATCAAGAGCAATTGAGTAAATTGGTGAGTTGAAATGAATGGAAATGACATTTATTTATAGGCAATGTGTCGAATAGGAAATGTCCAAAGTTATCCTTTAGTATGACCTTTTGTTGGGGTTTAAATTGAATTTTACACTTGTATTGTAGAATTACAAAATAGAGGTGTCCTTACTCGCTGTTCATGACTGTTTGTGGGGCAGAAAAAAAATGTCCGGGCTGCAGGGGCCATTGCCTTTTCATGGCCCATGTGGGCCTGTGCCTGGGAGGGGAATGTTTTTGGCTGGGATGGCTGCATACCTTTTTCCTGGGCCAAGTCACTGGCTGCCACGGGTTGAACCAGCCATTGACAGCTGTTGGTACATGGATTTCTGATGAAGAAGAAGAGGAAAGAAGAAAATAACCAAGGGGAAGGGTGGTTGGCACTGCAGCAGTATAGTTCCACCTCTGCCATCTTATGGTTGGGGGAGGAGCCATATTATCCTCGTGGACTTTTTTTTTTACCTCAAGCAAAACAGTGAACAGATCCCATGGTGCACATGCTGTAGACATGATGGCTAAATTGCTTAAGCGTTTTGGGTATGTTTGTTGTTGTTGTAAAAGCATTAAGTTACTGGCTATAACATTATGCTCGTGTATTACTTGACATTTGTATGTTTAAATATGAATGAGTTCATATATAGTGTACATAACAAGTATATTTATCAGGGTCATCATAAGAATCTAGCGTTTAACAATATATGGATTATGATTTGACATATCGGACTTTTGCACCACAAACTACGATAAAAATCAGCAAATCCTCTTCAATCAGTGGGGAAGAAAATCTATCTCAGATTTCAAATTTAAATGGCAGAGAGTCTTCGGAGTTGTTTTTTCTTGTTTCCTTACTTAATCCTATCACTTTGAACTCATTGGACAAAAGATGTTGTGTGATTGATCCATCGCGTTCTTTCTCATGTAAATCATTTGTGAAATCTTTGATTGATGATTCTCAAGTGCGCGCAGGGGTGATTGTTTATGACAAAGTTAATACTTATGATGTGTTACAAAGGAGGGAGCCTTAAACTAATCTATGCCCACAATGGTGTGTTATGCGTAAAACAAGTTATGAGAATGTGTACTATTATTTTTACATTGTTCTATTGCATTATTCCTTTGGAATAAATTATTTGAGCTGGTAGGGGTTCGTTGGTAGCCCCGCAATCAATATCCTCCATGTTTTCGGTCGAGTATAAAGGTTTGGGTGGTGGTAAAATGGGTGTTGTTCTTTGGAATTGTGCTTTCTTTGCAATGGTTTGGGTAATTTGGTTGAAAAAAAATTCTAGAATTTTTGAAGATAAAGAAGATGTGAAGTTGGGCCTCTGTAATGAAGGAGTTTGAAATTATCCCTCTTTTTTGTATTACCTCAAGTTGGATGGCATCTTGTGGAAGATAGTTTTTTAACTCTTGGTGGCTGTTTTGTTTTTGTTTCATGTTCATATTATGCATGTGATCAGGATGGACTACTTATTCACCTTTGCTTGGATATTACAAATTTTACTTATTAATGAATTCTTATCAAAATAAAAAAATTTATTGATAATAAAATCATTAATAGAGGCATTACAAAATCAATAGCCAAATCAAAGGTGGACAAGATGTCCATCACAATGACCGATTATCAAAAGCATGAAAATAAAAGGCGAAATACAATCCACATGATGCTTTTTAACTTTTAGTAATACAAAAGAGAGGAACATCTTCAAACTCTTTAGTCAAAGGGGTCCAAAATGAAGTGAAAAAATAAAGTCTAATCCATAGTCCCTCAAACTTTTCGCATTTGTCCTTAAATATTCTTGCATTCCTTTCAATCCATTAACCCTTAAAGTGAATGCATAAAGCCAGAAGGGTCTTTCGTCTTCTACCTTAGCTGAAGTCCATCTCATCCAAGCATAGCATAGAGGACCTGGTCCTAGTTGCCACCCAATAATGTCCCACAATATTAAATAATTTATTCCATTGTGATTGCACTAAAGGACAATGCAAAAATTAATGATCCACACTCCCACTATCACATCTACACATAACACACACCAATGAGGACAAAGGCAATTATGGGGTCTCCTTCTTTGAAGAACATCATTAGAATTGATCTTATAATGAATAATTATCTATGTACAAACTTGCATCCTTAAAGGCATTTTTTTCCTAGCCACAAAATAAGGTATTTTAAGAAGGGAAATAAAATAGATTGGAATACTGGATAAAATAGATTAGATTTCAAACTAGTTTAGTACTTGATCGAGGAGGTATGTCATAGACCGGATAAAAGTTCCCTTCATGTAGGGTATGCATGGCACTTGTGTCGTGTCGAACTATATGTGTTACAAGTACCCGACTTCGCCTCGAAGGTTATGTCGTGTGGAGGTATGTGTGTTCCGATATCTGACTTCACCTTTATGGTTATGCCACAATGTCCTTAAAGCCTATATGCGACGGATAGACTCGTGTAACCATGACATATTTGTAATTTGCTTACTTGAACCTAATTTCTTTTAAAAGAAAGGAATTGAGTAATTCCACAAAAATTATCTTTCTGATTCGGTAATGAGTATTCATGTTCATGCCATCAACGTGTCAAGCAGGGTGATATGAAAAATCCCTAGGAATTGTTTAATACACGAGTTAATCATGTCAACATATGTCAAGAACATGGTTAATCTCTGCCAAACATGCTAATTTCGTATCAAGTTTGAGTTGTGTTAATTGTTACTCCTAATGTGCGGAAGAGATCCATGTTCCGAGTGCTATTGAGATGTACTTTGGCCACCAACAGCACACAAGTTGATTTAATTACCTATTGTATTTTTTTTTGTGCTTATAATAACGAAATTGTTCTTTTATGACATGGCTTGTGAATGTTTTTCTTCATTTTTTTTTCATTGATGGTGATTTGTTGTTGCTGTGGGTTTTGTTTCTTTGAATTTCAGTCCTTGGAGTGAAGCTCCTTACAAGGATGCTGCAGAGAAAACTGCATTGGGAGGGCTCTCACTTAATGGGTTTTTGTCAGAGGTATGTATACCCTAATTCCTTTCATGTCTACTCATTGATTTCCGGGGCCACATGTTACACTAGATTACATGGTTGCATATAACATGAGATTAACTTACATATAGCACTGTAGCTAAGACTGTCAATTTTTGGCACGACACGAACCGAATACGAAATTAATGGGTTGAACACGAAATTAAACTAGTCAAGGGGTTAAAACGGGTCAACACGTTTAAATACGAAAAAAATCATGTTGGGTTCAAGTCAAGATCAGATCTACCCGATTTTGACCTGATTAACCCATATATTTTAAACGGGTTGACATGATTCGGATATGAACCCGACCTAATCCATTGTAGACCCGTTTATGGCAGTATAGTTTGCCTATTATGTATGACTGATATGGTCTTAACATTATTACTTATTAGTTCTTACTTCTACTATGGTAATTGACAGTATAGTTCTTCACATTATTATGACAGTATACTAGTATAGTTAATTTTTTGGTTGAAACTTGAATGCATTTTAGTTAATTTCATTGATAAGATGTGATATGTTATTTGTGAAAAAATTATTTGGTTAAATAGATCATGTTATGTGTGTAAACGCGAAAACGACCTGTTTATTAAACGTGTCAAACAGGTCGGGTTTGGATAACCTGTGTAATGGCCAGGTCAGGTTAGTGTTTACACATCTCGACATGATTATTGAACATGTCAAGTTCGGGTTTTGAGATTTTTGACATAAATTCGAAATCAACCCGACACGTTTGACACCCCTAACTGTTGTTATACCCAACAAAATTGCCATGATAATGGCCATTAGTTCAAATACGAAGTTTTATGTTATACTTTAAGGGTGTGTTTGGTTTAAGCATTAAGAAGGACTGGATTAGATAATGCCGTCCATCCCTTACCCATCCATCCGGCCCTTGGATTAATTATAGTAGTAATGCCTCCTTATCTCATGTTTGGTTCAAGTATTAAGAAGTAGTGGGCCCCACATTTATCCTATCCAATACTTTGTTTGAATTGAGTACTGAATGATGGTATAAACATTAAATTACTAAAGAACCCTCAAGATAAAGAATGATATTTATATCTTAGAGAAACTTGAGGGTAAAAATGTCTTTTGGCAAAATACATCCCACTTGGATTATTAAATCCACCAAAAAGGTTGATTTATTTAAGAAGTTGTATGTTGTATTAAATACACTATTCATCCAGGCCAGTATTATTTTTAGGTGATAATATCGGGCCCAAAATGTGTATCCAAGCATGGGTATAAGAGGGATAAGGTGGGCCCGGTGTTATTTTTTTCAATCCCTCTTTGCTAATACCTAAAACAAACGCACCTTAACTTGACGCACTTTTTCGGTTTCAGAAGGAGGTAACCGATGTGATAAAAGATTTAGTACTTAAATGTATTTTCCAAATTTAGAGATGATTACGTGGTGACTTTCATTATTCAATTTTTTTCTTTTTGTTTGGGGAGAAGGTGGCATATTGTTTAACTGTTATCTATGTTTGTGAACCTAACTTATATGCTTTCTAATCATTGGGTTCTATGTAAGGGTGCTACTTGGGTGGGTAGGTAGGTAGAGATTAATACA
Source organism: Ilex aquifolium (assembly GCA_951799425.1). Classification (NCBI taxonomy): domain Eukaryota; kingdom Viridiplantae; phylum Streptophyta; class Magnoliopsida; order Aquifoliales; family Aquifoliaceae; genus Ilex; species Ilex aquifolium. The sequence goes on along the minus strand of OX637396.1, from coordinate 25,352,405 downwards.
AAAGTATCCAATTCTTGAGCAGAGATTTCTGTACTGGGGTTGGTTTGGGTAAACATATCTCAACTGAATTGGTATTTGTGGTTGATTGTGAATATGACCTGAAGTCCATCCTGACTTTTACTTAATCGGATTCAACCTCGTTTTTAACCTGCATTTCAGCCTATCACTTTGCATAAGAGGGGGAATTTAGGGTTGGGGCAGTCTCTCTCCCCCATTGGGTGTTCTGTGTTCTATCAAGCATTTCTCTTTCTCTCACTCTCACAGGTTGTGTTCAGTCTTGTTCTCTCCCCTCCCCCCCTATCTCTCTCTGTGCAATGGCTCTGACTCATCTATTCTCATGTAATCAATATTCTCTCTCAGCCATCTTCACTGTGCAGATCGCCTCAGTAAAGTCCCCTACTACACATTGCTCTCAAGCATCTACCCACAGTTGCATACACCACAGAAAGTGGTGTGTTTTTAGCCTTTTTCTCTTAGAACCTCGATTGTTTGTTTCTAATCATACAGCTTTGTACTCTTTATTGTATTGCTGGAACCTTTTTGGGATCTGCTGATTAGTTGTGTTGTTGATGCATTCTTTTTGAGTGGTCTCTGTTTGTGTTGCTGGAACTGTTTGGGTATGCAATGGTTTGAAATGTAGATGCTTCAAGATGGTTTGTTAGGTCACTCTTTGTAATGTTTCATGCATGTGAATGGTGATAATTCCAAATAATTGGTACAGGTTAGTTTCAGTGAGTGTCTTGCTTCATGTTGATAATTTGTCTGTGGAATGCTATGAGTTTATATGGCGAGCTAGAATGATTGAAGGGATGATGAGGGATTTCTTATGGGAAGGGGGTGAGGAAGGAAAGAAGGATCATTTGGTTTCTTGGGATGTTGTCACTAGGCCAAAAGCTAAGGGTGGGCTTTCCCTAGGGAATTTGGTGAAAAGAAATGAGGCTTGGTTGGTAAATGGTGTTGGAGATTTCTATTTGAGCAAGGGTCATTGTGTCACACGATTATTAGGAGCAAATATGGGGTACATGCTATTGGGTGGGATGCTAGGGGTTTGAAGGGGGGATCTTCCTGAGTCCATGGAAGTACATTTCTCAGGGACTAATAGCTTTTCTTAGAGGGTAAGTTTCATGGCGGGAGATGGGGTATGGGTTCATTTTTGAGAGGATATTTGGAGGGGAGAGTCTTCATTTGTTAGCCTTTTTCCTCATCTCTATCATACTTCTTGTTATCATCATTCTTCTTGTTGTCATGAGAAATGTATTGCATCTTTTCTTACATCTTACTCTTTTCTGGTAACTTGGGATTTTGGTTTCTGTAAAAATCTTAAATACAGGGAACATTCTGAATTGGTGATACTCCTTACTATGCTCAATAATGTTTCATTGTCCCAGAGTTCGATGGATAAAAGCATTTGGATTAGTGATCCCTCGGGTGTCTTTTCTAGTAAATCTTACTTCGAATTACTAATTGATGATTCTTCTCTACCATTATTTCATCCATCTTCCAAGATTTGGAATGTTAGTGTTCCTCTCAAGATGCACGTTTGTGCATGACTAATTACTCGTGGTAAGATTAAGAGTAAATTGTACCAATGGTCTCCGAGGTTTAACGTTTCTCGTACTTTAGTCCTTAAAGTTTTAATTATGTCAATTTGATCCTCAAAGTTCACATATTGAGTAAATGTAGTTCTTCGTATTGTCGTTTAAATGATGGACGGAAAATGTCATGTGCCTGGCACATGGGAGTATTAAGGGACATTTTTGTCACAAGACTTTCAAAACACAGGGCACAAATGGAAAAGCAAGATAAGACCATCTGTGTGTGTGTGTTTGTGTAAGACTCCACAGCTGCTGGATAACTTCCACTGCTAAAGTTCATCGCCACGAGCCACCCTTTAAACGCCCCTCTCTCTCTCTCTCACACACACACACACACACACAGTGCCCTACACAAAAACAAAGTATAAACCTTAACCCCAATCGACAATCTCCACCAATGTGAAACTGCCACCAACAACCATCAGCAAACCGTATCCATCACTGAACCTTGCCGCAACAAGCCAAACAGTGATCCACTGTGAAACATCTCAAACCCCATTTTCTCTCAATTTTGTTACTGATTTGTAAGATATTGTCAATAAGTTGGTTACTTTTTGGTCACTGCAGGTGGCCGTGAGTGTGGTTGTTTGGGGGGAGGGGTGCTGTGTTCATTGCAGATAAAGTGAATTGTAGAGAAGGAGAGAAACGTGTGTGATGTGCAGAGATAAAGAGACGAGCTGTTGTTTTGGGATTAATTTCACGTTTTGTGTTGAGAGGAGGAATAGAGATGTGTATGCAGGGTCACAAACTATGTTTTGGGTGTGTGTGAGAGAGAAAATAAGAAGAAAAGGCTAAGGAAGAAGAAGAAGTGTGTTTGGGTCTGTGTATATTAGTGCCAAGGACTACATTTATTCAATATGTGAATTTTGAGTATCAAATTGATAGAATTAAAATTTGAAGGGCCAAAGTACGATAAACGTCAAACCTCGGGGACCATTGGTGCAATTTACCCTAAGATTAATACTAATGATGTGATTCAAATAAATAGACCTAAGATTTGTCTTTCACCTCAGTGGTGTGTTATGTGTAGAGGGGATGGTGAGTCTGGATTATTTATTCTTGCATTGCCCTATGAGTATGACTCTATCATTATGGAATAAATTGATTGTGTTGGTCTTTATTGGGTGGCTCCGAGATCTATTATCTATGATTTTGCTTGGTTCTTATGGGTTTGGAAGGAAGTAGAGGAGGAAAGATTCTTTGACATTGTGCTTTCTTTGCAACAATTTGGGTTTTATGGATGGAGAGAAATGCGAGAATCTTTGAAGATAAATGGGTGGAAGTTGAGGGCTTATGGGACCAGCTTTACTTCTTGGCTTCTTTTTGGGCATCCGTGATAACGGCAAGTTGGATTGGATCATGCGGATTGTAATGTGGTCCGTTGTCTAGTCTTTTTTTTTTTAAATTTTGTTTTACTAATCATTTGGATGGACGACTTGTCCACTTTTGATTGGTTCTTGTACCACTATTTTTATTTCGATTATTAATAAAATTGATGTTTCTTAATGAAAAAAAAACGAGTTTATATGGAGAGCACACGGGTTGAGGGTTCAAGGGCTCAACTAACTTGCGAATCTCATTGTTTAATTAGCGATAGTTCTACTTTTCTTTTTATCTACTCATACATAATGTAGTTTTTCAAGCAAGATATTTGTTCTGATTTTCTGGCAAATATGCTGGTGCAGTGGACCCTCATGACACTTCTAGATCCGATTCGTAGTGTGGAGAACCTGATATACATTGGATATGCTGGAGATCCTTCTTCTGCCATCCGTGTCACTCGGAGAAGACGTTTGGATCGCAAAAAGAGACAATCTGATAGAAATGTTTTCCACTGTTTTGTTTTTGGGCCAAAGGAGGCTGGAAAATCTGCATTATTGAATTCTTTTATTGGAAGGTGTTTCTTATGAACCTGCCTGAAGACTCATTTAACTTAGTTCAATTTTGATCAAGATTGTGATTGGTAAATTTTTAATTGCTATTGAGTCTATTGTATAATTCTTATATATTCAAATTGCAGGCCTTTCTCTGATGTCTATGATTCAACCACAGAAGATCGTTACACAGTTAATGTTGTTGATCAACCTGGGGTAAGTGCTTCGTGGACCTTAATAACTTGGTAGAACATCTCTCTCTCTCTCTCTCTCTTCTCCCCCCCCCCCCCCCAAAAAAAAAAAAAAAAAAAAACTCATCGAACACTTGGACAGGTACATGATGCATGGGAACATGATCTTATGGATAAAAATGATTAGGCTTGGCAAGGCATAAAACGCATCCTGCCTTTCAATGTTACTTCCAGATTATAAATGCTTAAAACGAGAAAATATAATGGACAAAAAATAAAACGCAAAATGTTAATAAGCATGCATGGCATGACATAGTTCATCAAGTTGGGTGAAAATCTCTAAATACCAATAAATAATAAAGAATGCTGCCAGTGACCTAAACGGTATATCTGAAATATAAAAATCTTGTTGCTTGAGGCATAGACCTCGTGAACCAAGTCGTACAAGGACACATAAAGCTCCTTTAATTAATGCTTTGGCCTGCATTGTGCATATTATTATGGACCTTGCTCAAGACAAAGGGCCTGAGGTGTTTTGGTAAGTTTTTCCTATGTGCTTGCTTCAGAAAATTTTTCGAAATCTGATTTTTATTTTGATGTGTGATGTGATAGTGTCCTTTGTGTCTTCGTGTGTGCTGTGTAAAGGGTTTCTCTTCATTCTTACTACTCACTGAAGTCCAAATTTAGATATCTAGACAATAGTGTCCCATTGTCCCTCACATCTTATAAATCTTCTTAAAAATGCTTCCTGTTTTACGCCTTATCATAAGATTTTAATAATTTTTAAGATTTGCATGGTTTAGCTTCAACTACCAATAAATGGCCCCCATTTTCGGGGGCACCTTTGTGCCGCTCTATCCTTGTCCTTTTTGAAGAACATGAGTAACAACCTTTAGTCATGTTTTTAAAAAAGAGATAAACATCGTGGTGCTCTATTGCAATTAAATCTCTGTATGTGATTTCTTTTTTGATATAACTGTATGTATGTGATTTATAGAGTGTACACATTCATTAGTGTTTTAATTATTCACGGATATGTATGAGTGCCATATGCAATCCCGACATAGAGGATACAAGGCACACTTAAATTTGTAGGGGTAATTTAAACCCTAATCCTTGCATTTGTATGCATCTGCCCGCTTGTTTATTTAGGGTGTGTTTGGTAACATTTTTGCTTTTATATTTTTTTTATAAAAAAACAGAACTAGTTTTTATTTTTTTTGAGATAAAAACTAAAAATATAAAACATATTTGGTAGTTATTTATATTTAAAAAATTATGAAAATAAAAATAAAAATAAAAAGCATGTTCAGTATTATGGTTGTTTTGGTTAATTTTTTAATCATAAATAAGTTGCTCAAAATATAATTGGGGATGCATCACCCAACAACCGAAAACCCGTCACTCAACAACCAAAAACCGGCCACCCAACACCCCCGAAAACCCACCACTAGCAACCCTGAAAATCCACCACCCAAACCCACCAGTAGCCTAGAAAAGAGGATATATGAGGTCTTTATATATGTGCCAAAAAAAAATTTCTTGTATGCTGCTAACAGAACTCGAAGGTTGGACGTCATTAAAGTCCTTCCAGCGCCTCCGCGTGTTTTCATTTTTTGGATGTTTTCAAAAACATCATTTGGATGTTTCCATATTTTGTCATTGTTTTCAAAACGGAGCAACAAAAAAAATTGAAAACATTCACCAAACGCATTTTTATTTTATTTTATTTTATTTTTTCCAAAAAGTGAAAAAAAAAAACAAATTTTTTTTTTTTTTTTTAGTGAAAACAAAAAATCCTAGTTCCCAAATGCATCCTTACTTATTCCTTTGGTTCATCTATTTCTGTGCGCGAGTGTTCCATGTGATAGTCGATACATAATGGTAGCTCTGATGTAGACAATATGGCATTTACTCTTGGATGTTTGTTGTAAAGGGTTAAAAAGTGGATCGAATGACAAAATACGTGTGGTTTAAACTGTTCAGAACAAAGTTCCCACCTTTTTAGCACTCTTAAGATGTGAACGAAAAGTGGACATATGTGGAGTGCTTTAATAGTGTTATATAGACGTGGACTCGTTTTATGTTGACGTGTGTGCAGCACACTAATCATACACACATGTAAGTTCCAGTATTTTTGTATCATTGTAAAGCATTTCGAACCAAGAACCTGATTCAACTTGGGGTCTTCCACCTATCATAGAAGAATAAAAACTTATGACAACTTCGATTGCAAGGCTTCAAGTATTTTCTCCTATGCATCAGAGACATTCTTTCAAGCATACGCGTGCCAACACTACAAATCAATTAGAAACCTTTGGAAAATAATTCAGCTATGGTGTTTTTAGGATTTAAAAATTGTAATGAGATTTTCACCATATCCATCAATCAAGTTCTCAGCCTAATCTGCATACCTTGAAATAGAGTTCCCAAGGGTTTGTTTGGTGAGATGGTTTGGAAAGAGAGAGAATTTAAAATTTGTCAAGAGTTGGGTTAGTGGGACATGGAAAATGATTAGGATAGAAACTTAATTTCTTGTATTGGATAGATTTTTCCAAAAGTAACCAATTTTCCCCGTAAAAACACATGAAAATTAAAAATTTTCCCGAAAATAGTTATATTTAGTTAATGCAGCAAGAGAATTAGGGTTTGAAAAGGAGAAAGAAGAAAAAAAAAGAGATAAATCATTTAACACGGATGAAATTTAGAGAACAAGGAGGAAATACCAGACATGTGGACACTAATTTCCGAGTTAATAATCCAAGATGATGAAGCAAATTGGGCTTGCCACATGTGCAAAATTACTTGCATTGGCTAAAGCGGCAGCTAAAGTAGGCAATGAGAGAGAGTGAAGACAACTGCAGGATGAGCTGAAAAGTAAGATCTTTAGGAGAGCTAGATGTAGATGTAGCATGTTCATCGATCGATGACCGAGATACTGAAGAAGTCGTGTCATCAGAAACCTGATTAGCATAGGTTGGTCTTTCATGTTTATTCCAACAATAATCTTTTGGTATGTCCAGCAACTCTAGAATACAAACACTTCCACTCGGAATGATTGGCACGACAACCACAATCTATAATAAAATCTAGAAATTTTTTTTATTCTTGAAGGATCTCAAATCTCAGAGTGAACAATAGCAAATCAATTAGACTGACGAATCGTATTACTACTAGAAAAGAATTACGGTGATGCTTGTCTAATTGTCAACCCTCATATTCTAACATAATAGAATGACTCAAACCAGGAATAATTTGATGAAGCTTTTGCAATGAAGGATGACTCGATTGAAAATGCCCTTGGAAGGGTGACACAGTAGCGCTCATGGCAGGAATTGCCCCTCTCGCCTCTCACTCTCTCTCTCTCTCTCTCTCTTACGTCATAGACTCTTAACAGAGAGTCAAGTTAAATAGTGAGAAACATAAGGGTTATAATTATATCAATATAATATTACTAGATGCGAGTAATGGTGGGTTTTCATTATTGAGTGACATTATTTACATAAAATTATTTATTTTAGTAGATTGTATTGTACAGTTGTACTGGGAATATAATATATATATAAAAAATTCTACTTAACTAATACACATACACAATTATATTTCATAATAAATGTATCGGTAATATGTACACACTAATTTTTTTCAATTTTTTTGTATGTTCTCATACATTAATCAATTTGTTTTTCTATTTTTTAAAATATTTATAATTAAATGTTAAAATTACATGATGATAATGATTCTGAGTCCTATCATTATTCAATGCGGCAATTATAATGGCTTGATATGTTTTTAAGTACTTAAATTGAGCATTGATAATTGTAAGTATTACCGGTAGTGCCCTTGTAAATCATTTTCACTATGTTTTAATGTGTTAGATGATGCCTTTTGGACATATAATGTATAAGTGTTATTTATATTTTTTAAAATTTTTAATAATTTTTTTTCCAGATTTTTTTGGGCTTTCTGTATAGCATTTTGAGCGTATCGGCCAATACTGTGTCACGATTCTGCAACCGATGTGTATCAATGCTCTCCGAGTCGATGACCGATACCACAACCTTGAACCATGTTGTGCGAACAATTACTACCAAGCACCCACACTCGAGGAAACAACCTTCCGCCCTTACAAGCTTCTAATACTTCATATTTTGCATAAAAGAAAAGAGCATGAATCTGATTGAGTTGGTGTGAAATTTAAGTTCAGTATTGAACATAAAGTCTCAGTCAACAATATGGAAATCAATGTTGTAAAAGAGAGAGTTTATATTGAATTGAAAAGGATACCTAATTGTGAGTTTCTGGTTCAATTGTCGATTTGATATGGTTTTGACCGTGATGTGAAGAGGGTGCAATTAATCATTAAATATGTTGGGAATGGAATTAAAAAAATAAAAAATGAGAATGTTTGTGGATGAATAAATGAGTGCTAGGTTAGTACCAAAGAAAGTGAAATAATGCTGATAGTTGAAATGAAAATAGAAGCATGGGATAAATAGGAAGGTACACCTTTTAATCTCCAAGAATTTAGCATCATGCAAGGGGATAATTTGGCATCATGTAAGGGGTTTTCCTTATTCTTCTTTTAACCCCACCCCCTCCTTCTCCTCCAAAAACGCAACATATTTTATAGTCACACTCATTCGACATCATGCATGTAAAGTGAATTTGTATCACATTGAATGATTAGGATCACTCAAGGTTGGTTTATATACTTAAGGGACCTCTTCACTCATTGCCAATTTGTTTTTAGTTGAATGCTCGAACATGTTAGCTATACCTTGTGAATTTTTAGGTATGCATGTGTGTTTGTTTGAGAGGCCCATGTGCGAGCCAGGTCCCGCGTGAAGGAGGGTGTAAAGAGAACTTGTATCTCACAACGAATGATTAGGACCATTCATGGTTGGTTTATATGCTTAATAGACTTCTCCACTCATTGCCGTTAGTTTAGCTTTTAAGAAGACTACGAGGAATTTGTGGTCATGGTTATTTTGTATTGTGAAATGTTAATGTGGGCCAATTGTGCATCCACCAGTGTGAGCGAGTTCTAAAACGAACAATAGTTTGAGACAACAATCTATGGGTCGGAATTTGGGCATGCAACTGGTCAATGGTTTGATGTGTCTGACCTGCTAGTACATTTCAGTCCTGCTTTTAAGATGTTGACGCAACAATGATCAAGAGAAAAGGAGAAAAACTATCTATAAAGGAAAAAATGGGTCAAAAATCTTTGTAGCGAAGAAGATTTCATCATAAACAAAGTTTCATTGGCCCTTCTGTAAAGTTGTTAGCGTATGTTAGAAAGAGAATTTGCAACATTTTGGAGATATCATTAGAACACAAAATACTTAACGTTTCTAGAAATAAATAAAAAATACTTGCAATATGAACCTTGGTGAGTAAAATAAACATGTGATGTAAATGCATTATTTTGAAAAGATGATTTTTTTTATGATGAAGATTCTGCAAATCTGGATCTTTTAAGTTTTTGTTTTCTCTTAAAATAAATTGCCTTTTTTGCTTTCGGATGAAATATAGTATTTGTCCCTAAAGTATGCTTCTCATTTTGGTCTCCATTCCTTCATTTGTGTCTCTATAGTTCCTAAAGATTTCATCATCGATTAGTCCATTTAAATTCAGATTAAGAACTTTGGGGACTAAGGTGACAACCGGAACAATGGGGACCAAAGGGAGATGGAATGCATTTAGAGACTAAAAATGTATCTAGTCATTTTTTTTCCTTTCATGATGAATTATTTATCAGTTGAGGCTCATTGATTGAGAATCTTTTGTTGTGTTCACAGAGAACTAAGAAGACGCTTGTATTACGTGAGATACCAGAAGATGGAGTCAAAAAATTTCTATCTTCAAAGGATGCTTTGGCACCTTGTGACATAGCAGTATTTGTTCATGACAGGTAAGTAGAGTGCCATGGTAATAATTGGATTCAATTAGGTAAAGTGGAAGATAATGTTGTTTCAACAACTACTTGCTAGCATAGTTGTTAGTATCGTACGATACGTTTTGATATATGAATAAAACGATACGTATCGCTTAAATGTATTGGTTTGTATCGTATCGTGTGATACACCCGATACATACGATACGGGACGAAACAGATCAAAAAAAATTTCTTTGAATTTGAACTAGAAAATGACGTCTTTTCAATTAGAAGTAATTCTTTCGAACACTAGGTAATGAAATGACGTCGTTTTACCATCTATAGTTCTAAAAAATAAAAGTCGCCTTTTTTATTCGTTCCATCGCTGGAGCAAATAGTTTAATTGTTAAAAGTGTCCTACTCTGACTATTTTAGATGGTAGAACTAGAACTCTCTAAATTTTTATATTGATGAATTATGTTAGAAACTTTAATACTTAGATTATTGATTTCTTGTTTTGGTCCTTGCAGTCTCTTTAAATTGTTTTATGTGAGAAATTTGTGGTGCAATGAAATGTTATTATGACATTTTGTCATAGGTATATATATATATTAACATTTTTTATAAAATTGCACGTATCTTGCGATACACGATACGCGATATACTGTTTTTGAAAAACGATATGCCTTCCAATACACGTTTTGACAACGTTGTAGTAATTTATTTGAACAATGTGAAGGATTAATTGGTATAAATAATTATTAGGTTTGAGTTTTATCTTATTCATTTTAATTTAAAATGTTGCTGATTATATTGCCCAGGTTTCTGTACAATTGTGCCTTTTGGAATAATATGTGGATTTTAAAACAGCCTAAGAATCCAAACAATGTCATTTTATAATTTTATTTTGAATTATATATGTAAAATTTAGTTATGGTTCCGTGAAGGTTCATTCTTTCGTATGTCCTGAGATAGCTTATTATGAATTTGAAAGTAATCAATAAACAAATGGAATTCAAGAATAGGTTAAAATGTAGTGCTTAGTACTAAATGTTGATTTCTTGGTGTAGCCATTGTGTGGATGAACAAGTTTGATCAAATTTGGAAGCCTAGGCAGAAGAATAATATTTTTTTGTCCAAGGTGAGATGTACTTGGTAGTTTATCAGGGTTTGTTCTATCGTTACTTGTTGGATTATTTAGTTAGACAATGTTTATGAGATTAGGAGTGTTTTAGTTGGACAATGTTGACGAGATTAGGAGTGTCTTAGTTGGACAATGTTTATGAGATTAGGTGTCCGTAGGAGACTAGCTTATTAATAATTATGTACCCCATAAGTGAATTTTATTGTGAAATTAGTAGAATATTGTTAGTGTTTGTTGACCTAATGCTTCTAAGAGTTTTGGAAAACCCACTATTTCTCCTCTTCAATTTTATGCTCTCTTGCTTGTCGGTCTCCATCAAGTGGTATCAAAGCAAACCTTGATTCACTGATATCGTCACTATTTCCTAAACTCTTCCTCGTGTTCTTGTTCTTCAACCTCTCGTGCTTCATTTTTCGTTAGAAAAATGTCATCTCTGTTGTTGCCTTGGGTCTCACTATCGTCGTCTTTGTCTTTTCATAGAGAGAAACATCCATGTTGTCTTTGTATTGTTTGTTTGATGGAAAAAAATAGGAGACCAGATTTTTGGTGGGTAGTCTTTTGCCGCCATCATTTCATTGTGCATTATTGCGTTTCAAAATTGGTTCGAATATTTTGAACCAGTTTAACCTGCAGATCCTATTTTAGGATTACTTGATCCAAATCCAAATCCAAATCCAAATCCAAATCCAAATCCAAATCCAGGCTTTATCCAACCTCGTCCAAAAAACAGCCCAATCGGCCCAACCCTATATTCTTCTTAATATCTCGATCCATCATTAAAGTTTTGAAATTTCCTTGTATCTCAGAACTTTTCTAATGTTCCAGAATTAACCCTAAAGTTTCCAAAAATTCTACATTTATCTCTCTAATTTCCTAAAATTACAAAAGCAATTCCATAGTACAAAAAATCTTTAGTAAACACCAAAGATTGTTTTGGAAATTATTAGATCTCTCCTCTAGCAACACTAATCAAAGTGGCAAAGTTAGTCTTTATCTCAAGTACAATATGATAGGATAAATGCACTCAAAGCGTCTATAGTCTCATTAAAAGACATTGTGGAAGCGTTAAACCCGCTTAAAGGAATTCTATGAACCTTGGTGCTAGATACATGGGCAAAAGATTTGCGAAGAATGCAAATATTGATTTGATTTGTACAAGTGCCTCCCTTACGAGCTCCATCTTGAGAAGACTGAAGATGGTTTGTTTTGGATAATGGGCTTAAACTTGAGATTGGTGAATTCCATGGAGAGAACAATCCAAAGGCACTCCTTTATTGCTTCATAGCCTAGAGAGTTTCTTCATATGGTACACCATCTCAAAGATGAGAAGAAAGTAGTCTTTGTAAAAGCTAAATGGAAGGGCATTGCAAGACTTTGATTGCACAACCATTTCGCTAATGATAGATTAAGAGATACCTCGAGGATTTGTATAACACGATATTGTGTACGTTAATTATTAGTATGGAGCTCATGCAGTTTTCATGTTTGACACAAAAAAAGTGTCTGGTGAGGAATATGCTGGAAAGTTCTATAGTGTGGTTATACTATTAGGGTTTCTTTGCATGAAGATTTGATCATTGTTTGTATAGGTAGGGATTATGGATACTGGGATTGCAGATACGTGGTCGGATCGCGATTCACATCACTAAGATTTTCAGCTCCCAAATCCACCTACAGTCCATGTAAACTCAGATTCAAACCTAACCCCAAATTGTAATCCTTACCACTATGTATTTATTTTGGTGATATTTATACATTTTAGTATTTCTAACCATTAGTCGGAAAGTTATCTTGGATTTATGGTTAGCTTTGGAACTTCTATCATAAATATCGAATAAATAGTAGTTAACTATGTATATATGGATGTATAAGTATGTTTAATTCTATATGATTATGCATGTGATTTGGATACGTGTGCTAAACTGACAATGCCCTAAAACAATGTATCAACTAAGCTTACCCTCATCGCATTGCGTACGTCGTACCATGTACCAAATTGACCCACAATTTAGGTAACATTGGTAGGAACTCAACTCACAGATCTTTTTTGAACTTGGCTGCAAGTTGACTTTACACTATGGCAAATACAACAAGATGCATAAAAGATAAGATGAGTTGAAAAAGAAGACGGTTGTGAGATATTATGTGGCACATACAGCTCGAAGTTCTGCAAGTTAATGTAAGTCCATTAAAAAATCACAAGAGTATTCTTGCTCTAATTACTCAGAGATCTCATACAGAATAGTGTTACTTCTTCTCAAAGGAGTACTAATCGTATTTCTTAGTCGAGATGTTTTGATTGCCATGGTTTTGTTGATTTGTCTATTCAATGTCGTACAAAATCTCTTGCTATGGTTGGAAGGGATATTTCCAAAGTGAAATAAGAGTCTAGTGAGCCAAAATATGAACACAAATTATGGAACCCCTTGGTGTATATTATGCTAATTTTGATGATTTCGGCTGTGATCATTCAGTAGGGTTGTATGCACTTTATTTGTTGCCAAGAATTAGTAATGGTGAGCTTATTCATATAGGAATTTTTTGTGAAGGATATCTATGCTCTCAAATAATTGACATTTCAAATTGCACAAATGTGGTTTCAAAAAGTCTATGAAGAATGAATTTGAAAGTTGAGGCCCCATCCAAACTCATATCTGTGGCATGTATTAGAAACACCAAGCTTGAATTTGTATGAGGTGCCCAATTATATTCACCATTGAAAAGTTTAGACAGTCATGTGTGATGTTTTGCCTCTCAAGCTAAGAAGTACGTACACTGATACGGGACGTGGATACGATACGACATGGACACGTAAAAATGACATTTCTCAAAAAAATAGTATACGGACACGTTGAAGACACTATAGATAATTGTATTTTAGATAAAAAATTATATCGTATATCGCAAATATAGTGATAATTATATATTATTAATAAAAAAATTAGTACGTTATGATAAGTAAATATTATGTTTTGTCATTTAGTATAATTTTTTAGAATAAAGCATCATAATAGTCAATAATCATCAATTTGTTTTGTAGACAACATGAACTACTCAACATAGTTAATTTAAATGATTGCTCTCATTTTCTCAATCTCTTATTTAAAAATTGTTATGCATGTTTTTGTTTTATCGTTGTATTTTGAGTACAATTTCAACATATATAGTCTGGGTAATTATATGTTATCTTATAATAAAAGATACTTATTAGTCAAATTTATAAGTTTTGTTGATCACATGTCAACAAATATTTGTTGTTTAATAATAGAAACGGTCTAAAGAAGTGTCGGACACATGTCTAAAATTAAAATTTTATCATTTAATAAAGGACAAAGCACCAACCATCAACCCCGGTACTACCACGCACTAGCACTGCCATCACCCACCCTTATCCGCCCTCTGTTTTCCCTCTACGTCATGCACTCTCTCTCCTATACCCTACATGAGCACCGTGTAACCTATGTCACAATCCAAAATCACAAATAGTCCATATCCAATCAGCCTCACCGTTACACACCCCTTCTCTCGTCCAAAAATCTTCTTTCATCTCTCTCTGCTGTCAAACACACTAGTTGCAGCTCCGATTGGTGAAGGTGCTAGGGGTGCTATTTCTTCGGGTTAGGTGAGTTCGCAAAAGAAAACAATTTGACACCATATTTTAGTTCTTAGTGCTTAATAGAAATTTTGTCAGATAAGCTTGCTGAATTTCTAGTTTTGAGGTAGATTTGAGTGTGAAAGAATGAGTTTGAAGGCCTCATACTTTATCATAATCAGTTATTGGTTATTTTTGTATTTTGGCATATTTTTAGGGTTTTGGAGATGTTAAAAAGAGGCCTTCAGTATGGGAATTTTCTAGGTTTTTGGATAGCTTGGCTCTCCTTTTCTCTCTTCTCCTTCCTCTCTCCCCTTCTTCCCTTCATCTCTATTCTTCTTCTTCTTGCTCTAATTCTTCTTAATCTATTCTCTTGTCTCATCTATTCTTTCACTGGCCTCTCCCATTTCTTTCCTCTCCCTACTCTCTCCTTGTGGACTCGAGGCCCCTAGAGGATTCTAGGGCTTTTCCCCATCTCTTCATTCTTGCAAGTGTTTCTGTACCTATACCTTTTCCTTCTCTTCTCCTTTCTGTTATCTTATCCTATCTTATATTATCAAACAGAGAAAAAATAGCAATACAAATCGTGAAAATTTTTGCCCGTTAAATGTTCAATGAAAATATCATGAGGTTCAGTTGTTTACTTTGCCCACAAAATAGACATACACACTCATATAATGATTCCCATCAAACTTTTATGTCTGTCTATGCATGTGTGTTATAGGTGCTTGCTTGGTACTTGTAGTTTCATTGCATATGAAGAATGCCCCTATTGATGTTTATTGTTGATACCACTTCTTTTTGTATTACTATGATTCTTCATTGTTGTTATTCGAATGCTACATATGTATTGTTTTTTGTTTCATTGTTTTATATCATTTGTTGATATGACTTTGCTTTCAAAACATCATTCATTCACCGACACTCATTTACGCTTGTATTGTTAATTCGTACGGTGTCTATTGTAATGTTTAGGATTTTCCATGCTAGTATCCTTGCCTGATCGTACTTGTGGCTACATTATATATGCCTTTGAGTTTACTTAATTTTGTGCCTTTGCTTTTCCAGTTCTTTGGAGCCATCGTGGAAGATGGCAACTGAATTGCTTGTTGACGTTGCTAGTCAAGGGGAAGCTACTGGATATGAGGTGCCTTGTCTCATTGTTGCGGCAAAAGATGATCTGGATCCACATATGACTGCAATTCAAGACTCAACAAGGGTATGTATATTGGTTAAAGCCTATGTAGAAACATGGATATCTCTTAATCAGCATCTACATTTTTTTGGAGTAATCATATTTTTTATTTGGTGGCTGTATTTTTTTTTGCATACTCGGAATTGGAAAACAAACCATATTTTTCATGTTTCAGGCATAAAAGTTTGTTTTTTCTTCCTTGTTAACTTTATTCAAAGTACATTTGCAGTCTCAACATGTGAGATGTGATTAGAAATATATTCAAGTTTACAGGATACGACTGAATCCCATAGAATAGTGACATCCAACTAATAGGGCTGCATGTTTATGTGCTTATATAGTGCAGGATAATAGAGATGAGGTATATCTACTTTCCTTTTGTTTGCTTTGTATTTGTTTTCTTCATGTTTGGATTTGTGTAACTGTAAGGCCCATGGAGGTCCCGGATGTATAGGTAGATTTCCATTTGTTATGCTGTAATTGTTTTCCTTCATCTAATTGTCTAGGCTGCTTATTACTCCTGCCACTTTGAGTACATATTTTATTACAATTTGGTTTTCATAGGTGAGTCAGGATTTGGGAATAGAGGCTCCTATACCCATGAGCACAAAGTTGGGAGACTTCAACAATGTATTCCATAGGATTGTAATTGCAGCGGAGCACCCTCATTTAAGCATTCCAGAAACGGAATCTGGGAGAACCCGTAAACAGTATCACAGGCTTATTAACCGGTCTCTCATGGTTGTATCAGGTATATTGCTCTTGAAATCTAGATCTGGTGATCAACAGGTTACTCACTTTGATCTTTGATTGCATCCGTCAGAACACGTTGCTTGCTGCATGTTCAATTAAATTTCTTCACTCTATGCCCGTTTTAATAAAAGCTTGAATGCCTCCCCCCTCGAGCTCCTGAACTGATCGAGAGTGTTAGAATGCTCCGATATTTTTTGGGCTTGCTCTATTTCTTTACTTGCTGCAGAAGCTTGAAGGGGGGAAGAGAATCCGAAAATTATACCAAAATCAAAATTTTCTCTGATGCCTTTGATTATTTCTCTGAATGATTTAAAAATGGGATAGGCAAGATCATGGGTCTTAGATTGTACCAGTGCTAAAAATTCCAATAGATTTTCTTTGTAAATGGATAGCTGGTCTGGCTTATTGGTTATGTTCTATATTGTTGGGTGAGTGTATAAAATATGTTGCTTTTACTGTTACAATGGTATTATATTTTTAGATCTATTGTTTGGTGGTTGTACTGATTATTTATCTGACATATCTTTACTCCAGTCAGTTGTGCATTAAATTCAAACTTGTTATAAGGCTTAATTATATCCAAACCTCTAGAGGTTTGTCATAAAATTACATGAGATTATGTGGGTCTCTCTCTGTCTCTGTCCCTCTCTCTCTTTATACAAACATATGTGCATATTAAGGATGTGGTGGTGTGGTTGATGGGTTGGTGTTGTAGAGGTGGTTTGATGTGTTTGTGGTACACTGTTAGAGGTGGTGGTTGGGTGGAGCGTGTGTGTGATGGGGAAAAGAGAGAAAAAGCAATAGTTTTGTTTGCTTGGTTTGCTGTGTGAAGGTGGTTCATCTGAAATTTAGACAAATCGGAAGGGGATTGTTTGATTGAAATGCACACACAACACACACATGCAGATATTGTAATTTGGACAAAACAAAGGGTGTGCATCTGAAATTCAAGATTTCGTTTCTAATGTGGAAAATTCTTAAAATCAAGGCACACAGTTTCATTTTGCTTCCACAATTGTTACTGATGGGGAGTGGCAATGTATGACTGGTTGGTGTCTGGACTTCGACTTAATTTTCTATTTTGTTTTGCTTTATTTTTTTTGTTGGGGTCCAGTGGATGATTTAGTTATTGTCTTTCACCATTACAGTTGGAGCTGCTGCGGCTATTGTTGGATTGGCAGCTTACCGTGTTTATGCTGCAAGGAAAAACACCTCTGGTTAAAGGGTTAAGAATTGTGCAGATCTAGTTTCACATTTCCGTTAGTGAGATTTGGACTGGTGCCCGGGCTGCTTCAGATCGCTGCTTTGTTGTGTTTCTAAAATGGATGTAGAGAATTTTCAAGTATAGTTCAGTCATTATACTGAGTTCTTTGTAATTTTGGTTTGTGTTCTTGTAAGGGTTTTCTTACATAGTTAATGAATGGGCTGTTTCGAGTGGATGGGTTTTACAAGTGGTAGAAGCAACTTACAGTGCCGAAGTAAATGAGTTATGGTGCATGACTTACAATAAAAAATTTTGAAACTATTTTATTTAGATGGTGTTATGAGATCTTTTGTACTATTGTTAATGAAACTTCAACCACTTTACAGATTGGTTCGTCCATTATCTCCTGCTTCAAGTTTCATTGGCTTGCTTAAAGTTGGAAAAGACCATCTAAATATAATATTGAAGGTCTTTTCCCTCATTATCTCCTGCTTAAAATTTTTCTGATAGTTATTTTTGTTAAAACGTGTTGCTAATTGCATGGATGCGTTTTCTTTTTTTTGGGAAATTGGAAAGGTTAATAGGGTCAGATTGACCCTCTAACAAAAGAAATACTAGCTAAGTCACTCAAACAGGTGCCCCACAGCATTAGGGGCAATTCCAGCACAACAAAGGTGTCTTCTTGTTGAACTCCAAGGTTTGCCAACTCATTTGTACTGCAGTTCCCTTCACGGAGGGTGTGGGTGGTGGGAATGTAATGTAGTTGCATTAGTTGTTTACAGTTTACCATGAAAGCTCTCTGAGGATTAATTTCTTCCATTTTGGTGGTGACTAATTTGTATGCCTCTTAAAGAATCTGTTTCTAGCACCACTCTCCTGATATTTGCTTGATTGGATCAGTTCTAAGCCTTTGTAAATGGCATAGAGCTACGCCTGTATGCTTCTTGTTATATTCAGCTTCCCATAGAAACCGATCTGCCCCAGTCCTCGATCATTCCTGATTTGTCCTCTAACAGCTGATGGTCCTGGGTTTCCTTTTGAGCTCCATGTGTACATTTTTAGCCATCTTGAAATTCTTCTGCAGTTTCTAGGACCTGTTGCCAAGCATTTTTTTTATTCAACATGTGACAGGGTAGGGTTTTTGTGATGCATTCCTTGTTCCTGTCTTTCCAGATGTGCCATACTGTTGAAGTGACCAACTCATACCTCTCCAGTCCCTTTCTTTCCTATCCCCATAGTTTAGGGACAAATCCATCTATGTAGGTTTGTAGATTGGTCATTAAGAATTCTTGGCTACTTTAGAACAGACTCGAGATTGCTTTTGCTTTAGGGCAATCTCTTGGTGAATAGTGGTCTCTGTACAGGTTCACATCGCTCAAAGGTAGCTTCTCTGATCATATGTCTAGTGTCTCAGATTGTTAGAGAGAATTCTGTTATGCTGTACTAACCACATGAAGCTTCGAACTTATTACTAATGTGCAGCTCTTTTTAAACTTAAATATTGATTTACGACAGTTTTGAATTTACTTACCAATCTACCCCACTTTTTGAAAGTGGAGTCAACAAATTCACTTTTGCATTAAAAGTGGAGTGAACAAATCTGTTTTTAAAAGGTCTTTATCAGAATGTTAAAAAACGGCTTTATTGAACCCACTTTCATTATTGGTCAAAAAAAAAAAACCGGCTTTCATTACTTTTTGAAAGCGTAGTCAACAAATCTAATTTCAAATAAAAGCATATTTGGGGAATCCATTTGTAATTAAAGCAGACTTGTTGATTATGCTTTTCCAAAGTAAGGGCCCTCCTAAAAGCGTATTTGTTGAATCCATTTTCATATATAAGCGGGTTCAATATATACGTTTCTTCAAACCAATCCAGTTTGTGAGTAAACTAGCCTATAAATCCATTTTCATAGAGCATGACTTTTCTAGTTATATTTTGATATATTGAAATATTACTTTAACAAATACGCTTGTCTCATCCGCTTTTAATGAGAGCGGATTCAATAAATACGCTTTTCAGATATATATAAGGGGGTTTCAATTAATCCGTTTTTCCAGACTTAACCCATTTGTGAATAAAATGCCAAAGACCTGTCAAACTTTTCATGTACCCAATGAATAAAAAAATTTAGAACTAAGAAAAAGCCTTCAAAATCAAGAGACTTTATTTATTTATCTGAAATAGAAATACAAGATTTTGTTTCATACGACATGAAACAGAAATACAACCAAATATTTCTAATGACGACCAAGTTCCAAACATAGTGGTTTTCCACGTACGCATAGAGTAACAGGGAGAAATTTTTCAGAATCATGATCATCACTTGATTCTTCAAACTCAGAAAGTTTATTATCAGAAGTCAGTAATGAATCGGATATTATTGCATTAATAGCCTCGACAAGATCTAAATGTTAAAAATTTGTCTTTTTGATAAGGTGGAATCGATATACACGTCGTTACATCTGATCATTCTCAAGTTCAAGTCTTGCAATGATATCATCATAGTTGTCTGTGCATTATTCCACATACATTTAGCTGAACGTGCTTGTGGCACCTGTAATCCATTCCAACGATAATATACTTCAAGCTCACAGTGCGTGAAATAAGATTTCAACCACCTTGGTCCCCCGTAGGTAATAATGAAACTCTAGAGGTGGAACAATGGTTATAGGTCCAATCATTACTTGGCCGACTTTTGCGAAAGGGTTATGAACGTTGATTGGTTCATTTTGAAAGTAACACAAGTTTCCATACCATGTTACACCACTGAGATCTGTATAGTTACTGGGTTCTGGTGAACTGAATGATGAATTTGATGCTGCTATGCACCACGATGTTGTCGTTGGTTGCTCTAGTACGACTTATCGTTTGTTTGGCTTGAAGACCCAAAATGATGATCTTGTTGACATTTTAGTGTAGGGTTTACATTGCGAACAAATGCACAAAAGTAATTATTGGACACAACAATGTTAAATTTTTTTAAACACTTACTGGAAGCATTAAGTTGGGTAATAACTTATTACACTGAAAATACATTGATGCGTGAACAATGACATTGACTAGACACTAATGACTTAACACTGAGCTAACAAGTGTGTTGTTATGACATTGATAACACTAAGAAAGTAGAGAGTGTGTTGTTCTTCACGCAATATGTACTCATGCTTATTTAGTTTAGTACACAGTGTCTAGTCAATTGAATAGTCAGTACTCACACTGTGGTGTCAGCTCACTAAGATTGGCCATATCGTTCAGTGACTTGTCAATTCAATGTCTGTTGCCACACAATCATGTTTCAGTGTGCATTCGGAGGGCCATAATTATAGGCAACAGACACTGAATTACACCTGCAATCACATTACCTCATCTCCAGCATATTTGCCACAGTTGGCAAAACAGTGACCATAACATCTGCATCGTTTAGTGATTAGTCAATTCACCGACTATTGTCACAGTCATGTTTCAGTGTGCATATGAGGACCATAATTGCAGGCTGTAGAAACTGAATTCTTATACACAAACACACTACCTCATCTCTAGCTTTTTTACCACAATTGGAAAAACAGTGACCACGACTGAATCACAATGTCACTATAAATTCATTGTGTGTAAACGCCTTGTTTGTATACTTATCAACTTCAAAAATAAATTACAGTCCACGCATGTTGTTTGAAAGTATGAGTCATCATTAGGCATTAGAGGATGAATTCTTCTATTATCTAAATCCTTGTTTACGTTTCTCATAGAGGTCCGTAAATACAATGACGGAGGAATGTCAATATCATTTGAATGAAAGAGAAGTTCTAAGTGAATACTTGCGCACTTGCAATATACGCAGGCCTAGTCAAATTGCTATTAATATGTCTATTGACACTCCACAACAATTTGGAACGTGAATTATTTCGTATTCGAGTTGAAAACAATCGTATGACAATACGATTAAATCGGTACAGCCTCGTCGCATTGCACGCAATTGTGCTGAAGAAGGTTTGCTACAAAAAATACGTTTATGCTCGCAATTGAGTGTTTTTGACAATGAAATGTCAAACGAAGAAGGTTTCCCATGATGAAGATCAATTGATCAATAACCCATATGTGGGTTTATCCTCCCAGTGATTTCACTAATGTGCGTCTATAGTTGTAGTCATGTTATATGTTTTGAGTAATGTGCGTCTAGCTGTAGTATTTTATCATTTTCAACTTAAATAACATGTATCATTTATTGTCATATGTTATCAAAAGTATTTAAGTAGAGTTGAATGCACAACATAACAATCAAAACAATATAATAGTCTTAATTGAAAAAAAATTATAGTATGAAATAGTGGAATATACACTATAAATATTGACTTTACATATACATTTCACAAAATTTGGTCAGAGTTTTCCCTAAAAAATTGACCCCAAAAGGCATGGTGTTTAGTATGTCTCCAAATAGGGCCCCCACTAGTCCGGCTAGCTAGTGAGCGGTTCTTTCGGGCGGGAAGTAGGTCGGGCCCTACGGGCGAGCATCTTCTGCAACGCAAAAACAGCATTGTTCGCCACTACCAAAGAAGCAAAATGTTCAAGAGTCCAGGTTGAAAATACATGAATAGATAGTGGTCTAATGACAAGGCCGATGATGGAAGCTCGGGATGGAGCCGTATGATGCGGAAGTCTCACGTACGGTTCCTTGGGAACGGTAAGGAAATAACTCCTGTCGGGAGAGGAGTAGGATACACATCGTTTGAGCTTTGTAGGAGCAAGTAGACCGAGTTTCAGACCTAGGATATGATTCCTTTTTTATTGACCTTGAAGTTCCGGCATACAAGTAAGCACAAACATCAATAGGAGCAGGCAGTGGACCAAAATTAATTTAACCTGTATGTACAATATCACAACAACAACCACCATAAACATATCCACAACAACAACCACCATAAACATATCCACAACAACAACCACAACCATAACCAAAAACACAACAACAACCACCACTACTACTACAATCAATCTGCTACTACTTAAGTTACATAGAAAACAATGAAACTACTCTATTACACCCATATGAATAAAGTCGCAAAATGATAAAACATGATAAAACTAAGTGCCACAAGCCGACTTCTTTCTCATCCGTTTTGGACGGCGTGTCTCTAACTTCGAAGGCTCCCCCTTGATGGCCTATGGCACCGCCTCTCCGACAATAGACACTATAGTCCTATCTCGACCTCTACCTCGACCACATCGACCACCTCGAAAAATTCCACATTGACCTCTTCCACCTCGACCTCGAATTAGTGAAATAAGATCATAAGTGGAGTCGTATCAACATGTGTATCACGCTGCTGTGACATCTGTACAACTACATGAGTCGTATCAACATGTGTATCACTCTCTTGCATGACATCCTCTACTGAGTGTGATATCTCTACAACTGTAGGAGGCAATGTCATGCATGCATCCTGAAAGATAGGATGGGTGGGCAATATAACTTATGAAACTCTGCTGTGGATGTGTCTGGCCCAACAATGGGAGAAACATACCCTACAATATACTAAGGAGGTGTGGCAGTTACCGTAGAAGCTTGTGTATGATAGGGTCCAATATATACTGGCGTATGCGGGGAACTCGTAGTGGATGATGTCTCTGAAGGTACAATAGGTGGTAGTGTATGATGAGGTCTGGTACCATATAATGGCTGATGAGGTACGGTAAGGGCTGGTGTTTGACAATGTATGCTCGGCTCTGGTGTCGTCTTAGGTACACTTAGACTTGGTACTATGTCAGCATCATCATCTACCCGACTGACCAGGTGGGGACGATGAGGTCTTTATCGTCGTACAACAACCCTATGATGCCTTGTATGGACAGTAGGAGGTGTAGTATGTGGTATAGGTTGAGGCTCGCCATGGAGGTTATAATGGAGACGATGATCCTCTCGAATAGTCGCGAGGTAAGTAGAGCTAAGAGACCGTGCGTCACATAGTGCTTGTGCATGTGTTGAGTCCATACCATCCTCAAGGGCATTATTTGTGATCTGGTGAATTTGTACAAGTGTACGCCCCTGTAAATGTAAAAATGAATTACATTAGCAAAAATTTATTTATGTATGTGTATTTAATGTATATTGAACAATGAACACATGTATTAACTTACCAATATCTCGACGATGTTACTCATAGGCTAGAATCTGACAAGTGGCATATCTAACAGAGGTCCGATAAGTCGTCTAGTGATACGCTCGTACCAAACCATGTACGGGTCATTCATATCGATCACTCCTGTATGTGCCTCCCCATACGATAAGATGTCCCGCCGATGGACCCCGACATCTACAAAAGACTGATGCACAATACTCCAGTAATAACCTGTCCTACTGCATCAATCTGTAGCATGAAGTGTAATCCCAATGTCGCATGACTCCCGCATAAGTTGCCTCAATCCAAACTGTCTCATGACATGCTCAGGGAAATGCCACTCCACTACTATGAAGCAGATAAGTGGTGCACACATCATCCATATGTTGTTCCCAACCGTGTAGTATGCTGGTAAGTCTACTATGACATTTGGAGAATATGATATCCACACCATCTACAATAGTACAAATAATCAAATTAAATATAAGTCGGAGCACGTTTCAAATTAAACGTGAGTCTGAGCACGTGTCAAATTCTAACCTGATCATCGAGCTATGTACGTATGAGGTGATACATACATTCCACCTACAACGCAAAAAAAAGCATATTAGATGTACGAATATTTAATCATGTTATTTTATAATCCTTAGTATACCGACAACCCATTGGACCCCCATGTAATGGATCATGATGCTCATCCATCCCCTCAACAGCCTCCGCTGCAATAGGAACCTCTGCTACCTCATCGGGTCCATCGCTATGTACTGTTATCTCTGCTGATACTGGTTGATATGAGAGTATTCTATCCGAACGGATGTGGGAGTACTCTAGCTGTTCCCATGCCCATAATTGTTCAATTCAATGCAACATAATATTTAGTTTTATGGGGGACAAATAAAAGTATATAGTTTGTCAAATAAAGTAAATAGTACCTGTAATACAACTAGCGGTCCTCCAATGTCGGATGTGTTCGGGGGCAGTTGCACGGCACATCTCTTGGTATAGGCATGCTAGAGCAGCACTACCCCAACTTAGTCTCCCTGTACGGTGTGCGTCAACACTTGTCACTGGATCACCATCAATGGCCAATCCTGATAGTACTGTAATGTCACAGTCGCCTTGCCAATAAGATGATGGAATATATGTGTCTCCACCCTCCACTGCTCGACTAGTGTAGTGACCAAATAGCAGTCAAGCTGTATAAATCCAATACTATGTGACCTGTAAACTTGGCACTCAGAACAAGACACAATACTCTATCATCAGGACGTCGAAGTTGTCGTATAATAGCCTTAACTCGACAACACTTTAATGGTGCAAATTCCTTCAATAATTATGTAAAGTCATTTTGGTCATTAATTATAATTTGTGTAATGTAGTCACAAAAATACGTGCCTATCCTTCCCATATCTATGTGGATCGATGGCGAGCTTGTAAGTATAATATTGACGTGTCAATAGGTCCCGGGTGTACAAAGTCATGAGCCTGTTGTTGCTCCATACTTTAATTCCATTAAATTAAATTCCACTAAGACATTGTCACTAGAGCAACAATAAATAGGCAATACTCAATACAGATACACAAAAACTACACGTTACTAAATAGAGAATATTCATTCGTACGTAGCGATTTACAAAAAAATGACCACAATTACTTCTTTAAATGAAGTTTACACTTTTTATTTTTATCGGACATATAGTCATCTGATACGTACTGTTCATTATTCAATATATTATTATACTCTACATATGAATAGTTTCATCAATATGTATTTCCTACCATGTCCGTTGCAAGTTGGAGCATATAATATTGACACCTACGTACCAACATTCTATTATTCTCCTTCATGACTTGACTAACTGCTGATTCATAATATTCTCTATTCCTTCTTTGCATCGTTAGTGATCACCGACGTGGTATCGGTATACGAAGTAATCTTAGCTCAGTGCATAATTCGTCTGACTCAATAACACGAAACGCCTATTTTCGTCTTACTCCAGCATAACACTTTTTTGGGTTAGTAAATTTCTCACTTTTGTAATCATCATTTCACTCTGTCAACAGCCAAACCCTTTGACGTCTACAATTGTTCAAAAATATTGGTCCTCTAGATGTAGACATAGTTTAGTTAATTAAGTATCTGTGTAATTGCACATTGTCAATATAGGCACAATACAAACTGCAACAGTAATTATACAAACACAAATATTACATTTTCACAGTACATGTACACAAAATAAAAGTTGAGGGCAACATAATACATTTATTACAGCTTAACATTACATTAACATCTATATTCCATGACCGCTAGACACACCTCGTTGATTTCTGCTGGGCAAGTTTGTTGATCGTGACCCAGTTGTCCACACAATTTGTATTGGTATGTACTGCGGCCCTCGCATAGGTCCATTTCATTTCGGATGCGAGTAGATTGAGGACGATCCTTCAATCGTAGTAGATTTTGATTAGGGCATACTTTTGGACTAGTAGTCGCATCACAATAGTCTTCGTGACACAGTGGATGAAATTGAGGGGCCCAACTGGCATCATTGGCAGCAACAGTGTATATCTCATTTATGTACTGCCATGGGTCTAAATGCCTCTTTGAAAAACTGCCATTGCATGGGAGCATGACATTTTGTAGGTGTTCTATTTTCCACATGTACATGTGCAGTTTAAAATGTTTAATACTTGTGCATTAACTTTTTTAGTGACCACATATACCTTCCTTGTGCTTCGGTTGAATGTGGTGACATTATGACTAACTTTTTTGATTCAACATATGACATTTTCTCCACAATATCGGCTGTGAACGAGCAACCGCTATTTGACGCCGATCCACGCTTGTCATTGAAATACTGAACAAGCTTGTAAAATATTGTTTGAATGCATGACGTGATCAGTAGATGTCTTTCTTTTTTTGTGACATAATTGACCACCTCAAAAATGTTGGTTGTCATAACTCCGTAACGTCTTCCACCATCACGTGTAAGTGCCTTTTGCTCTTTTGGTATCTGATAAAGCTAACGAACAACTCGCGTGTTGAGTTCATTGATTTCCTCCATAATCTTGTTATACTTGTGAATTTGAAGTGCACTACTAGCATCCCATACAAGACATTTAAGACGGGTGTTATGAAATTTATTGTTGAAGTTGCTGCGGACATGTCATAAGCAAAATCAATGATATGCATACAACGTTTGCCATTCGGAATCATGAGCAACCATAACTTGAATTTTTCCTTGATGGAGGTCAGATATCAGGCATATGCCCTCTCGATCACCGACAACATGCTGCCTAAGTATCTAAAGAAACCAGCCATATGTGCTTATACTTTCCTCATCGACAATTATAAAGGAAAGCGGATAAATCTAATGATTTCCATCAAGGCCCATAGCAATTAACAACTTTCCCTTGTACTTCCGTATAGGAATGTGACATCAATGCTTATAAGTGGACGACAGTGTCTGAAACCTTTAATGCATGGTCTAAATGCCCAAAACACTTTGTCAAGCACAGTTGTCCCATTTTGAAGGTTGGCCAACTGCCATCTGACTATTGTGCCCTCATTATACTTTTTTAGTGCATCGAGAAATTTTGGCTAAATAGAATATGATTCATCCCAGTCGCCAAAAATCGTAGCTAATGTAGTTTTTTTTCTCCTTTCTATGCTTTCCTATATGAAATCTCGTATTTATACATATTGACAATGTGTTGTATTATTACAGCAACCTATAGAGATTATCTACCTCCACGAGCCCTTTAGTTTGGCATGCTACGAAGTGGGAATCTAATTGCACATAGTCCTGTGTGGCTGACGCAAGTAGGCAAGTTTGAGGGCCTTCATATTTGGTAATCTGAACCATCTCGTGTGTTTTCTTTTGACCAATCCGAAGCCTCCATTTGCACCCAAATTTGGTGTTTTTACACCGCAAAGCCAATAATTTTTTTTCACTCTCAACCACCTCGAATTGGACATAATTTTTAATTGAATAAATCTTCATTGCATCATGCAATTCTTCTTTGACCTTGAAGATTAGCCCATTGGATAATTCAGGCCGATTAGGATCCCATATTGGAGTACTTGATGCAATGTTGAGGGCAGACACTTGGGAAAATTCATTATTGGTGAAAAAGGCAGACACTGGCTCGTGGATACGAACATTGGCTTTCATAGCAATTGATGGGCCAGTTTTGTCACCATCATCAACAATGTTTTCCATGTCGACCATCAATGCAATTTCCTTGTCCTCATCGTCTGTGTCTTCGGCACGATCAACTACACGCATTCCATTGCACATCAACAAATCACTATCAGACTGAACAAGATGCCTAATGACATCGTTCCTTGTATAAGTCTGAGGTTGGATGCCAACATTCGAACAAGATGTGGTGTATCCTATAGACATCGACATTTGCGCACTGGGTCCAATATGTAATCCTGGAACATATAGCTCGACCTCCCTAATTCCATGCCTCGAATTGAACTCGGCTGCATAAGCATCATCCGCCATAAAACCATGCACATGTTGACGTGTCCCTTCGACATAATAAGGATGACCAATCACAGGCGAATTGTGCAACAGATTCATGCTGTCCTACGTAAGCAATTGGATATAGGGGCTATACTCATTCACCATAGTTTGAGAAAATTGTTGGATTTCCTTAGTCTGTATGTATAAGTCAATACTATTCAGTGTTGGGTCCTCAAAGACAACATCCAACATTGCTGCCACACCGTCATTATTTTTTATTTCAAATTTCAAATACTGTTGCATGCAATCCCCTAGAAATGATGGAAATCGACAAATTATCTATGGTCGTGATGTTGAACTATCCAGCTGCATGATCGTATACACAGTTTTCAACAATTTCTCATATGTGATTGTGTTTACAATGTTGAGGCTTCCCATTGTACGATACGCCTCTTCACCATATGCAATATTACCTCCCTAATAGCACATTACGGTTGCGTGTCTTCCCATTTTATACCTTCATTGTAAAATATAGTATCAAATAATTTTGCTAAACATTTAGACCCACCCTTTTTATGGACAAATGAGAAGTTCATCCATAAATATATTATCAAATAATTATAATGTTTTGATGATTCACTTCAATTTATTATTTCCGTGATTAATAACTAAAAATAACTTAAACACAATCTATGACCACAAATTATCTGCAAATTATCTTTTCATATAAGCATTGTTTTCGTAATCGTCTACAAGTTTTGATACTAAAAAGGCATGCTCAAGTTTGCCTCAAAAGAGAAGGATTTGATGGGTGTCAATAGTGATCCTTTTTCAATAGAAATAATTATTAACATGATCTTTACTAACTTGCAAAATACCAAGAAAAAACCAAGTTTCATCGTCAAAGAGATGGTGGAATAAGAAAAATAGAGCAGAGTTCCCAAGATGAGTAAATCAGTATTGAGTAGGCTTGAACTAAACAAAGAGGAGCTGAATATCTAAGGTTATTACTCCTCCAGCTTTCCTTTCTTGCTAACAGGTCAGGCAATAGTTATATTTTCTAAAGGTAGTGCCAACTAAGACCTTTCCCTTAGTTGAGATTCAATTATTCCCATCATAGTGCATATTCCATGGGCAGAGAACTCTCATGCTGATTCTCTAGCACAGTTGACTTTGTCTTTTCATGATGACCTCTCTCGAATGATCCCAGTAGAGCTTCTCAAAACGTCCAACATAGATGAGGAAGTTGTTGAAGTTAAAATAGCTCAGCAACATAAGGGAACTGAACCTCTCATTCAGTATTTGGAACATGGAACTCTATCATCTGAAAGGCCAAAAGCTCAAAAGCTCTGATGGAAAGTAAGTAGGTATGTGTTAATAGAAAAAATTTGGTATAAAAGAGGTTTCTCTCTACCTTACCTACGTTCCTTGGAGTCTGAAGATGCTGAATACGTTCTCAAAGAAATTGATGAGGGAGTTTGTGGCAATCACTCTAGAGAAAGAGCTTTGGCTTATAAAGCTCTACACTAGGGTTACTACTGACCCACCATGCAGAAGGATGCCTTGGAGTTCTCCAGGAAGTGCAATAAGTGTCAGAGGTTCACCAATATCCTCAAGAACTCTCCTTAAGAGCTAACCTCTATCACTAGCCCTTGGCCTTTCGCACAATGGGGAATCGATGTAGTCGGACGTCTACCTACTAGGAAGGTGCAAAACAGGTTCGTAACTGTGATTATTGACTACTTTACCAAAACTCAGAAGCTTCATATAGAGGTCAACTGTCTACCGATTTGGGGTCCCTAGAGTCCTAATAACTGATAACGACAAGCAGTTCGATAATGAAATCTCTAGCGAGTTCTGCTTAGACTTGGGAATTCAAAATTATTATTCATTTGCTATCCATCCTCAGGCAAATGGGCAAGCTGAAGTCAAAATCATAACACTACTCAAGGGTCTAAAGATTAGATTAGAAGTTGTGAATAGGTTATAGGTGGAAGAGCTCCTAAGTATTTTATGGGCATACAAGACCACTATGAGGTCCCCCATAGGAGAAATTCCATTCTCCTTAGCATTTGGAACTGAGGTAGTAATCCCCTTTGAAATGGGATTAGAAACCCACAAAATTCAACACTTCAATCAAGGAAACAATCAAGAGCTGTTTAGAGTCAATCTTGACCTTCTTGACGAAAAAAGGGAGTTAGCCCAAATAAGGGTAGTTACCTACCAAAGCTAGACTGGGAGATACTATAACAAGAAGGTCAAGGTCTGGGAATTCTCCCTTGAAGAGTTGGTCTTGAAAAAGATAACCCCAACTTCCAAGGATCTTAAAGAAGGAAATTTGGGGCCAAATTAAGAGAGACCCTACCAGGTCAACAAAATGATGAGGCCTGAGGCTTATAAACTTTAGAATATGGAAGGGAGGTTTCTGACACATGTCTGGAATGCAGAGTACCTCAAGAAGTATTATCAGTAAGGCCACAACTCGAGTAGAGCTCAATAAAGGGGATCACCCCTCTATCTAGTTAGTTAGCCACTTTATGTAACTTTTCCCTTTCAAGGAAAGTTTAATAAAAGTCCATCTTTCAAAACTTAATGCAACTTGTGAACAGATTAGAACATCGGGCTATCTTAGTTTGGAGAAACTAGGTCCTTTCATGAAAGGACACCTCCACCATAAGGTTGAGAAGAGTAGAATATTCCAAAAATTAAGACACCTAGCTCAGAAAAGTAAGACAGGACCTCCATAGCTGGCAGTGATCATTTTCTCGATTACATTGAAAAGACCCTTGTATAGGGTCCCCAAAACAAAAGTGGGCAATGCCAATTTATTTTTGTTGGCCAAGCAGGTGGTCAATCCAACGTATTCTCTGGTAACCTTAAAACCAGGAGCATAGAGTAGAAAGTGACAAACCCAATGACTGCTTGTAGAGGCAAGTAGCTACACCAATCAACCACCACTTCATCAGTAGAATATATGTGGAGAGCTTGATCAACTCATTGATCCCCAATCGTCTCCATCCAAAAGAAAAGTGTTTCTCCAATCGGTCTACTCAGTCAATCCATCACTGACCAGGATTGATCCATGATTGCAAATGGTTACTATGTTGGTCCCAAGTTTTCCTCTAATGATGAGATTATTTTATCATTAGGGTTTTCCCTTCAAACACGGTAATATTTGAAAGGGCTGAGTACAATGTTGCAACTAGAATTTGAATTAGGAATTAAAACTCTATTATCTATAGATTTCTGTGCGGAATGCATAGGAGAAAAGGGAATATCTCAGGAGAAGAAGAAGAGATTGGTTGAGAGGTTTGTTTCTTGGGCGCCATTTGATGAACGAGGGAGCCCCAAAAACATGGATGAACGAGGAGTAGCAAACTACATTGAGTAAATAGTAGAGCCTCTAGATGCTTAAATAATGTTCAAGACTCATTCGAGAAGGGTGTTTACTTATTCGGGTTATTAAATTAATCCAAAATAAATAAGGGAGACATTGTTTGTGCCATATTCCACAATCTTAGAGGACATTGAATCTGCTAAAAGCATTGCCAAGTGACAGGAATTTAAACAAAGCGAGAAGGAAATGTCAATTGGTATGACTTTTGAAATTTAAGGAATGATAGTGACACAATGGAAGTGTTTTTTTTTTTTTTTTGCTGGTTGACTCGATGGAAATTATTTAAAGAAAAGAACCATGACCAATTAATGTGGCTTTATAAATTCAAGAAATAGCCGTTATAGGATGGGAGTTATCAAGAACCGTCAAGGGAAGATAATTGTTGAAGGATCATGACTATAAAAAGGAACACTAATGGCAGGATGAAGGACACGATCAAACACCACAAAGATCCATAACTTGGGCATCATTAAGAGTAGATTTTAGAGTAATCTTGGGGATAGAACTTAGTGCTGCAATTAATGCTGTTGCGTTAGTCTTCATGTAACTAAAACTTTTACAGATTAATAAAAGTCATCTCTTTTTTGTTAATATCCCTAACACCTTTATTTTTTTGCTTAAATCTGTCGATTAGCTTGTATGCAAGAAAATCCTGAAATAAGGCAGTGAACCTTGCTCACAATCGCCTGAAGTAATTCCGTCAAAGGGAAAACACACATCAAATCTAGGAGATTTGGACCAACAACTTGTCATATTGGGAGTAAAATTCAATTGATTTCTATCTATCAAATTGAACAATTAAACTTCCAGTTTTGTTGGAAAGACAAAGATCTTAACAATATGTTCTCTGTAAAATTTGAAACAAATGAAAAGTTTCAGATTCATTTCTACACATTTTAAATGTTACAGGGACACTGTTCAACAAAAAAATAAAATTGTTTACAGGGACAATTGGGGCATAATGATCATCTCGGGTTTAGTAACCTTTTCTCCGTCCCCAGATGCAAACTGGTCGTTGGGTGTGGCACTTTCCTGCAGTTTCCTCCTCTAGCTGCAAACAGAACTTATCAAAAGTCTCCACGGTTACATGTAGTCTGAAGTCTAGGCTATCCAAGAACTTCATCTCCATCCTGTTAATCTCTGCTGTGCTTATTCCTCCCACTTTAGCATAATAAGCATTGTTGTGACACCTTTAGACATAGAATGCAACATACTATTGGTAAATGAATCTCAAATAATTATCAGCAACAAGGAACCAACAGCAGGCTACGTGTGGAAAATGGAGAGATAAAATTGGCAGATTCAAAATCTATGGTAGCATTTTCAACTACTTTTATTTCTTATATTTTTGAAATACTTTCTAAAGTAGCTTTTGTTTAGTATTTGTATATTTCTATTTTTCATTTTTTGGGTTTGCTCCCTTTCTCCAAGCTGTGGTACAAATAGGCATATATATTAGTGCATTATTCATTTACAGAGATGCATATGTACTACTTTTGTAAATTAGTAATCAATTATGTTTGATGCTTAAAAGAAATCACCGAGCTTACATAAGCCAGCCTTACAAGCACAAACTACACAGGCAAAAAAATCAAAGCAACTCATACAAAGTTGTAATCAAGCTTTTTACAACAGCCAAAATATATTCAACTTCAATGTTCATCATAAAACAAAAAATCCATTGCCTCTATAGTTGTATTGTATAAAAGGCTGAAACAGAATAACGGTATGCATTTAAACCACAAAAAGTTAATAGTTACACCAGTAGGCAAAGTAAGGTACATGTCCTTCACATCCCTTAAGCTACTTACTAGAGATCAGTAAGCATATGATTTAGCTTTTAAACCATTTGAGAGTTCAAACATTGGGCATGAGGAAGCTCAAGCCCTCAGGCCAGAAGAGAAACTTAAAATAACCATTATTTAAGAATCTGTGATTCTATTCACAGTCTCAAGATTGCAAAACTTAGGTAATTGTCACGAAATTGCCATATTAACTCGATTGACAGATGACGAAATCTAGTGTCAAATCCAGTGTCGTATAAATTTTTTATTAATTGATTTTAATCTCGTCAGACAAGCGCTCCCGCTCTTATGGAAAATGAAAAATTTGATGCTTATTGAAGTGCATTTTTCTTGTCTTGGTAGTTCTTTACGTGTTAAGCCTCCTCCCTCCTCGCCCCTCGAACTGAAAAATGATGTGACAAACCCCAAAAATTAGACTATGTGAGTGTAAAATCAGAGAACAGTTTGGTAATGTAATGAGAGTACTCACAAATCATCGATGAATTTTGCAGCTAACATAAATCCAGTAATTAGAAGCCGGTGAACATTGAGGGAAGTTAGGTATCCATCCATCTGTTGAATGACTCTCTCCATATATATGTATGCTACCACAAAGCATGAAGGGCTGCAGATTGTGTACTTGAAAATACGCTCAATATACTGCCTGATGCTCAAGTCAGGTGCTTTTGAACCATGGAAGATAGTAATCACATCTTTCATTCTTGACAACTTCATTAATTTCTCATTCTTCTGGATTGATCTTTCAAGGACAGAAGAAAGGACTGATAGAATTTTGGGAGGACCTGAAACTCCATTACTGCATTCAACCAATCCGAGATTTAAGTAAGTCGTCGATTCTGTTCCCTTGCTATTGAGTGCCTGTGCTCCCATATTCGACTGGAACTGCATCATACAATAGCAATCTCATCACTGTTACAAATCAAGTATATATATTTTGAAGTTTGAACCATTTTGTAGAACAGATAATGCTATCTTTTTCTTTGCCTATAGTAGTGGACCGATATGTTTCAATAGAGGTCTTTCTAGAATATCAAACTTCTGACTGTTTGCATTAGTAGCTTTACATGTTTTAGCCTTTTGTTAAGGTAGAGTCACCATGAAAGATATATGGGAAATCTAAGAGAGAGATGATTCCTTTCAGGATAAGATTGCATTCCCATTGTGCTATGATGTAACTGTGCAAAATTCCAACTGAGAAGGATCAATGCTAGGTACTTGAAGTGATTATGAAGGAAAGCAGAAAAGAGATAATTCTGGATGAAGGAAAGAATTGGTATATAAAAAGACAGTAAGCATGCCAATTTACATGCTGGTGACGGGTTAGGATAACAATTGAGCAAAGATTTACCACTCTGTTGAAACACTGTGCATTGGGTTGCATGTAAGGATTTTAAATTTTGGGGAAACCTCTTACATCATGCAAACGATAGAATTCTAAAACAGATTACCTATAGTGATGACTAATTGGAATTTGAACTTTAACACCCATACCAAGAGTTACGGCAAGAAGGACAAGCTGTTCAGGATGACTCGAGTTAATGTCTCTATATGTCCATTGCGTTTAAAGCCTTACCAAGGAGTTAAAAAGTTATATCGATCTACCAGGACCATGGCAATGAACAATACCATAAACCAAAAAAGAGTTGGAAATTTTGTTACCTCAAGAAACCTGCAACTTTTACTCATCATTTCCGTCCTATGTAGTATACAAAGTTTCTGGCTTTGCCATATTGCAGTCCAAAAAACTTTTGAGTAGAATTGAGCAGTTAATTAGATCATTGCTTTGGACTGCTACTGAGATGAAATCAGCAAATGCCAAGGTGATTTGGTCACTAGTCACCAGACCAAAGGAAGATGGAACAGAGCCTTAATGCTCAGATATATATTGCATTTATGCACTTTTTTTTTTTTAACAGTAGTACAAGGGGATAGGGGCAATGAGGTTCGAAACCCGCGACCATTAGGTCCAAAGCGGGTTGGTGGCCATTAGGCCAACCGCTGAATCCTCGCATATATATGCACTTATATTGGCAATCTATGGGCTAACCAGATAAGGGATACTTCGGTGAAGGAGAAGGTTTTTTGGGAACTCAAAACTCCACAAAAATGCTCCTAGAATTGGGGGAAAACTCTGAAGTGGAGAGAAGCTGCTAGACCTCTGATTAAACACATTATTGGTAAGGGAGAATCAACAAATCTCTGGAATGATAATTGACATGGCTTGGGTCCTCTATTTCTCAGGTGGCAGAACAAAGTAAATGCAGTGTTGGGCCTCAATTATCTAGCAAAGGTAAGTTTTAGCATCGAGAATAGACAATGGCACTGGACTATCTTTTTCTAATGAGTACGACAGATCCCAGAGCATATGCATGATATTCGGAACATCAACTTGCAGCCAGATCAGGTGAAATTGCTTCCTG
This sequence comes from Ilex aquifolium, assembly GCA_951799425.1. Taxonomy (NCBI): domain Eukaryota; kingdom Viridiplantae; phylum Streptophyta; class Magnoliopsida; order Aquifoliales; family Aquifoliaceae; genus Ilex; species Ilex aquifolium. Next base: position 25,316,760 of record OX637396.1, on the reverse strand, counting down.
CCTCCAAAGGGGAATACTTTGCTATTACTGATTGGAAAAGTCTTCATAGTCCTTTTTCAAAATACTGAGCCACAATTTTACTTAACCAAAAAAGTACGTTTACTCTAAACTAGTTATAGTGAGGCAATGAAGTCCATAATTCTTGTGGATTTTCTGCGAAGAATTCACTGCAGTTGCAGTGTTCATCCTACATCATTTTACCATTACTACAGCTGCCCAATTGGCCAAATGGTGGCTCAGTATTTTGGAGCTCCTGATATCCGCTGCTCCTCTATGAAAACAATCTACCATGCAGATGATTATGAGTCTGTTCTCAAAGCACAGACATACAAAGACAAAGCCTACATGAAACTTCAAGCGCACAGTTCAGATGGGTACATAGTCAGTATGGTTAAGTTGGCGAAAAGAAGATGATAGACTAATTTCAATGCACACTTCTATGGAATCAACCAGCATATCAGCAATAAGACACAATGCTAATAGTAATAAACAAATTATATGAGAAGTATACCACAATCAAAGATCAAAATTTTATTTTGAAACGGCCGAAATGTTTCCATTTTGACGAAAACTGAAAAGAATCAATATCTGAAGTTTGAAATTCCCATGTCTAAAGTTGTTTCGACCAATGTTTCAGATTGTTTCGAAACTTAAATTTTCGAACTTTTTCCCCATTTTCATTCTATTTTTTAAATGTTTCTAAAACATTACCAAAATATTTTTCTTTCCCTGCGTGACAGTATCAATCCACCAAAATGAAATTTTAACCCTTAACCACAACAAAGGGCACAAAGAACTATTAGAAAGAAAAACAAATAATCCCAATTGCAAAAATAATAAACACCAAATTAGTATTCATATGGAGTAAATACCAAATTCAACAGTACGGAAACAAAATCAAACCAGAACACACTGAAGGCAATGGCTTACGGCTTCTTCAGATATATTTTGGTCTTGTGCTTCTTACACAAAGACAAATCACCAACAAGAACTATGCAATATCTTTCCGCCCCTTCAGCCTTGAACTGTTACGCTATCATTCTGAGCAAAAGCTTTATGCTAGTGCACCTCTCTCTCTCTCTCTCGCAATCACACACACAGTCACTTAAAATTTTTCCTTTTCTCTTATTTTGATGGTGTAAAATATACTTTCCCAACATATGTGAAACAGTATCAAAGAAGTACGAAAATATTACATAATTCAAATGAAAACTCAAATATATATCATCTTTTAGATTGTGGGATGAGTGGGCCGCATTAAAAAATTAATGGAACTCATTCATCCAATAAATAATATGTATTTGAGTTATAAATTTTTGAATTTCTTTTAAATTTCTGTGGACAAAAAAAAACTTTTCATAGCCAACACTTAAAAGGGGATTGATTTTGTGATATAGATAGGTTTGATAATAAAACGAGATTGAACGCGTTCGAGTCAAGTCTAAAAAAATTATTTTTTAAAAAAAGTTTAAAAAATTATCCAAGTTCGACTAATTTAAAAAACGTGTCAAGTCTGAACGAGTCCAAAATAAGTCGAACTCGAACCGAACCAAATTATTTACACATAAATGAGTCGAACTTATCGAGTTCAAACCGAGCCTGTCGGACTCGTTTTTTAAATGAGCCTACAAAATTGTTCAAATTCAAGTCGTTTAAGAAACGAACCGAACCCGAATCGAGTTCGAATAGATCGATTTAATTAACAACACTCGATATAGATGAGACGAGATTGATTTTGTTTTTTTAGCACATGTGACTTTCCAGAAGAGTCGAACCCCGAACCTCTCAGCTGAAAGCTGATACTTGAATAATTTTGGCAAAAAAATAAATTAGTAACCCAAGAACAAAACTATAGAATAAAGTTTAACCCACACTTAGAAAATAATATAAAATTTTACTAGAAGAGTTTGTTTCCTCCATATTAGTTTGTATTTAGAGTAAATTGCACTTTATCTCCTTAAACTATTATCTTTGTTTTACTTTGTACCCTAAACTATAAAAATTTTCATAGTGTACCATAAAATATCAATTTTGTTTCATATCACTCTAATAGATAACGACAAACTTAAAAATCTGTCAAAGAAAGGAGGGAAACCCTAAAGAACTTCCCACAAAGTACCTAGAACCACTTATTTTATCTCTTTTACAATCAAATGGTTGTTGGGAAGAAAAAAAAAAAATGGTCGACTAGAGGAAGAAAATTTGAAGCTTAGGAAGGGTAAAGTCATGGATGAATATTTTTCTTAATTTCTTACATGCAAATGTGCAATAGATAGTTCCTTATTGACATTACAAACCAATCCCATGTTTATTTATCGTCAAAAAATTGACAGTCATTATCTATTTGAGTGATATGAAATAAAATTGATATTTTAAGATGTAATGTAAGAAATTTTATAGTTGAAGATACAAAGTGAAACAAAGATAATAGTACAAGAGATAAAATATAATTTACCTTATTTATTTAATTATCAAAATTTACCCTATTTAATAATCTCTCACAATCAAAGACGTTAGGAGCACAAGAGACAACACATGTCTTAAACTATAATGGATAATCAAACATAATCTAGACCCACCAACACACAACTCATGCTTGGCTTATCAGGAGTAAATGATGATGGGTTATTTGACCCGTTAGGGTGATTGGTGGATTCTTTATCTGCAACGGTAGTAGTCTTTTTGACCCACATGTCACTCTATTTTTCACTTTCTAAGCCAAGAAGATAGCGACCAGTGTGAAATCAACTTGATCACTCCATGTTATATTCCACCACTATATCGATTAAAGCACCACATAATACAGGTTATATTCCCATCAGAATATATGCCTTCCTTCCCTACCACTTCCCCTCCCGGGATCGTATGACCTCTCTATTTGTATAGGAGACTATTCTTTTAGATGAAAAAGATAAATTCACTGTAGCGAATCTCACACCCATGCTCAATGACGTTTGGATTGTCCAAATTTGAGCCCAAGTTAACTAAATCAATCGCATAATAAAAATTGTATAACTAACAATCGGTTGCATTCGCATACACAAAACTGTAAGACTTCTATTTATGTGCAATGACATGGATAGATGAATCTCTTCTTGTGTAGGTGGATGCTCTTGCCGCATAAAAGTAAGGTGTGGATGCAATAAATTGAACAATAAGTAAATTATGGCGCATACCCTCCAAATTATTTTGACAAACTTGCACTCGATATATGATGAGCTAGGAACAACCTTCACTTAGATTTCGCCCAACAAATAATTAGAAAACAGAGTAGAAGGGAGCACAAAGCCAAAGAGAAAAATAGACTTTTTTCAAAGAATGATCGTTTAAAGGTGAATTGTTCTTTTTGGGAATGGTTTCAAATTATAGGCAGAGAACTCGATCAGAAAAGAAAAGAAGGAAAACTAAAGGAGTCAATTAAACTGTAATGACTTGTTAATTGAGATCACAATTAACATGTGAGTCAATTTTATTTAGTTAGTAATCAAGGCAAATAATTTCGGGATTAAGTCTTTGACACAAAAAAAAAAATGTGGGGTGAAAAAAATAGTCAAAGTGGCAAAACTCGAATTGGATCAGGCATACTCACGAGGCCCAAATCTAGGGATTTGCACCCCCAGCGTGCAAGTCATCCGTAACGCACCCGATTAAGTGGTTTCTAGAGTGGCTTCTCCAAATTCCTTGGGCTCATGTGCGCGAGTGTGCCGCCATATCCTAGCCCACAATTTGCTAAGCCTTAGTAGTGCCATAAAATATATGTAAAACACAGGAAAATTAAAATCTTAATTAAAAGGGTAATATGGTAATTAAGTTGTTTAAGTGTGGGTTAAAAATCTGAATTTTTAAATAACTCAGATGACAAAATAGATCTTACCGTTGGATTCGTCTCGCGAAATCGAGTTAGCCAGTCAATTTTCATTAAATTCTGAGACTATCGAAATTTTCACGTAAAACAAGGCGAAGCGCGCAATCGGATGACACACGATTAAAATTCCAGGGAACGAGTTTTAGTCACGGGACCCACAATATAATTAAAAGACTAGTCAACTAATCTTATCCAAGTGGACAAGTGTCGCATTGCGATTGACTCTCTAGGATTTCCAGCCAAAAAAAAGGTGACACGTGGCGCATTATGACTCAAGTATGGGAAGAATATCCATTCCTAGCCATTTTTGTTGGAGAGAGAGAGAGAGAGAGAGAGAGAGAGAAGAAAACCAAAGTTCATCTTCTTCCCTTCATAACTCAAGATCCAAACGTTGAAATTCAATCAACCAAGGACAAAAGTTTTTCTCCTCGACGAGGGCTACGAGACAACACCAATTTCAAGCATTTTTCACCATTTAAAAAAATTAAGGGCTCTTGGTCTAGGGCTTTGAAGAGCTTGCTAGGGGTGTTTTGGAGGCCTTACTTCATTGTTTACGCTTCAAGAGGTGAGAGTTTCCTCCTATTTAGAATTACTTGCAATTCTAAGAATGTATATGGTATGAGTAGGGTTATGTAGATAATTTACATAGCTACCATGTAACTAGTGTGAATAGTGGGATGTTTGGGTGAATTGATTAGCATATTAGTTTATTTCTATTTGATTTTGGGTGTTGAACATGTTGGTTATGTGTGAGATGATTGGGTATGTTATGTGTTTACATTTTATACCTTGAAAGTGTTTGATAAAATGCCTATGGATGTGCAAGTATGTTATTGGGATTAATAATGCTATAACATGCTTGATGATGGTTATGGAATGTTATTATATGCCTCATGATATAATTAACATATTGATGCTTATGAGATGTTGTCACATGCTTACATGATATAATTAGCATTGTGATGAAATAGAATTGCAATTGTACATTACATTGCATATGCATGAGTTACACTAAATTCATGGGCATTGGTATGAGTGTGAATGGGTTGGGTCAATCACTACATGGTGAGTTGATTGGTGGGCTCGAAAAAATTGGACAAACGTCTAATTGAGTCATACAGAATATTGCATGAAAAATGTGTCGGGTAGAGTAAGAATGGATAGATTCTCCCTCGGGTGCAAGACCCGATTACTTGGTTCACACACTTGCTTGAAGATGAGATTCCAAAAAAGTGCATTGGTGTACTCGAAATCGAAATGGGTTGCCCTCAAATGTCATGTCAGTTTGGTAGCCCGTTAGTGTGATGTCTATAAATTACCTACCCAAGAAAGACACAAGAATTGAGAAATGGTCATTGGATGCTTAGCATCAATGATGGGGGCTTGGACTGCCCATTTCATGTCCTGGCATTGTATGATGTGTCATGCATGGGAACCCAGGAGGGGGTTCGGTGTTGGACATGCATTCATAAAGTATTATTCATGTTTGGCATGCATGGTAACATTCGTATGTTACTTGAGATATATGTTTAGTGTGTTTGATGTGACTTGATCCAAAATGTGTACACTCAAGTGCAGGCGGTCAAATTGTAGTAATAATCCGGTTAAGTCCGGAGTCGAATCCACAGGGAACTAATGTTGGTGTTTCGAAGTAAGCAGTGATAGAGACCACAGTGACTAGAACCCTTGAGATTTAAAGTTGTGATGTTTAGGGATTTTCCTAGACAGAATATAAGGTTCTTTCCAAGGGGATTTTCTAGATAAAATATAAGAAGTTATCAAATATAAAAGTCACTCTTTAGCTCGAGGATCTGAATCATGTAGTTAAGTATCCGGTTGTTATACTTGTGCTTGGAACTCAATTAACCACCGTGTCAACATGAAGTTAATCAGAAGATAAAGATGCATTGTGAGAATTAAGAGCATGGTTCCGATGTCTTTGTAGAAGTTTACAAGAATTGTTTGTACCAAGACTCAACCCGTTTACAAACAGGCAAGTGTTTCTACAAGGCATCCAACCATGACATTAATATTCCATTCTTTAAATGAAGCACAATAATGGTGAAGATTGAAATGTAGTCATGATGATCTAGCCGGGATACTTGCCTAGAACCAATAAGTCTTTCTATGTCAAGAGTCATTTGTGTCATAGAAAGTACTCATGGTTGTACAAAGTACCTTAGCTTTGCTAGATGCATTCAATCATTCAATAAACAAGTGAAATATAAAGCATTAAACATAAATGAAATGCAAAAATATAACTTCCGAATGATTTATACATGTCCATCACCTCTTACTAAAGAGTGAATGAGAAACTACTCACTATTCATGGCTTTGGTAAAGCTATAAAAGTGAGTGATGATCATCCATCCAAGTAGAGGAGTTACAAGGTAAAACACACTACACAAGGAGCCAATCTTTGACGGAGAATGAGTGAATCACGTTCTACCCTTCACGGTTTTGGTAAAGCTCTAGAAAAGTGGAAGAGTTTTCACTCCTCTAAGGGAAGAAGGAAGCTCAAACAATGGAAGCAAATGAAACTAATAATGAAAGTAGAAGAAAGTTACTCACTTTTGGAGGGTTTCCACCTCAGCCAAAAGATGATCTATCTTCCTTTATGCAAGTAAATGTAAATCTAAGTCTAACTCTACAACTAGCTCTAGCTCTCTATCTAAGTATATGATGCCCCTTGAAGCTCCCATAATCGGAGTATATATAGGCAAGGAGGAGGGGCAAGGGAGTGTGAAGGAATAAGGCAAGGTCTTCAAAGTCCAAGTGAGTGCCCCAAGGTCCGGATAGAAAATCAACCACTCTGTAGCTTGTCTGGGGACAACGTTCGAACGTTGTCAGGCATTCGAACGTTGTCTCTTGTCTTTGCTTGATAGGCGTTCGAACGCCAAGTGGGGTTTGAACCTCCTACTCAAGTGGCCTATGTTCTCCTGTGAGAGTAACTGCAACACGCCATGTACCATTGCCCTTGCACTCAGCAACCTGGTCCTCAATAATTAAAGCCAACGTTCGAATGTGGATTGACGTTTGAACGTGGTACTCAAGTACTTCTGTGTTTTTCTTCTTAGCTGCAATACGCCGTGTATCATCACTTCAACAATCTGGTCTTCAAATAACTCAAGAGAATGCGTGAACGTGGATTGACGTTTGAACGTTCATGCCTTGTTTCAACCTTCTCCAATTTTCTTCCAAAACATGCGGGTGTTGCATGAAAGTTTGATATTCATTGCCTTTGGGCCCTTGTACAATTTATGTCCTAAAATTTCATCATTGAAACTCTATCAAAACATAATTAGTCTTAAAAAGGCGTAGTATGATGCTCATTTTAACTACTAATCACACCCCAGAACCTAAATATTGCTAGTCTCTAGTAATACAACAACAATTGAATGCAAATTTATTTACAATTCCATTTTCGTAGGTCATCCGGTTGCATTTAGCATATGCAACAAGCCGTTAAACCACTAGATTTCCCATAGCGGACGAGTGTTGTCTCATGAGAGTTTTCAGTGAAGCTACCCACAAACTTTAGTAGAACAGATGTGTATGTGAGATTGCTGGTCAAAGTGAGTTAGCATCATGGTCATTGGGACACCCAACCCTCAACTTCGACTTATCTCCCACACACTTCTCTTTCAAATGTACTTGCTCTATGAAAAAATGAGCAGTTGTCACATTGGTATTTGGAATTTCCTGTATAGTAGGAATGATTATTCTAGCAACAAGAATTGTTATATAACAAACATTCCATTTTACCACCTTCCATGGATAGCTTTGATTTCACAAACCTCTCTTAGAATGCTCTCAGGAAGAATTCCCTTTGATTATAGTGACTTTTCTCTCAAAGGCATGTGATCAGAGAAAGGCTAATTGAAACATCACATGCATAATTAGTACGAGAGTGAAATCTAAGGAAACAGACTATTCATGTTTAGCATAATCTCATGGAAGATTATTGATGCAAATAAAGTAATACTATTAATATACCCCAGACTTTTGGTTTGACAACCTACATATGCATCAGACTTGAGATCAATTAGGGCTTTTTATAGGTTGTAATGTGGCTAGATGTCAGTGGTTAACGAAACGACGTCAATGGTATTCAAAAACTATCATTTCTTTATGTAGTGTAGCACACCTCTTTCTAGCTTTTCGAAATTTCACCTATATGGTATTTCTTTCTTTCATTTTTCTCATTTTTCACTTTCTTGGCCATTTTCTGTTTTTCTGTCTCTTTTCTTTTTCAATTGTTTCCACCGAATTTTCTTTCATTGAACAGTAGCCACCATCGTCTTTTCTTTTTCTCTTGCTTTTTTGTATCATACTAATTTATAAGAGGGTGCAAGAAAATTAGATAGCAAATGTATGTCAAATATATTTTCCTGTGGCTCGTTTATCATATGGGTTATATGAAAGAGAATTCACACTTTTAAAAACTCAATCCCTGCTAACTAGGGATATAATTTTGTAAAAAAAATGGTTAAGGCTCAAAATTAAATCAAAGATGGTCTAAGATCCTTTTTCAAACATGTGCATATGTATATGTCGTATGAACAGATTCTTTGTGGGATATGTCAATAGATTGCTCTAGTTACGTCAATCAAATCAAGTTTAATGAGATTATTCAAGGATAGATAGTGAAAAATCTTACTTGAGTAAATGTTGATATTCTCTCAAAAGCATCGCAAGGTTCGAAACTTACCATGATATTCTTCGTTATCTCCACTGGTTATGTCAGGTTTTTCAGGGAATGTTGGTTATATATCGATTTCATTTTCGAGTCTGGTCATCTTGTACCTTAAGAATAACAAATATCAATGTACATTTGACAATTGAGTATAGAGAAAATACCATTTTTCAAAGACATGTGGTTTTAAGTCTAGGTTGCTAAGTGAGGTGTCAAACCGATCATGTGATTAGTCACTTTAACAAACAGTCTCAATATTCACATTTGTTCTATCATTTATTGACAAATAACAATGTAATGCTAAGTATACACATGCATTTAAAAAGATAAAAATGATAAAACTGAATCATTCATTTCATAAAATATCATCGTTTTAACACAAAAGAAAAGGATTCAAATCATCCACAAAAGAAGTAACACACATAATCATTAACTACAAAAATCTCTCTCTCACTCCCTTGTCTCTCCAGCTTCTATAGATGGTCCTCCAGCTCCACCCCTCAAATAGCTGAGAATCTCTTCTTGCTGTCAGAGAATCTCATCTTGCTTGGCCTCGATGTCAAGCATAATCTCTCGCAGCAATCGCCGGGTGCTGGTGCTAGGACCTGACTCCTCCTGGGTCTGTGCATGGTATTTCTCAGCCTCTAGCTCTCTCTCCTACTCCTCATCCAAGACATCCTGCACCTCATCGGTGCCTCGGGCAGGTGGCACATCTTGTCTCGCCGTCGGGCCGCCACTGTGACCTTGGCTCCGCCGGAAGGAAGCTTTGTTCAGTGGTCCATCGACTTCTGCACTCCCATCTGTGGCCAGACTTGGACTCCATAGTCCAAGCACATCTCTGTCACAAGGGTGCCGAAGGGGAGTGAATTTCTCTTCACGTCACACACCCTTCATCATCTCTGTCAAGATCAATGTGGGGAGGTCTATGCTTTGGCCCCTTCCGATTGAGTATAGCATTCTGGCCAACTCCGGAAGTATTTCGTTCTTCTGTCCGATCGGGGCAAGGTTGGAGACGACAATCAAATTCAACATCTTGTATTTGTCAGTCAACTCACCTTGCCCAAAAAATCTCCGACCCGCCCAAGAAAATGTGGCCACACCCGTTAATTCTGCCCCCACAACATCCATCCCAACACTCTTTTCTCGAGGGATGTGGGTCCCCCACACATAAGTCTTGATCGCCCCATTGACGATCTCGGCATTGGTGTAGAACTCCCGCACCAACTCTTTCACGGCCTCTCCGCCGTTCCTCAAATACATGCTCCAACCCCTCTCCTCCATGTTGGCATAAATCCCCAACTCAAAAAAATCAAGCAACTCAATGGAGCGTTCACAAACTATAGCTTGAGTTTGGTAGAAGTTTTCATACCTATCCGCCTTTTGAGCGTTGGGAAAATGGGTTTTGTCATATCTTCGGACAATGGGTGGCCTCCCCTCTTGCTCCTCGACCACCTCTTCAACAAAATTGGGCTCTTGGTTGACCACCCTCTGCCTTGCGGGCATTTTCATCCTTGGGGGCATGATTCTCGATTTTGGGGGTTTTAGGGTTTGTAAAGTTTTGGATTTCTTGGTAAAAAAGTGATGAAGGAGGTGGGAATGTGCTTGGGATGGTTGATCTTTGGTAGAAATTGAGAATGGATGAGTTTTTGAGGGATGGGAAGTGAAGGGTCACCAAGGGTTTTGGGGGTTTTTTTTTAGGGTTTTGAGTGATTTTGAAATGAAGAAGACGAACCAGGTATTTATAGGCTGGGAGTGAACGTTCGAACGTCACGTGTGTAGAAGGATTTTAAAAACATGGTTCGAACGTTATAATGGTGTTCGAACGTGGAGAACTCTCAGTACTTTTGAGTTCTGTCAGAGACCAAAGTACTGAAAGGTCCTGGCGTTCGAACGTGGGTTTGGCATTCGAACGTGGGATTCTAGTTCAAACATTCTCAAAGTGTTCGAACGTTTGGAGATCCCAGTACTTTTTGGGTCCCTGCAGGAGCTAGAGTACTTTAAGCATCCAACGTTCGAACGTTTATTGGCGTTCGAACGTGGAGAGCTCCCGGTACTTTTGATATCCTGCAGAGGCCAAAGTACTGTGAGCAACTCTCGTTCGAACGTCAAATGGCGTTCGAACACCAAATCAAAAATAACAATTATATGCACATTTATATACACACATTAAAAGAAGGCTATTCACACAAATTTGAACTAAAAATTCATGGCGTCTCAGGATAAGTCCCTACCCACGCTTAAGATTGGTATTCTACGACATTCCTTACTTTGCCCATATTTTATTTCAACAAAAAAGATTTTGTACATCTAAAAAAGATATTTACACTTTTTACAAAAATTCGGATCCTTGGCTTTCATCCCAAAAACACAATTTTCCATAATTTTGTCAAAAAGCAATCTAATCCGAGTCTTCCTCTGTCTCCATGCCATTTGAACCATCAGTGACTCTTCTAATTTTCTGTCGCACATAACGGGTAAGCAAAGTACTGGAATAACATGGCGTCTCGGGATAATCCTTACTCTCCCATTCACTATCTAGTCTAATCGATCGAGTGCGCGACCGAAAATTGGTTCAGAACACTGATTATATTCTTTCATGTGAAAGATCTGGCCACATTGTTTATAGGCACCAAGTCTTTTGGCACGACGACATTTAGCAAAAGTTCTTTTTGCCACACAGTGGTTTTGCTTGTTGTTCTCGAATTTCGGTTTTTCTTACCGACTTTGCCTTTCTCATTATCACAGAATGCACATCAGATGGAAAAGTGCGCAAAACTCCCAGACTGAACCAAAAAAGTTTACTATCCATGCTTGCTAAGATTTAAGACACTCTATCTGGTTCTTTAACTTCTGTCAGTCACAAATACGATTGAAGTTGACTTAAAGACATGATCATCATCATAAAGACTATAAAAATTCGAAATACAAGACAAAATACACAATACAATCAAGATTTTTTTTTAAAAGGCACAAAATATGAATTGAAATATGAACTGTAGTTCTCACCCCCCAACGTAAACTCAACATTGTCCTCAATGTTTCGAATTTACCAGTATACGCAAAGTGGAGTTAGGATTTGAAAGTAGAGATCTGTTCATCTGCCAATTCCTACAAGCAAAACACACCAATTAATCATTTTTGGGAAGATCTGGGTTTTGGCTAGGATGGAAACTCTTGTGTGTGAGTGTAAAAAAAAATAGGACACCCATGTACAAATACAGTAATAAAATGCAAATCATGAAACAAAGGACTAAGTCTTTGGGGTGTGTGGTCATGGATTTGCAGGGGCTGAGTCATTTTTACAGAGAACATAGAAAATGAAGAAGAAGAAGAAGAAGAAAAGGAAAGAAGAAGGACAACGACGAATGGGGAAAAAGGGTTGGAGGCCTTATAAAGGCGTCCCCGAGGGTCAGTTTGGGTTGGATTTTCTCTAACCCGACCCTTTTTTCTGTCGACAGGCGCGAATCTCGGAGAAATATTCTGGATTCATTAAAAGAATGGTTTCCACTTCTTTAACAAAGTCTTCCAAAAATAGTTTCAAATGCTGACCATTGATAGTAAAAATATTACCATTTGATGGATTTTTCACTTCCACTACTCCATGTCCAAACACTTGTTTGACAATGTAAGGCCTAGTCCATCTTGATCTCAACTTACCAGGAAAAAGACGGAGTCTTGAATTATATAACATGATTTTTTGAGAAGGTTCAAAAGACTTCCGCATAATATTCTTGTCATGAAATTTTTTCATTATGGACTTAGAAATCTTATCATTCTCATATGCTTCATTTCTCAATTCTTCAAACTCATTAATCTGAAGTTTTCTTGAGAGTTCAGCCTTGTCTAGGTCAAAGTTCAATGTTTTAATGGCCCATTATGCTCTGTGTTCCAATTTCACAGGTAGGTGACAGGGCTTGCCATAGACAAATCGAAAAAGAGACATGCCCAAAATTATTTTGAAAGCAGTGTGATATGCCCAGAGTGCATCAGTTAGCCTTGATGACTAATCCTTGCGATCTGGGTTTACCATTTTTTCTAAAATCAGTTTGATCTCTCGATTAGCTAATTCAGCCTATCCACTAGTCTGTGGATGATAGAGGGTTGTAATTTTATGAAAAATCAAGTACTTTTTCATCAAATTCTAGAAAGGACGATTACAAAAATGAGCACCCCCATCACTTATAATGGATTTAGGAATTCCAAACCTGGACAAAATATTTTCTTTTAAAAACTTGATCACTATTTGGTGATCATTATTTTAGTATGAAATTGCTTCAACCCATTTGGACACATAATCAATTGCCACTAAAATATATAGATAGCTAAAGGAAGGAGGAAATGATCCCATAAAATCGATGCCCCAACAGTCAAAAATTTCAATTACCAGAATGGGGTTTAAGGGCATCATGTTTCTCTTAGAAATGCTTCCCGACCTTTGACATCTGTCACACATTAGACAAAAGGCATGGACATCTTTAAAAAGTGTGGGCCAATAAAATCCACACTACAAAATGATATTACCTGTTTGCTCTCATGCTCGGGGATGCAACGCCTTATGATTTGATCCTTACAGTACTTAAACACGTATGGATCTTCCCAAAAGAAATTACGAACCTTCCTCAGAAATTTCTTCTTATCCATCAATGTAAAGGAAGGAGGAAACGTACCAGTGGCAAGAAATTTAGCAATATCAGCGTACCATGGTATTTTCATGACTGTGAACAGTTGTTCATCAGAGAAATTTTCATTGATTGACAGTCCATCCTCATGAAATTCATACGTTAACCTAGACAGAGATCTTCCACCACATTCTCAACACCTTTCTTGTCTTTAATGATCAGATCAAACTCTTGTAATAATAGTATCCATCTTAAGAGCCTTGGCTTGACATCCTTCTTTGTGAGCAAGAATTTTAATGCTGCATGGTAAGTGAACACAATAACAGAAGAACCAACAAGATAAGAATGAAATTTCTCTAGAGCAAAAACTACCACAAACAATTCTTTTTCAGTTGTTGAATAATTCATTTAAGCATCGTTCAAAGTTTTGCTTGCATAGTAAATCACACAGGGTTTCTTATCCTTTCTTTGTCCTAACACAACTCCTATAGCATAATCACTTACATCACACATTAATTCAAACGGCAGAGACCAGTCAGGAGGTTGCATTATTGGGGTAGAAATTAACATACCTTTAAGCTTATCAAAAGCTTTCTGGCATGCTTCACTCCACACAAAAGATACATCCTGACTTAGGAGATGACACATGAGTTTAGATATTGTATTAAAGTTTTTTATGAATCTCCTATAGAACCCTGCATGTCCTAAAAATGATCAGACATCTTTAACAGTCATGGGAGCAGACAAATTTTCAATTAGATCTATTTTTGCCTTGTCAACTTTCATGCCTTTAGACGACACAATGTGACCTAGGACAATACCTTGTGTTACCATAAAATGACATTTCTCCCAATTGAGCACTAGATTGGCTTCCTTACATCTTATCAACACTTTCTCCAGATTTGTCAGACACAAATCAAACGAGTCACCATATACAGAGAAGTCATCCATGAACACTTCCAAAAATTTCTCAACCATGTCACTAAACAAGCTTAGCATACACCTTTGGAATGTTGCAGGAGCGTTACAAAGTCTAAACGACATCCTTTTGAATGCAAAGGTGCCAAAGGGGCATGTGAATGTTGTTTTCTCCTGGTCATTTAGTGCTACCTCGATTTGGTTATATCAAGAATACCCATCCAGGAAACAGTAGAATTCATGACCTGCAATTCTCTCTAAGACTTGATCAAGAAAGGGAAGAGGAAAATAGTCTTTTCTAGTTACCAAATTGACTTTCGATAGTCTATACACATCCGCCATCCTGTGACAACTCAAGTTGGTTCATTGGCATCATTTTTGACCACTATGACCCCAGAATTCTTGGGCACAACTTAGGTTGGGCTAACCCATTTACTATCAGAGATGAGAAAAATTATTCCAGCATCCAATAGTTTGAGTTTCTCAGTTTTCACAACTTCTTTCATGTGAGGGTTCAGTCGTCACTGCATTTGACAAGAGAGTTTTGAATCCTCTTTAAGGTATATAACATGATTGCAGATTAACGGACTTATACCTTTCAAGTCAGCGATGGTCCACCCAATGGTGCTTTTATGGCGTCTAAGAACTTTAATCAGTTTAGACTCTTGCAAGTCTATAAGCTTAGAAGAAATTACCACTGGGTATGACTTTTCCTCCCATAAGAAAGCATATTTGAGGTCAGATGGGAGCGGTTTTAGTTCAGGCTTTGGTGGCTTGACACTTGATGAGAGTGGCTTTGTGCCACTTGGTGAGATTTCTTCAAATTTGGGTGCCCATGTCCCAACAGTGTGAGCATACAATTCTTTTGGTTTTGATCATCATCTGTTGTCTCAGATATGGTAGGCTCCAACAGAGAAGATTCAGTAGGGTTTTCACAAAATGTGTTATCCAGATGTTCCTGTATCAGAGACTCAATGGAATTTATTCTTCTCACTTCCTTGTCTTCTCTTGGGTGTTTGGCAATATTGAAAATATTCAGCTCAAGAGTCATATTCCCGAAAGTTAATTTCATGACTCCTTTCAAAAGCTTCTTCCAGTTCTTTGATTTCAGGATCAGAAAAATCTTCAGATTTGTTAGATTCAGAATCAGAGGTTTGGTTGATAACTGTTATTTGAGATGGTTCAGCTTTGAGTTCCATCTTTTTAATCAGTTTTTCAATCTTCTGGATATGAATACTATCTTTTTTTGATATTCCTAATTTAGATCTATCTTCAGGTAGTTGAATTAGAGGCTTGTCTAATTTTTTACTTGAAGATGGTCTAATTTCATCAATTTTAGTTTCAATTTTATCTAACTGTTTACCTATTGTGATTAGGCTTTGGTTAGCAAAATTGACTTGTTCAACTATCTTCTTTTCAAATTCTAATTGGGGAACCTTAAAAGGAGATGCAGTGACTTCAGTGTTTTTATGGCTGAAGGTGATGGCCTCTACTGGAGGGTGACTTGAGGATACTGTCTCATTATCAGAAGTTTTCCATTTATGTTTTGTAACAACTTTTACTTCTTTATGACAGGATTCAATGTAATCAAAAAATGCAATTTCAGATTCAATTTTATGCATTAATTTGACCCATCCTTTCATAAGTTCAGTTCGTTGTTGATAATTAAATCTTTGAAAATAATCTAGTTTTTTGGATTTATTTTCTTCGGATTCAATTTCTGCCATTAGTCTACGCATGTTGGGCATGAAGACTAAATTACTTTCTCTTTTAATCATTAAAAGTTGATGATTAACAGAGGCAATGTCACTGGCTGAAGGAGAGGGGGTGAAGTCATCTTCTTCCTTATCTTCTTCAGGTTGTTGTTTACTCTGATGTGGAGTATAGCAGGGTTTACTGACTTGAGATGAGGAATTATCGATTCCTTTTAACTCAAGTCTTCTCTCAATTTCTTTAGTTAACTCGGTTAGCTCTTTTTCTTTATCTCTTCTACTGGAATGAGGTTCAGATTTTCTTCCTTCATTAATCCTAATTGGTTTATTAATCCAACTAGGGATTGATGATAAACTAGATCTATTGGTTCTAGCATTATCAAAGGAGATTCTTACAGATCCATTAGCAAGCTGTTGGATGTTTTCTACATTTGAGGTAGTGCTTTCACTATCTTTTTCAAAATTTTCATTTTCAACTACCCAATGATCTGGTAATACAACGTCTTTCCATAGGAGTTTCTTGGGGACTTGTATGTTGGATTCATTGGTGCTGGGTAAGATTAGCAAAGTACTTTCTTTTGGATTTTTCTTTAATGCTTGCACATTTAGGTTGGTGTACATGCACTTGTAATAAATCCTATAGATGAGTACTATAGATGCAGTATCTTTTACTAATCTTGTGATAGATCCATCTAGTTTTATCCTTAGGGTTAAAGCTAGTGGAGTATTTTTACAAGTTAGACTTAAGGTGAAGTCTGGGAAGCAGTTGAAATAAACTGGTCCATCATGGAGACCAGCTTCCATTATCCCTAAAATGCCAGGTTCATAATCTATGAATCGGGCATCTCTTAGAGTTAATAGAACTGCTGCATTTTTACCCATTGTTATTAATGATTTTTATTGCAACTTGAACTAGACCTAAATGGATAAAATTAAATCCTTTAGACCTATGTCTCTTGAGTGTCTCCTTACTGAAGAGTTGACAAGATTCATCATCATTTTTTAAGGCATAAACCTGTTCAATGGTTTTTACCTACAATTCAGAATTAAAGGCTTTAGAGAGCCAACTGGATTTGTAGATTTCCCTATGGGGGACTGTGGGGATCTTCCATCCATGCCAATCTACTTTAGTCTCATGATATTCTAGTTCTTATTCATTTACTATATTCGGTATAGTGTTCAATGAAGATCTAGATGAGCTAGCCATATAATTAAATCTGAATAATCTATTCATTGTTAAATCAAAGATTTTTCAATTTTATAAATTATTTGTTATTTATATTCTTAGTTGCCTGTGTCTTGTCACCCAGCCTGAAACCGAGAGGTCCTAGTGTGCCATCCCATTTATAAGTCCTGGCGTAGGCAGTAGAGGGATAAAAATCAATGGATGAGGTTTTACTAGATGGGTATGAACAAGGGGTAGCTTATATATATATATATATATACACATAACTAATGAGGAAACAAACAA
The DNA here is from genome assembly GCA_951799425.1 of Ilex aquifolium. Taxonomy (NCBI): domain Eukaryota; kingdom Viridiplantae; phylum Streptophyta; class Magnoliopsida; order Aquifoliales; family Aquifoliaceae; genus Ilex; species Ilex aquifolium. The sequence goes on along the minus strand of OX637396.1, from coordinate 25,299,479 downwards.
CATAATAAACACTCACTTTCAAAGATTTAATTTTCAATCAAATCACGCAAAAATAATATTCTGATATTAGTATCATTAAATTGTACATGTACAACGCATCATCATCAAAGAATATAAATGAACAAAAAAAGTTATGATCACAATTTCAAATTGTCATTGCAACTACACAATGATACCCACTAAAAAGAAAGTAATTACATAACAATCATCATAAAGTCTCAAGTCTCAACTACATATTCTTTTTTTGAAAGGTTATTGGATTTTTTGTCTTTAGTCTTCGGAAGCGAGCCTTCCAAAGCTTCCACTGATTTGTACCTAACAAAAATTAATCAACATTAATAGGAAGCACAAAGAATATAACATATTAATAATCAACCATATATCACATAGATCAAATAAGAATTACACAAGTGCAATAAACATTAATAGAAAAAATTTAAATAAATATGCATGTATACATGTGTATAGCTAATCACACAATTGCAATAGACATTTAAAAACAACTCACACTATTGTAACTTATTCGAGTGAAACTTTCCACCCAACAATATGCCCCATGTCCTTCTTTTCCATGGTTCTCCTTGTTTCTTTTGCTCATTTGCTGCATTCAAGAATTAAAAGCAAGTTTCAAGCTATAGTTGTGACCACTGTTGGATAGTTTAACCACTAAAACCTGAAAGTGAAAGACCTTGCTTGTTGACTTAGTTCCAACTTCCAAGTCGCCAATAACATACTGCTGCACTTGAGGCTATAATGATCATTCATAAATATAAACCCTAATTTTTATGTGATAAAGAGATGTAGTGCTGGACTGGAGGCTGCTTAAAAGAGAGTTACCTGAACTTTTTAAAGATGTTTTTTCTTTTGTCCTCAGTTGAACTTATAAGATGTAAAAGGAAGAAACTTCTATTCTCACTATGAAGGATATTGTCTTACTAATTCTCATAATGTCCTTCCCCACTATCGGTACATTTCAATGCTCTCTGAGTCGACGACCAACATCACGACCTTGAACTAGGGGTTGAACATGTAGCTTATGTGTAACTACTCAAAGATACATCAAAGAGAAGAAACTAACAACATAGCATAGAATCTTACCCCATTGAAGAACAGGAAACTCCCACCTCTGTTTGGGAACTATAATACCATATGATGCAACCTGCAAAGGATTGATTACTCTTTTAAAAGGAAGAAAAAAAGGAGAAAAAAATGCAATAGACTACTATAGTAAATGTAGAAAATTTCAGAAAACTTGCCATGCATGCTTCAAAGCTCTAGTGTTCCCCAACCCTTGCAACTCCCCTAAATTCACACAAAGTATAGAAGAAATGAAACAAGTGATCCTATAAGGATTAAATATTAATTGAAGGGATATCTAGCAAAATGATTGTTCTAATGAAGAAAAGTGCAATCCTAGTATTGGCAAAGAAACTCACTTCAACTGAATGAGAAGCTCTTCGGCAAATATAAAGGCAATATTTGATGTACCAATCTCAAAACCCAACACCTTAACAAAATAGAGAAAAGACAAAAAAAAATCATTACAACTTAACCTATCTGATAAAAGAGAAGTCAGTAGTCTTCCAAGATTTACCTGCATTAAGACCACCTCCTGCAAAATATCTTCATTAACCACCATGACATTGATAAAATATGGAGCTACACACCCTTGAAAACATTGCTGAAAATAACAGTCTTGTGTATGCTTCACCTATGTTTGAGCCCCAATGTGGTCGAACATTTGGATGCCATCTATTCTTGTGCTCGCAACACCATGAACATGCATCGAATGAATTAGTATCAATCGGAGATCCTGAATTTCCTGATCAATCAGAGCACGAAACCACATCCCAACACATCAACTTCACTAGTATATTGCTTGTGCAAAAATTTTATCAAACAATTATCTGAGAAAGTTTTAGATTCCATCAATCAAATACCAAATATTTCAAAATCAACAAAAAACTACAACCACAGTGCATAATCAACTTTGAATTTAATAAATTAGACATGATATCCACCATTCCAAGGGATAGAAATGAGCATTATCAATGGGAGGACGAAAATAGAAAGTCTGAAAACGAAAATAGAAAATCTGAAGAGGAAACTAGAAAAATCCAAAGGAAAATCCTACCTCAGATCTTCAACACAAACACAGAGGTGATAGGAGGATAACGACGCAAGAAACCACACTCATGGTGCTTGGACGGTCGGAAGCGCCACCATTGATATGCAAGATCGATCAATTGGGAGGGGGGGGGGGGGGGGGGGGGGGGGGGGGGGGAAGGTTGAGAGTTGATCATAGGTACTTCATCAAAAGTAATTTGGATTTTAGATTGTGTAAAAGTCACATAACCAGACATGCCTACATGAAATTACTTGTTGCAATCCAAATTCAATCAAATGCACCGACTCTTTTTACATGTATCCAAATAACATACAGAGATTCATCAATCCGACTCTTTTTACACAGAAACTTCCTCGAATACTCGCTGATAGCCAAAAGAGATTCATCAATCTTATCGTCCTTAACTAATGCAACGATTTTACATCGAATTGCGTCCTCATCACCAGGCGCAATGGCCAAAACTACAACCAGAAAAATACATATATTTACAAATATCCAAGAATAGATTCCACAACAAATCATATACATCAAAATCTAGGTCTGCATGTATATGTTGATATTGACCTTGATCTGCGACTTTGATGGCTTGATCGAATTCTGACTGGTCGATGTGACGATTGAGAGCGGTGAAGAGATCCTCGATGGCAATTGCTGGTTGTGAAGCAGAGGGCTTCGACTTCTCTTTTCCCTTCGGAGCAATAGCGAGAGAAACAAAGAGACGGTGGGTAAAGAATAGGGATGATTAGAAATGAGCTAGTTAGGATGCAACTTGGCAGGACTTGCTTAGATTAAACAGTGGCAATTATTATTGCCACTAAAATTATGACATTCAGTGGCAGTAGAAAAACTGTGGCTGGAAATAATATAAGAAGAAAATTTGTTGCGAGAAAAATTGTTGCCACTAAAATTATAGACAATTAGTGGTTAAATCTAAATTGTTGTCACTAAATATTTTTGATATTGAATATTAGTGACGAATTAGTGATTTTTTTTGCTGCAATATTAAAATTGTCACTAATTAAATTCACATCCTATCTTTAGGAACAACAATAATTTTTCACCACTAAAAATATATATCTAATGGCGACATTTTTAGCTGCAAATTAAATACTACCACTAAAAGTCCAATTTCTTGTAGTGCCTCCATCCTTGAAAGATAAATCCTCTCCAACGCACGCACGATAAAATTCAAGTTGCAGAAGATTTGGCAAATCTTGTAGGCATTGTATTTGGTCATCCCTTAACTTGCTCCATCCTAACTGTAATCTAACTAAGCTTTGAAGAGAAGGTATCCAATGTGGTACATTCTCTAGTTGTCCGACCAATTGCAACTTTTGGAGAAATGGAGGACATGAAGATAAATATGGAAGATCAAGGAATTCATCCTCTCGTCCAAAAATTGAGCGAACAGATAATGAACGAAGTTTCCTTAGTTTTGCAAGGGAAGAGCATAGGGTCATGCCGTCTTCTCTTCTCAAACCTGTAATGTATAAAGTCTTTAGTTGGGTAAGCTTCCCCACTTCTCCCATTAGAATGTTGCCATTGCTCTCGTTCGCATCAATTGTACCAAGCTTTTGCAGAGATGACAAATTTCCTATATTCGTAGGGGCTGTACAACCACCTGGATTAAATTTGCCATCTACCAGAAGAAAGTATCGAAGTTTTTGAAGCTCTCCTATTTCGACCGGTAAGTCAAAAACACGAGTATTTCTTAGATCCAAGGTCTTTAGGTTCTGAAGCTTTTTAATAGATTTTGGAATGGCTTTCAACCTTGTGTCCCTCATGCTTAAATACCTGAGATGAAGTAGTTTACAAACTCCATTTGGGAATGTATCCATCCCAGAAAAACTTAAATCTAAAACCTTTAGCAACTTACAACCATCAATTAAACGCGAAAAAAGAGATGTATTTCTTCTTGAACCTATTCTCCCAAATATGACAAGCGAACGAAGTTGCCGAAAACACTTGCTTTCTTGTACATCTTCTAAGTTACGTATTGCTAAGCCATGGACTTTGTCTGGCCACCTTACGTCTTGTCCACTGGCTACAATTATAATATTCTGCTCTCTCAACTTGGGCATGAGGATTTCCCGTAAAAGATCATGGATATGACATGTTCTAGGAGGTCCATCCCATTTTGTGTCCAGACCTTGGATTAAAATTTTGTTGAAAAGTTCATTGAAATAACCCTCAGCAACTTCTTCTACAGTCTTTGTGTCTCTCCCTTGCACGAGTCGTAAGGTATTCCACAGTTGAATCACTCTTGATATTTCAATCTCGTAATCCTCAGGAAAAATGCCCAAGTACAAGAAACAATTTTTGAGATAGTAAGGGAGATCATTATAACTAAGATATAATATTTTCTTTATTCTCTCAAGTTTGTCATTGTTTTCCAATTCGTCGCCGAGGCTACACCACACCATCTCCCCACTCTTTTATTGTACTTTTGTCTTTTGAAGCCAATACACCACCAATTACCACAATTGCAAGTGGCAATCCCTCACATTTTCTTAATATTTTTCGTGAGAATTCTACTAAATGTCGAGGGCAACATGTGTCATTAAATGTCTTCTTACAAAACAGGCCCAGGACTCTTCATCAGACAAGACATTCATTTGATAGATATGATCACCATGGGAATGTAAGCACGAAGTAGAAGCTACATCAAGTATACGAGTTGTGAGGAGTACGCAAGACTTACAGTTGTTGTTAGGGAATATGATGGGCCAGACCCAAAAGGCTCAAATCCATGCTTAAGCCCAGTTATTATCAAAGGCCCGGACTTATAATGACCCAGTGGGCCCAATATGGTCCAAGTCCAGTCAGGTCCATCATGGAGCTACATCAGCTTGGCTAAGACATCAAGGGAGCACTCAAAATCCTCACCTCCTCCACCACCTTGGAAGCGGTTAACCTTGACCGAGTCTCATAAAGAGCACCCCAACGGCCTCACCCGTTGAGGAGAAGCCGCAAGCCCCACCAGAATAGTTGGATAATTGCTATTAAGTAGCCCCAAACTGTTGGGGAACGACTATAAATTGTAAGTCCCACCAACACTTGGGGGGCATCACACTCAACATAGCACAAATTTCCTCTTTCTCTCTAAGCCTATAACTCTCTGTTCTCCCTACACACCGGAGTTAATAAAATACCGGCGACCCTTGCCATTCAAAATTGGACGTAAGTCACGTTGACTGAACCACTATAATTCTCGGCTTCTCTCTTTCTACTTTAATTACTGTCTTAATTTCCAATTACTCAACTAGTGGTGTACAAAGTCAATTTGTGCATCATCAGAATACGTACTTGATGACTTCCCATGCTTGTGTGCTCCATACATCGTCTAACACAACCACATACCTTCGTTCCTGGAGGAATTCTTTGATGACTACTTTAAGCTCATTGTCATTCATGGATTCCATTCTTGGAGGCGGGGCTTGCTTTATTTCATCATGGAGTTGGTTGATCATATTCTTTAGGAGCTCCACTATATTAAATGATTCTGAAACAGTGATCCAAGCGTGGCTTTGGAATTGTGTTTTCACTTGGTTATCGTCGAACACTTTTTTTACGAGCGTTGTTTTGCCCTTTCCTCCCATGCCCACCACTGAAACCACTTTGACTTGAGAATCACCGTCAAGAACCCAAGTAATGAGTTGTTGTTTCGGCTTCTCGAGGCCCACAAGCTCAGATTCTTCTATTAGAAGGGCATCACCTCGACCATCATTACCTCTACCATCATTCCCTGTGGTGCTAATGACGGTAGAGCTTGAGCCTTGCTCTGTAATTTGATATCTCCCAGAATTTACCGTAGAAATAGTCGACTCTAGACTTGATTTTTCGTAGCTCAGAAGCAAATTGATGGCGAGCTTTCAGATTCTTAATAGAGCAAGCAACCTTACGAAGAAAACCAAGGAACCCATCCCCATGAGCATGCCCCAATCGGAGCATGAATTCATCAAGAACATCTTCGGTATCTAAAGCAACATCTTGAACTTGCTCCACCCAAACTTGGAGTTGTGGATCAGTCTCTTTTTTTGCATCGGCAACTTTCAGGAAGGCCTGCATTTGCTTCAATTCATCTTTGATGTGCACAACTTCTTTCCGAACACCACCCAAAAGCCTTGCCTCTTCAAGCAGGAAGGGTGTTAGCTGGTCCAGCAGAAATGATACAGCAATCTCAGCCATAATTTTGTTCACTTTTGCTCTTCAGATAAAGCCTTCTGGGTCTCTAAACAGTGATGAAATGGTTGAAGGATCAGGTTACTAAATACATTGGAAACTAACCAAAGCAAATATATTTTGCACCTTCTCTTGTGGACCAAAATTAAAGAGAAGAAAATGGGATATCCTCAAGTTGCCTCTGTAGTCCGTAGTGTGTAATATGTGTGAAAATCACTCTCAAGTTGTAAAAATCTCTTGTTTTGACCCTGTAAATTCTGACTTACCCAAAAAGAATAAAACCTGTAAATTCTTTAATCGTGAAGTTGGTTTGGTTCAAATCTTTTTTCTCCCAAGTTCACACACAAAAAAAGAAAAGAAAAGTCTTTTCTGCAATTTGAAGAAAGAAAAAGAAAAATAAACAAAAGCTTTCAAACTTGTTAACTTTTTTGATTGTGAATAAAGTGTGTGGCCCTCTAGGACTGTCAACGGATTGAATAATTTTAATTTGTTCAAATTTGAATTCAATAAAAATATAAAATTTTAAATCCGATCCGTTTATCCGATAAATTTCAAAATCTTAATTCATACCTACATCCGTTAATAATCGAATATTTGACCAAATCTCAAAATTGAATCCCAACAAAATTTCATAAAGAATTAATAATTTTATCACATTTAAGTTAACATTCAACCTAATTTAATCAACTAATCATTCTATTCAATTATTTCTATTTAATTTTATGTCAATCTCATTAATAATCTAATTAAGTATGAATGTATACAAATTTACATATGTTTATAGACTCGAATTTACATGTATCTAAATTCAAAACTATTTAAAAAAAAACTTAATCTAATTCAAATTCGGAAAAATAAATTAAAATATTAATTTATATCCAGTTAAATATAACTCAAATTGGAATTAAAATCTGCTCCATAGATGGTCCTAACCATACGCCTCCCCCCCCCCCCCCCCCCCCCCCCCCCCACACCGACAGGGGTTGCTTTCTGCCTGGGTCCTTCATTGATGGCATGATAGATACCGAAGAGAAATGGCCGAAACATTGGTTGCGAAAGTCTATGGAGTGGTTGAAATAGTCTCACAATTTATGGTGTCCAATGTGTTTTGCACAACGTAATTAACTTTGATATTATAAGTTAGAAAATAAAAAATAAAAAATAAAAAATAGAAAAAATAATAAAATAATGTCACAAAAATATGAAATAGTTCAATACAACATACCATCTTAGTACACCGTAATTATCTTTATGTTTCTTATTATACTAGTAATGCACCACGTGCGTTGCACATGAATAGTTTTCGTAAACAAAATATTAATAAAAAGTATTAGGTATATGTGTACTTCCATTAAATATCATCTCAAGTTTATCAAAATTATATTTTTATTGCTTGTATTATACTATAGAATTCGAAAAATATTGTATGTTCCCAGCGATACATTGTTCTAACTATAAGAAAAAAAAGATAAAAATAATTCATTTAATTAGGTTTCATCTTATAATTCATTGAATAAAATAAAAATAATTGTCAATATTCTAATTAATGTTTACTATAATGAGGAATTAGTTAGGTCAATAGGAATAAAATATAGGGTCAATAACACTTTTGGTCTCTAAAATATGCATTTTTTGTTAGTTTGGTCCTCAATATTTAAATTTTAGCAATTTGGTCCATAAAATATTCAATTCTTATTTAAATGGTCCTTAATCAGACAGTCCATTAAGTTTTTTGACGAAAGTGTGTCATTCTGTCAGATCGTATCACGTGACCAGCACGTGATTACTTATATCCAAAACTTAACAGACTGTCTGTATATGGATCATTTAAACATTAACTAAATATTTTAGGGAACAAATTGATAAAATTGATGCAATGAGGACCAAATTGACAAAATATGCATATTTCAGTGACCAAAAGTGTTATTAACCCTAAAATATAATATACTACTCTATAATATATATTTTAAAAGAATATTAAAACTTTAAAATTCAAGTTTTACTTAAAAATACACTATAATTTTTTTTTTATATAAACTCTTAATAAAACATGAAAAATTTATTACGATTGAAGAATTATATTGATTTAACATAACTTATTTTAAAAAAACTACGTAAAAAATTATTTTTTATCTTAAAAATGAAATAGTTGAAATTTTGGATAAAAATATACATATATAAGCATAATGTTATCTTTATATTTGAAATGAATAATATTATATTGATAAAGTTTTTTAAGATTTTTGGAATGTTTTATTGAAAGCTATAGTGATGCATATATTTTTAAGGGTAATATAGTCAATTAAAAATTTTCATAGATATTGATATTTATATAAAGATAATATAAAATTAAAAGAGATGTTAGAAGGTAATTTGGAGATTTAAATACATAAGGATATGATTGTAAATTAGATATTTAACTATAGAAATATAGTGTGATATTTAAACTTCTTTATAAGGGTAAAATAGTGAATTAAAATTTTTTCACTTAAGGTACTTTTATTAGTAGTATAAATATATAATATACTTATTCATAGTATATTAAAACTTTTCTATTTAATCAAATCACTAATAAACCTATCAATGGTTTATTAGGACTATTTCGAAGAAACCCATGGAATCCATCCCCATGAGCATACCCCAATCGGAGCATGAATTCATCAAGAGCATCTTCGGTATCATAAGCAACATCTTGAACTTGCTCCACCCAAACTTTGAGTTGTGGATCACTCTCTTTTTTTTATATCGGCAACTCTCAAGAAGACCTGCATTTGTTTCAATTCATCTTTAATGTGCACAACTTCTTTCCGAACACCACCTAAAAGCCTTGCCTTTTTGAGCAGGAAAGGTTTTAACTGGTTAAGTAGAAATGTTAACTGGTTAAGTAGAAATGTACAGCAATCTCTACCATAATTTTGTTCACTTGTGATCTTCAGCAATAAAAGATTTCCTCTATTGATGCTCCATCATCCAGCTCTCTCTATATGTGAAAGCTGAGCAGTGAACAAAAATATGCCCCACACCTTCAAGAGCCTCTGTAGTCTATAATATGTGTGAAAATTTCTTTTCACTCTTAATTTGTGAAAATCTCTTATTTTGACCCTGTAAATTCTGAATTACCCATAAAGAATAAAACCTTCTGCAATGGTGATGTTGGTTTGGTTCAAGTCTTTTTCTGCCAAGTTCACACACACACACACACACACACACACAAAAGAAAAATCTTTTCTGCAAATTGAAGAAAGAAAAAGATAAATAAACAAAACTGTCAGATTTTTCACATTGTACCCTCAACTATGTGATTAGTTTCACATTATCTCAATTATTAACGTCTGCTACATATTTAACGGAAATTTACTTCATTTTTCCCCCCAAACTATGTCATTTTTTTCACTTCACTCCAGAACATCAACGATTTTCTTATAAAAAGATAACAAACATTTATGATTAAGGCAATGTGAAACAAAAGTGTTAGTTGAGGGAGTAACAGGTTTGACTCTTCTCCTTTCTTGTAATAGTGTGATTAAAATTTAAAAAAAAAAAAAAACTATAAAGATGCTCTTTGGTGGTCACTTGGAGAGAGAGATGTTGAAAATTTTAATTTATACGAGATTACTTTGATCATGGTTTAATTTATTTCCTTAAAAAAAATTCAGTTCATGATGTAACCTAAAAGAGAATTTAATTGTAAGACCCAAAAATAAAGTTTGAGACTTATTTATCCGAATACTGTAATTTTAAACTTATTTAACAAATTAACGTTTTTTTTTTTTAAAAAAAAACATGTTTTGAAAATATATAATCGATCCAAAAATATTGGGACAAGCATTTATTTATTTATTTGTAAGGATGTTGAGAGAAGCTATGTTGAGTAGTTGAGTTTTGAAAATACGCTTTTCAATGCAAAACCGTATTTTGAATATATGCTTTCAAAGAAAAATCAAAACACATGTTTGACAAGAACGTTACTTTGGAAAATAAGTTGATAACTATGTTCTTTGGAAAATAAGTTGATATCAATTCTTTCGAGTTTTGTTGTAATTTTTCAATCATAAAACAAGAGACAGAAATCATATCAAAGTTCGGATTCGGATCGATCAAAATTCAATCCAAACTCGAAGTGCCATAGGATAGGACAGTGCCTCACGTTTCCTAGTTGAGTACGTTATAGTAGTATAACAATAATTCGTATCGTAGTAATTCTATTTGGACATAGTTTATTATCAAATTTGTTGACTTAATCATTTAAAATCATTGAATTGAGAGTGGATATTTGTTGGGACCCAAAATCAATCCAGTGGTTGTAATGGAGTAGGTTAGCAAATTATGTCGATAAATTAGGTCCAAATAGCATTAAGATATTCTTTCTTATAGTGGTTACAACCTTTTTTGTAATATTTTTTATTCATTTCGAAACTAAATATTTTAGTTTGCAGTTTTGTATCATTAAACTGGAGCAAAAAGAAATCATAGCAAACAATACACAAAGCCCTGATGCTCAGTTCTTCAATTTTAATTTAGTGGCTTTACTATTCCAATATCTCAATTATAATATTTGATAGATAATCTATCGAATAAATTTAATGGATGGTGAGTGCATAACCGATAATTTTTTAATTATAAAATGCTAATTAATTTCACTTATTTATGATATTGGTAATTAATTATTTTTTATATATATGCACAATATATATTGTTTTTGTCAAAGAAAGTGATTGGGTTAGTTGAAAGATCCTTGTATCTTTCATGGAATTTGTCAGGAAAAACAGGGTAAACGTGTTCAAATTCAATACGCGCATTTTCTCAAGAAACTTGGTCAATAACCACGTTTTTTACAATTATAAATCATTTTATTTAAAAAGCCTCCATCTCAAGAAAACGATATTAGAGAATACGTTTTTTTTATTGGAACGTGGACTTATTAACTCTATTTTTATTTTAAAAACAAAGATTTTGATTCCACTTTTAAAAAATATGGTGGTAATTAAGTTTAGGATAAATTACATTTTACCCTTGAACTATTACTTTTATTTTATTTTGCACCATCAACTATAAAATTTCTCACATTACACCATAAAGTATCAATTTTATTTCATATCACTCCAACAGATAATGATTGTCAATTTTTTGACGGATTAGAAGGACAAACTTGAAAATCTATCAAATGAAGGAGGGAAACTCCAAAGACTTTCCCGTTAAGTGCTTAGAACTACTTTATTTTACTTATTTTGCAACCAAATGGTTGTTGTGAAGAAAAAATAAGGTCGGTCAAAGAAAGAAAATTTAGAGCTTAGAAAGGACAAAGTCATGGATAAATATTTTTCTTGATTTTTGACCTACACACGTTCAAGAGGTACTTGGACAGATTACTCACATTCACATTTACCGTCAAAAAATTGACAATCGTTATCTATTGGAGTGATATGAAATAAAATTGATATTTTAGGGTACAATATTAAAAAAATTATAATTGAGGGTCCAAAATAAAATAAAGATAATAGTTCAAGGGAGTAAAGTATAATTTTCCCTTAAGTTTAAAACTGAGGTAGATCAATAAATAAGATTGAAAAGTGTACTGGTAAATAATTCAAGAATGTGATATAAATAAAGATGTAATTACGAGTTAAATTGGTAGACTATTTAAGGGTATCTTAATCTTTTGAAATTACAACTTAATCCAAATTAAGTCATAACCTCACTATTAAAATGCCACTAAGATTGTGCACTAGGGATAACAACGTAGTGGGTGAGTCTGAGCCTGTATTTACAACACTTGGCTTTGCCTCTCTGCCTTAAGAGAGGGAACCCTTTTTATCCGAGAAGCAATTGGCCAGAAACATTTAACCAAAGGTATAAGTTCTTCTAAGAGCAGATTGAATATCAGTTTATAATAATTCTTCAATTTAATTGCCTGCACAAACTACGCCTGTGATTTCTTGGCTTGCATTCATTTTTAGTTTGTAGTTAAGAAAGTTTTTTTTTTTTTTTGGCGAATGACACTTTGTATCTTGAAAGTTTTTAAAAATGTCAATTTACACCTAACAAGATTAAAATGCTTACATTTCACCCTCAACAAGACAAAATGGTAGCAATGTGGTCCAAAACCCAATTTTTGTTGTCTTTTCCGATAAATTTTTGTTTTCTGTGTTTGTTATATTATATTATCTCTATGTACAATTATTTGTGTAATACTCAATTTTAAGTAATTTAGATAAAAAATTGCTACTAATTTAATTAAAATGGAGTACATTGTTACCTTGTGATTTGATTGACAGTGCAATATGAGAATTTCAATTTTTCGATATTCAAAGTGATATGAGGAAAAAAAAAAACTAACTTGATTTGGTATCAGGACCTTAACATCATTATGAGAAATGTCCATATGTGTTTATACAATTATGGAAATACCAGAGGTCATCCCTCTGCCATACTGATCTTCTTTTGGTAGATCAGTTAATAACTAATGAAGCCAAGGATGTTATTTTCCCTGTCATGTTATTTCTTGTACTGAAAGTCCCTTGTTACTTTACAAGTTTTGTAATGAAATGAGTCATACTGACTAGAATGAGTAGAATCATGTGTTTTTCTGCAAAGAAAAATGTCAAGTTCAAGCCCGGCTCATGTTCCAACGAGCTCGAATTTGTTCTTAGGCTCGGGCTCAAACTTGTTTTCAAATAGTAAAAGAATACATGTATCAAACAATTTGTGACCATTAACCAGCAAACAAATCCTACATCATTAAAACTTCACAAGATACTATAAATTATAAATAAACACACTACACAAAAATAAACCCACATATGATATCCCAACATCACAAGATATTACAAATAACACACATATGTTCCAAATCCAATAGAGTACAAACAACCACAATACCACAAAGTTCCAATCCAATCATAATAACATACACCCAACTGTGTTACTAAAACCACACTTCAAAAGCAAAATCATTCTAGCATTCTTGCAACAAAACCATCATTCCAGCAGCACCAACAAAACCGTCATTCCAGCACCAACAAAACCATCATTCTTGCTCCCTTCCAGTTATTGCGTAAACTCCTCTTTGTCAACCTATAAATCAAGCACCAGCTATAAGCTTTATATAGTCAAAAACGAGCCAAGCCCTAGCTATCCGTATTGTTTAACAGTCTTACTACTCTGCCTAGGCCAACAACGTAATAGTTGTTGTCTGCATAGGAGAGTCAATTTCTCGATGTCCCCTGCAATAGGGAATGGACCGCATATGCAAATATAGCCAAACATGTACAAATGGGAAAGCAGTAAAAACTCTTAGTGCATCATTCGCACCTTCAAGATATTTTTTATGATCAACATTCCCTAAGGAATTTCTTTGTTTATTGACTAAACAACTTAAAATTAGATAATTAGGTTTGTAGCTTCTGGGCAAAGAGGAATCAAAGGATTTTCACCAGCAAGGAAAAGTTGGCATGCCTGGTAACAAACTTTACTAGTCGAGACAAATATCACCTTAAAGATAGTGTCTTTAGTTTGCCTTTGATTTTTCTTGGTATATACTATTGTCGTAATAGATCTCAATTTGATTTCAACTTGTTGCATAGCATGGAGGTATGCATAAGGGTTTTGTTGAAGTTAGAAGGTCTGGCCCCTTACTCCAGATTAGTTGTTTAACAATACACGTACTATTAATTTTTTTCATATATAAAAAAGAAACTAGTGAGGTTCCTTCCATATAAATTACCTCTGTTTTTCTCATCAATAGATGACCTATCATAAATACAAGTGGGATCCATTCTATCTAAATGATTCCTTATTAATATATGATATATGATCTACGAAGGAGGAAACTGGAGAAAAAAATATTGAAAAGAATCTAAATCCAATATAGAAAAAAAGCCCAACCCGAAGCATTTGTTGTAGGGGAAGTTTGAAGAATAGGTACTGCTGATGAATTAGATGGTGAACATCACATTGAACAACTTGCACAAAAAAATAGCATCCCCGTGTATAAGAAACAGGATTGTTGATTTCACATTGTGGTGCTATTACGTAATATTAAAACACCCAGAGAAAAGTGAAGTGACACTTGAAAGAAAAGTGCAATAAAACTCTAAAAAAGGGAGATGAGAAATCAAAATTTGCCTTTTGTGATGATTGACCATTGATATATTGGATAATTTCCTAGCTCTTTGAGTTTGGAAACTTTTTATAGAAAACCCATCAAATCAGACAACATAAAAATAAAAAAAAGGTAAAAGATAAAAGGCTAACCCCTTATCTCCTTACTTCCTCAAGTAAAGAAAACAATATATACCATTTAAGATCTTCAAAAAAAGAGGGAGTAAATTTAGCAGGACCAAAACTAAAGATTGGAAAGTGGATTTTAATGTTTATACCTTGAGAAGGACAGACCAAAAGGCTTCTCTACTTGCCTTTCATTTTTTTGAGGGGAAAATTAATGTTATCATATCGAAGCAGATACGAGACTACAACAATTTCTAATGGGGACTTTCATTTTTTCTATCAAAATGGTAATAATACACAAAAGTTTCAAATTTAGAATTTTAAGCAATATTACTTAGAATTAATTTATTGACCTATTAATCAATAACATTAGATTGAAAAATGAAGTTCAATATTAGTTGGACCTTTCTACCAATCCAGTAATTTTGATAAATTAGATCAATAAATTATGTCACAAAACCCAATAGTTTCAATGCCTCTTTTTTTTGGTTAGCTAAACACTTATTATGAAGCAAAAAATAGAAAAATAAAATATCAAACCAATTAGTTGCTGGAGAAGAAGACAAGAGAAAGCATAACATAATCAAAATCAAGCAACAAATACATAGGGTGAAAAGAGGCGATGCCGACCTGGTAAGTACTCTTCCAATTATTGTAGATAAAACGCATCAACAACACCATTTTTCTAGGTTCTAACCCGAATCTCAAGAATGTGTGCGATTTTCTTGTAAATCCCACCTTCTTCGCCTCGATTCGACAACTTTTCAATGAATGAATTAGACATATTGTATAGATCCAAGAGTCGAATGTTGGTTAGCTGTTCAATTCCTACCGGTACCTCCTCTAATGGCCAAAAAGAAAGGTATAGCACTTCACGATTGGGCATGGCGCCCTGCTCCACTCTCACCCATCTCAATTTGTGTAAATCAAAAATCTTATTTATTTTTCACATAAATCAATTCCAAAAAATATTTTTCACATATATAACTGCATATTTTATTTATTTCATCCTCATTTTAGATCTATTTAACATAAATCAAACTCCAAAAATATATTTAATGGGCCAAGTTCGTGTCGATACGATTGATTAAACAATCAATTTAGTATTACAAGGGTTTAACCCGAACACAACATGTGAATAATCTCATGTTAACAAGTCATATTATTTTCGTGCCCTTGTTGAGAATTAGTCAATTGTAACCTGTTGACTTCATGTTAGTCTCGAATCATGTTGTCGTGTCTCCTTTAAAACCACCTATTTCAATCAATTCCTAAACTTAACCCAACATAAAACTAATCAGTTTGCACACTGCTGCAAACTCATTGGGCCCAATAATTCAAACAATGCCAGATTGAAATCCAAGTATGATGCCCAATTTTTCCATGGATGAGCGGGAAGGGTTACGGTACATAACACACTTTTTGATAAGTCCTTCAATCGAGGTTGGGTTCTAATTGACCGTTTCAAATTATGTCTGAATATTAAGAATCGGTGACGAGTTCGAATTCCACTGGGCCAAAGCCCAGTTCAAGTGAATCGAGGAAGCCCGAAGAGGCTCCCAAATCAGAGATGGGTCAACCCGTTGCAAGCCCAATTCACCAAAACACTAGAAGATGAGCTCCAGGACACCCAGGACCCAAATGGGCACCGCCCACCTAGCCCTCACTGGGCGCCGCCCACTATGCCTCTCATGGGCGCCGCCCACCTAGCCCCATTGGGCGCCGCCCAGTGCAGGGCCCTCCTGGTTCGTCCTGCTTCGTCCTCTTTCACTTCAGTGCAAGCCCAAACGAACTCCGGGTCCAATCTCAAGATCAAGGGTGAGCCCAGTCCAGCTCAGGACCTCCTCCGACTGAATAGGAGCACGAGGAAGAGAATACCGGGATGAAGATTGAGAAGATCAAGTCCTACCTAAATAGAACTTTCCAAAATGGTAGAGTCCTACCATAACTGTACTTACTAAATTATAGTGACCGCCTCACCGCCTCTCTCAACCTATATAAATGTAAGTCCTCTCCATATGAAGGACACCTTGAAAACCTCTGCACGCCTTCAAACCCCTACACTTACCCTCCTACACACTGATTTCTATCTCTCTAGAAGCACTGTAACTCCAATATACACCGTCCGGTGACTCTTATTCATTAATAAAGAACACCGGTCATCGCTGTCATTCCACAGAGTGGACGTAGGTCATCCGAGACCGAACCACTATAAATCTCTTGCGTTGATCTATTATTTACTGCTTTACCGTTAATTATCTATTTATTGCTCATTGATTGCCTCCGTTCATATTCTTGACTGTTGATCTTGCACGAAGATGATTTTGTGCATCATCAGTTTGGCGCCGTCTATGGGAACCGACTAGTCTTCCTACTCTCATTCAATCCATGGCAATCACTACCCGATCAATGAGTCAGCAACCGGGAGAAAACAACCAGACTCACCAGGAGGAGGTTCCCCCTCCCATCGTGCCTGGGGAACCTTCTACTGTTACTCCCGCCACTGGACAACAACAACTCCTCCAGACTATGCAGCTGTTGGTGAGCCAGAACCAACAGATCATCCAACTCATGCTCTCTCAAGGAGGGTCCCACTCCCTCCACCACGAGAAGAACAGCCTGTCCCTTCTGGACGCCAGACTGCCCCCCACCATGGGGTCCCTCACCATAATGCACCAGGGCCACGCCAAGGAGCCCCTCTTCCGGCAGTCCCTCCTCAACACGCAGGGGGTTCACGCGTTCCCCCTTTGCATGTGCCTGACCAGGAGGACGCAGGAGAGAGTCAATATGGAGACCACGAAAGCCAATACCTGTCCAAGGATGTCCCTAATCAGTGGGACGAGAAGATTAGAGAGGTACAAAACCAACTGGGTGATGCCCTCAATGCTATCAAGGCACAGGCGCCGGAGACCTTGGACTACTTGGTAAGACGTACCGACTCTCCTTTTGCTGCTGATATAGTAAATTACCCACTGCCCTCGAAGTTCAAGATGCCTAACATCGAGATCTTTGACGGCACCAAAAACCCTCTAGACCACTTGGACACCTACAAGTCCTTCATGCAACTCCACAATGTGCCTGAGGAGATCATGTGCAGAGCTTTCCCTACCACCCTGAAGGGGTCTGCTCGCCAGTGGTTCTCCAAGATGAAGCCCTCCTTCATCAATTCTTTCGCAGAGCTTAGCAGATCTTTCGTCTCCCACTTCATTGGGGGACGCCGTCATCAGAAGCCAGTTACCCACCTGCTCACCATGAAGCAGGACAGGGACGAAAGCCTCAGAAGCTACCTCGCCCGTTTCAATGACGAGGTCCTCCAGGTCGAGGAGCCAGATGATAAGGTAACCTTAGCTGCCTTCATCGCCGGCCTCCGCACCTCCAGCTTCATGTTCTCAGTCCTCAAGAAACCACCCTCCAGCATGCCCGAGCTGCTGGCCAGAGCACAAAAGTATATGAATACCGAGGACGTCACTAAGGCCCGACGAGATGAGTCCTCACGGGGAGGGGAGAAAAGGAAGGACAGCCGAGAAGATAGAAGGGAGACCGAGAACAAGAGAAAGAAGGCCGACAGAGTTTCAGTAAAAGACCGTCTAGGGCCATTGCCCCCGAGAGACCGACAACCATTCACTCCACTCAACGCCTCAGTGGAGCACATCCTGCTCTAGATTCAGGATGACCCAATCGTCCGTTGGCCCGGAAAGATGAAGTCTGACCCCAAGCGTAGGAACCCTAGTAAATATTGTCGCTTCCACCGCGACCATGGACATGACACGGATGACTGTTTCCAACTGAAAAAGTAGATTGAGGAACTTATCCAGCGGGGTCATCTCAGACAGTACGTAGCTGGTCGAGGACCAGTTCCCCCGAACGAAGAACGTGAGCGACAACAGCCCCTCGGTGAGATTCAGACCATCGCCGGAGGGTTAGGAGGAGGAGGTGACTCCAAATCTGCCAGGAAGGTGCACGCCCGTAGAGCCAGACAGGCAGAGTCTTATGACTCTCGCCCACTGAAGACCCCCCGACATGGGGAGGAGGAGGTCATCACCTTCTCAGACAGAGATCTTGAAGGGGTCCAAGTCCCACACGATGACCCTCTAGTCTTGACTCTGATGATTGCCAACTACCAAGTCAAGAGAGTCCTGGTCGACAGCGGCAGCTCAGCCGACATCCTATTCGCCACTGCCTATGACAGCCTTCACCTCGGCAGGGAGAGGCTACAGCCAGTCCGTACTCCCTTGGTGGGTTTCTCGGGAGAGAGAGTCCAGCCTTTGGGATCCATCACTCTGCCTGTCACAACAGGGACTGCTCCTAGAAGCTCTACCATAATGGTAAATTTCCTTGTACTTGATTGCCCTTCTGCTTATAATGTAATTCTTGGACGTCCTGCTCTCAATGCTTTAAGGGCAGTACCCTCTACCTACCACCTTCTCCTTCGTTTCCCAACCTGCAATGGGATCGGGGAGATAAGAGGAGATCAGGTCTCAGCTAGAGAATGCTATGTGGCCTCTATGAGGGCTAAGAGACCGCACGAGACTCTCCAGATCGAAGTACTCGACCCCAGGGATGATAGCACGTTGGAAAGAGGTGAACCTGCAGAAGAGCTCCAACCAGTAGTACTCGACGACAGCCTTCCAGAGAGGAAGGTCTACATAGGCTCCTCACTCTCCCAGGAGCTGGCATCTACCTTAGTAAACTTCCTCAAGCAGAACATAGACGTCTTCGCCAGGTCCCACGAGGACTTGGAGGGCATTGACCCTGAGGTGGCCTCCCACCGACTCAACGTTGACCCCAGATACAAGCCTATCCGCCAAAAATTGAGGAGTATGAGCACCGAAAGGGGGCAAGCCATGGAAAAAGAGGTAGACAAGTTGCTGGTAAATGGGTCAGTGAGGGAGGTAGCCTACCCAGATTGGCTCTCCAATGTGGTCATGGTAACAAAGAACAATGGGAAGTGGCGCCTGTGCGTGGACTTCACGGAACTCAACAAGCCATGTCCCAAAGACAGCTACCCTCTCCCCCGCATCGACCTCCTCATCGATGCCACAGCGGGGCACGAGCTGTTAAGTTTTCTGGATGCCTACTCTGGGTACAACCAGATCAGCATGTTTCCCCCTGATCAGGAGAAGACCTCGTTCATCACCCCAAGAGGCACTTACTGTTACAGGGTGATGCCTTTCAGGCTCAAAAACGCCGGAGCTACATACCAGCGCCTCGTTAACAGGATGTTCGAGAGCCAGATTGGGAAGACCATGGAAGTTTATGTTGACGACATGCTAGTGAAGAGTATAGTTGCAGTAGACCATGTAGCACATCTCCAGGAGACCTTCAAAGTGTTGAGAGCCTACAGAATGAAGCTGAACCCAGAAAAATGTGCCTTCGGCGTCAGCTCAGGAAAGTTCTTGGGCTTCATGATCCACAAAAGGGGAATAGAGGCAAACCCGGACAAAATCAGAGCTGTATTGGAGATGAAGTCTCCTACATCCACCAAGGAGGTCCAACGCCTTAATGGGAGAATAGCAGCCCTTAACAGGTTCGTTTCTAAGTCCGCTGATAAATGTCTCCCTTTCTTTAAGATACTCCGCAGGTCTTTCCAGTGGGGCCCAGACGCTGAGGAAGCCTTCCAGAAGCTCAAAGCCTACCTGGCCACACCACCACTACTCTCCCATGCCATTCCAGGGGAGGTCCTCTACCTTTACCTCTCCTCCTCGCCCTCTGCTGTCAGCTCTGTCCTTATCAGAGAAGAAGGAGGCATCCAGAAGCCCATATACTATGTAAGTAGGGCATATCAAGGGGCAGAGGTAAGGTACTCGGAGTTGGAAAAGTTGGCCCTTGCCCTTATCACCGCCGCAAGACGTTTGCGCCTTTACTTTCAGAGCCACACCATCAGGGTGGTCACGAATCAACCGCTCAAGGGCATATTAGGAAAGTCAGATGTATTCGGCCGGTTACTCAAGTGGGCCGTCGAGTTGAGCGAGTTCGATGTGCAGTATCAACCACGATCAGCCGTAAAAGTACAAGCACTCGCAGATTTCGTGGCGGAGTCTACGCCATCACAAGAATCTCAAGGAGAGGTTCTAGAAATCCTTACGTCCATACGCTCAGTGCAAACTGACTCCACCTACCAGGAGACTGAATTAGACGCGGCCCTGGGATGACATAATAGCTCGAAGGAGCAGCAGCGGGCCAAGCAGCCCAAGGCACCCCCCACCATGACCAGGGCGCCGCCCCCCACACCTAGGGCGCCGCCCACCTTGCCCGGGGCGATATCCTCTCCTCCTGCCTCGCCCCCGTCTCATCAGGAGTCACCCAGTGGCCTATTGCCACCAACCTTCTGGAAGCTTTATGTAGATGGGTCATCCACCAACGAGGGTGGGGGAGCTGGACTAGTACTGATCAGCCCTCATGGTACTCCGTTGAAGTATGTCGTCTCTCTCTATTTTGCCACGTCTAACAATCAGGCCGAGTACAAGGCCCTCATATCAGGCTTGAGACTGGCATTAGAGATGGAAGCCCTCAACCTTACGGTCTTCAGTGACTCTCAACTTATAGTCAACCAAGTAAGAGGAGATTTCGAAGCAAAGGAAGAAAGGATGCAGGAGTACCTCTCAGTGGTACAAGCTTTGCTCACAAAGTTCACCTGTTTCCATATCAATCATGTACCTCGAGAGGAAAACGCCATGGCCGACGCCCTCACCAAGTTCGCCTCTGCGAATCTGCTTATGGGCCCGACACTGACAGGTCACCAGTACGAGCCTAGCATCTTCAAAACTCAAGAGGGCGATGTCCACTGCACATCCTCGGAATCCAACTGGATGACCCCCATCCGAGCCTACCTTGAGGAGGGCACACTCCCAGACAACCCTGTGGAAGCCAGAAAGTTGAGAACTAGATCGTCCAGGTACGTCATCCTACAGAATACCCTCTACAAGAAAAGTCATTCTCTCCCACTACTCCGCTGTCTCACACCAGAGGAAGCAGACTATGCCATGAGAGAGATTCATGAGGGAATATGTGGAAACCACTCAGGAGGGCGAGCATTGGCCCATAAAGCAGTCAGGCAAGGATACTATTGGCCCACCATGATCAGAGAGTCTAAAGACTTTGTCAGGAGGTGTGACAAGTGCCAATGCTTCGCCACTGTGTCCAGACAACCACCCGAAGAGCTCACCACCATTCAGAGCCCATGGCCTTTCTCCATGTGGGGGATCGACATCCTGGGTCCCCTCCCAGTAAGCCGAGGCCAATGCAAATTCGTGGTCATCGCTATAGACTACTTCACTAAGTGGACTGAAGCTGAAGCCCTAGCCAAGATCACAGACCAGAAAATAAAGGATTTTATATGGAGAAGTCTGGTCTGTCGCTTTGGAGTACCACACGCCATTGTGAGTGACAACGCCAAGCAGTTTGATAACAAACTACTCAACAATTTCTGTGCAGATCTCCAAATCAAGCAACCCCACTCCAGCCCCGCCCATCCACAGGCAAACGGCCAAGCGGAGGTCATTGTCAGGACCATACTCCGCAACTTGAAAGCCAGACTCGAAGCCGCGAAAGGGAAATGGGTAGACGAACTCCCAGGAGTGCTATGGGCCTATCGAACGACATCGAGAAGTCCTACAGACGAGACACCATTCTCCCTATCCTATGGGACAGAGGTTGTGATACCCGTTGAAATCGGGGTACACTCCCTTAGGGTTCAGTTTCATGACCCTACTAGTAACGAAGAAGGTCTCCGCATCAACCTCGACTTGGTAGAGGAGAAAAGGGAAATAGCCATGCTCAGGAATGCAGAGTACAAGCGTCGCATGACCAAGTACTACAACTCGAGGGTGAAGCCTCGCTCCTTCTTACCCGGGGACTTGGTCCTAAAGAAGATCATCCTGGCTACCAAGGACTCCAGGGAAGGAAAGCTGGAACCCAACTAGGAAGGACCCTATACGGTCACAGAGGTAGTGAGACCAGGTACCTACAGAATTCAGAATTTTGAAGGAAAGGTCCTGGGCCACCCCTGGAATGCAGAACATTTAAAGAAATACTACCAGTAGTTGGGGGCAGTAGGTCATGAGTTGGTGTCCACTGTTCAGACTATTTGCCTTTTTACTTTAGTCAATTTCTCATGTTAGTTGATTTTCTCCGAGTATCCACTTTGGATTATGAAATAAAATTTTTTAGTATTTTCTCAAAAGGTTGTGTTTCATTCAAAATTCTAGAAGCTTTTACAAAAGAGTTAGACTTCGACTGACATTTCATGTAAAGAAGCTTCTACAAAAAAGTAAGACATAGTCCGACGAGAAAAAAGTACAAGGTGCCACACTCCTACTGACCCTCACTGTCTCCACTCACATAATCACCTTCGTCATCAGACTCAGGGGCCTCATAAGGCTTGAGGTCAGAAAGATCGTTATAAGGATATGCTACTGATGCCCTCCTCCTAAGCTCCTCATAGCCGTCAACAAAAACGCTAGCCCTAGCCCTCTCAGCAGCATCTCTCTGAGCCTCCGCTCCGACAGCTCTCTCAAGTGCTACTCGAAGGTCAGTCTCAAGTTGAGTAACCTTCACCTGTGACAGCCTCAACTGCTCAGCAGCACTCTCTCGCGTCTGCCGCTCGAGCTCTAGTTGCTTCTCGACATCCTCTCGCGCCTGTCGAGCTAGCTCCACGGCATTCTCCCGTGCCTGCCGCTCATGCCGAAGCTGATCCTCGGCAGTCTCACGTGCCTACCTCTCCGCCGCTCGACCTTGGACTGCATCCCCAATAGTCAGGGTGTGGTTGAAAAGGTAAGGCAAGGTAGCAGCCACCTATTGACATTCAAAGATAAAAAAAAATGAAGAAGTAGGCCAAGGTACACCAAAGAAAGCCATATACAAAGCAGGAATATAAGACATACCAAAGCGAAGCCTTCCACGGCGGCGTTGACCACTCCCTGTGGACCTAGGGAGGCAATCTCTCGGGCTTCAGCGCCGGTCACAAAGGTACAAAATCTCTCCTTTGCCAACTCCACATCACGTAGCATGGACGATGAGGCATCGCCCTGAGAAATGCGTGTAAGTGGACCTTTCGTCCTAGTAGAGCGTGGCGCCGGAACCTCGGCCTCAACTGCACTAGGACAGCCCCTCAGAGATGACGGAATATCAGCCAGAGTGGGAGGAAGAGCATTGCTGGGCTCTGCCTCCGTAAGGCCACCCAAGCTGGGGGCATCAGTCCTCGCCCTCTTGGGAGAAGGAGGAGAAGGAGAAGGAACTGTCCTGGAGACACACACTTCTTCCACAAAAGACCTGACAAGTGGAGGGCATAGGAAAAAAAAAAAAAAACAGTGTAAGCCAATGAATCCTACCACACAGTCTATTCAAAGGGACTAGTCGATAGTCAAATACCTTTCTTCTTCAGTCTCAAGGAGGCTGTGGAACAACCAACTGCTGACATAATCTCAAAGTGCTCCCTAGTTGGGTTGTTAACGACCATCTCAAGTAGCCCCTTCTGGTCATCGGTGAGGGTCGGCGGAGCTGCAAGAGAACAGTCATCATAAGAATAAGCACATGGTTGCACTTGACAATCAAAGCAGAAGTCAAAAGTTAGAATCCTTACCCTGCTTAGTTTCTGGAATCGTACTCCAACGGGTAGGCACCTTGGCGCGATCAGACTCGGAGGCCCACTCACCCCCAACAAAAAAAAACTTCTTTTTCCAATTGTGATGATTGGAGGTGAGCCCAGTGATAAACTTCATCTTCCCCAACCTTGAGAAAAATCGATACCACCCCTGGTGTGGAACGGGGTTCTCCAGAAGTGTATAGGTAACCAAGAACTCCTCGAACGGTGGAGGGGCACTAGCTCCGTGTGTCAACCGCCACAATGCAAAGAAAGCTAATAAAACTCTCCAACCATTCGGAGCCAGCTTCCCGGGAACTAATGAAAGATGCTCCAAGACCCGACATATGGGCCCGGGAATCGGGAACCTCAGACCCGCCTCTAAGGCCCCCTCATAAAGAACTATATCGTCCGGGGAATCGCAGCAAGCTGACTCGTCAGTCTCCGCATGGCGACACAGTACCGAGGGAGGAATACGGTACATGGAAACTAACTCCAAAATATCCTCGTCATACTTAAAATAGCTAAAGAGATAGGCTACCTTAGAACGACTGCCTCTGTCATCAGTCGGACCTTCCTCAGGATCCCTGGTAGTCTCATGCTCATCTGGGTAAAGATTCATCAAGAGATAAAATTATGTTCAGATTAAAAAGAATACCCGTACCAATGAAAGAGGAAAGGAAGTACCGGGAACCTACCTTGAGAGCCAGGACCATCCACATCGTTGATCGGTCGCTTCCTGGACTTGAGAGGAGGAGACTGAGCCATGCCTGGGGCGCCGTCCAATGCATCCTGGGTGCCTCCTGAAGTGCATGTGGCACTACCCAGTCCAAAACGGACGTTCTCTGCGTCTCTCGAAGATCCACTCTGCTGATCGCCTAGGCGTGGCGTCTCTCTAGATATGCCAAAAGGATTATCGGAAATCCTTGTACTCACGCCTGACCCCCCACAGATGGTGCCAAAGGGTCTCTCATTGGTCACCGGCGCTGCACCAAAGCCACCGCGAGAACAAGGACCAAAATAGCCGAAGCCCAAAGGGGAGCCACCCACGGAGGACCCGACAGTTCGCCCGTTCCCACTGCCTGTGCCGCGGAGTACACCGCTCGGACTGCCACCATGGGTGCCGCCCACTCCTCTTTCCTCACGGGCGTTGCCTACCAAGCCACAATGGGCGCCGCCCACTCCCTCTCCCTCACGGGCGCCGCCTGCCAAGCCACCATGGGCGCCGCCCACTCCTCATTCCTCACGGGCGCCGCCTGCCAAGCCACCATGGGCGCCGCCCATCATGCCTCTCTCATGGGAGCTGCCTTCAATGTGAAGACCCTTACGGGTGAATGAGCCCCTAGTCCTCATGTTTTCAAGTAATGAAAGAAGAAAGTGGGGGAAGGAAGGAAAAGTGAGGTGAACAGTGTTTTTGAGAGCCCCTTAAATAGAGTAGGAAAGCCTTTGAGCTTCTAGAGGAAGCCTTACAAAGCTTCTTGAGGAAGCCTAACTAAGCTTCTTGGGAAGCCAAGTTGGTTTAGCTTCTTGGATAAACTCAGAAGAACACCCTTTGAGAAAAGTTTCAGGAGATAGGTGAGGATGAAGACGATGGAATAGTGATCTCTATTTATAGAGAAACAGGAAAATATATATATGTACATATTTTTCGGTACCGGGAAGTTCAGCAAAGTCCCTAAACAGCGAGTCCCCGGGGTCAAAGGATGCCGTGAATGGCAAGGAAAAATCCCGTTTCACCCGAACGGAGATGAAGCACATGCCTTCGACCCTTGCCTTTCAAAAAAATCAAAGGCTCGGGGCATGGGGGGCAAATGACGAGTTCGAATTCCACTGGGCCAAAGCCCAGTTCAAGTGAATCGAGGAAGCCTGAAGAGGCTCCCAAATCAGAGATGGGTCAACCCGTTGCAAGCCCAATTCACCAAAACACTAGAAGATGAGCTCCAGGACACCCAGGACCCAAATGGGCACCACCCACCTAGCCCTCACTGGGCGCCGCCCACTATACCTCTCATGGGCGCCGCCCACCTAGCCCCATTGGGCGCCGCCCAGTGCAGGGCCCTCCTGGTTCGTCCTGCTTCGTCCTCTTTCACTTCAGTGCAAGCCCAAACGAACTCCGGGTCCAATCTCAAGATCAAGGGTGAGCCCAGTCCAGCTCAGGACCTCCTCCGACTGAATAGGAGCACGAGGAAGAGAATACCGGGATGAAGATTGAGAAGATCAAGTCCTACCTAAATAGAACTTTCCAAAATGGTAGAGTCC
Source organism: Ilex aquifolium (assembly GCA_951799425.1). NCBI lineage: Eukaryota > Viridiplantae > Streptophyta > Magnoliopsida > Aquifoliales > Aquifoliaceae > Ilex > Ilex aquifolium. The sequence continues at coordinate 25,273,104 of OX637396.1, read as the reverse complement.
TACCATAACTGTACTTACTAAATTATAGTGACCGCCTCACCGCCTCTCTCAACCTATATAAATGTAAGTCCTCTCCATATGAAGGACACCTTGAAAACCTCTGCACGCCTTCAAACCCCTACACTTACCCTCATACATACTGCTTTCTATCTCTCTAGAAGCACTGTAACTTCGATATACACCGTCCGGTGACTCTTATTCATTAATAAAGAACACCGGTCATCGTTGTCATTCCACAGAGTGGATGTAGGTCATCCGAGACCGAACCACTATAAATATCTTGCGTTGATCTATTATTTACTGCTTTACCGTTAATTATCTGTTTATTGCTCATTGATTGCCTCCGTTCATATTCTTGACTGTTGATCTTACACGAAGACGATTTTGTGCATCATCAATCGGCATTTAAGTATTAGAATTTTTGAGTTAGGCTCAAGTTTCAAGTTTGGTTCAAGTTATATACGAATACGAAAAATTATTATTTACATATCTATTTTATTTTTCTTCAATTTCACTTAACGGTAGATCATCCATTATAATGTTACAATTGCTTTCAGTTTGCATCAATTTTGCCAAACATTTGCAAGGATGACAAATTTCCTGCATTCGTGGGGGCCTTAAAACCAACTCTAATATATTTTCTCATATGCAGAAGAAGGTATCGAAGTTTTTGAAGTTTCTCCTATTTCGACTGGTAACTCAGTTACATCAGTACCTCTTGGATCCAAGGTATCTAAGTCCCGAAGTTTTCTGATAGATTTTGAAATTGTTTTCACCTTTGTTTCTCTCATGCTCAAATACCTAAGATGAAGTAATTTACAAATTCGAATGAATGTATCCACCGCGCAAAACAAATCTAAAACCTTTAGATACTTACAACCATCAATTAAATGTGAAAAAAATAGATGACTTGCTTCTATAAGCAGATTGGAATATCAGTAGTTAAATAATTCTTCAATTTTCCTGCACAAACTATGCCTGTGATGATATCTTAGGCTTGCATTTATTTTTAGTATGTAGTTGAGAAGGATTTTTGTTTTTTTTTGGGCAAATGACACTTTGTAACTTAAAAGATTTTTAAATTTTTAATTTACACCTTACAAGATTAAAATCCTTACATTCACCCTCAATAAGACTAAATAGCAATGTGGTTCAAAACTAAATTTTTTTTTCCTTTTCTGATAAATTTTGTTTGCTGTGTTTGTTATATTGTTTTATCTCTATAGACATTGTTTATGTAATACTCAATTTTAAGTAATTTAGATAAAAAAAAAATGCCACTAAATTTAATTAAAATGGAGCACATTGTTACCTTGTTTATTCGGTTGACTGTGCAATACGAGAACTTCAATCTTTTATGATGTAAATTAAAAATGCTACTAAATTTATTTAAAATGGAGCACATTGTTACCTTGTTTATTCGGTTGACTGTGCAATATGAGAACTTCAATCTTTCATGATGTAAATTAAAAATTGTAACATCATTTAGGGTGCAAAGTGTAATTTACCCTTTTTCGCCCTTTTTTGTAATAATAAGGAATACTTCATTCGAAATAGTCACCCTTTATATGGAGTAATTGCAACATTAGGTGCACAGAATCCCTGGAATTCCTCTAAATATTTTATCGTCTGAAAGAGACGAAGCCCTCATACATTTTACATACCTACTTGCTATAAGTATTCAGAACGATATTCAAAGTAATATGAGAAAAAAAAAATTAACTTGATTTGGCATCAGGACACTAACATCATTATGACAAATGTCAATAAATGTGCTTCTGCAATCATGGAAATACCAGAGGTCATCCCTCTGCCGTATTGATCTCTTTAGGAAAATCAGATACTAATTGATGAAGCCAAGGATGTGATTTTCCCTATCATGTTATTTCTTGTACTGAAAGCCCCTTGTTACTTTGCAGGTTTTATAATGTAACGAGTCATACTGCCTAGAATGAGTAGAATCATTTTTTTTTTCTGCAAAGAAATTGCTTGAGCAGATTTTTTTTCCTTCACTTTTTTATTTTCCGTGTGCCTGACAGTTGGTGCCTATAAGATGGTCGAATAAACAAGGTTCTCGCCATTATGGAATTCGAGAACGGTCACATGTACGCCGCACATTCTCACCCTTAAGAGTAATAATCGAGTCAAGCCTAACAAGCTTGACTATTCTCAGGCTTGACTTGGGTCTACGTGAAGATATTCAGATTCAGCTCGGGCTCGGTCTTTTCAGCTCAAACTCAACTCGAATCAAAATGTCAAGCTCAAGCTCAGCTCATTTATAAATGAGTGAGTGCTCTCACCAGCCGGTAGTCAAAATCCAATCCCCCACAGTGGGCAAGTAATGTGGGTATTTATAGGATAGTGTCTGGGCAGCCCGTCGCGACCTTTTGACACTCATGCCAACCAACAATTGCTTCGATCACAACAATACCATTATTCGGTAACCGCGAGCCACATGTCTCAACATTAATTAAGCAGATATGACATTTTCTCAAATACAGCCTGGACGTAGTGCCTAAGGATGAGTGCAACAACTGAGGTGAAAGGGGGTTCCCTAATGATCATGATTGGTCATCGCGGGATCATGACCTCAAGAAGGCCATATATGAGATGCCCCAGCGCACTCCTACCCGGGATCCGCCCTTCCCTCTCTAAAGCCCTTCCTTAAGACATTTTTCAAGGTGCTCGATAAAGGAAACCCACATAGTTTTGGTCCTTTAGCCACCAATTTACATGTCTCATTTTCTCATATGTTGATTCGGACCAATAGCCCTAGTTACCTCAGGAGTCCCTCCGGATCCTAGTCAAGCACATCCTAGTGGGCAGTAAGCTATACACTAGGAGGCTTGCTAGAGCAAATTAAACCTTCGAGACTCTGCCCTAGGCCAAAGTTGACAATCATGGTCGCTTGCCCCCATTGCTCAGTTCTCCCTTGAGGAGGGCCACTGTCCCTAGGTGAGGACCCCTCCTCCTAGTCCAGTGGGCCAATTGAGCAACGGTGTTCAGTAGGTTGAGGATACAAATTTCGTTAGCTGTGAAGTCTCAGCTTTGTGTCTTATCTTCGTAGTGGGGGAGGCGAGTCACGCCAAGGTTGCCCCCAAACCTTTCGGTGTCGAAGTTAAGGTCCCATTGCATACTTTTGGCGTTGAAAAGTAGGTTAATCCCACCGAGCTTCCGTAACTATGGAGACTCAAATCTAAACATTGAGTGAGAAAATTCGAGTTCTTATCCACTGAACCAACTACTTGGTGGTCCAGTGCGTATCTTTTGCTATTTTTAGATAGTCAATTTCTCAACAAATTAGAGAATGATGCTTCACAACTAAATGAAAGATGGTTTTATCACGGATATTACAATTATATACATTGAAAGAAATTTTGCGAGAAATTTTGTTTATAATTAATCATTAATAAACATTTTTTAAGATTTTAAAGAACATTGTGTTCCACTTTAAGATATGTTTAAGCTTAAATGTATTAAGAAAAAATTATTTTATTTTTGTTTTCAATTTTTTAAAACAGGTTTTGGTGTTTCATACAATAATTTGGTCTTCAACCGTTACATTTTTTTTTTCTTGTTTGAGCTTAATTTTTTTTTTTATCAACTACTGATTTGTTTTTATTGTGGAAAACGTTACATAACTCAAATGAAAATCAAAAAGTACAACTTAAATACACATCATCCTCTGGATAAGTGAGTCCCACTGAAAAATTAATCAGACTCACTCATCCAATGGATTATAAGCATTTAAATTATAATTTTTTGAGTTTTATTTAGATTATATAGCATTACTCTATGCCCCTCCATACTCCAAGAATGAGGAATAATTTATTGGAATATTAATACCAGGTAGTTGCTAAGAGTACTTGGAATTCCTCCAGATATTTTATGAGTCAAAGAAGTGATTGGGTTATTTGAACGATCATATCCTTGTATCTTTCATGGAATTTTCTAGAAAACCAGGGTAACAATATATGATATCAGAGGATAATTTTTGGTACTTCAGAAAAAATTATTACAAAATAAAATTGTTTGAGTTCGATCTATATGTTGTATGATCAATCCCAAATGTATTTAGCGTTAAATTAATTTTTTGTTAAAATTGACGAGCCAAGATTTAGACCAGGTCTGAGTTCAGTTAATGGGTTAAGCTGTAGATCAGGCTTCAGTCTAGTCAAAGGTTCAAGAATCCAGGAAGAGTCAATGCACGTGGGAGAGCAATTATCGAGATAGTCATTATTTCAGGATAGTGCTCATCCCCAATTGTAACTAGTTTTCCCGATAAATTAGTACCTTGACCCTCACGTCACCGCCTCAGTTAGGGTCTGCGCCTATAAAATTGTAAACCCCCTACACATGGGGGCAGATCTTACCCACCTCACCTTAAGCGTACTCTCTCTCTCTCTCTCTCTCTCTCTCTCTCTACCTTGTACTCTCTTATTAATAGAGTTCTCCGGGCCACCGTTGCCGCCTTCAGTGGTTAGGTCAGCTAGATCCAACCATCTAATCTTTGTCTCTTATTATTAATTAATTTATTATTTATTGTATAATACACACTCAACTGATTTGATTGTGCATAATCAATTTTGTGCATCATCAAAAATTATAACTTTATTCAACTTGTCTCGTAATCTCACCATTCATTTATAGTAACGGTACCGTATTAGGTATTGAAGTCTTACCTGGAAAGATAAAGGATCCTTCCTCTGGCATATATTTCTCGTAAAGTGGCATAGGATATTTTCATTTTTTTTCCCGGTAAGTAATATTTTCATATTTTTTTGATTCATTGAGAAATTAACATTTTTATCTACAGTTTTGATTCGTAAAACAAGAACAAAGAGAAATCATCTTAATAAAAGAACCAAAGATGACTTTAATAGCTAGTTCACAAAATATATAATTATTTTGTCACTAAATTACAAAAGGATCAAAACAATTTTTAATAAGTGGAATAAAAAAGGTAAAAATTATAGTTGGTCCATGAATTTTGCTTTCGGTTTTAATTTGGTCTTTGAATTTTAATTGACCTAATTTACTTCTTCAACTTTCCGTTTGTCTTATTTTAGTCATTCCATCAATTTTAATCATTAGATCAACTGGAGATTTGCTCAATTTGATCCATTTCAGAATTGATTTAATGGTGAAAATAGACGAAATGACTTAATTGAGGCAAAATTGATAGTTGAAAGATTAAATTGAGATAATTGAAAGTTCATTGACCAAATTAAAACTAAAGACAAAATTCAGAGACCAACTATAATTTTATCCAAATAAAAAAGAGCCAAAGTTTTTAGGACTTTTTGTACTTTGCACCCTGAAAAATTTTAAGATTTTCACATTACATCCTCAAAGTTAAATTTTTTACATTGCACCTTCAATGTATCAAAAGTGTTACAATGTGGTCCTTCTGTTAACTTTCGTTAGCTTTTTCGTCAGGTGCAAAATATAATTCGCCCAATTAACAACAAAGTGTGTTATTTACTCGTCAACAATAGAGGAGCCCGACCCGCCCACATCAGATTAGCTAATTAACAATATACATACTTACTATTAAATTAAATAAAAATGAGTGAGAATTCTTTCAATATATTTTACCTCTATTTTTTTTTCTTAATAGATCATCCGATATAAATGGTCGCTTACTACTTTTTTTGTTAGATGATCTATCAAGGAGAAAAATGAAGAAAAAAATATTTAAAAAGAATAGTAAGACGTTGTTCTTCAGTTGTAGTCTGTTCATCACTCTTGTAATAAGTCTACATGACTCCTTATTTTCCCATTACTTCCAATTTCATGGCATCCATTTAACTGTATTTGATTTGTTTATGGGTCTATTGGCAGTTCTGGTGATGGATGGTGGTAGTGGTTGGTTTTATGGGGAAGATCCTTTTTTGCACATAAATTTTGGAGGTGAGGATGAGTTATGGTGTTTCATCTGCTCCTCACTCAATTAAGCATGAGAGCAACTCCAACGGGAGTGCTATCTGGGGTGGAAAACCTTTAACCGCCAAAATGCCACCCCAAAATAAAAAAAAATCACTCCAAAGGGGGTGGCATCTGGGTTGGTAAAATGGCAACTATGGGCTTGGGGTGGCAAATTTGCAAACTTTGGAGGGAGAGTGGGAGATGTTGCAAAAGAGCTGTTGAGTGTACTGTTCATCTCAACGGCTATATTCAACCCAAAACTCCTATAAAAATACAGAGAAAGAGAAAGGGGAAGGAGGTGTCTACTTGCCTGAAAATCGTCTTGCCTCACTGGTATATGATGTCTCCTTGCCTCGTTGCTGTCTCCTTGCCTCACTGGTATATGCTTTAATTTTGGGTGATTTGGTTTAGGGGAAGGGGAAGGGGAAGGGGAAGGGGGTAGGGATTGAATCGCAGGGGAAGGGGAAGGGTTTGCCTGGTTTGGGAAATCGGTGCCTACTATTTATTTGAGGGCAAATGACATATTCTACCCCAAAAAAATTTTGTATTGTCATATTACACCATTAATTATTTTGTATTGTCATATTATACCATTTAATTATTGGGAAATACTATGTATCTCAAATTTCTAACCCAAATTTTCATCCCAAATGAAGGGAGACCATTGGATGAGTGGGTCCCATCAACTTTTTTAAATGGGACCCACTAATCCAATGGTCTCCCTTGATTTGGGATGAAAATTTGGGTTAGAGATTTGAGATACATAACATTGCTCTTAATTATTTTGTATAGTCATATTACACCATTAATTTTTTTGTATTGTCATATTACACCATTTAATTTTTTTGTATCGTCATATTACACCATTAAATTTTTAAATTTTAAATTTTTACTATAAAAATATATCCGTTAAATTGCGATCGTTATGAAAACTATACCCGTTAAAATATAACCGTTAAGTTTAATTATATTTTTTAATAAAAAACATTGAAATATTAAAATGACACCCCATTTTGGCACCTACCATTGGAGTAGAAACACTGTTCAGGGGTGTCAAAATACTGTTCAAGGTTGCAAAATGGCATTTGACACCTCATTTTTAGCAACTCCCCTTGGAGTTGCTCTGACATGATGACTCAATTAGTTATATTTTTTTTTAATTTTATTTTTGGTTTAACGGTCAGAGGTGTCCAAGTCAGTTTACGCGCACCTCGACAAATTTCCTCTCTGATCCGGTCAAAAGCAGACTATCCACAGAGGCTAGGATGTTCATAAAGGATAAATCTCTCGTACCTTGGTCCTAAGGGGTTGCCAAGAACTCAATTAGTTATATACTCAAGGATTATGTTTCACATGTTTTTGTCCAAAGTAATGTATAGGTTTATGTCTTTTAGTAGTTGGGGGTAATTCAAACTCTCAATTGTCATCTTTATTTTTTACATTGCCATCCCTATTATTAGGCTTTTCAACGGATTGGATATGGATCGGATTAGCCTAGATCCGAATCCGATCAAGTTTTGTCGATTCGATCCGATGATCTGACGAATTTAAAAAATTCAATTCATGTCCGAATCCGTTAATTTTCAGATATCCCATCCGATCCGATTATCACAAAAAACAAATGTACACTAAAAAATTAACAATAAGAATTTGGATAATGAACTAAAAAAATAGGAAAAATGAAAATTTGAAGTAAAGGCAAGAAGGAAAATCAAACAAAAGAGGGAAACAAAATAAAAATGAAAAAAGTGGGTCATACATTGTAATATTCACTCCATTTTTTTTTCTTATTTTCCAGTATAAGTATAATATATGTATGATATTTATTTACATAATATATTTTTTTTATTCGGATCGGATTATTATAAATCCATATCCGAATCTGTTTAGACAATTCTAATCGGAATCAGATCGGATCGGATTAATGGATTGAAAATCTGATCCATATCCCCTTAAATGGATTGGGATTGAAATCCGGTCCATTGACAAGCCTACCTATTATGGTGGAAATAGATCTGAATAATGGCAGACTTATTTGTTATGAAAAATAGTTTGGTGGACGGATTTTTTGAGTTTCTGAATTTTTTTCTTTTGATTTTGTGATTTGTTGATGGACACTTTTTTTTTTTTTTCACAATTGTCTATCAACTCTTTCAACATTTGGGTAGTTTAGATAATGATAAAGTGTTGATGTTATTGTTTCAGTTGGTTAATTTCAAACTTGCTTTTATTTGCAATAACGATAGATTATTTGAATCATAATTATGCACATTCCCTTCCCTAAAGATATCTTCTATGGGCTATCGTTATGATTTTCCTTTTGGACATTGTTCGCATATGATATTTTAGACATGTTGCGGGAGTTGATAAATGATTTAACTTTGTTAAGATTGTGCTATGATGTTGGGTTGAGTAATTGATTTCGGCTATATTTTTTAAAGAATAAGCAAACATGTACTAATTGATAGTCTTTCATCCATGATTATGAAAATTGTATATATATGTTGGTATTTTTAGGGGTTTTATTTTATAGGAAAATTGTGTCAATATTTTAAAAAAAAATAGAAAGCCCATTTTTTTTAATAGTGCGTTTATACACAAGAATCGAAAGTTGGTTAGATGTTCGATTCCTGATGGTACATTCTCCAATTTACAATTCTAAAGAGTCAACTTTTCAAGATGAGGCATGGCTCTCTATTCCAATCTCACCTACTTCAACTGATCTTTTTTTTTTTTGAAAGACAACTGATCTTCTTCTGAAAGCCTTCAAAGCTTGAGCCTCTGAAACCTTCAACCCTGAAACACACTTTTGTAACATTATTTTTGAAATCATCTAACCAAACAAGTTTTTTATTTCAAAAAATATCAATACACACTTTCTTAAAACTATTTTCAAAAACTATTTTCAGATACTATTTTTTGAAACGCAAACCAAATAGGCCCCTAGTCTTCCATTGAGTTTTGGTTTTTAATTTTCTTGGTGGAGGGCTTACCACATGTCCCATTTTGATTGGTTGGAGATCCCCCAAATCCAATCACAATTTGACATGTGTCAAGTGTGGCTAAGCCTTATTTGACTAGCTATTTTATTTATATTGTGGGTCCCGTGAATAGTCTAATTTTCTGTAATTTTAATCACGTAATGCCCGATCGCGTATCTTGCCTCGTAATGCGTGATTTTTCAAACTGTCTCAGAATTTAATAAAATTTGTACGCCCAATGCCTTTTTACTAGACGAGTCTAACAGTAAGGTCCATTTCATCATCCGACTTATATAAAATTTGAAATTTTTAAGGTTGTTTAAATGACTTAATTGCCGTATTACCCATTTAATCAATTAATTTTTAACGTTGTTTAAATTCATGTTCATGGAAACTGTCACAGATGGCACTAAATTGCATGAAGTGATTTTTGATAAACAATGAGATAGTGACACCTAAGGCACGATTATGAATCCTACAACATAAAGGATAGGTTAGGAAGGGTGTCCGAGGTTCCTACACCATATCTCCTCCATACTTATGCTCTGTTTGGTATGAATGATGAAAAAGTGTGAGAATACACTTTTCATCCTTAAAGAAAAGAAAAACATTTTTCCTTCTTTGTGTTTGGTACGATGGATGGAAAGTTGAAATAATTAATTTTCTATTGTTTGGTATTGGAGGAAAAGTGGAAGGAAAGAAAAGATACATGTACTTAATTTACCATTATACCCTTATATATATATATATATATATATATAAATAAATCTTTATTATAAATAAATTTAAGGAATTCAGTGTTGCTCTAATTAGTTATAAAAATAAATAAACAAATAAATATAAATATGTATATCAAAAATAATAGCCAACAACCCAAGCTACTCTGTAAATAGACGAAATTGTAAATCTATAACGTCTTTTTAAGTTTAAATTGTAAATTTATTGTTAATCAGTGTTGAGTCACTTATATATAATAGACCGCACTTGAATTTATAGTACATGTTCCATTTAGAAGAGAAATGGAAAGAAATTTATTTAGCTCTTACTTCTTACAATAGAATTTTTCTTTATTGTTCGATATGAAAAAAAATTACATATGTGATTTAGAATTTTATTATAAAAAAATAATTAAATAATGTCATTAGGTGTCTTACCATGTATAAGTTATATAACAATATTTTAAAATTGTGGCCCTTATACAAATGGTGCTTAACATGATAGTTATAGAAAATATGCAATTAATAAGGGTATAAATGTAAATTAACTCAATTACCTTTTGCAGCCAACAATTCTCTCCCATTTTCCTCCCATATTTGGGTGGCTAAAAAATGATGGGCCTAGAGTAAACTTTTTCCTTCCCTTTTTCCTTTCTATCAACTTTTCCTTTCTCACCAAACAATGAAAAATGCTTTCTTTCCTCCCATTTTTCATCCCCACCTTTAAGTCAATTTTGGCTAAGAGAGAAGGAATACCACTTGTGTTACAGTGGGGACTGTGTGGGGTTGCACTTGTGTACTTGCTATCCAAAGTTCTAAATAATTTAGACCTTGAGAGGTGTTGACGTGGACTGCTCATGACTAGCATCCACGAACCACACTAACAGCCTTTTTTGAAACAAATCCTCTTATTGGTCCATGTGAACATGGGGCAACGTGTCACCAGAGTGTATCCATCTTGTCATCTTTTTTTTTTTGTATCCATCTTGTCATCGGGTGGCTAAATGTCGTGCTTTTAATGGGCTCAAGGGTGACTTGTATCAGACCTCTGCTCCTGATGAAAGGCAGAGATGGTGACATGGTTCAAGGTTAGTTACTAGATGATGGTATTGTTAGAGGTCAGTTGACAAATGTCACCAGAGTGTATCCATCTTGTCATCTTTTTTTTTTTTGTATCCATCTTGTCATCGGGTGGCTAAATGTCGTGCTTTTAATGGGCTCAAGGGTGACTTGTATCAAACCTCTGCTCCTGATGAAAGGCAGAGCTGGTGAGATGGTTCGAGGTTAGTTACTAGATGATGGTACTATTAGAGGTTAGTTGGCAAATATCACCAGAGTGTATCCATCTTGTCATCTTTTTTTTTTTTTTTGTATTCATCTTGTCATCGGGTGGCTAAATGTCGTGTTTTTAATGGGCTCAAGGGTGACTTGTATCAGACCTTTGCTCCTGATGAAAGGCAGAGCTGGTGACATGGTTCGAGGTTAGTTACTAGATGATGGTACTGTTAGAGGTTAGTTGACAAATGTCACCAGAGAGTATCCATCTTGTCATCTTTTTTTTTTTGTATTCATCTTGTCATCGGGTGGCTAAATGTCGTGCTTTTAATGGGCTCAAGGGTGACTTGTATCAGACCTCTGCTCCTGATGAAAGGCAGAGCTGGTGACATGGTTCAAGGTTAGTTACTAAATGATGGTACTGTTAGAGGTTAGTTGACAAATGATAGCGTCATTCGGATTCTTCCCTAATTAATCCACACCTGTAAAGAGAAAGATCATATGCCGATTCTTATGGGGCTTTGCGCTATACCCCACATGGTAAAGGCGGTGGAGCAAACATTCTTTGTCAACTGTTTGATTAGCTTACTTAACCAATGGTAGTGGGCCAAATCAAAGCATTGAAAAGGGTGATGTCACTAGGACTGAGACACCCCTTGTTTTTTGGATGATCTTGGAACCTTGACTTGCAAGTCCCAAACTCAGCAGCAGCCCACCTAAGGGATGGTGTGCGTCGTTGTGTGTCCCAAATCTGGTCCAAGTGTCCAGCGGTGATTGGTGCTCCGAATAATATCCCATTAACTACCTTGTTACGACTTCACTCCAGTGACTAACTTTGCCTTCGGCATCCCCATCCTTGAAGTTATGGCTAGCTCTCATAGTGTGACGAGCGGTGTGTACAAAGCCCAAGAATGGATTCACCATCACATGGCTTACCAGTGGGGGTTAAGCGCCCACCCTTAATTTTTTTTTTTCTAGATACTAGACATGTATTTTTTGAAATAAAATTTAGACATATTTTATTGTGTCGACCCTATTAATGTGTTATGGTGATATCAATTTAGATAGACCCCTACTTAAATGATTATTAACTTTCTAACAATGTTATTAAGGCCTAATTTAAGGACCTAATGCATTGTGATGTTAAGCTTAATAGTGAGTCACAATATTTAAGGGTTAATTGTACTGAAGGTCCCAAAAGTATGAGATTTGTCTCATTTTGGTCCCCAATATTTCAATTGCATCATTTTAGTCCCTGAAGTATTGAATATGTTTCTAGATAGTCCTTCAAATAGACAATATTCAGATTGCCAATGATTTTTTATCATAAACTTGTCACGTAATACCTAAATATGGACAAAAAATAATTTTGATACCTCTTAAACAAAATTTAGATAGTTGTTGATAAAAAAAAAGTGTAATATGTGGGTAACTTCTGACCAAATTTTGGATAGCTCATGATCAAAGCTATGTAATTTAGGTTGCTATTTGAGTAAAAATTTGATCAAGAGTTATACAAATTATTTTTTTGTCCATATTTAAGTATCATGTGACATGTTTGTGATAAAAATCATTAGCAATCTGGACGTTGTCTGTTTAAGGGACCATATAGAAACATATTCAATATTTTAAGGACCAAAATGATGCAATTAAAACATTGGAGACCAAAATGAGACAAACTCCATGCTTTGGGGGCGTCAAGTGCAATTAACCCAATATTTTTAATAAACTCCACTATCCATTCAATGGTCAAGAACCAATTGGTCTCCACCAATTAAATTTTAAATTACGTGCAACTGACATTATTCTTAACTTTTAAACACGTTTTAGATATGCCCGAATAAATTTTGAACATATTAAGCCTATTTTGTAATTTTTTTTGTAAATTGTTGGATTATTTTGTTATTATATAAAAATAAGTGTCATTATGTAATAAATTATAGGGTCATAAATGAAAAATTGTTACTACAATTTTATATATATATATATATATATATATATATATATATATATATATATATATATATTTGTTTATAAGATTGATTTGTAACTCTTTCAAATGATAAAAACAAATTAGGGTCAATTATAAGTGACAATAACTAGTCTCATTCATGATAAGAAGTTTTAATTATTTTTTATTTGTTTATATTATGTATATCGATTTTTAACTTTGATGTTTAATAAACTTTTAAATATTAAATATGATTTTAGTAAATATGAATTTATGAACTTCTACGGCTAATTAAAAAAATTATTAAAACGTGTTAGTGTGTCTACACTAAAACTTTTTCTCACTCCGCCTCTGTTTACCAACAATTACGCGATTCTAACCTTGTTCAGGCGAGTTGCAACCTTCACCCTTTCTTTTGTACTTCCTGCTTATCTTAATATGAACAAACAAATTTGTTCTCCAAAAAAAAAAAACCTTTTGAATTGGAATTGTTAGATATTGGGTTTGGGTCATGGACCCAAATCAGGATGCCCATGATGGGTTGATCCAATTAGAGAATGCCCAAAGGGTATGACTCTTGGAGGAGACCTTTATACCCGAGGGACGTGTCTATTAAACCACTAACACTTATGTCATTCTCCAAGGTACCTATTGGTTCCTATATAAACTTTAAGGCAACCAATGAACATCAGTGAAAAAATTCTTAACGTCAGATTCTCCTATTCTCTTTCTCTCTCTCACTACGTAAAGTTGAACGACTTTTGTGTTGTGGAAAACTTGATGTTAATTCGTCTTATGTAACACCACAAAATTGTCTGTGCAGATTAAAAAGACGGTTTTTCAGATTATAAACTACGTGGAACATTCTTGTAAAGATTTCAGGATGAAAGCGAATTAAGATATCTGCATATGTATATGATTCTCAACATTGGTATCAGAGTCATTATGATGTTCTCGTGCTTTTAGAATCGTTTTATCAAATGTCTTGAAATTTTAGTTTATTGTTACTCATGTATGTTTTGACGAATCTGGAAATTTAAAGCGAAATGGGTTTCATGTTTTAAAGAAATTGTTAGTTGAAACTGTCAAATTTGTTCAAATAATCAACATGACCTCAGTTGTAGGCGTTGATAAAAGAATTGATGACTTTCAAACAAGTTGACACCGTTTTGGACTATAGCAAAAAAATATTTCATTATGTTTATTTGTTTAATGAATAGTCTTTCTACAAAGTCCAAGACTCTTTCGTTGTCCAGTAGTACACCAATATGGGTTTTTTTCAAATTGGGAGAAATTACTTCTGCCATGATGATGTAGAGACTACAAAACAAAACAAAACAAAAATGCGATTGCGGCACTTTTTTTTGACAGGTTCCATGTTCCCTTAGTGCAGTCAAATGGCAGAACCTATATTATTTTTGTTTAAGGAAATTGCATTTAGTAAATGCATATGGGTTTGTTTTGAAACAATAGATTGGAGATGCATTATGATTGTTTATGTGATAGAATGCTTTAGTTGTTTAAAATTCTAAAAAATGAAATAAATGCATGAATGTTTATTTAGTTTATGTTGGAAATAAAGGTTTTTAAATAAATATTTTGAGCAACTTAAGGCTTAAATTAAAGTGAGACTCATAACTCGAAATTAGTATGACCAAGTTTAAATGCGTTCTCCTCTGCGAGGAGATGAACATGGTATATTTATTTGTTTAAAACCATTGAGTATTGAATGATAATTGTTGAAGTATTTTCAAAATAAAAGCCTTTTTAGGATGTTATTTTTGAAAAACTCTTTGTGACTTTTGAGAGAAATTGGAAATGTGTGAAGTAAAGATGACTTTTGGTTCAAGACACCAATCCAAATGGTTACATCCTTTCATAAAGTCACCATTAACACCTTTTGGTTAAAAGACACCATTACAAATAGTCACAACTTTTCATAAAAGTCACCTTTGATATACCATTGATACCATTTGAACCAAAAGACACCATTACATATGGTTGCACCATTTATGAAAAATCACTAGTGAGTCTATAAATAGGTGATGTCTTGCACTCCCAAATCATACCATTGAACAATTCTTACTTCATACTAGAATTGCTCTCTCATTCTAGTTCTCTCCCTTATCCCAAATTCTGAATTCTATGTTTAGTCTTTCTTTTCTCTCTCTCTCTCTCTCTCTCTCCATATTGCTGCATTGTTCTTTCTTGTTCGGTTCAAGTATAAACACATAATTGTGTTCGTTGGAGTTCTGAAAATTGAAGTGCTGCTTCTTCAGAAATGAAATTCAGTCTGTCTTGGGAGATAGTTGCTTATCAACCTAAAGTACCGAGAAGGAGTAAATCTTCCTTAAGAAAATTGTGATTACGTAGTGCTCAAATGATTTGTTGGATTTTTGGATTTCTTATTATCTTATTTATTGATGTTCTGCGCCACTATAAGTGCCTTATTTTAGTTTCCATTTTAACATTCTATTTTACTTGTTAGATTGCATATAACAGTATACTTAGCAGATTTAGATTTTATCACAGTAATTAGTTCCTTAATCTGATTATATATATATGTATATATATATATATATTGGATAACAATCTTAAGACACATTTCATTTATTTTATAATTAGATTAATTGTTGTTATAATCTAAATCAGAATTTTGTATTATGTTATATTACTACTTTACTTTATTAAAACTAGAATTTTATTTGCTTCTGTTTGTGTAACAAAAATGACTACAAATAATTCTGCTTCTACAACCATTGTTCTTACTACCGTGAGTGTGTCACATGGAGAGAAGCCCGATAAATTTAATGGCTTGGACTTTAAACGTTGGCAACAAAAGATGCTTTGTTATCTCACCACACTGAACCTTGCTAAGTTTTTAAGTGAGGATGTCCCTGCACTTAATAAAAATGAAACTGACAAGGAAAAGTTGATTGCTGTGGATGCTTGAAAGCATTCAGATTTGTACATAGAAATTATATCTTGAACAAACTAGACAATGTATTATACAATGTGTATAGTGCTATCAATTCTGCAAAAGAACTTTGGGAGTCTTTGGACAAGAAATACAAGACTGAGGATGCCGGCATGAAGAAATTCATTTTTGGCAAATTATTGGATTTTAAAATGGTGGATTCAAAGACAATCATAACCCAAGTTCAAAAATTTCAAGTTATCCTTCATGACATCCATGCCGAGGGTATGTCTCTTAGTGAGCTATTCCAAGTGGCTGCGATCGTGAAAAAATTACCACCACTTTGTAAGGATTTCAAGAATTATCTCAAGCATAAACGCAAGGAGATGAAACTTGAAGAATTGGTTGTTCGTTTGAGGATTGAAGAAGATAACCGTAAATCTGAGAAGAAAAATAGAGTCTTTAATTCCATGAAGTCTAAAGCCAACATTGTGGAAGGTGGGACAAAGACTAACAAAAAAAGAAAGTATAACGATTAAAGTCCAAATCAAGGATCTAAGAAGTTCAAGGCAAATGCATAATTATGGCAAACCGAGACATTTCTCCAAAGATGTCATAAACCAAAGAACTTCAAGATGCCAAATGCTGAAGCAAACGTGACTGAAATGGACAAGCTTTCAATTGAAGTCTCCGACATGAACCTCTCAGCAGTTGTATCTGATTGTGACTTGGTGGACAACCCCAAGGAATGGTGGGTTTACACCGGCACCACTCGACACATTTTCTCCAACAAGTGGATGTTCTCCACTTACAAGAAGTTAGAGAATGATGAACAACTCTACATGGGAAACTCCTATACCTCCAAGGTTGAAGGATGTGGCAAGATGATACTAAAAATGACATCTAGCAAGGAACTCACCTTGAATGAAATACTTTAGGTGCCCAACATTTGCAAGAATTTGGTGTCTGGTTCTTTACTTAACAAGAATGGTTTTAAGTTGGTCTTTGTATTTAATAAGTTTGTACTTACTAAGAATGAAATGTTTGTAGGAAAAGGATACTTGATTTTTCAAATGTAAGCTCAATGTAATGACTATTGTGCCAAAGTCTATTAATAATAAGAATGAGATGAATTCTTTTTACTTACTTGAATCTTCAAATACATGGCATGCTAGGCTAGGACATGTGAATTATGATACAATTAGAAGATTAATTAATTTGAATGATTTGCCTAAATGTTCTATTAATACAAATCATAAGTGTGATACTTGTTTGGAATCAAAGTTGACAAAAAATCTTTCAAATAAGTTGAAAGAAGTACAGAACCTCTAAAATTAATTCATAGTGATGTTTGTGACTTAAAATTTGTGCAAATTAGAGGTGGTAAAAAGTATTTTATTACTTTTATTAACGATTGCACAAGATACTATTATGTTTACTTAATTAGAAGTAAGGATAAGGTAAATTGATATGTTCAAGCATTATAAAAATGAAGTTGAGAATCAACTTAGCAGAAAAATTAAGACATTAAGAAATGATAGAGGAGGTGAATATGAACCTCCTTTTGTGGAGTTTTGTTCAACACATGGAATCATTCACCAAACTACTACCTCTTATTCATCACAATTAAATGGTGTAGTTGAACGCAAAAAACCAAACATTGAAAGAAATGATGAATGATATGTTTTCAAGTTTGGGTGTACCCTAAAACTTGTGAAGGGAAGCCTTACTATCTGTTAATTATATTCTTAAAAAAATGCCTCATAAGAAAACAAATAAACACCTTATGAATTATGGGAACCTTCCTATAAATACTTAAAAGTGTGGGGGTGTCTAGTAAAAGTGGTAGTTCTTAACCCTAAAAGGGTTAAGATAGGACCTAAAACCATTGATTGTGTATTCATTTGTTATGCCCATAATAGTAGTGCATATCGATTTCTTGTTCATAAATCTGAGATTTCTAATGTGTATATTAATACAATTAGTGAATCAAGGAATGCTTCATTCTTTTAAAATAATTTTTCATTTAATATGTCACATGAATCAAGCTCATTAAAGAGACCAATTGATGCTACTACTAGTAATGGTCAAGTTAATATGGACAAAGAGTTCATAGAAGATGAACCTAGACGTAGGAAAAGGATAAATACTTCAACGTCGTTTGGTCCTAATTTTCTAACTTATCTATTAGAGAATGATCATCAAAGTTTCAATGAAGCTATGTCCTCTCCCGAAGCTCCTTAATGGAAGGAAGTAATTAATTTTGAAATTGAATCCATTATGAGAAATCATACATGAGAATTAGTGGATCTTCCACCAAGGAATAAACCTTTAGGCTGTAAATGGATCTTTAAAAAGAAGATGAAAGTCGATGGATCCATTGACAAGTACAAAGCTACACTTGTAGCCAAATGATATAAACAAATGGAAGGATTGTATACAGAATGAGATCTGACATTTGAAGATCGATAATGGACACAACTCCATGTCCACTATGCCCGTGTTCTGTTGATTAACCAAATGCGAGATCTTTATTTGGCACCTTTGGAGGGCAAGAAAATAGAGAACTCGGGTTAGACGCTTGTAGAGCGACTAGACTAAAATCTGTACGGTGTTTGAGTATGACATAAGCTCTCATAAGGATCAAGACACTCCACCGTAGAATGTATTGCATACTACATGTGTCTGGCAACAAATTAAGGGGAAAATGAATGGATCCCTGCTTCCTTAATGTGTGAGTCCTCCGAGTCATTTTTACTTGACTAGGTTATTTTGAATAACCAATTATTCTATATACTCTTTAACTTTTGACTATGTCATAAAGTGAAAGAATTAATAATCAACTACTTTGGCATTTTACTTACGGCCACGAGTGATTCGACCTTATGGGACATTACTGGGAAAAAGGAAGATCATTCAGAACATCCCGCAATATATTCACCATCGAAAACTTTGGGCACTAGTTTAGATAGTGACAAAGTGTGAATATATAGGTGAAAGATTCGAGGGGTTAAGCATGCTCTTATATGGTGAGGGATTAGAGATGATTGAACCGGTGTATCCGAATGGGTCTAGAGTACTTGAGACACCATTTTTTATTTTTTTAGGGTTGAATTCTCTATCTGAATGGTTCTGTATAGTTTCTAGTGTAGAGCACCCAAATTGCAGGTGTGCTCAGCGGTCGCATGACCCATTAGCCTATATGAATTGACGTTAATGTATATAATGGATTGAGAAAGATGGCAATGTCGTACCCACCATGAGCGAGTGAGAGATGTTAGATATTGGGATTAGGACATGGACCCAAACGGGGGCGTCCATGATGGGTCGACCCAATTAGAGAATGCCCAAGGGGCATAACTCTTGGAAGAGTCCTTCACACCCAAGGGATGTGTCTGTTAAACCACTAACAGTTATGTCCTTCTCCAAGACACATATTGGTTGCCTATATAAACTCTAAGGCAACTAATGGACATTAGTGAAAAAACTGTTGACATCAAATTCTCTTATTCTCTTTCTCTCTCTCCCTACATAAGTTGAATGGCTTTTGTACAATGAAAAACTTGGTGTTGATTTGTCTTATGTAACAAAACCAAGCTGTTCGAGCAGATAAAGAAAATACATTTTTTAGATTCTAAAGTACGTGAAACATCCTTCAAAGATTTCGGGATTAAAGTAAGTTAAGATATGTCTTTAATCCTACGCTTCTGGATATGTATACAATTCCCAATAGGAACCATTTCCGTAAATAGTGATGACTGGGTAATTAAGCCATCATAGTAAGATATGGAATTTTATAAACATTTTGTATCCACCAATAGCAATGCCCATAATTATAGGTTTGTCTTCTAAACCTTTCGAGATTAAATCTTTTAAGGCATCTACAATTACCACTTTACCATTATCGAATATAGTAATTAATGCGTACTATATTTCAGTGATAACTTCTTTTTCTACTTCCCTTGTTGCCAAAATAACAAAGGATCCCCTCATTGACTATACTAATGGGTTCACAGTCACTTTTCAAGTGTAAGACTTCCGTTGAAACCTGAAGGGCTCTCCTCTCCCATCCGCTTAAGGTTAAAGTAGGCATAGTTGTATCAAAACTTGTGACATGGCAATAGCCACAATGATTCCTCTTTTGTTCATGTCAAACAATCACAATAAGTTCTCTTGTTCAAATTAACCAACTTTTTTTTTTTTCGTAGAAAATTAGAATTCTGAATTATTAATTTATCACATATGTTTTCAGGAATTTGGATTTTGAAATTTGGTCGAATTATAGAGGATAAAGTTGGATCCAACACAAGTGCAAAATAGTAATGGAAAATTTACCAATAAACCTACTTTTTGAAAAGACATGAATTCCTATCATATTTATATGAGGACAATCAACTCCTACTTTGATAATTTATTCGTCTAAAGTGCTAAACTATTCTAATATTATCCTTCTCATGCAAGTATAAATTATCTTTTATGTATCTAGTTTTGATTTAAAATTTGATGTACGATTTAAATACCTGGATTCTACTTGTATTCATTAGACCAATCAATGAATTAAATTTTGATTTGTATTTATATTGATCAGTCAAATACAAATTGATATTTTTAATTGATTGTCCAAATCTGAATTTGTTATACATTAATTCTTTCATTGATTTAGATGTGGACATAGAAAGTATAATTTGATTTGATTTATTTACATAAAATATATTCATGTATTATGGAATTACAGGATTATCTAATGAAATCGAATTGAATTTGATTTTTAAATTGAATTCTAATTTTTAATGTATTCAAATATAGACGGTAAAAATAAAATATGGTAGACATTTAGAATCGAATAAAATTATTTTTTTTTTTCAATCAAAGTCAGATTTTGATCAAATTAATTTGATCCATCAAGAGACTATGTACAAAACAAATGCTGGTCAAAACTTAAATGCCTTTTTATTTTTATTAGAAACGGTAGAAATTTTATTCACTGCAAATGGAATGTATAATGAATCATGAAGGAGGGCAGGCAGCAAAAAGTCTGGTCACAAAGTTTCCATGCCAATCTCTAACATTGCTATGCTTGATTCTCTCTCTCTCTCTCTCTCCCCCCCCCCCCCCCCCCCCCCAATTCAGTCCACTCAACAAGCCTTGATCCATGATCAAGTGATATACACTTTTAACATAAAGAAGTCCCAAACTTGTATAATGCCACACAAGATAGTCCTCTGGGAATTGATCGCATATGGGTATGGCTCATCAACTTCGAAAGGGAGAAAATATTGTTATAGTAGATCCATGTTCCAGCATCTTCCATCATAATTAATTAGGGAACTAATAAGGGTATCTTTGTCCATATCCAATACTTTGGTTATTAATCGAAAAGAATTAGGCCTTGGTATCCACTTGTCTTGTTTCACCTTTACACTCCGACCATCGCCAATCCTCCATCTCATTCCCGCGTCAACTACTTTCTTCGCCTCCAGTAAACTGCGCCAAGTACGAGATGGGTACAAGCCTAGCTTTGCCTCCATAATAGAAGATGATGGAAAATCTTTAGATTTTAAAACTTTAAGGGAGAATTACACCCAGACCTCCTGAGGTTTGTCACTTAATCACTCAGACCCCCTGATATTTGAAATATTACACACAGACCCCCTGAAGTTTGTACGCGCATAACACTTAGACCCCTGCTGTAAATATATCAATTAATAAATTACACTTAGATCCCCTTAAAATTTGTAGATATATAATACTTAGACTCCTTAAGCTTAAAATATTATACTTATACCAAAAATATTCTAATTAAAGATAGAATATCAAATATTTTAAATTTTACAATCAAAATTTATGTTCTATTGTATTATTTATTGAAATAAAATTAAAAATAAAAATTTAATTTTTTCTTAAAAAATCGTAATTAATATACAATTATACTATCTATTGGAATAAAGCTAAAAAATCGAACAAGGGGTCTAAATCATTCATAATAGAACATAAATTTTACATCTAAAATTCATGTTCTATTATGTCATTTATTGAAATAAAATCAAAAATAAAAATCTAGTTTTAAAAAAAAAATCATAGTTAATATATAATTATATTATCTATTAGAATAAAATTAAAAAATTAAATAAGGGATCAAACTGTAATGGACACAATATCTTTTAACTTTAATTGAGATAGTTTGGTATTTTAATTTGGTCGTTTAAGCGACCAAATTAAATTTCAATAGACAATATAATTGTATACTAATCACGATTTTTTTAGAAAAATTGAATTTTTAGTTTTGATTTTATTTCAATAAAAGATTCAATAGAACATGAATTTTAATTGTAAACTTTAAATATTTGATATTTTATCTTTGATTGAAATATTTTTGGTCTAAGTATAATATTTTAAACTTAAGGGGTCTAAGTAATATATATTTACAAACTTTAAGGAGTCTGAGTGTAATTTATTAATGGATATATTTACAGCATGGGTCTAAGTGTTACGCGCGTACAAATCTCAGGGGGTCTGTGTGTAATATTTCAAATGTCAAGGAGTCTGAGTGATTAAGTGACAAATCTCGAGGGTGTGGGTGTAATTCTCCCAAACTTTAAATAGTATTGAGTCCGGATTCTGAACTAAGCTCCAGAACTGTTTGGCTAACATTGCCAAATTGAATGCCTTCAAGTCCAAAAACCCCATTACTCTTTTTGATTTTGAGGTACGAAGTTTCCTCCAACTAACCCAATAGATTTTCCTTTCGTTTGCCTTTTTTCCCCATCAAAACTTGGATATAATATTGTTAATTTCATGACATAGTGAGCAGAGAAATATGAAGAAAGAGAAAGCATACGTTAGAATTGATTGCGACACTACTTTGACAAGAATCTCTTTCCCCACTATGGAAAGTAGTTTTTCCTTCCACCCTGTATTTTATTCCGTACCCTTTGACGAATGGATCTAAAGATTTCTCTTCTTGATCTACCCACTTCTGCAGGAAGTCCCAAATATTTCTGATGACTTTCAGCTTCCGAAATTTGTAGGATTTCTATCATTCGGCTCTTCTCATCCATGTCCATTACCACTAAACACAACAACAGACTTAGATAAGTTTATTTTGTGTCCTGACACCTCCTCATAGAGTTGAAGGCAATCCTTTATGGCTTGACAATTTTCTTTTGAGTCTTGGCCAAACAGCAAGCTGTCATCCCCAAAAAATAAGTGAGAGACAGTAGGACTGTCTCTTCCAATTGGGAGCCTCTCCACCTTACCCTCTATTTTTGCCCAGCATAATAATGCAAAAACACCTTCTGAACACAAAAGGAATAGGTAAGGTGATAATGGATAACCCTTCCTAATGCCTCTCTTCAGATGAAAACAACCCCATTTCCTCTCCATTAATCACCACCAAGTAGGAGATAGTTTCTACATACGTCATTATCAAACGAATCCATTTCTCGTCAAAACCCAACCATCTCATTGTCATGTCCAAGAAACATCATTCAAACTTGTTACAAGCTTTGCTCATATCTAGCTTAATGGATATATACCCTTTACGACCTTTTGTCTTCCTTCGAATGTAATGGTTCAGCTCATAAGTCACTAAGGCGTTATCGGTAATAAGCCTCCCCGGGACAAAAGCACTCTGGTACTCCGAAATAATCATGGGCAATATCTATTTCAATCGATTAGCTACGACTTTAGCCATAATTCTATAGATTTTATTGCAGAGGTTAATGGGTCGAAACTGCGACATATCTTCCGCAAAAAGGACATTTGGTATAATAACTAAGAGAGTGTAATTCAATTCCGGACAGAAGTTACCCGTATTCAGAAATTCAAGCAATACCTTGATAACATCCTTCCCCACCAAACTCCAATACTTTTGGTAGAATTCAACATTCATACCATCGGGGCCAGGAGCCTTTGTTGGGTGAATTTGATTAGCCACTTCACGAACTTCCTACACGCTAAACTCTTTGATCAGGGACTCGTTCATCTTGGACGTAACCTTTCGGGGAATACAATTAACCACCTCATGAACAGCCTGCTGGGAAGCAAAATAAGTTACGAAAATATTTCACTACAACCTGTTCAATCCGAGTTTGTTCGGTGACCATTCTCCATTCTCATCATTCAGGCCCTTAATAAAATTCCTCTGTAATCACATAGTTGCTTGGGCATGGAAAAATTTGGTATTACGATCTCCCTCTTTGAGCCATAGGGATTTAGACTTTTGCTTCCACATAGTTTCCTCCGCCTCCAAAAGTCTGAGTGTGCAGATGAATTTCTTTCAACTCTTGTTTACTACTAGAATTCAGCTCAATCGCCTGTAGAGAAGCAATCCTTGCCCTGTTAGCCTGTAATTGTCGGCCAACATGCCCAAATTTTTCCTTGTTCCATTTTAGTAATTCCACTCAACACTTTGTTCATAAATTGATGCTCCATTGATCCAGAAATTGGGATACTCTACCCCTTACTAATCACCTCCTTGCATTCTGGATTTTTGGTCTACATAGATTAAAATTTAAAGCGTCTCTTTCTAGCTCTAATGGGGATTGAAGCTACTCCATCTTCCACCTTCAGAATCAACCGGCAATGGTATGAATCAGTAGTTGGTACGTGGACAACTTTGCTATTTGAAAACAAAGAAATCCAAGAAATGGATCCTCATGCTCTGTCTAATCTCTACTTTATAGTAAAAGGATAAACACTTTCGTTGCACCACTTGAAGGGTTCTCCATAAAATCCCAAATCCACAAGTTCACATGTATCAATAACTTCTATGTAATCACGAATTTGCCATGACAGTTTTGTCACTCCCCCATCTTGAAGCGACCATTCAGTTTGGCCAGCAAGTCCCAAGATTTCTGCCTCATAGAAGTATCTGGGTGGCCATAAAAACCCACAAACCTCCATTGTGATTCACTTCCTTCTTGAAGGATTGCCTCAATATGAAAATCTAAAAAAAATTAATACTAATCTCCAATCCCCTCTTCCATAGTAATGTCAAACCTCCGGATCTTCCTCTAGCATCTACAATCAGGCCTTGAGTGAACCCGATTTTGTGTTGAATACCCATGAATTCTGTTGCTTTTAGCCTTGTATCCATCAAGAAGATAAAGGTGGGAACTTCTCACTTCACTAACTCATAAAGGGCACGAACTGTCCCAGGGTTCCCAAGCCCTCGGCAGTTCCAAATTACACCAATCATTGATGTCGGCAGGACTGAAGATCAGTCTTCACTGCTAGTATTTTTGTAGGTGGGTTCCCATTAGAGAGCTTCGCGTTCTTTGTAACAGTATCAAGACATAGCTTTTAATCATCCGCAGTCCTTCACTTCACACCAATTGACACTTTCTGAATATCTCAATTCTCTTGCCTTAAAGGAGTATTCAGAACCTAACTCCTTTTCCTTTCTCTTGTCTGGATTGGATTCTGGGTCTTTGAGGTTATTGGGGATTTGTTGAAATTGATAGAGGAAAAGGAGAGAGTTTATTGGTTGCTTATATAGTCTTAGTTGGGCCATTTTTTGTTTTAACAGGTATAACTTTTAAAGTATAACCCATTTCAGTTAAGTCTTGGGCTATATCAGATTTAAGCTCCACATCCACCAAGCTGGACTCGTCTATTAAGGTGGAGCTTTGGGCCTGGCCTAAAAGATCATTCTGACCACTGGGTATAATCTCATGCCCCTCTTCATTCAAAATTCTTGAGACATTAACTTGTCCTACTTCACCTCTCCATATCCCACTAGATGCCAGAGTCCATTGGGATATTGCCCAAGATTCTCCATTACACCCACATTTACAGGATTCTCAGTTATGAGATGATTCAACTGTCCGCAATCAGCCCCTCTTCACATATTATCGTAAATTCTCTGGTCTGATTTATGCACCATATAAGACTCTACCGGACCACCATCATTTGGCAAGGAGTTGATCGAATTTTCTCCATTTGGGTGGTATCTATGGATTTAAAAGATTTTCCAGTTGTGGCACTCAGCCAAGGGTCATATTGGCTTTCTTTACAAGCACCTTCTTTCGTGTCCACCTTCATATACCTACAATACTTCTCTATATGTCCTATTCTTCCATAGGAGAAACAAAGATATGGGAGTCTTTCATAATGAAACAAAGCGAAGCAATTATTTCCTTCCGGGTCCTGTATTTTTATATCCCTTCGCTACAGGAATGAAACAGAGATTTCAATCCTTAAACGCATGAATCGTTGGCCATTGCCACCAAATTTCTCTCTTATCTCCACCACTTCAAATTTTGAGAAGCTATGAGCCCCCGTTAAAGCCATTTCTTTTGTATCACTCCCTAGAGATCCTTTGCGCTTGAACCCAGAAGAATGCCATATCAAAACACAGGTTACTCAAAAGATTGTTCCTTACCCACTCATGAATAATGATCAACTGGTTATCAAAGCACCATGGGCCTTGACGAAGAAACTTCCATTTGTCCTTTATTTCTGGAAATAAGAACTGGAATGTGTTGGAGTCCACCGTAATAATCTTGAGTTGTTTGGAATCCCACACAGAGGTCATTGTGGTTTCCAATGCCAGAGAATGTATTAGTTTAACCGATATGATTTTACCAAATAAATTCTTCTCACATTCTTGTATACCTCCTGCAATATCCACCTTATCGAAATCAATAAAAGTCTCATCTTCCTCAGTTAAGGAAAACGAATGGAATTGGTTTATTACGCTTTCTACAGTGGCGTAACCGTCAACTAGAAGAGTGTAATAACAAACCGGGGTGATAAAAACTGTTAAAGAAATAGGAATATAAGTGAAAAAGATGCATGTGAATAAAGGGGGGGATTGAAAGAAGATTGTTGGGGCAATGGAGACAATGAAAGAAAAGTATGATTTTACTGAACCTAAACCCTATGGGAAGGGAAAAAGAGAGGCTCCTATAGGTTTGCCCTAAGGAGAAGAAAAAACTTTTTTTCGTCCAAAACTTAAATGTCATTTCTAGTGATAACATTTGGGAAAAAAGGGAATAAGCTTGACACTATTTTGAGGTCATTGGGAACAAATGCTATATTTTTGTCACACAACATGAGCTTTGCAAAGGCATAAAGTAAAACAACAATGCTGCGTTCACTAACTTTTAATTAATTTTTCTTTATTAAGTCATATGGACATTTTAATAGATGACTTCTAGTAGGTCCTACTAATCATCCAACTTATGTCTAGTAGAGAGCAATACTACTTGAGGTAAGTAAAATGAGTCTCATATTTCCCACATTTGGTAAGTAAAAAATGCATCAGAAATCCCATTCAGATTTTATCCCAACCCAGTTTGAAAAGTCAATTTTAACCCATATATATGAGTTAAATAAAACCCAGGGGGGCTGGGATTTTTTTGCTAGATAGAGTAACTAATGCAAATGACTGAATTGTACTATTATCTTCTCCTTCTCTCTCTCTTTCTCATCTGCCTCGTCTCCTCCTCTTGTTTCTTTATAGATCTGAATTTTTTTTTTCAAACAAATCTGTTGTCAAAACAAGGCTCAATCGACATACCTCAAGAAGACCAAGAAGTCTTCTCCAACAACACAACTAATTTAAATATTAAACTAACTATAATTAAGTAATATCTTATTTGGACTAAGATTAATCAACAACTAATAATAAAATAACTAATTAATAAAAGCTTGAGTTAATTTTTCAATAGTCCTCGTAATATATGAACACCCGTCCAGAGGATAAGAAATTAGAACATATTTAAAAATTACATGTAAGAAAATTTTGTTTGAAATTGGTCAAAGGCTAATTTATAAACTAAACATGGTATTGGATTGGATAGGTTAGAGCATCTCCAAGGGAGATGTCAAATGTTATATGTCAAATTTAAATTTGAAGGTCTATGTGACAATTTGACATAAAGTATTTGACATCTTTACCTTACACTCCAACTGATATGTCAAATGTTATATGTCAAATTTATGTGATGCATGGCTAGGAAGTTGAGATATGCTAGGATTGAGCAATGCTACGTGAACTTAAAAAGTAAACTTGATAATTACAACTATTGATTTCACTGTGGGTCTCAGTATTTTTTGGGACGCACTACCTATTTAATGGTTGTGATTATCAAGTCTACTTTTTAAGTTCACGTAACATTACTCGCTAGGATTTGATATTTGAGATGAGATATTTGGCAATATATCAAATTTGGCATCATACTAAAATTTGGTCAACACGGTCATCATTTGACATAACACAGTCAACATTTGGTATAATTGTTGGAAGTGGAGAGGATGCCAAAAAACCCGTTGAAGTTTTCTGGTATTTGACAACTCGATTAGAGCTGTTTTTAGAGACAAAATAGTCAATGGTACCATATTCCATCGCGCTTCTCTATGGACCCAACAGAAATATTATGTGTTATCCAAACACTAGAAATGATAGGATATAACCATTAAATTCTAATCAGTCCAATGAGAGGTAAGTTTGAGTTGAATAAGAAATAATATATTTTTAAGATCTGATTAGTCTGGTAGGACCTACTAATCATCCACGTTGCGTGTTGTGTGAAGATTTGATTAGTAAATATTTTTTAAGAATAAAGTTGGGGAAAACAAATTAAGAATGTGAACGTGCATTCATGCACTTGCCTTTGTTGCTCACCTATAAATATTCTCCAAAAAATCTTAACAGAAAAAAAAACACCAGACGTTGAAATGGTTTACAGGCCATCTGGTTCAAAGCCAAAACTATTCGTTCTCGCTCTCATCATTCTCTCTCTAATCCTCCTCCTCGTAACCACCACTTTCCGACCAAACCCTCTTCAAAACCACCATATTCATCGCCTCTCCCCTCAACTATCTTACCATTTTCCAATCAAGCAGTACCACCTAAAATGGTACCATGTCATCAAAGAAGAAATCAAGGATAAAAACATAAAGATTGGTTTGGTTAACATGGATGAAGAAAGTGATGAACTGCATGGATTAGAAGAGGCGGTTCGGGTACGATTTGATCGTGTGGCTGAGAATCTTCAGTGGAAGGACTTTTTTCCTGAATGGATTGATCAAGATGAGATCTTTGGCCAGCAGAAGTGTCCAAAAATCCCAATGCCACGGGTCGGGGACCACCGGGGGATCAACGTGGTCGTTGCTAGGGTTCCGTGTGGAAGAAGGGTTCATAAAGAATGTGTCAGGGATGTGCTCAGGTTACAAGTTAATCTAGTGATTGCTAATCTGTTGGTCAATAGTGGATCAACTGATCATGAAGCTGATCGGACGGTTTATGTTGTTTTTATCGGATCTTGTGGACCCATGTGGGAGATTTTTAGATGTGATGATCTCTTGTGGCATGAAGGGAAGTATAGGGTTTATAGGCCTGATTTGAGAAGATTGAAGCAGAAGGTTCTCATGCCTGTTGGGTCATGCCAGCTTGTACCTCCATTTTCACAAGCAGGTCAGTCTCTGGTTGTCTTTTGTGTTCATCTTCCAATTTCTAAGGAAACTTAGCATCACCAAAAAAGCAAACAGAAAAGAAAATTAAGGGAAAAAAAAAGGGTCAGGCAATTAGAAACGCAAGGCTAACGTTTCTTCACCAAACCAATCATTAATTAAGATATATTTTTCCTTTTCACTTGATTATGATCACTTTCCCTTTTGGCCTAAAGCATTTTCCAATGTATATTTATACGTATAAGTCGTGGTGACAAATCTGATATGGATATAAAGAAAAGTTTATCTATTTGTGCTTGATGGTTGAGTTGGCTTATTCATTGCTTAGCATCAAATTTTTTTTTTTTCCTTGGTTGTGAAAATTGTGTTTAGTAGTAGAGGAATGATATATGCACTTAAAAAGTGGACTTAAAATGTGTATTTGATAATCACAACCATTGATTTCACTATAAGTCTCAGCATTTATTGGGACTCATTACCTATACAATAATTATGATTATCAAGTACACATTTTAAGTCAACATTTTAATTCTAATAGTAAGGATCAAAATATTGATATATCATAGCGTAAATATGAATGAATGAATTAATTTAGCATAATGGTTGGTGGTTTTTAAGGAAAACGAATGGAATTGGTTTATTACGCTTTCTACAATGGCGTAATCGTCAACTAGAAGAGTGTAATAACAAACCGGGGTGATAAAAACTATTAAAGAAACAGGAAAACAAGTGAAAAAGGTGCATGTGAATAGAGGGAGATTGAAAGAAGATTGTTGGGGGCAATGGAGACAATGAAAGAAAAGTATGATTTTACTGAACCTAAACCCTATGGGAAGGGAGAAAGAGAGACTCCTATAGGTTTACCCTAAGGAGAAGAAAAAAAAAATTCATCCAAAACTTAAATGTCATTTCTAGTGATAACATGTAGGGAAAAAAGGGAATAAACTATCAAAAGGACTTAATTGTTCTAAAAGAAATAGGACATGACTTACCATTTTTCTTAACACAAAAGAAGAATTTATTTGTAATTTTTTGAGTTAGAATTGTCGACCTATGAGTCAATAATAATTGATCAATCACCTAACCAAAACTTTGAGTTTGTTGTGGGTGATCCGACCTAATCTTAACCATTGATTTGAATCATGCAATTGGGATGAAATTGAACTTCATGCTTTGAATATCAGTTCAACTTAAGAGGAGCTAGACACTATTTTGAGGTCATTGGGAACAAATGCAATATTTTTGCAACACAACATGAGCTTTGCACAGGCGTAAAATAAAACAACAATGCTGCGTTCACTAACTTTTAATTAATTTTTCTTTATTAATTCATATGGATATTTTAATAGATGACTTCTAGTAGGTCCTACTAATCATCCAACTTATGTCTAGTAGAGAGCAATACTACTTGAACTTAATTTATTGATCTAATTTGTTGATTAATCAGTCACAACTATTGGATTGACAATGAGTCTCATATATCCCACATTTGGTAAGTAAAAAATGCATCAGAAATCCCATTCAAATTTTATCCCAACCCAGTTTGAAAAGTCAACTTTAACCCATATACATGAGTTAAATAAAATCCAAGGGGGCTGGGATTTTTTTTTGCCAGATAGGATAACTATGCAAATGACCATATTGTCCTATTATCTTCTCCCTCTCTCTCTCTCTCTCTCTCTCTCTCTCTCTCTCTCTCTCTCATCTGCCTCGTCTCCTCCTCTTGTTTCTTTATAGATTTGATTTTTTTTTTTCAAACAAATCTGTTGTCAAAGCAAGGCTCAGTCGACATACCTCAAGAAGACCAAGAAGTCTTCTCCAACAACACAACTAATTTAAATATTAAACTAACTATAATTAAGTAATATCTTATTTGGACTAAGATTAATCAACAACTAATAATAAAATAACTAATTAATAAAAGCATGAGTTAATTTTTCAATAGTTCTCGTAATATATGAACACCCGTCCAGAGGATAAGAAATTAGAACATTTTTAAAAATTACATGTAAGAAAATTTTGTTTGAAATTGGTCAAAAACTAATTTATAAACTAAACATGGTATTGGATTGGATAGGTTAGAGCATCTCCAAGGGAGATGTCAAATGTTATATGTCAAATTTAAATTTGAAGGTCTATGTGACAATTTGACATAAAGTATTTGACATCTTTACCTTACACTCCAACTAATATGTCAAATGTTATATGTCAAATTTATGTGATGCATGGCTAGGAAGTTGAGATATGCTAGGATTGAGCAATGCTACGTGAACTTAAAAGTAAACTTGATAATTACAACCATTGATTTCACTGTGGGTCTCAGTATTTTTTGGGACGCACTACCTATTTAATGGTTGTGATTATCAAGTCTACTTTTTAAGTTCACGTAACATTACTCGCTAGAATTTGATATGTGAGATGAGATATTTGGCAGTATATCAAATTTGGCATCATACTAAAATTTGGTCAACACAGTCATCATTTGACATAACACAGTCAACATTTGGTATAATTGTTGGAAGTGGAGGGGATGCCAAAAAACCCGTTGAAGTTATCTAGTATTTGACAACTCGATTAGAGCTGCTTTTAGAGACAAAATAGTCAATGGTACCATATTCCATCGCGCTTCTCTATGGACCTAACAGAAATATTATGTGTTATTCAAACACTAGAAATGATAGGATATAACCATTAAATTCTAATCAGTCCAATTAGAGGTAAGTTTGAGTTGAATAAGAAATAATATATTTTTAAGATTTGATTAGTTTGGTAGGACCTACTAATCATCCACGTTGTGTGTTGTGTGAAGATTTGATTAGTAAATATTTTTTAAGAATAAAATTGGGGAAAACAAATTAAGAATGCGAACGTGCATTCATGCACTTGCCTTTGTTGCTCACCTATAAATATCCTCCAAAAAATCTTAACAGAAAAAAAAACACCAGACGTTGAAATGGTTTCCAGGCCATCTGGTTCCAAGCCAAAACTATTCATTCTCGCTCTCATCATTCTCTCTCTAATCCTCCTCCTCGTAACCACCACTTTCCGACCAAACTATCTTCAAAACCACCATATTCATCGCCTCTCCCCTCAACTATCTTACCATTTTCCAATCAAGCAGTACCACCCAAAATGGTACCATGTTATCAAAGAAGAAATCAAGGATAAAAACATAAAGATTGGTTTGGTTAACATGGATGAAGAAAGTGATGAACTGCATGGATTAGAAGAGGCGGTTCGGGTACGATTTGATCGTGTGGCTGAGAATCTTCAGTGGAAGGACTTCTTTCCTGAATGGATTGATCAAGATGAGATCTTTGGCCAACAGAAGTGTCCGAAAATCCCAATGCCACAGGTTGGGGACCACCGGGGGATCAACGTGGTCGTTGCTAGGGTTCCATGTGGAAGAAGGGTTCATAAAGAAGGTGTCAGGGATGTGCTCAGGTTACAAGTTAATCTAGTGATTGCTAATCTGTTGGTCAATAGTGGATCGACTGATCATGAAGCTGATCGGACGGTTTATGTTGTTTTTATCGGATCTTGTGGACCCATGTGGGAGATTTTTAGATGTGATGATCTCTTGTGGCATGAAGGGAAGTATAGGGTGTATAGGCCTGATTTGAGAAGATTGAAGCAGAAAGTTCTCATGCCTGTTGGGTCATGCCAGCTTGTACCTCCATTTTCACAAGCAGGTCAGTCTCTGGTTGTCTTTTGTGTTCATCTTCCAATTTCTAAGGAAACTTAGCATCACCAAAAAAGCAAACAGAAAAGAAAATTAAGGGAAAAAAAAGGGTCAGGCAATTAGAAACGCAAGGCTAACGTTTCTTCACCAAACCAATCATTAATTAAGATATATTTTTCCTTTTCACTTGATTATGATCACTTTCCCTTTTGGCCTAAAGCATTTCCCAATGTATATTTATACGTATAAGTCGTGGTGACAAATCTAATATGGATATAAAGAAAAGTTTATCTATTTGTGCTTGATGGTTGAGTTGGCTTATTCATTGCTTAGCATCAAATATTATTTTTTTCCTTGGTTGTGAATAAAGGGATTTGAAGTTGTGAAAATTGTGTTTAGTAGTAGAGTAATGATATATGGACTTAAAAAGTAGACTTAAAACGTATATTTGATAATCACAACCATTGATTTCACTGTGAGTCTCAGCATTTATTGGAACTCATTACCTATACAATGATTATGATTATCAAGTACACATTTTAAGTCAACATTTTAATTCTAATAGTAAGGATCAAAATATTGATATATCATAACGTAAATATAAATGAATGAATCAATTTAGCATAATGGTTGGTAGCTTTTATTGCTACCTAAATTTCTTCTACAATTTGGGTTTTGGAAACTTTCTTTCTAAGCAAGAGTAATGGCACTTGAAAACATGCAACCCTGGTTTCTAATACATAACTGGTTTGGCTTTCTAAGTTTTGATTCATAGATTAATGGTGTAGGTGACGGGTGACCAATATCACGGTTTAATTGAATACCTGCATTTCCATTCCAAACTTGAAAATTTAAACCTGTGGTTGATTTTTGTTATTGTGCACTGCAACCTTATAGTCTCTACTTAGCAATTTTGTTGTCTCATCTATCCTCTAATTATGAGGTCATATCACATACCCTATTTTGAAAGGGCTAATCCTCCACCTCAAACTCATAACGTTCAAATTTATCTCTCTTTTGACTTGGTTGTAATTCAAATTCAGGTCGAGAAGTATGGAAACGGCATGAAAATTCATTAACAAGTACCACCCTCTACCCACCAAGAGAGGCTTATGTGACTATCCTTCACTCTTCAGAATCATATGTCTGTGGTGCAATAGTTTTGGCCCAGAGCATAATTCAAACCAACTCCACCAAAGACCTAGTCCTCCTCGCCGACGACTCAATCTCCACCAAGTCCCTCCAAGGTCTCCGAGCAGTCGGATGGAAGATCAAGCACATCAAACGCATCCGAAGCCCTGGGGCCGAAAAAGATGCATACAACGAGTGGAATTACAGCAAGCTCCGAGTATGGCAACTAACAGAGTACGAGAAAATCATATTCATAGACGCCGATCTTATAGTTCTCAAGAACATTGATAAGTTCTTTGTCTATCCACAAGTATCAGCTGCTTCAAACGATAAGTTTTTGTTCAATTCTGGGGTTATGTTAGTTGAGCCATCAAAGTGCATGTTTGAAGCCCTAATGAAAAAAAGATTCACTTTAGCTTCATACAATGGTGGCGATCAGGGTTTTCTCAACGAGGTTTTCACGTGGTGGCACCGGTGGCCATCGAGGCTGAATCATCTGAAGGTATTTGGGAACAATAGTATCGATAACCCAAAACACGAAATCTCCAAGAATCTGTATATGATACATTACTTGGGTGTGAAGCCATGGATGTGCTATAAGGATTACGATTGTAACTGGGATGTGAAGAAGCATAATTTGTTTGCAAGCGACTCGGCTCACCGGAGGTGGTGGCAAGTTTACAGGGCCATGCCTAAGAAGCTGAGGCCGTATTGTGCTCTGAGTAAACGTATGGATTCGAGGATAAGAACGTTGAGAGTGAGAGCTAGAAATGTGAGTTTTCCTGATGTGCATTGGAAGATCAAAGTGAGAGATAACACAAGGCATTGATTGTGATGATCTTACTCAGAGCAAGCAAGATCTTGGCTCCGCTGTTCTTTCCAAAATGAAGGTTGTCCATGGCAGAGACCGAGAGTGAGCTTTATTTTTATGGTTGTTTATGGTTATTTTTATAGCATTACTCTCTGGTATTTAACACTCGTAGAACTTTTCCCTCCTTGGTTAATCAGTTTATGTTTGGGCAACTTTTATGTCGTCATTGGGGGAAATTAATAGTCCAATAAATAAATAATTTGTAATTCTTAAAATGTAAGTAAATATAGTATATAAAACTTAATTATAATTTTATGCATCTAATCATTAATTTGACCTATTTTGTTACCATAATCTACTATGGTATGGTAGATCAAGTTAACAACTTCAAAAATACTTTTCAATCTTACTTTACTCTCCTTCATTTTCATGAAAATTCTCAAACTTTTTCTGAAATTCCTAACATGATTAAATCTTTCATGTATGAATTAATAAGCCACCATTGGTAAAAAACTATGGCAGAGTTACCATCTTTACATTATTTCAGAAAAGAAAAGAACATCCAAGTTCTGCTATTTTTGAGAAGGAACAAAAACATAAACCAAGAAGGTTTACACTAAAACAACAAACACCCACAAATTATCGGAACTATTATTGCCTTGCCATCTTAGTAATGGTTTTGGTCTTCTCCTCAATTTTGTTCATGGAATTAGTATTTGAAATCTGCAACTTCTCTTTCAACATTTTTTCCAACTGCCTCAGACTCATATCTGATATATTATTGGGTGATCCATTTATAAGGGTAATGTTCCATTTAGGAAAAATAGTACAGGAGGATATCTGATCCCCAACTAAGGATGCTAGATGTTACTTTAAACACTAATTAATGTGGGGTATTTCCTAGCTTATAATATGAGGGTGAATATTTGGTAATAACTGCAAAAAGGTAAGACATAGGCAAAAATACAATTCACCCAATCAGTCACTACCTTCAAATCCACTGGTAATTTTAATGTTCATATGCTTTTTTTGTACAATGTGTGATGACATGGGTTAGTTTTATGAGTAATGCTACTTACACTTAATTTTGTATTTTAACTTCTTGTTATTATACTAATCATGGGTCTCCGTATGAGATAGGTCCAATGTCATCTAATAAATTAGATCAGCAAACCAAGTGTAAACAATATTTGTTATGAAATTGATGTAATTGACAACTTCTATAAAGTCAATTGATTTGTGTTTCAACTAAAAATTCATGGTCATGAAGTTTATGAAAATTGAAGACCATGCAAGATGTGAAGAAAAAGCTCAAGCTTCATGCTACATTTGAAGACTTCTTGGAATCCATCAAGCTTAGGTGAGGTAAAAACTTAGATACTTAGTTGCCTTGGTTTGATTTTTGAGATCAATTGTTAGACCATGTAAGCTATAAATACTTTTTTTTTTTTTTTGGTATTAAAAATGGATTTAGGAGAGAAGATGTTTAAAAATGGATAACTACATGATTTCTTTTTAAAGTCTGTTTAATATATTCAGCAAAACTATCGATGTGATTGATTTTCTCTGCCCACCATCTAGCAAATTAGGCAGTTCGTTATCCACATAATTTTTTTTTTATTTTAAGGTTATGTATACTTCATCGCATAATAGTTGAGAAGATGTGTGATATTTATATCGAATGACTCTTTGTTTGGATCGTACTGATATTCTGAATAGAATAACTCTAGCCATGAAATTAAATAGATCTAATCCATCAAATAGTTTCCCTTACTTACTATAGTCATTAACCACGTTCTGAGTAACAAGGATAGAGGGTTCATAGTGTTGAAGGAAAAACTCAACTATAGTAGCACTCTTGATCTGTCTCTCTCCTATTTCTATTCCTTTTTTAATATGTTTTGTTTTTTTTCTTTTTTTGGTTCAAACTTTTCAGTTTCACTATATATAACATTATAAGGGGATTTATATTGAAAAAAAAATTCAATGTCCATTTAATTATTAAATTAAGTATAAAAAGCCTGTATTTGGAGTCTATATGTTTGACATATCTATTAAGTATATAAAAGGCTGGTCTTGGAACCTATTTGTTTGATATATTGATTATAGATGGCCTTTTAGACTTTTGAAAAACTGAGCAAGTTCTGGATCATTGATGTTCTATTGAATATGTGATTGGAAATCAAAGTTTTAAGCCTTCCGCAGAATATGAAAGTCGATTAGGCACTTAAATATTACCATTTATTAGTTGTGGCATGAATATTAAACCTAGACAGTTGTATTATCAACAAGATAGTATATGGTAGCATTTGTTTTTGGCAAAAATAGTTCAAGACTATTAAAATAAACAATACTTTATACACCACAAGCCCACGTGCTGTGCATGTGTGCTCTAACTAGCCAAAATTGATTGAAATTCAGCATAAGTATTTCTTGAATCATAACTGGCCAAAGGCCCAGCTGCAATATGTCTACTTTCTGGTTGATAACATTTGTTTATCACATAATTAACCAAGATCATAAGCAGGGGTGGGGTGTCAACTCTGACCGTTGATACGGATTCGACACGAATGATTATAAAATTAACACGATTATTAAATACACATAATAAATAATCTAAACTAATATTTAATATTCATAACACACTAAATAGATTTAGTTTTTCGTGGGTCTTGACACAAACAAGACACGAATAACAATGACACGACACGAATAATACGACATGCGGGTCACACGAACACGATACGATTGACACCCCTCATAAGATACTGTTTCACGTCTCTAAGCAATCGTTCATGCCTCCTGATATTATATGAAAGACCCGAATACCTACCCTAGTCGGATTTCAAAATATCTCACTTGAGAGTTAAAGAAACTATGTTTAGGTTTACATTGATTTCATTCTCAAAACCATGATGTCAAACAAAGTTGATACTACATTGTCATTATCTCTAGTTTTATGAAGAGTTTATGTTGTAAGAAAAAGGCAAATGTATTGTTCAAACAAGTGAAGGAATTGTCAGCCAACCATTTTTGTCCCAATTAATGTTTTCCATGATTATTAGCGGAAACAAATGCAATTTCTAAACAAATGGTCTCAAACTTTAGACTCTTCTTCTAGAGCACAGGCCATGCAAATGCTAAGCTCTTGGACTACCTCACCATATTCCCTGACATTTGGCAATATCATTAAAGACGATTGAGATTTACATATCTCACCTACTATAATATCTATATAATAAAGTAGAATGATTTTGAATCTAAGAGACAAAGAGCAGCTCGGATCGTTTTGAGATAAAAAAAGGCATCATCCAACGGCCGACGATATTTCAAACTGTCTCAAGCTATTGACGTCTCAGATCGTTTAGATCCGACGTACCATATTAGCTCTTGAGAATTTTTTGCCGCTCAAAACTTTTACTTTCCAAAACTAACATCCCTAAATTTAATTCCCCAACCCAATCAAATTCGACAATTAAGCGATATCTCATTCCTCAACTCTGTCTCTCTTTTCCTAAAATACAGATTACAACTCTTATCATTATTTCCCTGATTTTATTTCCTATGTTAAGGGATCACTTTCTATACTTTGACATTGACTGTCTCTCACACTCATATTTCATGATTCTCTTTCCAAACTGAGACACATGTCTCCCCAAAATTCTATCCTAATACTACTGCTCTCCATCTTTACTGTTCATATCACACACACATCTTTACTATACATATATATATATATAGTACAAAGATCGAAGACATACTATATCTACATGTTATATCTAGGGAAAAATTTCATTTAAACACCATGTAGTTGAGTCTAAATTCAATGACCACCCCTATAACAATAACTTTTGTCTCTATCAGTAGATAAAATAATGATTTAATTAAATATTTTGTGAAAATACTAAAATTACCCTTTATTATATAAATAGATTAAAATGTCATCAATTTTTTCCCCATTATATATGCGCTAACCAGCCAACAAACATAATTTCAATCAGTATATTATCCCAATGAATTTTTTATTTTAAAGCGTTGTATTATAACTTTGTTATAATATTAGTCATCATATTATCACTCATTTGATTACATAATCAAGGTTTTATAATTTTTATATTTTTTTATCATAATAATTTTTATAGTTAAAAATGATG
The DNA here is from genome assembly GCA_951799425.1 of Ilex aquifolium. Taxonomy (NCBI): domain Eukaryota; kingdom Viridiplantae; phylum Streptophyta; class Magnoliopsida; order Aquifoliales; family Aquifoliaceae; genus Ilex; species Ilex aquifolium. Next base: position 25,234,139 of record OX637396.1, on the reverse strand, counting down.
AATAATAATAATGTCAAAATCTCATCTATTTCTAATTCCTTTGCTATCATATGTCCTCCACGTCGCCCGAACGCTTATCACACATCATACTTCATATATAAAATTTAAAATTATTTGATAAAATTTAATATTAATTGAATAAATTTGATCTTAATTTTGATAAATTTAAATATTAATTTAGTTTAATTTAATAAAATTAAATATTAATTTAGTATTAATTTGATTGAATTTAATGTTAATTGAATAAATTTGAATGTTGTTTTAATAAAATTGAATGTTCATTTGGTGTTAAATTAAGGAAATGACATTAATTTGATAAGGTTAAATTTTAAATTATTGGAATTTAATATTCTATTTAATAAATTAAATAGTTTAATTTAATAAAATTAAATGTCAGTTTGATGTTGATTTGATAAAAATAAATAATAAATTAATATTAAATTAAAGAAATAATATTAATTTGATGAAATGAAATATTAAATTAATATAACTAAATGCTAATTTGATAAAATTAAATATCAATTTTGTGTTGATTTGATGAGATAAAATGTTAATTTAGTTTAAATTAAATAAATAAAATTAATTTGATAAAATTGAATATTAAATTGATCAAAATAAAGGCTAATATAATATAACTAAAAAAGAGTGCATTGAAATTTCAGAATCAAAAGAGGGTGTTGTTAAAGTTAGGTTTATTTATAAGAGGTGTAGATAAAATTTACCCTATAAAATACTCGGGGATATTTTTATAAATCAACCATCGCCATTAACGGTGTAACCCGACAATCACTAACAGGGAGTGACAGTGAAATATCAAAATTGGAAGGAGGTGTCATTGAATTTAGACCTAATTACAGGGGATCTGGATGAAATTTTCCCTTATATCTATACAAATCTATATAATAAAATACATAGGAAGTTGAATTTTATCCCCTATACATTTCCCCCCTCAAAAATCATCACATCACTCATTTCTATCATATGCTAAACCATTTAATATTTGATTAATTTGTAATTTAACATAATTTTTATTTTAGATATATTCATACACGAGGATCTGTTAAAAAAATTTATCGAATTACATATTTTGAGAAAATTTTGTCAATATCTTTAAGAAAATAATGGGTAAAAATAAATTTTGAATGATTTAATCAAATAAATGAAGAAAAGAAAAATTATTATTTAATATAGTGATATCGATTTTTTAGGACTCGAATTTTTTGTTCTATCGTGCCTTCAGGCACGGGTTATGACTAGTAATATAATATAATACAACGTTATGCCATGGTCTCTCCACAAAGCCTAATTATATTGCTGCGGAATCAGCAATCTTTCCTAAGCCATCACAACCATAGATCCTAAGAGATAAAGGATACCAATAGTTCAGAAACCAAAAATATAGATGGGAATATTTCCTCAGAGTGCACAGAACTAATTGAAAGAAAGTATAATTAAGATATGAAAAGGCATTATTGAAGAAGGAATTATAGGTCCTCAATACATTTTAATGTCAACACCCATATATATTGACGATCCACCTCCATTAAAGAGACAAGTCGTGCCTTCCTCTAACGATCTCGACAAACCCGTATTTGAAAAGCCCACGTATGACAATATGACCGTTGGAAAAGTCGCTTGGAGGAAGTGGGAGCCACCTCCTAACCACTAGCCACGATGTTGAGCCAAAAACCTTTGACTTTCAAGCAAAGGATGAAAAAGAATGATATAAAAAAGTCTTACAAGGAGAGGATGACTGAGCTTAAAAAATAAATCAGGCCGAACAAGATTGAGAAGAGCAAGAAGAGAGAGTGAGGAGAAGGACAATATTTCAAGGTCTAAGACTAAGCTTTAGAAGATCACTAATCCGATGATTGCCAAATCTAAAGAGAGGAAGCAACTGAATGTTGTTCTTGATGACTTGCTTCAGAATAATAAATAATAAGTCTAAATAAATATAATATATGAGTGGTCGATCATTAGCCACTGAAAAATGAAAAAAAAATGATATTTTTAGGTCACAAGGGGATTGGATGAGCTACTGAGGGCCTGTTTGGTTTGCGTTTCAAAAACAGGTATCCGAAAACAGTTTTTGAGAAGAGTTTTAAGTAAATAGTTTTGATATTTTTTGAGATAAAAAACTTGTTTGGTTAGATGATTTCAAAAACAATTTTACAGAACAGAAAATAGTAAAACCTGTTTGGACAGCCTAAATATATGTTTGAACAGTAATTCAAACATTAATAAAAAAATATAAGAAAGTTATTTTTAGATTGATAATTTCATAAAAAAAAAATTCAATAAACCAAACTTTAAAATATAATATATATTATAATATAATATAATATATTATATTATATTATATATTATATAATATTTATATATTATAATATTCTATTATATTATAATATATATTATATTATAATATATATTATATAATATTTATATATTATATAATGGTTATATATTATAATATTCTATTATATTATAGTTTTTTTTTTTTTTTCCAAAGCCACCCAGTGTGGGTGGGGGGTTTGGCAGACCCCTACCTGTATATATAACTAAAAGGGGAAAAGTACAAGGGAGGAGGACAAAGAGTCAAACCTCCAGAAGTACAAAGTGGGAAGATCAAAGCAACAAAGTGGAAACTCCTCACAGAACAAAATAACTGAAAACATAAATGAAAATAAAATTCACCGACGAACATGAGGAGTCTATCGAGCATCCAAAGCGAGGATGCCAACAATCCCAGAAGGAAGGGATGATGAATCAAGAAATCGCTGATTGAGCTGCTGAGAACAAGCCCAATTAGCCATGAAGTCAGCTGCCTGATTCGCCTCCCGCAGGACGTGGCAGACTCTAGCCGAGAGAGAAGTACACAAAAGCCGAATCCGAGCAAGCAGGTAAGCATAAACCCAGCATCCAGTACCCTGAGAATAAACCCAAGAAACCACTGTAGCTAAATCTGACTCCACTACCAACTCCGAAGGTCCCAAATCCGCGGCCAACTCCAACCCAGCACAAACAGCCTGCATCTCCGCATACAGAATAGGCTGATGCCCCAGAAACAAGCCAAAAGCCCTGAGAACTCGACCCTGGTGGTCCTGAATAACACCCCTTGCCGCAGACAGCCCCGGATTGCCTTTAGAACAGCCATCAACTCTGATCTTCAGACAACCTGGTACAGGACGAGTCCAAGCAACCAAGCGAAGAGGCCGAGGCCGAGGAACCAAAACCCTAAGAGAACCCACAAACTCAACCGACTCATCCCGACGCAACTGACTCGAAGCAAACCCAAAAGCAAGCCCAATCAACTGCAAATCGGTCATAACCCTCTGAACCACAACAGGCACCTGGAAGGCTCGACCATCGAACCTATAAGCATTACGTGCCTTCCACAGGTGCCACAGAATAAAGCACGGTAGTAGTACCCGCACATGACCTGCAGAAGGAGCACAACGCCGCCAACAAAGCATTAAAGCATAAGGAGTCTGAAACGGCCAAGATCTGATCCCAAACATCTGATAAAAGTGATCCCACACCTGAACTGCAAGCGGACAATCCAAAAAAAGATGCCTAAGAGTCTCAACAGCCCCACCACACACACACCGGGATACTACATGGAAACCCCGTCTCTCTAATCCATCATCTGTGGCCAGGAAACCATGAAACAACCGCCACATAAAGAATGAGACCTGAGTCGGAATATGCCTCTGCCAGACACAAGAAAACCCAGGCCGAACTGGAGCCACACCGCGAATATTAGCCCAAGCAGTCCTCAAGGAAAAATTCTCATCCAAAGACAAACTCCACCTCATCTGATCAACCCCCTGATCCAGAATCGGAATCTGCACAATCTGCTCAACAATTGAAGAAGGCAAAACTCCCAACAATCGGCCTCTGTCCCACTGTCGACCTGCCCAGTAAGCGGAAACAGGAACCCCAGGAACTGCCCCCGGACACACTAAAGCCAACGGGTAATCCCCCAACCAACAGTCATACCAGAAACTGACCTCGCCGGACCGTACTAACCACCTGATCTTCGGCTCAGCCACGGATCGAATCCCACATAATCGCCTCCAAAGAGGTGAAGCTGGGTAACGAAACTCAATCAGTCCAGGATGGGCGGACCTACAGTACTTGGCCCTCATAAAAGTGGACCAAAGTGACTGTTGAGCACGAAAATTCCACCACAACTTCATCTTACAAGCCTCAGCTAAGTCAGAAAAAGAACGCACCCCTAAGCCGCCCTCATCTACAGGGTAACATACCTTAGCCCAGTGACACCAATGAATCCTCCGATGGGTAGTTGTGTCACCCCACAAGAAACGAGTGAACATCCTCTCTAACTGGTGGAAAACATCCACAGGAGGCCTCAGCACATGAAACAAGTGGATAGGCATCGACGCGAGCACATGACGAATCAAAGTGAGCTTACCTCCAAAGGAAAGCAAGCGATTCGCCCATCCAGAAATCCGCTCGCGCACCTTCCGAATCATCTCATCAAAGTACGAAATTCGAAGATGACCCAAGTAGATAGGGCACCCCAGATAAATAAATGGAAGGTCACGCCTCTGAAACCCAGTGGTCTGTCGTGCAATCACCTCTCTAGAATGCGAGGCACTCGAACTGATATAGAAACTGTTCTTGCTCTGACTAACTAACTGACCAGAGGCAGCCTCATAGTGATGAAGGAAATTCATAACTCGCTGTAAGCTCGACCGGCACCCATTAGCAAAAATAATAATGTCATCAGCAAAAGCCAAATGTGAAACCGAAACCCCAACTCCAGTACTATAAGCCACCCCCGGAAACCTAGCATACAAAGAGTCCAAGCCTCGAGAGAGATACTCTGCAGCAATGATGAACAAACAAGGAGAAAGGGGATCACCCTGCCGCAGCCCCCCCTGCGATTGAAAAAACCCCTGACTAACCCCATTCACCATCACAGAAAACTAGGGCCCCCAGATAGCCCGCCGAACCAAAGAAATCCAGTCCTCAGAGAACCCAAAAGCCCGCAACATCTGGAGTATGAATGGCCAAGACATCCTGTCATATGCCTTAGCCATATCAAGCTTCAGCACGACATTCCCACCCCGGGAACCTCTCCCCAAATCACGAACCAACTCCTGAGCCAAAAGAACACTGTCCTGCAACACTCGGTCCGACACAAACCCACTCTGCGTCGGTGATATGATACGCGGCAACAAGGATGACAGACGAGAAACGAGGATCTTCGTGATCACCTTGTTACTCACGTTACATAAACTGATCGGCCGAAAATCTGCCCAAGTAGAAGGTGACTCCTTCTTGGGCAAAAGCACCACCAACGTGCTCATGAATCCTCGTGGCATAGGAGAACCCTTGAAGTAATCCTGAACTGCAGCCAGCAAATCTGCTCCCACAATGTCCCAGCAAAATTGATAAAAGCGACTACAATACCCATCCGGCCCTAGCGCACTATCAGAATCAATAGAGAACACGACCTGTCTCACATCCTCTATAGTCGGCATAGCACACAACCCAACATCATCTGCATTAGTCACAATAGCTGGAATAGCCGAAAAATCTGCAACCTCAACCTGACCAGCCCCTACAGAGAACAATCCCTGAAAAAAGGACACTGCCGAAGCGCGAATAGCCCCAGGCTCAGTAATCCACTCTGCGTCATCTCCCCGAATCCGATGGACTGAGAGAACATGCCGCTTCTTCCTCACTGAAGCATGAAAGAAACGGGTGTTCGAATCCCCCTCTCGAAGCCAACGGACTCGGGACTGCTGTCTCATAAAGGACTCCTCACACTGTAAAGCCTGCTGCAACTCAGCCCTGGCCTGATGAAGGGCAGCCCGATCTGAAGAAGACCCTGATTGATCATGTGCCACCTCTCTCCTACTAACCTCGGCCTCCGCCTCCTGAACCCGCTGAAACACATTGCCGAACACTTCCTTGTTCCAGACCTTCAGGGTTTGTTTCAACCGAATAAGCTTCGATTGAAACGCAGACATCCCCGAAGCAAACACAGGAAGGGTCCAGCTCTGCCGCACAACCTCCATAAACTCTCTGTGCCTAGTCCAAGTGTGAAGAAACTTGAATCGGCTCGGCCCTCTACTTTGACGCTGATCTCCAGAGATCAACAATGGTGAATTATCTGAACAAGTCCGATTCAGGTGGGCAACCCGAAACACAGAAAAATAAGAACTCCACTGAGCATTCACCACTACTCTATCCAATCTCCTCCAGGTACGTCCATGTGAATGGAGTACCCTCAAACCCAGCATCCTCCAAACCACTAGACAACAAAGCTAAGGAAAATGCATCAATAGCAGACTGAGACTGGGTATTTATATATTATAGTTATATATAATATATATATATATAAATTCGTAGATAAATATATACATATATATACCAATTTATATATATATATTTATATACGAATCTATAAATATATATATACGAATTTATAAATATATATATGTATAAATATATATATATATTTATATACGAATTTTAATAATATTATATAATATAATATATAATATAATATAATAGAATATTATATAATATATTATATTATAATATCTATTATATATATATATATATATATATATATATATATATATATATATATATATATATATATATATTATGAGAGAGAGGAAGAAGTAAAAAAAAAAAAAAGAATGAAGAAATTTGCTCCTAAGGAGACTCGAAGGGCAGACCTCATTAAAATCCAAAATTGTTCTCCTTGTTTTCAAAATTTTTAAAGAAAACTCCGAAAACAAGCTAGACTTGTTTTCTATTTCTTTGACTCCATTCTCAAAATTTTCTAAAATTTGGAGAACAAAAAAGCTAAACAAACAGGTTTTGGGTGTTTTTGAAATTTTGAGAACAAAAAACAGTTTTCGAAATACAAACCAAACACGCCCTGAATTTCTTGAGTTTCAATGGAATATGATGAGCCTAAACATTTAATATCTAGATACAAGAATTGAGAGGGAAAAACCGTGTGTGCAAACAATCAAATCCACAAACACATAGTATGTGTGTGTGCAAATAATTACAAGTATATATAATAAATGATAAATAACGCAAGTGATTTGTTCACGCCGGAACACTCCTCCAGAAAAATCGTGGCGAACCTTCTCAGTTCACCAAAGCCTAATCTACTACTCTCTAAATCAACATATAAATACTTGAGACTTATAACTCAACCAATACTATGGTTAAATGTTTCTTTCATTGTTGTCTTTTCGCTAAAGGTCCTCCTTCGACGTCTAGTATAACTTCACTTAGACCTCCCCACCGCATGGTTCATCTAGACCTCGAGCAATCATGGGCACTCCAACGATCCTCGATATGAACACACCAATGGGTTTATCAAACTATCAAGATCTTCTTCTCCAAGTTGTGAGGTTGGATAAAATCTATAGTGGTAGCCTTTTGGGTTTTAGGAATCTAGGTTATGGTGGAAGCTCTCAAGGTAGAAAGATGTTTTTCTCTATTAAAAATCTCACAAGAGACTTAACCTAGATGTGGGAAAGACTCTCACTATTTATAGGTCCTAAATAAGGATAGTCTTAGTAAATAAAAAAACTTAGATTCACGAACGACCACTCGATCAGTGGGAGGACGATTATAGGGCAGTTGTCACTGGAATGAAAAACACGTTCAAATTCCGACTAAGGCAAGCACCGCTCGAGCGAGCTCATAGAACGAGTCTTGTACTGCCATTCGTGGCTTTTTTCCATTTCTTTTCATAAGTCATAAAGATAATGCTTTATCGAAGGCAAGTGAGTATAGAGCAGCCCCTACATGTTTTTAAGCATAAAATCATGCAAAAATTTGTCTTTTTGGGCACTAAATGGTGTTACTCAAAGAGGGGTCCGATTGTGACTCAAACTATATTTTCAAAACTCAAAAATGATTTAGAAAATATTTTCTTTTAAAATCACCTAGGAGTCATAATCAGATTCCTTCCAATTTCATTTTCATCCTAATCAACCTAAGTTAAAATAACTAAGGGTTTATCTTAGTGTTTAGATCATATTGTCTTAAATATAAAGGTGCATACGGAGGTTGAATAATATTGATTTGACGCTTGATTTCCTCCCTTCAATGACGCTTTCAAATCTTAAGCTTGATAGGATCATTACTATGGAATAGGTTGAGATTTACAATGGACTCCACGAAATTAGACAATTAAAAATATGATCTAACATTCCCGCCCACCCATGGCCCCTCTGCAATACCTAGAGTCTCTGCGCAATGCCCATTCAGATACCTCTGATTGGTACAAAATACCCTCACAGACATTTTCCAAGGAATTGAATACGGTTCATCCTTCAAAAAATTGATTTGCATTCGGATTTCTTATGTTTAATTTCACAGTAAAAAAGCTAAATAAGACAAAGAAAAAGTAAAGGTATGTCTTTGGATCATTATACTCTCCATCTTGTATGACAAACAACTAAATTCATTTTCCTGACTTGGTTTTCTGGTATAGGTTCGACTCATCATCTTGTGCCAAAAATTACATCATCGAGATTGAAGGTTGGGCCAAGGTATGTCTTTGGTATAAAAATCATGGATCTTTGGTTTCTTTGTGATATAGAAATCGTGAATCTGTTAGCATGCCTTTCTATATGAGTATCTATATGGATTAATGTATGTATTTTTGGTAGTGGTGTTGAAATTTATATCCTTTTTATTGTCTTTCCTTTAATTTTTTTTTTTTTATAGTTAGAAATGTCATATTCTTGATAAAATTATGATATTTTCTTCTTGAACTATGTTACAAATTTCCAATAGAGTTGTCTTTTAGTTGTGTGAAATTACCCTTTTGATAAGTGGATATGATAACTTTGGATGAAGCTGGAAAGTTATTGTTTGGTGATGGCCAGGATTCCTGATGTTGAGAAGTAACAAACCATTGTGTTATCTAATTTGAATGATTCAGTGGCTGAAACAAAAGATTCACGAACACACTTTGATTAACGTTCTCATGAAAAAACTCACCCTTCTCTTACATAATTGAGAGATTAGCAGAGCAACTGATTATCATTATTTTAAATTTATCTTATAAAGGGTATGAATCAATTATTATAAGAGAAATTAACTTTTATATTTAATGATGCACATACCCATCATCCTAAAATGAGGAAATCAGCTAGCAAGTAGTTTTTTTTTTCTTTTTCTTTTTCTTTTTTTTTTTGGGGGGGGGGGGGGGGGGGGGGGGGGGGAAGGAGCTTGAACCATTGATCTCAAGAAGACAAAATTTTCACAAGGTAAAGAGTACTATTGGACCAAAGACCCATTGATAACTAGCAAGTAGTTAGGGATGCCAGTAAAATCAGAAAGTTTATCTGTTGTTGCTTGGCTTCTTAATGAGTCTAAGAAAAAAAACATTTTGGACTAGGCACACAAATACCAACTTTAAGAAGGCCAAAGTGGATCCATTTTAAATTTCAATTAATGCCAGGTGTTGCAGGTTTATCACAGACCCAAGGTGTGTTAAAGATGGGTGAAAAGGGTGACCACCCAAGGATTGGATGTCAGACACAACTTGAGGCCAAAATAAATGAAGCAATGAAAAGTATACTATAGAATCCGAGGGTAGCTCCATGAAATCATTTAACCTCCAGACTCTAAAATTCCCAAAAATCAAGAGTTTACGAGAAAACAAATGGTCTGTTTGGTTTATGTTTACAAAACAGTTTTTTGTTCTCAGATTTCTAAAAACAAGGGAGATGTTTGGTTAGTTTTTTTTTGTCTCCAATTTTTTGAAAATTCGAGGAATTGAAATGTGATTTTACAGAACAACAAAATGGTATTATCACTGTTTTCTAAGGCAAAATGAAAACACGGGAAACACTCATCTCCAAATTAATGAGATCTTCCCTTCTAGTTTTGTTGGAGACAAAGAATGGTGACTGCAACTTCTTCTCCACCACTCTCAATGAGCTCTCTCTCTCTTTCTCTCACAACTTTCCCTCTCTCCCTCCCTTTGTCTCTCTCTAATCCAGCTTCAGATTTGTGTATATACACAGATTTGAGCATAGATCTATGTATATGCACAAATCTATGCGCGTCTATGTGCGTGAGTATAGATTTGAGCGTAGACCTGTAGCCTTCTATCTCTCTCACGCAACTCATCTCCCCTCTCTGCAACAAATCTATGTGTGTGTGTGTGTGTATATATATATATGTTGTATTGTGTGATGACTGTGTGTGTGTTTGTTGTATGTGTGGGTGTGTGTTTGTTGTGTATGTATGTTTGTGCTATGTGAGAAGATAATGGAGAGAGATAGAGAGAAAGCTATTGTGTAGGAAGATAATGGAGAGAGGAGAGAAAGAGAGTTGTTGTCTGAGAAGATAATGGAGAGAGGAGAGAGAGAGTTGCTATGTGAGAAGATAATGGAGAGAAGAGAAAGAGAGGGAGAGAAGGCTCCAGAAGACGTGATATCTAACCAGAGAGAAAGGATTTTGTGGTGATAATTTTTTTTTTTTTGTGATCAAAAGTGATAAGTTAAAAATTGGTTTTGTGGATCATTGTCCAAATAGGTTTTACTATTTTTTGTTCTTTAAAACTATTTTCAAAACCAAATAATCAAACAGGTTTTATAATACAAAAATATCAAAAAAATAATTTTTTAAAATTCTTCTCAAAAATTATTTTAGGATACTGTTTTTAGATATACAAACCAAACAGACCCAAAGCTATCTTCAAACAATTTTGCGGGTCCCTGTTTTGGTGGTATGTGTATAATAAGCAAGAATATATAACAAAGTATGGCATCGAAATCAAATAATGTGTTAAAAAGAATTAGCATAAATAGCATGAAAATCATATGATGTGTTAAAAATAAATAGCATAAATATTCAAGTACTCGATAAGATGCACGTTTTCATCCCCAAATTAGTTGTGTGCGTGTATTTGTCATAATTTGATTTAAGGTTTATCCTAGTTTTTTTTTATATTCTTTTGGAAATACTAATCCACAAGCTTTGTAAGAGGCAAAGTTTTTGTGGTGAATATAATGCATAGTCTTTATCAAGCCAGAGAACTAAATTTGAAAATAGTTCACATACAATGTACGTGTGTACCAACTAGTATTTATAATAGTATCTCGTGAAAGTAATATTTACAATAGTCATTGTATCATGTAATGAAAGAGAGAATAAGTGAACCATGATATTGTTATAAATAAAATTTACAATGCCAAGAAAGAATTTTAGATTTATGACCCAAACTAACTTTTACAATCCATATCATAAAAAGATTGATTTATAGGTTTTATAAAAGTAAAATTTTTGCATAATGGTAATTTGTTCAATGATCCGCACTTTGTCACACCCCAATTTTCAACGGTAGACGTAAATTAACTAATAACAATCAAAACTATGAGAGCATAAGTAAAATACCATTAAATAAATCAAAATCACAAATATCAAACATCATCTAAAAAAAACCCCAAAAGAAACATAAATTAACTATTAAAGGTTACATCCAAAAAACCTTAAATAAAATTAAATATCTCATCTAATTATATAATATTTGTAACATTAATCAATATCATCCAAAAATTGCAACTAAAATAGGTAAATAAATCCCTAAGCCTCAAAAGCTGAATCCACATCTTGATCCATTTCAAAATCCAACTCCATATGCTCATCTAGGGTTGTATTCTCTTTGATACCAAAATTTGAAATACATTAAAAAAAAGGGAGAGCAAACGAGCCCAATAGAAAAGTTTCCCAAAACCTAATCAAGGTTTGCAAAATGTACAAAAATAGGCTAGTCTCAATTTTATCCATGAATGAGTGGAACAATTCTCAAACAATAGAGCATAGTAATTATATCTAATGTATGTAGATTGATTAACATGAATACACACACCGAATATATCTGGCCCACATAGAGTGAGGGATAAAGGAACAGCAAGATTACAATAGAATCAATCAGACTGCGGAGATGGAGAGCCTTTAAGAAAGGGAGGGGGTGCAGGAGCATAATACTTCAGAGTAATAAGGTCCCACGGTTTTTCACGTGAATTTGATTATGGTGTGCATCCCCCTTAACCCCTATTGCGTAAAGGGGGGTCCTCCGAAAAAATAAAAGAGAGCACGAGAAAAGTAGCTACAAGTATAGGATAAAATAAAAAGAGGTGCAAAATAACATCTCGGCGAAAGTGTCAACTTTTCTATCCAAGTTAAAAACGGAATTTCATACCTACACACACAGTCATCCAACCGATCCTCGCATGGATACACCATTTTAGTAAGAACGTATACCGATGCAACAATATTTAATGAAATCTTCACAGGAATAATATACTAACCCCACCCCCAACCTTTGCCCCCATGGGTGAATAATACGAATTCTTGGAATCACGCAAGAAATGAAACAACTCCACTACAAGTAATAGGGAACCTTCAAACCTCTCGAGGTAAGAAATGTATCTAAGAACTCTATGATATAAGTTCGAGTACAATCCACGTTCATCACACTTATCCATACAAGAGATAATATTCATACTTTCAGTAAAATCCATGTATATCACAATTCTCAAAAATAGAAGAATACTTCGATAAAAACATGCAAGAGATCATCAACATTCTCAATTCAAAAGTATTCAAGATCTAGGGTTTTTGGATCAAAATCGTACAATTGGATGTAAAACATATATTTTTCTAATAAAACGCATCAGGTACTTGAAAATCGTTGTAAATCTGTCATATACATGAAAACCGAAATAAAAAAAAAGGTACACAAACTTAATCCTAGCCTTAATGAATAAGAATGGGAAACAAACTCTACCTTAATTTTGTAGATAATAGATCCTAACGTATTTTATACAATCCCTTCAAATACTAGCCCGATTACTACCCTTTTCTCCTTTTCTTCTCTCCAAGGCTTTCCTAAACTCCATGAAGTTGAAAAGCATGTATAGAAACTCTAAAACGCGATCCTAGAGTATTTATAATGTTGAAAAGTAGAGAAAACTCTAAAAACTAATCTGGGCGGACTTTAGTGAGGCGTCCAGACGGTGTTTTCTCACAGTATCTCCTTCATCCTTATCAGACTTACAGTTTCATTTTTTTAACTGGCATGTGGATGCTGGTTGGTTTCTTTCCCAGACTTCTAACTTAATTTTGACCTAGTTTTCGCGAAAACTTCATGAAATACACTTTTATAGTTCTTGATGTCTACTTTTTAGTGCCATAAAAATTAGATCAATCGAACATCGGAATAAAAAGTTATGACCAAACTACTAAGGTAGTATCAAATTTTTTCTTACTCGAATTCTCTCCAAAAATGTGTTTTAACCTCAGCATGCCTTCAAACATCTAAGAGCACCTCCAACCTTGACTTAAATGTAGACTCAAATTTAAATTTGAGTCAAAATGGCCTAAAAAACTTCTCCAACCTTGGACTCAAACCTATAACAAATCAAGACAAAACTTATTCTAGACCCAAATTGAAGCAGACTCAAATTATATACCAAATTTTTAACGGTAACTTTTTAACCTATCCAAAACTCAAAAACTTATTTGACTACTTGTTCTTTACCTCTTCTTGTCTTTCTCTACTACACTGCTTCCATAGCCGACCACCACCGAAACTTTCACAAATAATTTGAAAGCCTGTAGGTAAGTTTTTTGCTTTTCATCTTCCATCTTCTTAATTTCTTGTATTTTTCAAAATCTTAATCTCACCCATATTTCATACTATATAAACCCTAAACCTATCCATCAAATTTTTCTTTAATTTTTTCGAGTTAAACACTATCGGTAATACAATTTCAGACTACCAATTCTTCATGAAATTTTATGCCTTTGATACCCACAAATTTAAAAAATTTGTCATTTTATTTCTTCAATCTTCAATTTTTATTTAAAACGTATGTTTTTGTATTCTTCAGACCATGCCCATGTTAACTATTTTTTTTTCTTTATCTAGATTTATAAAAAATGATAAGAGATTAGAATAACCTTAGAATTCTGGGGTAGTTTCTTTATTTTCATGTGGTATTGTATACATATTCAATTTTTTTTTTTTGAATTATCCATTTGTGGAGAGATGAAAGTTTTATTTATTTTATCAAATATTATGATTTGAATGACACAAAAAATGAGTTTGGGAATAATAAGAGAATTTTTTAAAAGATTTGAGTAGATATTTAAGTTTGTCCATTGGAGTACTCTATACCAAATCAAGCTTTTTACTCAAATTTAGACTCAAATTTGAGTCATGGTTGGAGATGCTCTAATATACCACATATTATCTATTCCTAACTTTCTCAATCTACCGGTTGCAATGGTAGTATTATTTTTACTGAAACTAAATTTTAATTTGAAAGTCAATACGAGTGAAACTCAAACTTCACAGCTATTATTTTAACAATGATTCAAAATTTCTCCCATTATTTTGTTTATCGTAGAATAACTTTTAAGATAATATTATTCATGTTTAATTATAGTACAAGGTCTTACAATCCGCTACTATTTTTGTTTGGAACCTTTTATGTTTAAATCTTGGTTCTATCTCTATGTCAAATGATATAGTCCTAATGAAATATTTTAATAATTGCAATTATAATAATACTATTAGGTCATGTCAATTGTTTAATTATGAAATCAAAAAATTAATCAAATTAAAGCTCAATAAAATTACTCCAAAGAATAGAGTGATAGGTAGATAGATAATTCAACCAGTCAGGCACCTTATACAAATCCATCGCGTAATTTGAAGGGTCTAATTTTTTTTGACTGATATAATAAATTGGGTAAATCTTACAAGTAAAATATTACTTAGACCTAATTTCTGAATCTAAGTTATTAACCTTATTTATTTTCTCGTTGGATTAATAATTGACAGTGTTGCCTAACACATTGGATCAACTAATTAGATCCAAGTTGCATTATTACCAGTTTATTCTTCATACTCATTTATATACAATTCAAGTTTAAGCTAATATGTTCGGGTCCAAATCTCATCTAATACCAGAGCCAACCCAATAGTATAAGAATTAAGGGTGATTTGGAAGTTAGTATAATTTTTTAGACTTATTTGATCAAAAATACAACACAAAATCTTATTTGGGCTAAAGTGCATATTTTAAAAAAATGACAATATTATCATTCAGTAAATAGCTGATGGGTTGAAACCCTTTGTATTCCTTCCATATATTTTGGTTACAATCAAGCAATGTGAGGTAAAATATGGGCATTTTTTCTCTAACAGTTTTTCTCTCTTTCCCTATTTTCTCTTACTCTATTTATATTAATATTGCAACAACATAATTACACTAATATGTTACATCAATCAGTTACAATTGTCCTATAATACACCAAACAATTACTCATCCGTTCTAATAAACCAAACAGTTACACAAAACAATTACACAAAATTATGACATCAACCCAATTTGTTATTCAATTGTTTACATAAACTAAATAGTTGCACCATTTAATATCGCGGCATCGTTGCAGCATCATGCCTTAACAATTGCATGAGACTGTGATTGTTACACCCGTTAAAAAAATAGTTACACCCATTAAAAAACAGTTACACCCATTAAAAAAATAGTTACACACATTAAAAAATAGTTACACTCATTAAAAAATTAGTTATACCCATTAAAAAACAGTTGCACCCATTAAAAAAAAATAAAAAGTTCTTTTTTCCCTACATCCCAACAGCAAACAATACATAATATCTAACAAAACATCTTGGTCAATTCTCTTTTTTTTTTTTTTTGGAAAATTTAGTGTTTATTCACATATAATTTGTGGCATTCTAATCAAATCTCATTGCCATAGAATCCTGTTGCCAAAGAAGAAGGGTTTTGATCATTAATGCCCCTATTTTACCTCTCATTACTATTCTTAATCTTTACATATTTGTTTCCTCAAATAACTATCAATGATGACTGCATAATTTAATGGAGGGTGTTTAGGTAAAAAAGTTTTTAATTTATTTGAATTTTGTACCTAAACACAAAAAGTTTTATAAAATTGTACTTAATAGAATAAACAACTTATCCATATACTTTTGTTCAAATAAGTCTAAAAAATTGTATCCATACCCAAAAAATCCAAGAATTAAAGCAGGGCCCCACCCATGAAGCAGGCCCCCAAATTTCATAGGCCTTAAAATATGATCTAGGCAAAAAATTATGACCATAAAAATAAGCCCTAAAAAACTTAACAAACTAAGAAATGCTAATCAGAGTTGGGCCCAAGAGTCCAACCTACTAGTCACACACAATAACATTTGAAATTAAAGCAAAAATGTTTAAGTGGAAAAAAAAATCTACAAGTTCAATTCAAATTAAACCTATCCCTCTCTTTCAAAATGTACAATTAACATTAATTTCTCTATTTCATTTTAAACCAACCAAACTTATATTTCATGAATAACTAACAATTTGTAGATAAAAAAATTAATAAAAATATCGATGACAAGACAACATAATGTATTGATCGTAAATATAAAAAAAAATGCGATATTCTATTTAATTTGAAAACATATTATGAAAATTTTTCAAATGATTCTCTACTATGGATGGTCTAGATTAGTTTTTAGACTTAAATATTTTAACAAAAAATTTATAAACAGAAGAAAACATTCTACTTGAAATACTAAATTATATGAAAATAATAAAAAAAAATTTCAAATGTATTTTTTTCACAGAATATTATTGACATGCTATAATATTTTCTATAAGATTTTCAAAATTAAAACTAATAAAATTCTCTATAAGATCAACTATATATAATAAAGGCTAAGCGCATTAATCATTCAATCAATAAAAAAAATATGTTAGCCAAACTTAATAACAAATTTTCATCTCAAAAGGCAAAATAAATAAAAATTATTTTTTAAAAATAAAATGCCTCGTTAATATTGGTCGCTTTAGGCTTCCAATTGTATCGAGCCACCCCTGTCTAATACTATCTTCTTTTATTTCTCCCCTTGGTAGATCATCTATCATATATGACTGGCAAACCTATTTACATAAAAAATGCATCTCACTTGAATTCATTGAAGGATATCTACTAACAAAAAAATATATATAGAAAAAATTACACTCAGACCCTATGAGATTTGTCATTTAATCACTCAGATCCTTTGATATTTGAAATATTACACATAGACCTTCCAAGGTACGCACGTAACACTTAAACCCCTTCCGTCAATATCTGTTAATATATCTGTTAGTAAATTACACCCAGACCCCCTGAAGTTTGTAGGGGTATAATACCTAGATCTCTCAAGTTTAAAATGTTACACTTAAACCAAAAATACTCTAATTAAAGAATATTAAATATTTTAAATTTTATAACCAAAATTCACGTTCTATTGTATCATTTATTGAAATAAAATTAAAAATAAAAATTTAATTTTTTTCTTAAAAAATCTTAATTTAGTATACAATTATACTATCTATGGGAATAAAATTAAAATATCAAACAAGGGGTCTAAGTCACTCATAATAGAACATGAATTTTACAACAAAATTCATGTTCTATTATTATGTCATTTATTGAAATAAAATCAAAATTAAAAATCTAATTTTTTTTTAGAAAATTATAATTAATATACAATTATACTATCTATTAGAATAAAGTAAAAAAATCAATCAAGGGGTCAAACTGTAATTGACACAATATCTTTTAACTTTAATTGGAGTAATTTAGTAGTTTAATTTGGTCATTGAAACGACCAAATTAAATTCCAATAGATAGTATACTTGTATACTAATTATAATTTTTTAAGAAAAAATTAGATTTTTATTTTTAATTTTATTTCAATAAAGTTCATAGTATAACTTGAATTTTAGTTGTAAAATTTAAAATATTTGATATTCTATCTTTAATTGAAGTATTTTTGGTCTAAGTATAACATTTTAAACTTGAGAGATCTAAGTATTACATGCCTATAAACTTCAGGGGGTTTGGATGTAATTTACTAACGGATATACTAATGAACATTGACGGTAGAGGTCTAAGTACTACATGCGTACAAACTTTAAAGGGTCTATGTATACTATTTTAAATGTCAAGAGTCCGAGTGATTAAGTAACAAACTTCAAGAGGTCTGAGTATAATTCTCTCAAAAATGTATTGGGGAAAATCTCACTCCAATTCATTCAATCCTAACAAACTATTGAGTAATGTATTTACTGTTTTATGATCATCATTATCATTATGTCAACATCATTTTTTACTTTTAAAAATGCTATTTAAGTTTTTTGGGTCATAAATGCTATTTAATTTTAAAATGGTGTTGGTACATAATTATTACTTTTTCTGTGAAGTCTTTGGGTAAACCTCCATATATTTCTAATAATGCATATTGTGTACTATGTGTTGCATGAATATAAAATGACTTAAGATAGAGATATAGGGTGCATTAAATGTGTTTTAAATCTTGGGAAGCATCTTTAGGAGAAGTTAAAAAGAAAATAACTAGATACTGCTCTAGCATTTTAACCATAACTCTTTATTTTGATATTATATTAACTTGATTTTTGGATAGTAGAAACTAGATTTCAAGAGTTACAAAAGTGTACATCACAAAGATTCATGAATCGACTTCTAATTAGGTCAAAATTATATTTAAAGTTTAGACAGGAATTGAAATTATGTTCAAACGCCAATCAGAGCGAGGTTTAATCACAGTACTTTGAGGTCTAACAGAACTCAAGATACTAGGAGCAAAGTACGTTCGAACGCAAGTCATGTTTGAACGAGGCACGTTCAAATGCAAATCACGTTCGAATGTATGTATGATTTTTACAGAGATCCAAGTTGCTCCAATTGTTCAGATTCTAACCCTATAAATACCTTAAGGACATTTCTTAGGTCAGTTTTCAGTAATTGTGAGCCTTAGGAAGTCAATAAAGGGTGAGAGGGAAGAGAAAAAACTAGATTGTGGAGGATTAACGCCTAAGAAACGAATCAAATTGCTAAGGTTGCATCAAACTGCAGATTAAGGTAGGATTCTTTTTCAAGTTCATTCATTGAGGATTATGGATGTATATGTATATTTTTTTCATCTTTATTATGAAATCAACATAAAGTCTAGGATGTTTTAACGTTGATCTGATTCTAGGTTTCATTTATTAAACAAAACACATGATTTGTTATAAGATTTATTCATTTTGATAATGAAATCCTAGTTTTTTATTTACAAATCGATTATATGATAGATAAACAATGTTTTAGTACTCTTTGTGAGAACATGGTCGGTTTCTTAGAAGAATTACATTCTTTTAACTCTTAAATACCATGTTCTTGATTTCAAAAACCTTAGTTCTTGGTTATGTTCAATGTAAAAGTTCTTTTGGGATCTCTTGTATATTTTCTTGAAATTATTCTCCTTTGGCAATTGTGGTACTGTGACTCATGATTTTATATGGAAGTTATGAAATTATCTCTTGTATTGGTGGGTGTGATGAACATGGGTTACCTTCAACCGGGTATCGTAGAATACATAGATGTGTTTCTTATCCTGAGAGATTTGAAGTCCCTTATCACTCGTAGTAGAGTTGCTTGGTTCCTTATGAGATTCAAGAATTCGCACTATTTGCTCACGGAGATTGAGGTTGGAGGGCAGTATACTTTTCTTAGGGAGGATTCGTCACTGCTGATGTGTTGGTATATGCCCTTCCTAAAGTATTGTATCCTTGCGAGGATTGAGTGTGTGACTGTGAGTCAGGATATTCTTAATGTGTGTATTCATGCTAAGTCTACTTGCACACATGAGATATATTTATAGAAATCAATTATTACTTTGAGAATTGTTCTTTCTTCTTAATGAACTTTGCCGTTTTGGTACCGTACATTTGAGATCTCATTAATTTTCCTTATTTTACTTTGAAATTATGTTATGTTATATCCAATGAGACCTATCGATTTAACTACTTTGAAATCTTGTTTGGGCATAAGAAGGTTTTCAACTGGGCTTTTTGCTCATCTTACTATATAAATCTATGTTTCAGACTTTGACTTTGAGGAATACATCGCATTAGGTGAGCATGTTGATTAGGACGCTGAATCGGATTAGTGTGTGGATCCGGAAGTGGATGCTTAGTGATATTTGGTTATTATTTAAATTTCTAAATTCTGATTGATGGAATAATGGTTTTTGTTTAATATTTTTAGTAGTTAGTTGGAATACTTCTATATAGATTTTGGATGTAACTCTGATGATTTACTTATGTTAGATTTGGAATTTGGATTTCTTTTTATTTGAAAAATGAATAGATTTTTATCACTTGTAGATTATTTTAGATGCTCTCACATGATTGAATGTTATATAGATAATTAATGTCCTTTCATGATGGATTTTGGGACGTTACACTTTGTGTGAGTCATAATGTTATTCTAGTATGTAGATGTAGATTATTATGGCATGTTTTGTAGTGAAGATGATTTTTTTTTTTTTCTGACTTTGTAATTACGATGATTTAACTTGAATATTTTGAATTCATATCCCTTTGATACATATTTCTTTAATTTTTTTTCCAAAAGTAGATATATTAATAGATGATCTATTTGTATACATTTGTTCTCATCTAAATTCCAGTTTGGTAATCGAGAAATTATAAACAATATATGCAAAGGAATGTAGACTAAAGTTATAATCTCTTACTTACATTCACAAGGTTGACTCAAAGTTCTCATGGAAGTAGCAAGTATTTTCGATAAATCGAACAGAAAATGTGTTCACGTGGGTAGGTCTATTAATGAACTGTTTTGAAATCAACAATTTTTGCCCAAACTAATACTTTCTTTAAAAATAACTCTCAATATAACATTATTGTGAAATTAATTTTCATTCTGGTGTTGTAGATAACATGTCAACAAGTAGATTTGGAAAGTGCTTAAACCACTCCCCTAAACATTTTTTCATTGAAATTTTATTTTAACATGTATATTTTAATAAGTATAGTTGATTTCACAACACATTATCAGCACGAATCTCTAATCATCCAAAGACAGTCTCCGTTTTCGAAAAAAGTTTGAAGTAAGTTAAAGAACAATAAGTCTTAGATATTACATATTGTTCTTGAAAGCTTTCTTTACAATTTAATATTTGTTCTTTGATATGTAAATTTATTGAGAAAAAAATTCAATGAATTCTTGAAGACTTTGTATCAATTTTATAATTTAAAAAAATTATAAAGATTTTGAAAGTCCTGACGACTTCGGATTAATATTTATAATTCATATAAAAGTCTTGAAAACATTAATATTAATATTTACAGATCTATTCACTAAAGTTTTATCATTGTCAAAGTTCAAAAAATTGGTATATAGTATCGAAATGAATTGGATTTGTGATTAACTCAATTGATTTCCTTATCAAGGGGAGAATATTGGTAGGGGCATCTACATCAAGATATAGAACAATTTGTACATTATACTCTTTTTTCTTTGTTGAGGTTTTATTCCACTAAATTTTACTGGTAAGATCTTAATGAGACAGAATTCTGAGTCCAATACTATCTTAGTATAATGGTCGTCTAAGAGAAAGTATTGTAGATATACAATATAAAGGTGAATGACCACTAGGACCACCATGTTTCCTAATCCCCCAAAAAAAAAAAAAATTTTCATCTACCACCATTAAACTCCACAATCCCTAACCTCCCCTATCAACACTCTATATTTGCCTATAAAAGGCCTTCTAAAGTTTGAATGTAATGCAATGAAAAGAAAAAAGAAAAAAAAATGTGATCATAAAGATTAACACATTAATATATTAAATTCATAAAGAACTTGTTTTCTATATATTTTTGTGCTTTGCTCTCTTAATATTTTGTTAATATTTCATTGATTTCACAACACTCTCATGTTAAATATAGAAACTTTGAAATTTTAAATGAGGTTCTTATTTGCCAAAACGTAAAGATATAAATTTTTTCTATGTACTCTCTCTCTCTCTCCCCTTCCTTATTTGGTTGTATTTCTTCATCTTTTCACCCATTAATTATGATGGAGAATCTGATAACTCAACATCATTTTTTTGTACATGTGCACCAAATGGACCTCCTTTTTGTTTGGGGCGAATTAAATGGAAGAACTTATGATATAAAACATTATGACAATTATTGTAATTGCATTTTTTTTTTTTTACCCTCAATTACCCTTCTTGTGAAACCATGCATTGTTTCGTTATCCTATGGGTTTGAAGGATATAGGCTAATAAAATGTTTTATTGGGATAATATATTTTCTTGGGATAGTATATTGGAGATGATAGAGAAATTCAAACAAAGGAATCACATTTAAAGTTATGTAGTTTCCATATGAAGCTATTAAGGAAGCAAGAGACTTAAAACACTTGCCAAATATACTTGATGAGATGGCAAGTAGAGCATTGGAATGGTAATTGTATTCACAATAGTGGTAGATTTGGAATTATTTTGAAAGAGAGTGCTAGATTGGGCAAAAACTCAAGACTTCGATCGCATTTCCATTTATTTACCCAATAGATTTCATTTTCATACTCCACGTGCGAATTTTAAATCCAATCCAAAAGTTGAATTCAATTTGAATAACTTAATTACTGTGAAATTTTAATAAGTTACATCTTATTTTCAAATCAATTTAATCAAATAATCACTCAATTTTATCATATATTTTATGCATAATCATATATATAACTCATTGTAACACAATCAGATCAAATGGCTATAATCCAAATCAAGCTTCATGAAATATTATACAATGGATACACATTTGGATTCAAATTCAGAATTAGATTTTGACAATCGATTGAAATAATTGATCCACATCGAACTAATTTGTTCATACCCTAATCAGATATGGATTACAATTTGATTCATTGATAGACTTAACTAGGAGTGTTCAAATTTCTGATTACCTGTAATTTCTTACCCTATCCGACTCTATTCTATCTTATTGATCAGTTAACTGAAAAAATCGGCTAGGAATGCGGAAGAGTTTTTGGTTTTCCTATTAAATCGGACAGAAATGCGGAATTCCCATCAAATTTCCGTATTTCTATCCTACCATGTCTGCATAACACATCAAAAATCATAACTACTATAATATTATTATTGTAATTGTTTTAGGTTTTAGTATTATTGGTTTATTATGTTGTTAAATTGGTGCAGATTATTTAATTGAATTGTTAAAATGATCCAAAAATTAATAACTACAAAACGTGTTCACCCGACTTCCTACCCGATTAATTTGGACGAAAGTCGGATAGGAATACTACAGTTGATCGAATAGGGTAGACCAAAAAAAATTCTTCCACAAAATATCGGAAAAAAAGACAAAAAATCGTATTTCCTACTCGTGATATATAGTGAATACCCTAAGATTTAACGGCTAAAGTAACTATTTAGTGAAACGGTAATATCACATTAGTAGAAGAATATAGAATATAAAAATGTTATCATCCAGATAATCAGATTGAATTCATATTACATCGAATCTGAACTTAGATGGAAAGAAATCCTAAACGAATCCAATCGAGTGACAAACTAACCTAATTGGTCTAACGAATCGATCGGTGGTGCCGGGCCCACTACCCCATCTCAATAACGCACCAACACTAATATTCTGGAAAAAAGTAATATTTTTGAGTAAATAATGGGAAGTAGCCGTTCACATACGTTTTTTCGGCGACAGATTCGACCGTTAGAACAAAATATCCGTTACCCAAAGTGAGTTCGACACCTGATGTTGAACTTGAAGCCCAAGTTTTGACCTTCAGTTCAGAGAGAGAGAGAGATAGAAGAGCAAATCCTTTGAAACCCACTTTTTGTTTCCTTCTGAGAGAAAAATGGTTGCCAGAACCCCACCAAAACTGCAGAAGAAGATGGTGGCTCCTCTCAATCCCACTCTGCTCAGAGAAACACTAAACAAGGTACATCATCAGAGGCTCCTCCCTCTTTTACACATTCTCTTTCGAATTCTCTAATACCCTCTTTGATTTTTATGCGGCTTCAGAAACCCTATATACCATCATGGCTGGGTCTCTGGATTTATCAAATTTCTGCAATTCAGAATTCTCTCTCTCTCTCTCTCTCTCTCTCTCTCTCTCTCTCTCTCTCTCTCTCTCTAATAAAGATTGATGGTTTCTGCGACTTTGTGAATCTTTTGAAGGTGGATAAGTGTATGGCTCGATTGCAAGAGCTTCAGTACACAGTTACGGGTGGGACGAAGGTGATCTCTGGGGTGACTCTTAGTCCTCGCAGTACCAGAGGTTATTTGAAGACTAGCATTAGGTGCAAACAAGAGTCTTTGAGGTACAAAATTTCTGCTCTCGAGTGAAATTTATGATAACGATTGATCTTTTGTTGTTTTCATTAGTTCAATATGTATACTGATCTGGGTTTCTCTGCTTTTTCTCTACAATTTCAAGGCTTAAGAATGCCAACCCCCATAAATCCCCACCTGGAAAATTACCCACAAATACAGGTCTCTCTCTCTCTCTCTCTCTCTCTCTCTCTCTCTCTCTCTCTCTCTCTCTCTCTCTCTCTCTCTCTCTCTCTCTCTCACACACACACACACACGAGATTACTGAAGTGTTTGATAATTTTGTGTACAGGGGAATGGCGAAGAATGTCACTTCCAGCCATGCTTCTGGACGAAACAGTGGGAGAGATTCTACAGGCAAGTCAATTTGCAAGAGAAATAGTGGAAGCAATAGCTTCCAAGACTAAAAAACCCACCTCTGACGATCCAACAACTCCACTCACCCTGAGGCGAAACCATAGGCCAAACCATGAAAATTCTGACATTCGTGTGCGAAGAAAGACAGAAAAACAAGCCACATTACAATCAATTCGATCAGAATCCGATACGCCATCTCTCCAACGGGCGAAATCTCGCATAAATTTCAAAGTATCACCTGTGCACAAGAGAGAATCTGAGAAAGAAAATAACAGGTGGTACTTGGCTAACAGAGTGTCCCCAAAGAACAGACCATGGGCTAGAAAGACAGTTCTTTTTCCCAACCCATTGTTCCATTCATCTCCCACTTCACAGCACCAAAAGTTCTGGAAAACAAAGTCCCCGGTAATTGCCAGAAGAAATCAACAACCTCCACATAAGTTCTTGATCAAGTCCCCACCGCCCTCGGTCTCAAAGGTTCACGTGAAAATCAGGAGTCCACAACCCTCTCTATCCCCCACAAGGGCCTCAAAGTTTCAAGTGAAAATCAAGAGTACACCACTCTCTGTTTCTCCACCTAGAGGCACCAGTTTGAGCAAGAAATCACCAAAGTTATCGACTGCGGCGAGACTACGCAGATCGTTTTCGCCATCGAAATTGGCAAACAGATTGGTGTCCCCATTGAAAAGCAGAAAATCTGTACAGAAGAGTAGTGAAGAGATGATAAAGATGATGAGTGGTCTGAAACAGCGTCCTACTGCAATACCACTAGGATTATCAGCTCGGAGAATATGATTAAGGAGTTAACTATTTTATTTGCTGATTCTGTTTGACTACTGAGTGAGAGTGACTCTCTTTCCGAGTGTTGAAGATATTTTCTCGATGTCCATAAAACATTGGTTTATTTGTTGATTTTTAATCTTGTTTACCTTACTTTGATCTGTAATTGTGAGGTTTTTTTTAATCAATAACTGCCATTTTTTAATGAGTTGCTTAGTTTTACATGAACTTTTGGCAATAGATTTTTATTAATTTTTTTTGGAAGAATGAGGGAGTTGATTTTAAATCATCTCAATTATAATTTCACTCAATATTAAATCACCAACCATTCATTCAAACGAAACTTACTATTATAAGTGGGTCATTCACTCATTCATGTTTGGTGATCTATCATTGAATAAACTTTAGCATAATTGTAATAGATACAATTCACATTGGAGTATTTTGTGTGTGGGGGGGGGGGGGGGGGGGGGGGGGGCATGGGCGGAGCCACATGGGGACTAGGGTGGGCACTTCCCTTCCCCCCTCTCCCCCCCCCACCAAAAAAAACACTTTTGGACTAATTTCAATAATAGTTCTAGTCTTTTCTTTTTTCAATAAATTAGTGGACTACTAACCATCTAAAATAAATATGTTAGTTTTGGATTGAGTCAATGATCTATTTGTATATTGACGAAAATACAATATTTATCTTGATCTAACACAATGTTCGTTACTTTTTAAAAACAATTTTTAGTTTTTATTTGCCATTTTTTTTAGTAATAGTAGTATATAATCTAATAAAATACAATTATATACATAAAAGACAAAAAGTTGTAACCCAAAAATATTTCAAACTATTTCGAATAGGAAATTTCTCTATAAGATTGATAATAATCTCAACTAAATTTTGCAACTAAATAAAGAATAATTTTACTACGTACTTGTAATTGTGCGCATTGATAGAAAATTAGTGAAAAATTAATTTACATTTAATTCATATACAAAATTTTAGAGATTTTAAAAAAATTTATATTTTATTAAAATATATAGTTAGGTTAAAATGTACTGAAAAAATTATTTTGTGCCATTTTATTAGGATTTTGTTTCAGTTAAATAAAAATTGAATTTATTATTTCACAATAATTTTGTCTTTATTTTTACTTTTTTGCCATTTTTGAACTGAATTTTTTTGTATCAATTTCAGCCAAATATTTTTTTGTATCAATTATATTTTGCTCCCCTTATAAATATTCCTGGCTCCGCCCCTGACAATATACATTATTTTTTGACATTTTTTATGTTAGATGGACTTCTTCATATATCAAATATGATATAATAAATATAAATATATTATATAGTGTGATTGGTTAGAAAGAAAAAAATTAGAACGCAAATTAAAATGTCCACCCTGAATAAAATTCTTGGCTCCGCCCTGGGAGGTTGTATTAGTAAGTAATCATCATCATCATAAAATAGTACCAGATGTGGTGCTCTTAAATATATTCCATACAGAACTAAAAGTAACCCTCAATTGAAATGCACAATTACAGGAAACTAATACTGACCCAAAAAAAAAACGTTACAGGAAACAAGTGGGAAATGATTATTTTACATGAGGAAATACAGACTTTATGCACTGAACAAAACTCTAAGAACATATATCGAACACCAAACCCTCCAGCACCCCAAAAAAGAAAAAAAAAGAATATGTATATTCAAACTTACTTTCAAAAATGCGTGTTTGTGTGGCACAGTGGCATACACACTAGCTTGGCCTTTCAAAGAACATACAATGACGCACATGAGTAATCTAGTGGAGAGTGTGACAATGTATTTTCAAGCGAAACTGGCCAGTCGGCTCCACCAGGTATCATTTTCAACATGAGTGCGCTACATACACAGTCATTTCCCTGGAGATGCAAACCTTGACCTCTCTCTCTGTCGGTTCAAAGCTCGATCCTTTGGGGATGATGTTTTTCCTCCCACACCTGCTTGACGCATCATCTCTGCAACCAATGTTTTAGAAAAAGGCATACACATTTAAACACGCAATACAGACAGTCCACATCAAGTCTATGATGTAATTCACACTTTCTAGATTTGGCTACAGCTTCATAATGTGCCCAGTTATAAGAGAAACTAAGCATAATTAGAATAGTAATACGTCAAAGAAAGGGGGAATGATTCCACAAATCAGAGACTCTTTTAAAAAGAAAATTGAACAAAGAGAAGTCTTCTCTGCAGATGTAGCAGGGTTACAAGGGTTTATATTGATAAACCCAATTCCCCGTTTCAAGAAAATTCAAAGTAAAAAATCGAAGTCAAAAGATCAGGGAAACTTTCTCCTCTTCTTTCTTTGTAGCAGAATGCAGATACAATTCCGTGTCAACGAACACCCCATGCCAGTTTAAATTTTGAGGGTTTAAAAAATAAGGGCGGGAGTGGTGGTACTAATGATGAGAGTGTGGAGGTATGGACTTTCGGTTATCGTGGTCATAGTTTTCAGGGGAGGGGGAGGTTAAGGGGGTCTCTTGTTTTGGTAGCTGGGAGGGGGGCATTCGGGGGAGGAGAAAGAGAGATTTTCATGTTTTTTAAAAAATCATTTTTTTTGGGGTCTAAATCAAATGAATAAAAAAATGACCTAATGCAGTTGACTATAATCGAAAACTCAAGGGATTTTTGCAATTTCTAAAATCAAGGGAGCATAGTTTAATAAATGCAAACCTCATGGGTAGGTTTGTACTCCACCACTATTTTATCCCTCAGTTTATACAATTGAAAAACCCAATCTTATGTGTTCAATCCAGCCTTTGAAACACCAAACAGAGGATAATGCCGGATACATGTTATCCCGCATTATTATCCGCAAAACAAAGCAATTTTTACCAACTACATAATACCCCCACCCAATGATAACTTGTCAAGTTCTGAACTGTCTGAACAAACCTCTATGGCAGTCAAATGGTTAAGAGACTAAAGGAAGAAATGGGCCACTAAAGTCAGAACTCAATAGATGGTGATCGGTGAGGTATCTCAAAAACCTCTATTCCAATTGAAGAACATCCACAGGTGAATTCTTAGACATAATGCATGCGTATTGTGACCATATTGGTAAATTGCCACATTGGTAAATTGCCACATGTTGAGCCTTAAATCTAGAGGTTCTCATCAGCCAGATGCACAAATTGAGAATGATACCTACACTCTGGATTAAATGTTGTACTTCTTAAAGTCACATGGTACACAATATAACACAGAACAGAGTACGCCTTGAGATCAAACTATGGAGGATTTGAGATGGTGAAAATGGAAGGGTTATAAGGCACATGGAGGTGATAAGGAGAGGATCTCACAGGGATATCTGGGAGAGAATGACTGAAGTAGAGAGACAGAGAGAGAGGTCTACCTCGCTTTTTCTCTAGCTCTTGGTCTAGCTCCTCTTTCCACTTCCTCTGTATCTCAAAAAAGCTCTTGCTGTGAGATGAAACACTTTTCTTCAGATCACTTAAAATCTGACAGATAGCCAATATAGAAACAACCAGAAGGATGCATTGAGTCATGGACTGACCTTGAGCTTCTTGGTTCCTGTTGAGCATCAACTAGAAGCCCTTTCTGATCATTATGCTGAGGTGATGAAATATCATCTGGACTCTGATTACTTGCACTGCCAATAATTGAGATGCGTCTCCCACTACTCCCAGGGCTAGCACTAGTTAAAGCGTCAACTGATGGAGACGGAGTACCAATTGGAGCCCGATTGGGTGACCTACTTTTAGGAGGTAATTTCAAGTACTTTGGAGCACTGTCGTCACATGTGGTCTCAGTAAAATCTGTTGCGTAAGAAGCATTTAAACTATTGTAGAATTCTTCATATAAAGGCGTCTGCAGTTTCTTTAGTTCTAGAGCCTGAGATAGGAGCAAGAATGAGAAAAACATGACAACAGTTCACTGCAATCTCAAATTAAGAAGCTAACACCCAGTGATTGTTCATTTCCTCTCAATTGAAAAGCCAAACAACTAAAGTTACCTTTTCATCCAGAAAAGCCCTAATTTTGGATTCAGTAACCTCATCATCATCCTCAGATAGCGATCGCCCACCATTAAAGGAGAAATCATCACCATCTTTTCCAGATGATCCACATGTACCAACAGGTCTATTGACAATCTGGCCATTATTCAAAGTAAATCTTTCTTGCAACTCAGAACTCTTACCTTTATTGTACCTCCAATCATTGGAGGGCTCACATATAGGGTTAAAACTCTAATAAATATACGGTACAGCAAAAGTTAGTTCCCAAAGATTTTATATGCTCGCACAAACTAAAATCCCTGATGAAATGAAAGTGGATTCACACCTTACTGAACTCGTCCGGGATCAAGACAGAACTGCGCTCTGCTTCTGCACCCACCATAAAATCATCTTCGTCATCAATCTGACACATATCATCGTCACTGTTGTTTGCTCCCCCAATATATCTGCTCTCTGACAATTTCTCGGAATTTACAGTTGAAAAATTCAGAGTACCCAAATTACAGACATCCATCGAGTCAGTGCTGGTTGTCATTCAATTAGAAAAAGAATCAATCCTACAGCATCACAAGCCTTTACAATCATAGTAAGACACACAATCTTTAATGGTTCAATGACACCAAATAGAGATGCTTACATATTTTCCGAATTTCTCCCATGTGAAAAGAGAGGGATTTCATAATTTTCCTGAAGCCAACAAGAATACTTGAATTAAAAAGTAAAGAAAATTGTTTGACCAATTACGCATCGTAGAATCCATTCCAACTAGACCAACCATGGAAGAAGCATGAACAATAGCAGGCATGGATTCCCCAGTAACAAAAGGATGCTGCATTTAATCAGTAGAGTAACAATATTATACCAAAAAAAATCCCCAAAACTTCAAAACAAATCTTTAAAACCTACAATCAGTTTAATAATCAAGTCAGAATCACCTGCAGCAACTCACATGCAGGTGGCCTTAACTCTGGTTCCCTGCATATTGCAACATACGACTCACATTAATAGTGCCCAAGAGGGAAAAGGGAGAAAAACTGTCATCAATTAACCAAATTAAATAATAGTATGAACCAGAACAGCATTAGCCTGTATCAGTCTTTTCTAGGCACCCACCAATGAATTACAAACATCAGAAAATTCAAACAATATCCTGTAGTCAGATTGCTCTTTATCATTTCTAGACTCATGTTTAGGGTTGAGGTTTACTATAAGGGGCAGAAAGAATAATACGAGAGATCTCAATATATGTACTTTTTTAAGCATTTCAGCAGAAAATCTTTTGCCTCAGCAGAGAGATGCTCTGGGATTGGTGGATGAGCCTTTGTCGTCCCAATATGGAAGAGAGCTGCCACCTAAAAGGAGGCTGTTGTTAGAACAACATACATGGAGGAACACACTAAAACATAGAAACTAATGTATGGTTAGTTAGTACATAATTAGTAGGCAGAACAATGAGAAAACTGTAATTTGACCAAAGTTGCTTGAAGTGTGTACCTCTTGGTACTGCTGGCTCCAGGGGGGCTTGCCCGTAGCCATCTCAATGACCGTACATCCAACGCTCCATATATCAGCAGAGCTAGGAGATTATCAAAAATGAATGATAATGAAAAGTCAAATCAAACATACACTACATGTGGTTGAAGTTGAGATCTTCACTAATGCAGGAGGAAATTTATGACGCAGCAGCGAAACTAAACAGGACATTTAAGGGATGCATGCATAAATAATGGGAGCAACACATACCCCAAAAATTACATTCTGCTCTGACTAGCATGTTCATTGATGAGAAATTCCTTGATAATTCGTTTTAATTTAGTTAAGTAAATGAACATGAGATGCAATGTCAAAAGAGCAGCAACCATTGTACTGATCAAGCATCCACCAAGAAACAACCCGAGCAGAGATGCTTCTTGCTTTTGCAATCCATGTAGGAACACAGTGTCAAAGCAAACACAACAAAGTTAAAGGTTACCAAGATTAGAGTCCTCCAACCGAAAGACAAAAAGAAAGTAAGTATAAGCTTGGGAAAGAAAATAAGGTATTTTTTTATATTCCAACCAATGCTAAAAGGGGTTCATCTTTGTTCAACTACCTACTACTCCAAAAGCTTAAGTTAGAGGAGATGTAAAATAAATACTGATATACATCAACAGACTCACTCGCTTGCTGTGCAGATTTAGGTCAAGAAACATGTAAAAATAATTAGGAAAAACACAAATAAGTCCTATTTTCTCTCCCAAAAAACTATTCAGTCCTATCAAATTTATAATTTAACAATCAAATCCTATTTTCCCTAATTAGGACCAAAGAAGTCCTGAATGACGAAGACGGACTCATATAGCCGACCCTAAATGATTAGGATATAAGGCTTGGCTTGGCTTGGTTTGGTTAGTACCAAAGGAATTGTAACTTTTATCATATTCCATTTTTACCCTTTTATTGTTAATTACAAAGGTGTCATTGTTCTCTTTTAATCAAAATAACCACAAAATAGGACACTCAAGAGGTGGGGTTTTATTCCAACCCCACTAACAGTTCCAAAGGACGTCAATTAGGCTCTCCCAATCTATGATTTTTCCAAGTAAGTTAATCTATTCTTTGTGGTTGAGGGATAAGTATCATTTTCGTGATGTCAAAATAACCAAATTTGTGAATCAAATCTATTATCAAATATATATATATATATATATATATATACAATCATTGGAACCATGTCGTTTATGTTTTCTGAAGACTAGTAGTAATCGATAATTAAAGAATAAGAAGAGATATTGTAAGAGGGATCTAGATCCCTCTTGTAGGTCACCACTCATTGAAACATGTAAAGTATACCCTCAATGGTTTCGTGTAATTATCATTTTATACTTGTGTGGATTTTTTTCATTTTACTTGTCAATTTGTGGCTCACATTTTTTTTTTATATATACTATAGGTGACAATATTATTATCTTGAAGAGTTCTTTTATGTTGAATGTTTTTGTGGAAGATTAGACATTCGTATCTCAATTGTACAAAGCAAGCGGTATTTTCCCTAAAGGCAAAGATCACTATTATAACTTGATGATTTTCAAAAGAAAATTGCCAGGCATGGCCCAAAACATGCAAGTATTATTATTATCTAACGTAATATCATATACATATATTCCTAGGAGTAGATATTTTAGTAGCATAAAAGGTAGTTTGGGTGTTTGATGTAATTAAGTTAATTGCATAACTAGTATATCCATTTAGGTGATCAAGCATTATGCTAATTTAAGTATTTAAGTATTATGTTAATCGGTCACGAGCAAATAACTATGGTGGGAAAAACTAGTATTGTCTCTTAAGTCATGAGGAAATACCTTTGTTTTCCAGGCTCTTGGTGACTCACAGAACAAATCTCACTCCCAGGTTGTCTTTATTTTGTGGTTATTTAATTGTTACATGATAATGGCAATTCTATAATTACAACTGAAAGGATAAAAATGGAATATAGTAAAAATTAGGACTTATTTGGAATTAATTAGGAAAAGTAGGACTTGATTGTTCAATTGTAAATTTTATGGGCCTAAATTGTCTTTTGGGATGAAAAGTAGGACTTATTAATATTTTTCTCAAATAATTATCAAGGTCGCGGTGACATTCAACGCTCTTCCAGTTCCACGTTAGAGCATCCAACTCAAAACCCCTTGATTATGACCGGAGAGACTTAGAAAGATCATATACTAGGTTGCCTGGTGTTATTTTGCCAATAGGGGATGAACTCTAATACTCACCCACATTTGCGACAACAGAAGATCCAAAAGAAATATAACAAGGTG
This sequence comes from Ilex aquifolium, assembly GCA_951799425.1. Taxonomy (NCBI): domain Eukaryota; kingdom Viridiplantae; phylum Streptophyta; class Magnoliopsida; order Aquifoliales; family Aquifoliaceae; genus Ilex; species Ilex aquifolium. The sequence continues at coordinate 25,200,885 of OX637396.1, read as the reverse complement.
CATTTTATGATGTGAAATTAAGTACATCAAATGGATTGAAAATATAAAGAATCAAATTTAAGGGTATGAAACCAATCAAACTAACACATGCAAACAAATGTTATACTAATGTAACATTAGTTTAAACTAACTACAATTATTTGACCAGAAATACGAAACGACCTCAACTTGTTATCATGGAACAAAACTCAAAAACGTAGCACAACCACTTTTTGACTAGCATAGCACCAACCATGAAATGACAAGAAAAGGGAGTGATTCGTGGAACTAAACACAAAATTTTGCTAATCAAGAGAAAACTAATCACATAAAATGAAATTCTAACTCCTAGCTAGCCATAACAACTATATAAGCATAGTTATAGCACTAACTAGCTTTGGAGAGCAAATGTTTAAACCAATTATCAAAATTTCATTTCAATGTATTATTTCTATCACTCATGAAACAGAAATGTTTCAAGAATGGTTCAAAAATGTTTCCGAAATCTAATGGAAACAAATATAAAATTTGGGAATTTATTTACAAAACATTCTAAAACATTGGTCAGATGTACCAAAATATCTTTTAACACCTCAAAACATTTCAAAAAATTGGTGAAAACATATTAAAATATCAAGAAACACCTCCAAACACTCTAAAACACCTCGAAGTATTGGAATTTCGACTCAATCATTGATCCGTTTCGGTCGAAATGTTTCGGCCACGAAATTTGATTCTTAGTTTTAAAAAAGTACCACACATGTGACAATCGAAAAAGAAGCATATTAGTGGAGCAATCTGTATAACGAAAATGGAGCAATGAACTATCAGCAGATCATGTAATGGAGAGATGACATATTGAATCCATTCAATTGCTCTAACACAATTACCATGGCACATGGTGAATGCAATTGGTACCATCAAGGACATCCGACATCTTCTGAAGTCTGCAATAGTAGAGCTGCTAAAGCTCCACATTAGCACACCAATTTGTACAAACAATTATTAGAGTGCATCAATTAACACACACTACCATAGGTGCTAGGAAGCACACGGATACTTCCCAAAGGGGTGTCATGGCAGTGTTAGACACGCTAAACACGTGTCGGATACGGCTAGAAGTGTCCTAAATAATGAACTTAGTCAGACACGGCTAGAATACTTCTAGGACATGGTCATGATACGGCGAGGAATTTAAAAAAAAAAAAAAAAATTGTTGACTATTAAAAAATGTGTTATTTTTATTTTTTTAATAACAAAAATAATGGATGTAATAATGTTTGATGAAAGTGATGGATATTTATTTTGATCTATTTTTTTTTAAATTAATATTTTTTAGATCTTATTATTAATATTGTTATAATATATGTTTTATTTTTAATATATTACAACTCTATTATTATTTAAAAAATATGTTACATTATTTTAGTCGTATCTTCACCGTACCCGTGTCATATTTTTAAATTTTGTCGTATCCCCGTATTCGTATCATATCGGATACGACACTCGTGTTTGTATCCGTGCTTCCTAGCTTAGGTGTATCAAGCTGCATGATGCTGAACATCTCAACCCAATGACAGTATACATAATAGACACTTATAACCATCTTAATAAACATAGTGCAATTGGGTTCAAGTTGGTATCCGGGATTAGGCCAATTGCCAAGAGGTACAGGTGTCTTGGGTCTGAATATGGCTTCAAAGCATAGTTATCAAAATCGTACGATTCGCGATTCAATTCGTACGATTCGGTTCGATACAAGTACAAAACGATTCGTATCTTATAAGAGAATCGTTTTAGAGTTGAATCGCACCTGAATCGTACGATTCGTACGATTCGATTCGTATCTCACGAATTGCACGATTCAATCATTTTTTTTTAAACCCATTTTTTTTGCAAAATGACGTCGTTTTGTCCGCTAAACAGTAAAATGACGTCGTTTTGTTTGCAGAAGAAACCATGTTTTAATAAAAACTCAACCTCTTTACTTGTTCTCTCTCTGACGTCGTCTAAAACTCGTTCTGCATTGTCTAAAGCTAAAGATCACGGCTAACGCTATCGCATCATCGGTTGATTTTTGCTCTCAATTCTTTCATGTGTAGTTTGTTAAGTTCTAATTTTTTGTTTCAAGATGTTGGCCCGTATGTTTTCTCCCAATAAATTTTCTTATTTGTTCTTTTTCCATTCATGTTTGTAACCTAATATATAATGGGTGTCACTATTTTGATTCTTGAATAACCATGGTTCTTTAATGAATTTTTTTTCCAAGTTGTTGAATTTGAAAATGGTTAAGCAAAAGATAAAAATGAAACAAAAGGCTAGCGTCTTTCCATTTAGACGACGTGATTATGTGAATTGATTATTTTTAGAATGCAATAATGTTCAATATTCAATATTTTGTCTATTTTAAATATGTAGTATTATTTTTTATTTTTGTTCAAATTTTGTGTCGAATCTTACGATTCACGATTCGATACGATTCACGATTCTCAAATTTAGAATTTCGATTCACGATACGAATCTCAATTTGACAACTATGCTTCAAAGGCTTACATCATACAACTGGGGGCTCAATTAGTGGCGTTGAGTTTCTTGATAAAGTCAAAGCAGCAAGACCTCTTCTTGCAATTTTTAAAAAACAATGGCATATTCCAACAGCATGTTGAAAACATAATTAAAATAAAATCACAAAGATGTATATAGGGCTCTGGTTGTCCTTACAAGCTATGACCAGTCTGGAGAATGACTTCAGGAGCCATCCAATATGGTGTACCTTTCATAGACTTAGCACCTGTAACAGTAGCCTATGGTAACCACATCACATTAAAAGGGGTATTCAGACCACAAGGGATTTTGAAAATCAAAACAACCTCGGCAAACAAATAGAAATTGAAAGACCAAATAATGGACGTACCAGCTCAACAACCTGTTTGGATGCACCAAAATCCGCAAGTTTAATGCATCCTTTATTATCAACAAGGATGTTTGCCCCCTGAATATAAATAAGAATGTATATCAACGCTCCCAATAATGGTTACAGAACAAATGAGAAGGGATCAGACAAAAGATACTTTAATATCCCTGTGCATAATTCCATTCTTGTGAAGATAATCCAGCCCCCATAACAATTGCTTTGTGTACATTCTTACAACCTGCTTGATAAAACATATTAGACAAAGACGAGCTGCAAATCCACCAAAATATCACAATCTCGACAGTGCCACTGACTTACTGCTTCGGGGAAAGATCCAAACTTCCCTAACAGTGATGATATAGATCCCCCAGGTACGAATTCCAAAAGAATATTCAAAGTTTCCTCTTCTCTCACAGTTCCCAAATATCTCTGGAAATGATGAACATAGTTTCAATATTTATTATTACACAAATTCAATGGAAAAAATATTCAGCTCAACTTAACAAAGTCATTATCCTAAGTTCTTGGGAGATCGGTGAGCCCAGTGGCCCAATATACATGTCCGGAACTCATACCCCACCTAGAAGCTTAAGCCTATAGGTGGTGAGCCCATCAACAGTATTTTAGGACACTTTAACATATTTTTCTATTCGATGTGGAATTCCCACACATGCATATACCCTACAGTTCCCAACTATTTGAGATCAGCTAAATTCACTGAAAAATTAATTATAAAATTGGACTTACAACAATATTGGGATGAGAAAGATTCTTAAGAAGCTTTACTTCTTCCTCAAGCTCAAGAATGTGTGCCTGCTTATGGCAAGTAAGCATTCAACTAAGATGAGTCAGGATTAAGGTCAAGGCAATAATTCCATAAATCATGATCAAATAGCAGAACACAAGTCAAAGATTTCAAATTCCAAAATCATCTCAATACATAAATCTGTTTTGGTTGCTAAGGAATGAACAAAGATTGTTCTTCATTTTAGGACCTAAGAAAATGAAAAGCTACGCTTCATTAACCCTAAGGTTACCAAAGTACACTACACCATGATGACGATGACGATGACAATGATGAACATAAGTGCTCTGTTTAGTTTACAGGACAATGCAGGAAGATATAAATTCGTACCATTGCATTTTGCGTGCCAGTTATGCAGGAAAAAGAAAAGAAAAACAGATAAAGGAGATACTGATTTAATCAAACCTAATATTTTTCCTTGCTCCATAAAGTAAAATTGGTTAGATGTGTATCATGTAGCTCCCGTTTTAGATCTCTCCCATCCTTTTTACGCAATGAATACGATGAGCCAAATACAACCACACTGAGCTCTTCTTCTAAGTTGAAAAACCGACATAATTGAGCTTAAATATATATACATATATATAACTATTTTCCTTGGCTTTGATATATATAACTAGAAAGTGGGATTCAACCTGTGCTTTTTCCTTGGAGGCACTGTTTGCAATCAAAACCTGAAAAAATAATAATTGAATAAACAACCAAAAATACACAATAAATCTGTATCTATCACTGAGACCAAAAATTAACAACAGATTGAGTTAAAGAATCAACTTGTTTAACGGCTAGAAGCTCTCCGGAATCGAGATTCATGCCCATGTAGACTTGGCCGAATGCACCGCAACCGATCAGTTCGCCTTTCCGCCACCGAATTGACGGTGGTGGTGGCGCACTGTCCTTGGTAGTTGGAGGCAGTGATTGTGGCGAGGGCTTGGAGAAGACTATTGACTTGCGGATGCATGAATTGATCTTGTCGACTAGGGTTCCGACGGTGCCTTCGTCACCACCGCCACCACTGTCGGGTGTACGGAACACCAGTGATCGTCGTACTGATCCAAACATGTCTTGCATTTTAGAGATATTTAGGGTTAATATGTGTGTTGTAGTCAGAATGAACAAATTGAAGAGAGAGTTGTGATGGGAGAACACGGTTTTTGGGGATTGGGTTTCATTTGATCGACATTGGTTTGGAGAGAGAGAGAGAGAGGAGGGAAAAGTTTCGAGATTCTTTTTCAAAACAAAATAAATATAAATATAAATACATATAAGTAAAAAGATTCTCTTTGTAAAAAAAGAAAGGAAATATAACTAAGTCTATATGTAAGAAACAAATAAACTTATTTAATAGTCACTAACATCTCTCACAAAATTATTCATATTAAATTTTAATCTCCAAATTCATCATTTTTCATTTATATTATATCGTACTTTCAGGTACGAATTACCCCTAGTTTAAATACAATTTAGAATATTCCAATGAAAATCCAAACTTTTACTCAAATTTGAGTAAAAAAAATGTAAAGCTTGATTTGGTATAAATTTCGCTAACGAAGAAACTCAAATTTAAAAGAATAAAAACACAAATTTAAATTAAGAAAAACTCAAATTTAACCTTTTTTCTTGATAGGATAGATGGTAAACTTTTTGACCTTCAAAAAGTCCATGAATGTTAACGTTTTATTTATCTTGCTCTTATGATTTATTTATCTGTTTTTAAGGAATCATGCAACCATTGATCTTAATGCAGGAACAATTATAATTTAAAATTTTTTGACCTAATTCCCAATTCAAACAATTATGAACCACAAATTTCACAAACAACTTAAATTATAGGGAGAATTTCACTTTATACCCTAAAAGATTTCAAATTTTTTATTTTGTACCCTTAAAGATTAAATTTCTCATATTGAACTCTCAATATATCAAAAGTATCGTAATATGGTATTTTTGTTAGTTTTTCGTTAATTTTTTTGTCAGTGTCAATAAGTTGGTTTTTGATGATAAAAATAACGGAATCTAACAGAAGAGTTACATTGCAATATTTTTGATACATTAAGGGTGCAATGTAATAAATTTAATTTTAAGGGTACAAAAAAAAATTTAAAATCTTTCAGGATACAAAGTGGAAAAAAATCAAAATTATATGCTAATAATAAGAATTGATTGTTCAATCACATATGATGAATATATTGTTATAAATCAATCTGATATGTTTAAAGCAATAAATCAATCACACAAAATTATAAGGCATACATTTTTACGTGAAAATTCTCTTGAGAAAAACCATAGTTACTAAATTCAATCTAAATCCTCCATTATTGAAATCAGCGAAAATTCAAAATTATAAGGCATACATCATGAGAATCAAATAAGAGCGAAAATAGTTTGAAAAGTCTTTTCTCCAATTTTCTTGATTTTTATTTGTTAGATTGTATGACAAAATTTCATTTAAGAGTGTCATATGTCACATGTAACTACTCCTCCATTCCCACTGATTAACTTTGTGATGTCCCAAACTTCAGGGGTCCTTTCTTAACCTGTTGATCACCTATCAACTTGCGGAACACCCGTAAATACCGTATAACCCGATACCACACTGTAATGCCCCAATTTTCAGGATCCATAATTAGACGAAATTGGGCAGAGTCTCCTTTGTACGGGAAACTCTACCCAATACACAACTTGTGCATCTAACACCTATACGACCATTCCAAGGTCCAACATTCATATGTCTAAGTATTAAACATTAACCATTAACCATTCATCCACAACCATCATTCTACAACATCCATTTATTTAAAAAATAAATGTTCATACATAAAATCCCATTATAAAGCCTTTAACAAAATACAAGTTTTGTACTTAGATTTTTACAAGGCCAAAATATAGATGTATAAAAGGGACTACAAAATTTATAATGAGAACCACAGCCCGACTCTGTCCTTAGAGCGGGCATGTAGGAGGGCCGTTAGCTGAAGCTCGTCCAATACCTGAAAATTTGCCCACAACGGGGTGAGCTGAAGCCCAATAGGATATTTCCTATAGAAAATACCTCACAATCCCAATACATATGATATGAGTGTGCACCAAACATAATAAGCATATATCTCAAGAAACAGATGAATACTACCATGCATGTCAAACATGAATAATACTTCATAAATACATGTCCAACATCGAACCCTTTACCGGGTTCCCATGCACGACACATGCTACGATTTCATGACATGAACCGGGCATTCCAAGCCTCCGCTATTGATGCTAAGCATCCAATGACCATTTATAAATACTTGTGTCTTTCTTGGGTATGTAATTTATGGACATCACACCAACGGGCTACCAAAGTGACACGACATTCGAGGGCATCCTACCTCTGGTTTTGAGTATACCGACACACTTTTATGGAATTGCATCGCCGAGCAAGTGTGTGAACCAAATAATAGGGCTTGCACCCGAGGAAGAATTTATCCCTTCTTACTATACCCAACACATTTTCCATGCAATATTTCGTGCGACTCAATTAGACTTTGTCCAATTTTCCCGAGCCCACCAATCAACTCACCATGTGGTGATTGGCCCAACTCATGTACACACACTCACACTCATGTCAATACTTATGAATGTAGTGTAACTCATGCATATGCAATGTAATGTACAATTGTAATTCTATTCCATCACAATACGAACTATATAATGTAAGCATGTGACAACATCTCATAAGCGTCAGCATATTATTTATATCATGAGGCATATAATAATATCCGATAACCATCATCAAGCATGTTATAGCATTAACAATCCAAATAGCATACTTGCACACAATTAGACATTTTATCAAACACCTTTTAGGCATAAAGTAGACACACAGCATGCCAAAATATATCACACATAACCCACATGTTCAACACCAACTCAAGTAGGAATAGGCATAACATGCTCCTCAATTAACTCAAACATCCTACTAGTTACACTAGTTACATGGTAGCTATGTAAATAATCTACATAACTCTACCCATACCATATACATACATAAAATTAAAAGTAATCCTAAATAGAAGGAAACCCTCACCTTTGAAGCGTAAAAAAGAAGAAAATCCCTCTGAATACCAAAATTAAGTACCCAAAGCAAGCTCTTCAAAGCCTTAGCCCCAACACCCTTGATTTCTGAAATTGATGGGTTGGTGTTGACTTGTTGCCTTCGTCGAATAGAACGACTTTAGTTCTTGGTTGATCAAATTTTAATGGTTGGATATTGAGATATGAAAGGAAAAAGAAGGAGAAACTTGAAGAAGATGGTTTTTCTCTCTCTCACTCTCTCTCTAACGAAATGCAAGGCAAATGGGGGGAAAATCAGATTTTTCCCCTGTAAATACTCTTCCATCCTTGGCTCACAATGCGCCACATGTCACATTTTGGTTGGTTGAAAATCCTAGAGAGCCAATCACAATGCAACACTTGTCCAATTGGATAATGTTCTTTAAAATATCTAGATCATTTATATTGTGAGTCCTATAAATAAAACCAAGTTCCTGGAATTTAATCGTGCGTGACTCGATCGCACGTTTTACCTCATTTTACGTGAAAATTCTGACTTTCTCAGAATTTAATGAAATTTAATTGGCTGACTCAATTTCGAGAGACGTATCCAATGGTGTGGTCCATTTCTTCATCCAGGTTATGTAAAAATTTGGATTTTTAACCCGTACTTAAACAACTTATTTACCGTACTAGCCCTTTAATTAAGATTTTAATTTTCCTGGGTTTTACATTCTTTTCCCTTTAAAGGAATTTTGTCCACGAAATTACACACACATGCAACACATAAGATGAATGTATATATAATCATGTTGTATGCCATTAACATTAAATTGTACCTCCATCTTCGAATAGAAATAGATAGGTAGCTCGTGAGTTCCCATGTAGCCTCCTCAACACCCTGGTGGTGCCAAAACACCTTAATCAGCCTCACAATTTTGCCACGTAAAACCTGGTCTCGATTATCCAAAATATGAACTGGTCCCTCCTTAAAGGTCTCATACACGTCAACCACCAGTTCACCCCAATCCACCACATGTGTAGGATCTGGAGTGTACTTTCAGAGCATAGAAATATGGAAAACGCTGTGAACACTAGACAGATTTGGCGATCACGTGAACCGATAAGTAATTCCCCCAATCCTCTTAAGTACCACGAAAGACCCAATATACATCGGCGACAACTTGACTCTCTTTCCAAACCAGATCATTCCTCTCTTAGGCATAACCTTCAAGAAGACATGATCACCCACCTCAAACTCTAGACGTCTCCGTCGTTGATCGACATAGCTCTTTTGTCGGCTTTGAGTCGTAAGAAGACGCTCCTATATATTGGCCACCTTCTCATGATGTCCCTAATCGAGTCTGAACCCATGGAAGGTCCCTCTCTCACCTTCATCCAACAAATCAGAGAACAACATGGTCTCCCGTACAAGGCCTCGTAGGGTGCCATCTTTATGCTTGGCTGATAACTGTTGTTATAGGCAAATTCCACTAAGGGGAAGTGATCCTCTCAACTGCCCTTAAAATCAAGGACGCATGTCTGAAGCATGTCCTCTAAAATCTGTATCGTCCTCTCCCACTAGCCGTCTGTCTGTCGATGAAAAGTTATGCTCAACTTCAACTGCATGCCTATGGCTCGCTAAAAGCTCTCCCAGAATCGAGCTGTGAACCGGGGGATCCCAATCTGATATTATAGAAATGGTTACCCCATGCAACAAGACAATTTCCCATATGTATAGTCTACAAAACTCCTCTAATATGAAGGTCATCCGTACAGCCAAGAAATGGGCCGACTTGGTAAGCCGATCCACTATAACCCAAACTGATTCATATCCCCGTGTAGATCGTGACAAATGGGTAGCAAAATCCATCGTGATATACTCTCATTTCCACTCAACTACCTCTAAAGACTATAGCAACCCTATAGGTCTCTGGTGCTCAACCTTGACTCACAAAAATTTCAATGTATTTCTTCATCCCACTATAGTAGTACTAACGGCGAAGATCATAATACATCTTTGTGCTGCAGAGATGCACCTCAAAACGAGAACAATGAAACTCCCAAAATCTCCTCCATCAATTTAGTGGAATGAAGAATAAGAACTTTGCATCTGTACCGTAGACTACCATCGAAATTGATAGCCCAACACTTTGGATCTTGTCCCTGACGGACACTACCTCAGAATCCTATTGTTGAGCCTTAATCACTTGGCTGAGTAGAGACGGAGTGGCAATCAAACTGTCCATAATACCCTAAGCATGATCCTGATAGTGCAGTCTAAACTATCCTACAGTCTCAATCATCTGCCACTCTCGGGAAGCTATGCTAATTAGGACTTCCCGTGATTTTCGGCCGAGAGCATCAGCCAGTACGTTTACCTTACCAGGATGGTAGTGAAAACTAAAGTCACAATCCTCTAGATGCTCCATCCATCGGCACTATCTCATGTTGAGATCTCGCTGAGTGAAAATGTACTTCAGGCACATGTGATCCGAATACACTTCAAACTGTTTTCCGTATAGATAGTGGCGACATGCCTTCAATGCAAAGACAATAGCAGTCAACTCCATGTTGTACATCAGATAGTTCTTCTCATGGTTCTTAAGCTGACGGGAACTATAAGCAACTACCCTACCGAACTGTATCAAGATGCATCCAAGTCCCTCATTTGAGGTATCATAATAAATGGTGTACCTCTATTCCCTCTCCGGAATAATCTAGATAGATGTTGAAGTCAACCTTCTCTTTAACTCTTGGAATGCTTTCTCGCAAGAGTCATCCCATTGAAATCTAACATCCTTTCTAGTCAGTCATGTCATAGGTACCGCTAGGCGGGAGAAGTCTTCGATGAATCTCCGATAATACCTTGTCAATCCCAAGAGAATACGTATCTCGAAGACTGACTTTGACCTCTCCCAATTCATTATTGCCTCAACATTTTTCAGGTCAACTGATACACCCGTAACAAACACAACGTGGCCCAAAAATTTGACTTCCTTTAGGAAAAAACTCACACTTTCTAAATTTTGCATACAATTGGTGATCTCTCAAGACTTGTAAAACAGTCCTCAAGTGATGTTCATGTTCTTCCTATGTCTTGGAGTACACAAGAATTTCGTCTACGAACACCACAACAAATTGATCAAGAAATGGTTTGAATACCCTGTGCATGAGATCCATGAATGCGGCTGGAGCATTCGTCAACCCGAATGACATAACTGTGAACTCAAGGTGGCCATATCGAGTCCTAAATGTCGTCTTAGGAATGTTGATTTTTCGTACCTTCAACTGATGGTACCCCATGCGCAAGTCTATCTTAGAGTAGACCCGAGCCCTTCTCAATTGGTCGAAAAGGTCATTTATCTAAGGCAATGAGTACTTGTTCTTGATGGTGACTAGATTTAACTACCGATAGTCTATACAAAGTCTAAGGGCCCCATCTTTCTTCTTACCAAATAGTACCGGAGTGCCCCAGGTGAGTTACCCGGTCTAATAAAACCCTTGTCCAATAACTCTTGCAATTGGACTTTGAGTTCTTGTAACTCTGTCTGTGTCATCCTATGTGGTGTCATAGAGATAGAGGATACACTGGGTTGCAACTAAATGGAGAAGTCAACATCCCGATATGGAGGCAATCCCAGTAACTCATCTTGGAAGACATCCGCATACTCGCAAACTATCCGAGATAGACCCAACTCTTGTCTCGTCTCGTCCACAAGTGTAAGGTTCGCAAGTCAACCCATCAATTGCTCGTGCTAACCGGAGTCATATACGGCCTAAGGTAAAGTATTGTGATTTCTCCCTGAAACTTGAAACAAATCTCCTTCGAAGTGTAGGTGGTGACTCACTTCCAATCACAATCAATAACCACCCGATGTACTATTAACCAATCTATCCCGAGGATGACATCGAACTCCAACATGTCCATGACTCTAAGGCCCATCGTGAGTTGAATCTCCGAGATCTCTAACTCATAACCCTGACAGATCTTATCAATGCAAACCCTAGCTCCTAAGGGAGAATTCACATACAACGGCTCCTCTAAGGTTTCAACATCTAATCCCAAATCTTTCACACAAGATGCAAAGATGAATGAATGAGATGCACCCAAATCAAATAACATCTGTGCCCATAAATGAGAAAGTATAAATGTACCCTAAATCATCGACTAATTCACTGGCTCAGTCTAAGAAGTGATGGCAAAGACTCGTCCCTAATGTCCCTGTTTGAAATTTTTGTCCCCGACCTCGGCCTACACCCTGGCCCATTTGTCCTGAATATAGAGTCCCCACACGTGAAGTAACTAGGACCTATCTGATGCCCTGAGGTTGATACTGATTCCCCTAGCCCAAGGTTTTGGAACGGAAATTCCAAGAGCCGTTGATAGCGCGTATGTATCAAATATCAAAAATTTTCATTTAATACCCTACAAGGCGGAATTAGGGTTTACTTTCGAGATCCCTCGAGATTGATCTCATCTCAGCACGAACGCAGAACATAATCAACGAGCAACCGAAGGACAGTTTGACGAACATCGCGGCCTTCTGTCGTATATTCTCAAATGTCAGAATCCGGATGCAGTGTGGGTTGCCAAGACCTCTGAATCCTTACTCTCTCTTTCAACCTCTCTAAAAAACGTGAGTAAATAATAAATGCTGAATAAGAGAGCCTAGACGTCTATATATAGGCTACGACAGAGACCCTAAGGAGAAATATGGACCGGACTTTGGATGGGCTTAGAAATCCTATGTTCAACCTAGAACAAACATCCTACAACCCATTAATAATAAGTCATTCCACTAAAGACTTATTATTGATCTCCTAAGCCTTATCTCAAAATTATATTCGAGCTCCTTATTATTATATACTTAACAATCTCCCCACGTTTAAGATTACAGATGTCCATCAATTAAATAAATTACTGATAATTATATTTAATTGAATTCTTTTATTCCTTGAGACGTTACTACTCAACTTATTTGTCATGTCGAATAATTAAATTCACCTGCAGGGTTTGATATGGACAAAACTTATGAGCTTCCTCAAGAGGACATCATCAACCCATTTAAATACTAGGACGTGATTTCCTTTAATATTTAATTTCTACCATACAAATAACATCGTCTCCCAATTCACCAAGCTTATTGACTCAATATGAATCTCACAATTTGATGAATCAAAGTGACAAACATTATATACACGTGGCAATTAAATATTTTGGGATTAAGAGTATAAGCAATCATAATAATCCTGAGGTATTTATTATTTTATTGAATCAGTAAAAGATAATAACCTCAACATGGGTCTTTTCAATACACAAAGTGTACTAGTGCAATAATCTGAGATATCAAACAGTCTCCTACAGTCAAGACAGACTATACCAGAATATTACACTACAATCATACCAATGGCGTGTCCAATTCCATCTAAGATTGTGAACATATACTCATATTATGCAAGGATCCGATAATCTGGTCTTCTGTGTATAAACCGAACTCTACACACCAGATTATCTACAATGTAAAATATAAGACACATATGCATACTATATATTAAATATAATGCAAACATTTTACCCATACAAATTCTCAATAAAATGGAAAGAACAAATTTTATTAATTAATAAAATGAGTTTCACTACAAAAAGCAAGTTTTTAGTATATTACACCCTGACCCATTTGTCCTGACTGTAGAGTCCCCACACGTGAAGTAATTGGGACCTATCCAATGCCCTAAGGATGATACTAATTCCCCTAGCCCAAAGTAGGGTAGGGAGGAGTGAAATATGTCTGTGAAATCCCCACTGATGATTGGGACTGAGAAGCCCCATAACTCTGGGATCCCTGCCCGAAAGGGAAATCCCTCTTCAGGTGCCAGAGTGATGACACAAATAACATGTCTTTTGGCCTCCTTGGTACGTCTCCTTGAAGTTCTTCCATCCTTGGAAATATTGACTCTTTCTTTGGCCTTGATAACCCTGACCTTGCCTCTGAGACACTTGTAGTGTAGAGGTCTTTTGTCTCTTACTCAATCTTGTGTTGGAGGATTGACCCTCCTTTTTCTTGTCCTTTGATCCGACGTCGTGGATGCTCTTAGCGTCATCCACCTCCCTCTCGATAGTCATGGCCGTCTCAATCATTGAGTCTAAGTCTTGTAGACGGTGGCCCACAATCTTTCTCTAAATGGATAGCTTTAGGCCATCTTCAAACCTCTGTACCTTGGTCACATTTATGGCTACGTAGTTATCAGCAAAACGTGCCAACTCTGTGAACTTGACCACGCACTCTATGAATGTTATCATTCCTTGCTTCAAATCTTGGAATTCTCAGGCTTTCACTAGCCGAAGAGCCGTGGGACAATACTTGTTCATGAAGAGCTCTTGGAAGTCTTCCTTTGTCATCTTTTCGATGTCTCTTGATGTCTTGGCCCAAGTCCACCACTGATGGGCCTTTCCCTCCAGTTGGAACATTGTCAATCTTATGTTAGTGACATTAGAGGTGATCTCCATTGTCTCCAATATATTCTTTACTTGTTGGAACCAATGGTCGGCTACTATCGGGTCCGCTTTCCCCACAAAAGTAGGCGGCTTATGTGCCTTAAACTTCTAGAGGTGACTTGAATGTCCTTGGCCCACGTTGGTGCTAGCTTATACGAAATTAGCCACCATAGCAGTAATGGCATTCATAAATGCCTCTTGATCATAGATGGGTGAAGGTTGGTTGTTCCGAATGTTCCCTCGACCATTTTGATGTCCTCGTCCACTAGTTGTCATCTAAAACGCACAAGATAGCAATGACCTAACTTAGAGTGGTGGACCATTAACAATATCAAAACATCATAAAATATATCACAACGATGCAATGAAGCCATAAATAGAACCTGAGAGTTGGTTTCAAAACTTCAATTAAAACTTTTAAACAACAGAGTGTCACATTTGAACAAACCTTTCGTGTTCGAAGAGACATACGTTCGAACGAGGATTTGCGTTCGAATGTACTGAAGTCTCAGTATCTCACTTTCTAAGATTTTTTGAGATTTTTGCAAAAGTACTAGGATCAATTCATGTTCGAACGTAGGTCACATTTGAAAGTGGGTGGCGTTCGAACGGGTTGATGTCACAGTATCTCAATCTCTAAGGCTATAAGTCCACTTAGGTTTTTTGACATCTTTCATGCTCAAGCATACATATATCCATACACTTAACACATAACAAATAATATACAATGTTCTAACCCAATCTTCTCGAAATAAAAAATGATAGACTCACTTCCCACGAGACCCGTGTAAGATCTAAAGCCTATGCTATGATACCAAGCTGTGGCACCCCAAACTCCGGGGGTTCTCTCTCTACCCGTTGATCACCCATCAATCCGTGGAATATCCGTGAACATTGTATAACCCGATACTACGCTATTACGCCCCAATTTCTGGGATCCATAATTAGACGAAATTAGGGTGGAGTCTCATTTGTACGGGAAAACTCTACCCAATACACAACTTGTGCATCCAACACCCATACGACCATTCAAATGTCCAACATCCCTATGTATAAATATTAAACATTAACCATTCATCCACAACCATCATTCTACAAAATCCATTCATTAAAAAATAAATGTCCATACAAAAAGTCCCATTACAAGCTTTTAAGAAAATACAAGTTTTGTACTTAGATTTTATACAAGGCCAAAATATAGATGTACACAAGAGACTACAAAATTCATAACGAGAACCACAGCCCGGCTCTGTCCTTAAAGCGGGCCCGTTAGAGGGCCATCAGTGGAAGCTCATCAAATACCTGAAAAATGTTCCCACAACGGGGTGAGCCAAAGCCTAGTAGGGTATCTCCTATAGAGAATACCTTCCAATCCCAATGCATAAGATTTGAATGTACACCAAACATAATAAGCATATATCTCAAGTAACATATGAATGATACCATACATGCTTAATGACTGCACAACACATAATTCCTTCCCGGGTTCAAATGCACGACACATGCTACGATTTCATGACATGAACCGGACATTCTAAGCCCCCCGCCATTGATGCTAAGCACCCAATAACCATTTATCAATAATTATGTCTTTCTTGGGTAGGTAATTTATGGACATCACACCAACGGGCTACCAAATTGACACGGCATTCAAGAGCATCCTACCTCCGATTCTGAGTACATCGACACATTTTTTTAGAATTGTACCGTTGGGCAAGTGTGTGAACCAAATAACTGGGTTTTGCACCTAAGGGAGAATCTATCCTTTCTTACTATACCCGACACATTTTTCATGCAATATTTCGTGCGATCAATTATACGTTTGTCCAATTTTTCCGAGCCCACTAATCAACACACCATGTGGTGGTTGGCCCAACCCATGCACACACACTCACACTCATGTTAATGCACATGAATGTAGTGCAATCCGTACATATATGTAATGTAATGTACAATTGCAATTTTATTCCATCACAATGCTAACTATATCATGTAAGCTTGTGACAACATCTCATAAGCATCAACATGTTATTTATATAATGAGGCATATAATAACATCACATAACCATCATTAATCATGTTATAGCATTAACAATCCAAATAACATACTTGCACACAATTAGACATTTTATCAAACACCTTTTAGGCATAAAGTGTAAACACATAGCATGCCAAAATATATCACACATGTAACGCCCCAAATACCACCCTGGACGGCATTACATTCTAAAACCATTTATACCATGAGAGCAACTAATATAATTCATTCATAAATAAAAGTTCATTCACCATATCTAATAATTACAACATTATCCCAAAAGATCAAGCCAAAATGTGGCGATTTCATCCCAAAAGATTCAAAGTTAATCTAGCAGCGGACTAACAAAAGATTATATTTTTACATGATCTCAAAATAACTCTTCCATCTAATACAAAGATGGACAGTCTAAATATCCCCATCTGGATCCCCATGCCCGTCACCTATACGATCTCCTTCGGAAGCATCACCTGAAAAATGGATTGTTTGTACGGGGTGAGCACTAAGCTCTGTAGGAAAATCCTCCCAAACCCGAACAAGGTTTAGAAAACATAGAAAACGGTCGGTCTCTTTTCACAAATAACATATATAGCTTTTGAGATAACACCGGGACATTTAACGGATCTCAAGTTTAAGTAAAAACAGTAATTGAATGAATACATGCACACAATATACAATTAATACACCATTCCACCATTCACCGTTTCCACAATAACCCATATATAATTTATAATCCATTTCCACCATACACCGTTTCCACAAGTTCTCGTGGCATCCCATACTACCCCAGGACTCTTGCAGAAACTGTCTATGGTAGAATGAACGATATACGACTGTACTCGTATCTCAGGTATGAAGCACGACTCCGCATGGTCACCATCGAGAATATCATGTCCCACGCAAGTACATACCAATGCTACCCCGTGAGCAATAGTGGTTTAGTCTTACCAAAGCACTAACCCCACTATGAGTGGTAGGAAAAGTTCTTACCAAAGAAGACGTCTACCCACTCCATGATACCTAGTCAATAGTAACCCATGTTCATATCGAGCAACCATACAAGAGATACAATACCAACTATTTTCTCAATTAACAAGCAAGTTCCACAATTTAGTTTTCTGTGGTATGAGCATCCTTACAAGGAACTTCTCACCCATGTTCATCCAAACAACATTCCATAATTTCAATACCAACACTTATCACACATATCCAACAATTCCCCCAAATCCACAACTTTCGCAAGTGATATTTCCCATAAAACATATTTAAGAAAAAGTACATGAGATCATCAAAAGTATCATTTTATTGTTCAATACAAATCGCTAGAGTTTTGAAATCAAGAACAAATGAATGATCAAGCTTTGGAATTCAAGAACAAAGGACAAATCAAGTCTTGAATCCCTAACAACAAATATCAAGCTTGAAATCAAGAATAAAGGGTAAATCAAGTCTTGAATCCATAACAACAAATATCAAGCTTGGAATCAAGAATAAAGGAACAATTAAGTATTAAAATCGACAACAAACGAATATCAAGATTGAAATCAATAACCAAGGATAAATCAAGAGAAAACCCACTTCCCTTGAAGAACTAGGGCATACAAGAGGTTTAGTGATTACCCAACCATCACATAGTTTAATACAAGGTAATAATTGCAAGAATAACAAGAAATGATGACTTCATAGCAAGTATATTTGATTGAGAGTCAAGAGAATGCATATATATAGTAGCCCTAACCTCAATGTAAGATAATGGAAGAAAACCCCTACCTTGAATCCAAGAGTTATAAGCTAACCCAAGCTCCAAAGATCTCCTTCCTCCTTTCTCCTTTTCCTTCTTGTCTTCTCTTAGGGTTCTAAGAGATGTGGGTAAGGGTGTAGTGAATGTGTATAGGAAGAGAGGAGAAGAATGGTGTTCTTGAGGAATTTCGGGTTTGATTTCTATGAGGTGTGAATCTATCTTGATCTTGGTATTTTTCCCTTTCTTTATCTCCTCCTAGGGCTCTAAGATGTTTGTGGTGAGGATGAGATGAAGAATGGGGCAAATAGGGCTTGGAATGGGTGTTTTAAAACCCAAAATCCCGACTTTTTACTGTTCGGGAAGGCTCCAGTCAAAGGGTACCGGTACCGGGTACCGGTACCAATTAGTTACTGGTTCGGGGGTACCGGTACTGGGTACCGGTACTGTTCGGTACCGGTACTGGGTACCGGTACTGTTTGGCTGCTTCGACTTCTAGAGCAGTTTTGACCCCTTTAGAGGTCGAATTGGAAAATTTCCAAGATATACACTTTTGTAGCCCTAGATGTCTACTATCTACTGTCAAAATTTCAGATCAATTGGATGTAAGGATAAAAAGTTATGGCTAAAATACTAGAAGGTGTCCAAGATACTTTTTACCCAATTTCACTCTAAAGTGGGTTTTAACTCCAAAATACTTCCTAGCTTCCAATACACCTCATATTACCTCTCCCAAGGTTGTTCGACCTTCTGGATTCAATGGAAGCATTATTTTGACCTAAAAACCTTTAGAAACTTGTCTAATCACCCTTTCCAAGTTTAAACATCTTCGACACGTAGCTTCCCAATCAAATTGTCTCCATAGCATTTATTCATACGGTTTATTCTTATGTCACTACATATATCTACAGTTTTAAAACAATTATCTACTATATATCTATATACATATATAAAAGAAAAATGCGGGGTGTTACAACACATAACCCACATGTTCACCACCCAAATCAAGTAGGAATAGGAATAACATGCTCCTCAATTAACCCAAACATCCCACTAGTCACACTAGTTACATGGTAGCTATGTAAATAATCTACATTACCCTACCCATACCATATACATACATAAAATTGAGAGTAATCCTAAATAGAAGGAAACCCTCACCTTTTGCAGCGTAATCAAGAAGAAAATCCTTCTAGAATACCCAAGGTAAGTACCCAAAGCAGGCTCTTCAAAGCCCTAGCCCCAACACCCTTGATTTCTAAAATTGATGGAAAATAGTCGCCGTTGGTGTTGACATGTTGCCCTCGTCGAGTAGAACGAATTTAGGTATTGTTTGATCGAATTCTAATGGTCGGACCTTGAGATATGAAAGGAAGAAGAAGGTGAAGTTTGAAGAAGATGGTTTTTTTTTCTCTCTCTCTCCCCAACGAAATGCAAGGAAAATGGGGGATAAATATGATTTTTTTTTTCTTTAAATACTCTTTCATACTTGGCTCACAATGCACCACATGTTACCTTTTGGTTGGTTGAAAATTCTAGAGGGCCAATCAAAATGTGACACTTGTCCAATTGGATAATATTTTTTAAAATATCTAGATTATTTATATTGCAGGTCCTGCGAATAAAACTAAGTTGCTGAAATTTAATCGCACGTCACCCAATCGTACGTTTCGTATCATTTTACGTGAAAATTCCGACTGTCTCAGAATTTAATAAAATTTGACTGACT
This sequence comes from Ilex aquifolium, assembly GCA_951799425.1. Classification (NCBI taxonomy): domain Eukaryota; kingdom Viridiplantae; phylum Streptophyta; class Magnoliopsida; order Aquifoliales; family Aquifoliaceae; genus Ilex; species Ilex aquifolium. The sequence goes on along the minus strand of OX637396.1, from coordinate 25,181,148 downwards.
AACTTGATTTTGCAATATATATCCAATGGTGAGGTATATTTCATCATCCGAGTCGTATAAAAAATTTGGTTTTTAACCCGTACTTAAATGGCTTAATTATTGTATTACCCCTTTAATTAAGATTTTAATTTTCATGAGTTTTACATCCATTTACTTTTGTTAAACATTTATTTTCATAATCCTAAGATTCTTCTATTGGATTTTTTTTTTTTTGGGGGGGGGGGGGGGGAGGGACAAGACGTGGAAGAGAGAAAGGGTTGTCCTAGTGGTTCAACTAGGGAACCCAATAAAACTACGCCTAAACTAAGCTAGTTCTCAAATTAGAATGGTTAAGCATTTAACCTACCAAAAAACTATTCAAATTAGGCATTATCATCTAATCCAATGGAGTTGGATAGTCCTCTTCAATCTGGGCGGGTAAATGACATTCTATAGACCAAGCTTTCTTTAATCTTGATCTTATTTCAACTCTCACGACCATCTCCCTCTCTTTGTGAGATTTTGACCTCATCTTATCCCTATCGTCTCTTTCTATCTATAGGGGATCTCATTTATGTCCCTCACCAAACTAGCTCATCATCTTTGTCTCTCTCCAAATCAATTCATTTTTTTTGAGATTTTGCTTTGAAGTTTCTTCAACGGAGAATTTGTTCTTCAAAGAGCTCTATTGTTGTTGTATTGATAGACGATATCCCCACATACTAACCACCAATCATTTTTTTAAAGAGAGTTTTTGTTCACCATATAAGTTGTTGTAATTCTATGTCCAACTTCCTAATTAGTAGGGGCAGAAGAAGGGGCAAGGGTGAAAGAGGTAGACTGGAGGAGGGAGAGATTATATATTATGTGCATTGCATGAGTCTCCATATATATATATACATATATCTATATATACATATATGAGGGTAAAATATGAGGGTAAAATAAATTTATATATATATATGAGGGTAAAATAATTTTTTAGTCCCCAAACTATATGTTTTCTGTTAGTTTAGTCATCAATCTTTTAATTGTGTCAATTTGATTCTCAACTTTTCAATTTGTGTCAATATGGTCTAAGCGAAAAGGCAGATAGAATTTACTAATAGAGATCCTCATGTGCATCTCACATGAGCACACTTGAGATGCATTCTTTGGAAACTTTAAAGACTAAGTGACACAAACTGTAAACTTGAAGAACCAAAATGATACAAGTTACAAATTTGAGGGACCCCTCAAGTGGGCCAAGTGAACATCTCCATTGATTAATTCAAATTGCCATTTTCCATTAGAACAAAATGACATAAATGAAAAATTGAGGGATCAAATTAACACAATTCAAAGATTGGGGACAAACAAACACAAAGCTCATACTTGAAAGACTGTCAATTTATTTTATCATATATATATATATACAATGTAATCATATTTGGGGGAAAGGGCTTGTGAAGTTTTTCTTCCCATATTATTAATTTTCAACATTTTGATTGGTTAAATTGAAAATGAAAAGGTTCTTCAAATCATTTTCTACCATTTGGCATATCTAACTAGGGGTAGAGCCATAATTTCGATTCATGGTGGACCAAAACATGGACAAAAATACTTCACCAATTAATATAAGCTATTATAATTTTTGACATATCTTTTAGTGCATATATAAGAAATATATCAATAATTAATTAAAACTAACACCATTCAACCTTAATAAGTAGGGAACAAAAGAAAAAGATGCAAAATTTGTGCCTCAGTGCCTTACACCTCTATCATCGACTTGTCGTTATTTCATGCCTGAGGGTAATCTATAACTAATTTTCTAAAAAATTCTGAACGATTTCCTTTTACATATTCAATAGTCCATAAATAAATTGTCATTAATTTTATTCAAAATCCTATTTTTAACAAGTATCAATGCTTTCAATGATCATTGAAATTAAGCCATAATTCAATATATTTTTTAAGTTGTTCAAGAAATAAGTGAATAAGAAGTAGATAAAGTTACACTTTTTATGGCAATCACCAAACACTTCCACATGCTTGGGCCACAAAGAGAAAGGTAAAAATTAATGGGGGCACTAACTAAAATTATCATTTGTGTCTTGTATATGCAATAACACTTAAATGGCAGGGGGTAGTTGTCCACCCTAGACTAATAGTGGCTCTGCCACGGTATCTAACCACTCATTCACTTCCCAACTACTTAGTTACCCCTCATTTAAATATATTTAAAAACTTTACTTTTGTCACCCTATACCTTTCAATATTTTCTCTTGCTAACTTTTTGAGATTGCGCGGATCAATTGTCAATGTAAATCCAGATAAGCCTAGAGGGGATGAATAGGTCTAACACAAAAACAATTACAAATTAAAACTAACTCAACCAAATTCAACAATTCAACCCCTCATGACAATCAAAACATAGAAGAATAACATGAATCAAAGAATAAAAATCACTAGCATGTAAGTAAACCAACCACATAAGAACACACAAATTTTTAACATGGAAGACCCCATCTAGGGTGAAAAACTATGGAACCAAGTCTAACTCAAACCAATCCACTCTTGAAATTAGTAGTAAAAACTCAATATTTACATACGATAAATACTATGTTATCCAAATTTGTATCCTAAATGAAGGGGGATCATTGGATAAGTGAGTCCCATCAACTTTTTTAAATGGGATCCACTGATCTAATGGTCCTCCTTCATTTGAAATACAAATTTAAATTGCAGATTTGGGTTACATAACATTGCTCTTTACATTAACTTTAGACGCACTAGTTGTTAGCTATCCTCTTGCCTTGTACTCTTCCCAATGAACTCTCTCATCATTCAACTCATGTTTCACACTGAGTCCTCCAATAAAAGTTTGGATCAAGCTCCCATCTGGAATTCTTGTTGACTTGTCCAACCATCCAACCACAAATCCTTGATATTCCTCCTCAAAAATCAAGGTGAACTCAAACGGTTTTTTTAGACAAACCCTGAATAAATATTCACAAGAATACACTTATATCTTGTTCTTGTGACTCTTAATAAAGAACAACCTAAATATATTCTAGGGACAAATTCAAAATCAAGGAAAGCTATCATGTATTTCTCTAGATCTTTCAAACTCTCAACAAGATGTGGTATGAGACACTAAAAATATCTTAGAGACTCTGCTCGCACCGTTTCTTTTACCCAAAAAAAGTCCAAGTCTTGCCTTTTTTTTTAATGCAAAATACCCTATGCCCGAGTTTGAAAGGAGTCCTCTTGAAATTAGAAAATTGCAAGTCTAATGTGTTGCAAACATTCAAGCGTGCATGACTTTGCTTTAGCAGTTGATCTCGCTTGAGCGCCAAGCGAGCACGAAGTCAACGTGAGTTATACTAATTCATTGGTCCAAATATCTGAATCGTCTGCTCGGGCGCTATAAGCCTCACTCGAGCGCCAACTTTAAGTATCTCTTAATTTCGCTTTCCAAAACACATATTTGTCAAAAACAATGTTGACCAACAAAATATCCGGGCCAACTACAATTACGTTGTAATTCAAGATCAGATTTGTCTTTAAATGAGTAAAACAACCAAACCACCTATTGGATCACTAGTTCTCTAAGTCAACTTTCCAATCTAATTCGGTGAGAAAATCCGATAAAATCTTCAACAAGCTTATTTCATATCCGACTTTCTATATGCTTTAAATCTTGAACTTCCCATCTCAATTAGACTTTTATGATATTTACATTTATGTGACTTACAGGATCATGTCAAAATACTAAAATCCCAAACATATTCCAATTTATGGGGGTTGGGATAGGGATGAGCGAGGAAGGGAGAATGGTAGGGGATGGGAGGCCTTATATATTGAGTGAATCACACAGATCTGTGGCTAATTTATATGCATATAAGCAGCATATTGTGGGGAGATGGTTTGAGAAGCCTTCCCTCTTAAAAATTTTAATTTGTAAACTAAAAATAAAAAAATTCTCCAAGTCATATTCTAGTATGCGATCCATGTACCAATTAAGCCTTCACATCCCATTTCTCATTTTCCAATTTTTTTTTTTATTTAATCTAACAAAATGAAAAGTTTTATTCAATTTGCCACGTGGACCATATAACCACCCATTCACTATATAACCACACTAATTTAATTTTTTTTCTAAAATAAGTTTTTATCATCTTATAATTTCTGATCGTTCCAGGGGGGAGTAGAGAGAGGGAGGAATGAGAGTTGGGGTAAGGAAGAAGGGTGGAAGGGGTAAGGAAGAAATTGTAAAATCCGTACTATATTGTACAAGTCCACTATATACAGTGTGAGATGATGTGTGAGCTAACATGGTAAGTAAATCTTGAATTTTATATGATTAAATGTGGGACCCAAAAAATATTGTTGCAGTGCCAAATAATTTGATTCCATTTTTAGTCAGCTTAGCATAATTCTTTGAAAATATGATTTGGTGGTAAATATTTGAGTGAATGGACGGTAGGTTTCGGACATGTAAATTGTTGCCGAAAATACGGACTTTAGCCATACCAATACAACACATTGACCCTTTTAATTACTTGATCCATCCATGGACATTCAAACATGACATTTTCACAGTATCCTTGTCAACTAGTTTGGACCTTTTACACGATGTATAATGTGAAAATTAGAATTAAATATAATATTGGGATTTTTTTTGTCAATAAATTCAAGCGTAACCTTTTTAGGTTATTTATTTTACAGTTGTCTCTTCTCTTTCTCTATTTCTCTCTTTCTTTTAAGGTCTGGTTGTGACATGACCGACTCGGCTTTATTGATATGACTTTTCGCATGGTTTACTAAAATATTAGGCACAACTCTCTTCATTTCTGAAATTAGTTTTTTAGTGGATTTTACTTTTATGTCTCAATCTTTGTGGGTGTGGTTTTTTTTTTTTTAGGGGTGATTTGAAATTTTCGAATTGTGTTATCCACTTTTGAGTTGTTTCTATCAGGTTTTTCCCTTGATTATGGTATTCTATTGTTGCTCATTAGCTCATGGGGTTAGTCTTTGATGTATATGGTGGGTTAGGGGTGGTTTGATAACGTTTTCGTTTTTGCTTCTTCAAAAAAATAAAAAACAGAGACAATTTTTGTCTCTGTTTTGTAATAAACACTGAAACAAAAAACATATTTGGAAGTCATTTTTGTCTATCAAATATGAGAATAAAAACAAAAAATATGTTTGATAACTACTTCATGTTTTATCCTAAATATGCTTTGTAATATCTCATACAACAAAATACAAATCCAAAAATTCCTTAAACCAAAACATCCACTAATTTATCAAAGAACACCTAAAAAATCAAACATCCACTAATACAAACCCACCCCCTGCAACCCCTCCACCCCAACCGAAACTTCCCCAACTAAAATCAATACAGATTTATTTTGGTTGTTGTTCAAGAAATTGATCAAAAAAATAATCACAGATGGTTTGAGAAATCAAAATCGCAGATGGTGAAAAAGGCAGCAAATTAACTTTACTTCTGGGAATGCTTCAATTGATCAAAAAAATAATTTGGAGGGTTTGATTCTGGGAATGCTTCAACTGGGTAGGCTCTTAATTTGGAGGGTTTGATTCTGGGAACGCTTCAGCTGGGGAGTTGGGATGAAACTCCCTCTTTTGTACATGATGTATAAACACCTATGAAGCACGGATACTTCGTTGAGGTTGACGTATTCGTATCGGATACTTTACGGATACGATACTCGTCGGATACTCGTCCGATACGTATCGGATACACCTTCTACGTATCCGATAATAATTAAATATTAGGATACTTCACGGATACTTTTGTAGTCGACCAACATATATAATTTTTTAGTTGAACTTTTAACATCTCTTTTCGAATTTACATACCATACAATACATTAACAACAAATTCATATTACTTCAAAGGTACATGAGTGTTTTTTAAGTATTATCTAAAATTACATGTCAAAAGAGTATAAAATAAAGTTATTACATTATAATTTTAGCAAAATTACTTCTAAATACTAGGTAAATATTAGTTTTGATTCCTTTAATTTGTCACTTCACTTTGTGAATATACCACAGCGATACGATATATATTTTCTTGAAACTAAAAAGAATTACTAATTTTTCTTATTATATGTTAAAGAACTACCAAAATATATAAGTATTAAGTTGGTTGAAAATAATAAAAATAATAAAAATATTTTATTATAGTCGTATCTTGGCCGTATCCGTATCCTATTTTTTTAAGTTTTGCCGTATCGCCGTATCCGTATCGCCGTATCCCGTATCGCCGTATCCGTATCCGTGCTTCATAGATAAACACACACAGACGCACAGATCTGTGTATATATGCACAAATCTTCTGGATTTCACAGAGAACGAGAGTGAGACAGAGAGAGAGCGAGATAGAGAGAGAGCCATCATCGTCTGAGGTATCGATCTGAGTTCTTCGTCGTTTGTCGTTTAAGTTCTTCGTCTGAGTTCGACAAAGAGATCTTCGTCGTTTGTGAGAGCGAGACAGAGAGAGAGCAACGAATCGATCTTCGTCGTTTGTGAGTTCTTCGTCGTCTGAGAGATCGATCTTCGTCTGAGTTCATCATCTGTGTGTGTGTGTGTGAGAGAGAGAGAGAGAGAGAGAGAGAGAGAAGATGATAGAGTGAAGAAAAAAGAAAAAAGAAACCCTTCAAAGGGATTTTATAGTAAACACAAAAAAAAATCTTCTTTTTGTTGCTAATGGGATTCGAATAGGAGATCTCATTAAATAGGTTGTAGAGCGCGCGCGTGTTTCAGAAAACATGTTTCCTAGAACGTCTTTTTTGTTTGTTCCCATTTTTTTGCCTTTGTTCCCATTTTTTCCAAGACATCTAATACAAAATAAAAACAAAAATAGTACCCAAACATATTTTTTTTTTCATTTTTGACAAAAATTGAAAACAAAAACACAAAACACAAGACAAAGACAGTTATCAAACAACCCCTTAGTTTTTTAGTCACTGTCAAATGGTTTTCCTTTTTTTTTTTCTTTATCAAAAAAATTTTGTCTCGATGGACAATAACAATAAAAATTCACATTATTTTCTAGCTATTTATGTCATTAAGGGTAAATTAATTTGTATGCCTTTAATTATTCCAAAAAATATGCTCATAGGCTAATTGACCTAAAAGTCCACAAAGATGGACCAGCCTTCAATTAACCCAAAATTGCAGAGGTTATGCAAAGAGAGTTTCCTTGATGCAACATATATTGAGTATAGCCCTACGGAACCGAAAAATTATTTTTTAGCACCGCAAAAATTTATAATTTTTTGTAAATAAAGTTATTAACTTTTTTAGATCAAATTATAATAAAACAAATTGTTTGCCATCGATCCTATCATTGTAGGGTCAAGTTTGCCATTTTTCATCATAACTAATTCTTTGAGTTATAACATGCCTTAAAAAAGTAGTAATATTCAATATCATACCTATTTTGATACTAAAGTCTTACCGACATGTTGAAATTAAAAAAAGAAAAAAAAAAAAGAAATGCCAACTAACAACCTATAATCAGCATCATGTTATGTAAAACGAAGGCCAAGCAGTAGAAAGAGAAGTTTCATTACATAAGAAATACAAGAAATGGGGATTTGGCAATTTACTGCTATTTTTCATGCCTCTCAAATAAAAAAACAAATAAAGGAAAGTTATATAAACTGTCTTTTAGGAATTCACAGGAAAGTGATCAAGAGGGCAATAACGATTTCATGTTATTTTTCACGCCTCTCAACCTGAGTGGACTCCAGACTAACTGCTTCCGTTGAAGTGCAATAACAGTCGGATGCTTTGGCTTCCATGAACCTGCCTGGGAAGGAGGGCTTCCCATGAACTTACTGCTCCTCGGGCCAACTGGTGTCGCCTGTACTGTTGCAGCACTTGATGTTTCCTTCAACTGTGGCAATGGAGAGCGCACCCTTGAGGTACGCCATACCCTTTGTGGATCCCAAACAAATGATTGCCTACCCATCACACGGTCACTCCTCAATCGAGCAGTAGAGTTGTTGAGTGGAGTTGTGAAGTTTGCATTTGACTCAGGCCGGAGGGTTGCAATGGAGGCCCGTCTCTTGGGCTGAACGACCTGGTTTGTCACAGGAGGTGGTCTCACAGCAATGGAACCCCGTCTTGGTTTAAAAACTGTCTTTCCCTTGGACGCAGCCATTGATTGTCTCGATATATTTTCTTTGTCAACCATTGAAACTGGGAGAAGGGAAGCCCTGGTTTTCGGTGGAGGAATAGGAGATGGAGCCGGCATGAAATTGGTTATTCTTCGCAGTGGCAGCCTAAGTCTTGAAGGACCCAATGGCGGTTTTTTCTCTCCTGTGGTCTTCTGTGCTTGGTTAAGAGATGACAAGGCAGAAGACTGAGACGAAACAGCAGACAAAACTCTTGTTTCCTGTTTCAGTCTGGTTTTCCTCTCCTCTGCTAATTGGTTCTCAAGATCTCGGACCTGATGAAAATTTTCAATAATTTACATGTCTAATGGGAACTTGAACTAAACAAAATACGTCTTAAAAATCGGACACTTGGATTTATCGTGATGCACAACTTCAGAAACTCAACAACTCTGAATTATAGCATGTATAATCTAAATCAATCAAACTAATCTTTGTTAAAGTGGAATGATATCAAGAAGCAGTTGCAAAATGCACTCTACTTATGAGTAATGATCATAACCTTCTCTTGAAGACTTCTGCAGATGTGTTCTCTTGCAGCAATTCTTAATTGCAAGGACTGCACACTATCCTGCAATTTCTTTGTTTCCTTCTCATCATGCTTTGCTTTTTCTGCCTGTTCACAGATCAGAAAAAATGAGTTGCAGCAGGTCTTAACCTCGAAAAGTGTGTATGGCTTCGAAAATGTTTCCTAGTGTCTTCTACACACCAGTTGTTTGTACTTGAAAAGTTCAGTGAGGTCTGTCTGTTTGCGAGCAGGGCCATGCTCAATTCCACGCACACGGCTTGCAAAATTCAGTGAGCAGAGGGTTTCTCCTAAATCTGCTGAACTTGGGCTAATCTGGACAAACATCAAGGTCTTGCAATCGCCTCCTGCATTACGAGATCCTCATTGTCACTCATCCGGAAAGGCAAAACATGGAAACCATTTACTTCATTTTCACCAAAAACAACTGTAATTCATCAAGATGACTAATGAACTTCATAATAATACTAGCTGGATGTGATACAACAGAATTTGCTGAGGACCTATTCAATGAGATCAAATATCAGAAAAACTTAAGAAGCTCACCTAGAGAGCTTTGCAGCATATGAGTAAGCTTTGAGTTCCTGGTATTGCCAAAGGAAAGAAACAATGAGATAATAATTCGTGGAATGTTGATGCGAGAGAGAGAGAGAGAGAGAGATGCCTGTATGGAACGTGGGTCGTCTTAGATGCAAGGGCAGAGATGACATCTCCAAGTGCTGATAAGGATTTATTTATGAACTGGGATTCTTTCAACCTTTCACCTTCGACTTCAATCCTCCCGACACGCTCACTGCCAGCTAAGTCCACCAGCCAAAGGTGGCTTCTAGTCCTCTGCCCATTCATTAAATTCTCCCCCATGACAGTCACTCGTAACAAGCTACAAAAGACAGAATTATTGGTCATTAGTTTCAACTTTTGATTTTCCAAAAGAAACAACAAATTTTCGGAATAACAGCATAACTATTGTTGACATTTAATGGATCAATTTTACAGGATTACACTGACATCCCCTGGTATTTTACCAAAATACACTTGGGGGGGCCCATGTGGTTTGGATAATCACCCTAATTGCCTGTCTTGGTTTAGCATTACGCAGACCTCCCCTCAACTAGCCATTAGAAACCTGACAGGTTTTGGTGACATCATCGATTCAAAGTTTTAAGATCCTACTTTGTCCCTGTACAAGCAAAATAATGCTAAAATGCTTTTCCATGTACTCATTAGACCCAAATAAGGAAACATAATATCCAGTAATGATCTGGCCATGACAATTATCTGCTATATCTAAAGATACTACACAAAACCCAAGAGGTGTCGCTGTAACGTACTCATTTCTAAATCATTTCAATTGACAATTAGCAATAGGCATTACAAATTTCAAATGAGGGCTAACAATTACCAGTGAGAACGGCTGCTTAGCTCATTAGCACTAGTGGATCCCACAGATCTAGCTTGACTTCCAGACTTCAGCAGTTCCCACACCTCATCTGTACCATAAACATGAGCTTCAACAAGTCCTGGGACTTCTTGTGTTCCCTCTGCCGATTGCTTTATCTCCAACCTTTATTTCATATGAGAATAGACTACTAAGTGTGTTCCGAAAGTAAACTTAAGTCCATTCGCTGATTTGGTTAAAATTAATGACGAATAAAGGGAATAAGAGGGATATGCAAACAATTTACTCACAATAGAGAAGATATATTCATGATAAGACAATACTTTTACTGGTAGAACTCATACTAAACACTCACAAATGTGCATATTCAAAAAAGTTATGTTCCAGCAAGACTTAAAGAGCATTTAATTTTGGTAGCTTGAATTTTCCATATTTCTACTAAACTAAATATCGCCTTGAATATGCCATTACTTTTTCGTTTAACATGTCCAAAAAAAATAGGTACAACTTTGTGGTTCTTAGAGTACATCAATATCATTGAATATCATGTATCAAGCTTTTATTTGAACTGAATAAAAACTTCATATCTCTGCAGTTTACAGTAGTCCAAACAAAGAAAGCCTGTGAAACTTTAGAACAAGGGAAGCCCAATTATCCAGGGCTTTATTATTTTCCACAGTTTACCCTAGGTAAGATGCTGAGAAGAGGACAGTATATTATGCATCCAATAGACACTTTCTGGTCAATGCTTATGCAATGGCAGACCACAAACAGGTTAAACATGGAAAATATAAATGCCACTATGACTGGAAGCTTTATTGAAAACTTGTCATAATCAGTCAATATTCAATATTTTGGCAAAAAAGAAAAATTGCTTACAGATTGCATTCAAAGAACAGATTGAGTGCAAGTAACAGTAGTAAGCATCACAAGTAATTTGGTGCTGATAGGTGTAGCTATTAAAATTAATTTAGACTGTGGATTTAATACACTTACAAATGCAGTAAATTATTACTTATTTACCACCCTGTGCTTATCAATAATAAAATATGCATGGCATTTTTCAAAAAGAAAAAATAGCAGGACTTAAGAATAGAACCTAGTCGGTACAGACCAGAGCTGATAAAAACTTACTTTTTAGCAGGTTGGCTGCAGCTCTCCACAAGAAGGTCCCTTATCTTCTCATTGTAAACCTCGAGCATACTTACAAACAGTTCATATCTCAAGATACTGCTCCTTTCATTGGACATCCTAAACAACTCCTCCAAAGTCCGGTAGTTAACTCCCCTATTTTCAGGTGTTCCTTCCATTGTAAATGTTTTGCCAGTTCCAGTTTGCCCATAAGCAAATATACAAACATTGTATCCATCCAACACCGAGGATACTATAGGCATCGTTTGAGCAAAAACAGACTCTGCATATTTAACAAAAACTTTAGGCAGTAAGAGAACCACAACAGAAATTCTGCAGGGAAAGAACACAAATACATGTGTATCAATGCTAACATTTCAAGTTACCTTGGTTGTCCTCTGGTCTAAATATATGATCAAACTTGAATTGCTTTCTGGAAGAATCAGAGCAAGTGATCTGTAGCTCATTTTCCTGCGAGGACTCAAAATCAATTACAGAAGTAGACCCATTAGTGATTTCATCTTGGTTCAATGGTCTACATCTGCAAAAGACCCTGATATTGCCTTTAAGTTCAATCACTTCATTATATAGCCGTTTTCTCTCAGAGCACTGTTCATAGCACTTCTTCCTTAAAAGTTCACAGTCTTCATGGTACTTCTTTTTCAAGACTTCATGTTCAGTGCCTGTACCCAACAAAGAACACCCATAAAGCAATTAAAACGTCCGAACAAAACCCACCAAACAGCATGAAGAGTAAAAATGAGAAATAATGGCCAATTATCATCAAAAGGTACATACTAAGACACTGGAGAACATTGAGTACTTCAGAGCCAGGAAAAGAATTTGCAGTGATGCCTTTCATTTCACTGCATAAAACTGTATGATCTTTCCTCAAATTCTGAAACAAATGAGTACTTTGTGACCATCATAAACAAACTGAGACAATATTTTCATCAAATAAATAGTCAAAGGAATGATTATGAAAAATTTACCTGTACTTTGTTGCTTATTTCTTCAATTTTCTGCAGAATCGGAAGTGTGTGCTCTTGATCCGAAGACACTTCTTGGGTTTCAGTCGACCCGTTATGCTCTTCCATCAAATGACTATTTCCTTCAACTTGTTCTGAAACAATACCACAACCTTAAAATCACTAATCATATCCTTTTGTTTCTGAAAAATTGTTGATAAAAGAAAACAACTAAGTCAAAAAATCTTGCAGTGTAATTTGTGCTTTTGCTTTCTTCGGTTTCCGATTACAATTTTCCTGAATGTACAGAAAATAAAATAAACATACCCAAAGTAAAACACATTACCTGTGTCACAGTTTGCAGTATCTGGGGTTAGATCTGAAACAAAATCAAGAAGGATCGAATAAGTGAATTAAAAAAGAAATCAGAATCCAGAAAATGAAAAATAAAAAATTCATATCCAAGAAAACATGCAGAAACCAAATTAAAAAAGAAATCAGAATCGAGAAAATGAAAAATAAAAAATCCATATCCAAGAAAACATGCAGAAACCTAATTCGCTAGTGGAAGATGGCACCACAATTTGATCGGACACTGCGTCATCACAGTTGTGCGATAGGCTTTCTAGGGCTTTTCCTGAAAGAAGATACCACAATATCTCTTGAGATAAACAGTAATCGTAGCAGTTTTATGGAATAGAGTTTATATGTATACGCATATGTAGGTATGTGTTTATACGAGAATGCATATATGCGAGAGAGAGAGAGAGAGAGAGAGAGAGAGAGAGAGAGAGTGTGTGTGTGTACCTTCCATGACTTGTTTTACTCTGCTTCAGAAATCAATGGAGAAAAGGTAGATCTTCACTGGTACAAGTCCAATTCCTAGAGAGAGAGAAAGAGAGAACTTGAAAGCTAGAATACTATGAACGGAGAGAGAGAGAGAGAACTTGAAAGCTAGAATATTATGAACGGAGAGAGAGAGAATCGATCCTAAACGGTCAGAGAGGGGTTTTGTTTCAATTTCAAGTGTTTTTCAAATTGGTGAATCTGAGCCGTCCACTGGAGGAGCTGTCTCTAACGGCTATATGTTGCTTTATGGGAGCGTTTGGGGCGATGGGTGCGACCTTCCGGGTTAACGGAGATCCGAGAACGTATAAACGCTCGGGTCATCCTGGGGAGAACATTTTTCTAATAATTTTTAATAATCACTATATTAAATAATTAATACCTTGGTATTCTGTGGTTCACTTATCCTACATGTTATATTATTATTGATTGATGATAGCACGTGCCACTGCTAACATTGTATCATTATTATACTGAATATTTACTCCTCCTAGGAATTTGTTGAAAAAAAGTTCAACCAAATTAATTTTATTAATTCGATTCGTCATACAAGTAATTCATGAAATTTCAAAAAATTGAGCTTAATATTCAACAAGAGTAACAAAACTTGTATACCCATTGGTAATATTTTTGTCAAAATATTTTTCTAAGAAAAAAAATATATTATAAAAAATTATTATTTTAAAAAAGTTATTTTTATGAATCTTAATTCATATATAATTTATATATTTACATATATGCATGTATGCGCTACTATACATGTGATTAAGTATAAAGTAATAGAGTAAATCCGAACAACAAAAAATATAAAATAAACACTACTTAAAATAAAAATAAAAAAACTTAAAAACAACAATATACCTTCACTTGTTGGAAAAATTTTCATGAAAATAAAAAATAACAAAAGTAAAAGCATATTAAACGTTCAAATTCATTGAAAATTTGTCTCTAATCATAGATAAAAATGAAATTTGAGGAATTTTATGTTACTTCGTATGAGGGAGAGCTTATCAATTTATTTTGTTGTAAAAATGGCATGTTAACTAAGTTTATATGTTACTGTTTGGACATAAAATATCAAAACTCATTAATATTCAGTGTATTAATACTTGACAGTCTAAAGTTACTGTGGAAGTGCCACATAGCAGAATTTGAAGAAAGACGGAAGATAATCAACCACAATCATATTTGAAAAGAAAGAAATAAGTAATTGAGAGTTACCAGTCAATAACTATCGACAGAAGCAAAATTATCGAAGACAGTGGCTATAAAAAAACATGTAGTGGAGAAGATAAATATACATTTAAACCCCAAAAAGATCCACGATCTAGGCATTATTAGGGGTAGTTTTAGGAAGTAGTTAGTACTGTAATCAAGTTTATTTATTCAGTCTTTCTGTAACCGAAGTTCTTTCGATTGAATTAATAAAGAAATCCTCTTTTCTAAGTTCCATGTTATTTCATTTTGCCATTGACCAATGTGATTGTACATTATTTTTTCATTTAAGGAAGTCCTAAAATAAGGTATTTTAGCCCTTTACAAACAGTCGTCTGAAAAAGTGTCTATCGATTGAGATATTTTTATCGATCTCAGCAGATTTTGGAGCAACAATCTTTTGGCATGCCTGTTGGGACAACATTACTAATTTGGATAAAAAAATGGTTCGAACAAAGAAGCAAGACGAGATCATATTTAGTACTAATGAAATTGTGGAAATGACGCCAAACAATGACAATCGTGAAGCAAGTTCAAGTGCCATCCCAGTGGAATATGCAAATCTAGAAAATTGTCAATGTAGTGGTCAGGACAGTGTGCGGATGCAAGAGTTTTTGCAATACTTGAAGTGGGCACGGCATAATCCTAATTCTGACATTAGACAAGACTTAGTTAATTCCATACATGAATTAATAAATGTTCAAACACCAATGTTAGGACCAATTAATCAAAAATCAACCAACATCATTAGAAATCAAATTGTGGAAGAAAGAAACACCAATCTTGGCACTTCCAGTGGAAAACCAAAGGCCACCATCAATGGTAACTAACAAATGACCAGGCTCACCACACCAAAATCACTTTAATATGGTGTTTCGATGGAGAACCTGTTTAAATGTTTCCTAATTTCTTCCCAGGAAGAAATCTTAGGGGCAAAAATGGGTCAAGGATGACACTGAAATTCCCTAGAAAGGGTCGTGAGAGGCATGATATGCCTCCATTGTAACTCGTAGAGGAATTTAACTTAAGGCCAAGAGAGTAACCCTTTGACTAGTTTGAAAACTTAGAAGGCCAAAATAACATGGCTTTTAACAGTAACCAGTTGGCAGAAATGATTCAGGATTTGTATGGTCTTAGCCTTAAAAAACTGAAAGACTTGTGTTTACGAAACCATATCTATCATGGGTTGATTTTGAGAAATTCCCAAGGGGATATAAAATCCCAGAATTTTACCTTTACTCTGGTGAAAAAAATTAATCAACTATAAAGCAAATAGACAGATTCACTTTCCAGTGTGGGGAAGTTGAAAATAATGAGAATTTAAAAATAAAACTGATCCCATAATTTTTTACTAAAACAGCCTTCGTTTGGTTCATCAATTTACTTATTAATTCAATTCAATTTAGTTCAAACTTGGCAAAAAATAAAAGGGTAGTTTCATGTTCAATTCTTTAGAAATGAATCAAAGATTTCAATGGAAGATCTTTCGAGATTAAGGCAGAAATCAAGCGAATCTACAAAAAAGTATATTGACAGATTCAAAAAAGGCAGAAACAAATGTCATGTTTACTTGTCTGAGATTGAGTAAGTTAAATTGGCCCAGAATGGTTTGGATTTAGAATTAAGGAAGAAATTTGAAGGAATGGAGCAGATATCTCTTTGAACTCTCAACTAGGACTACCAGATATAAGATGTTGCTTAGGGAAGGAAAAGCAACAGAAGAAAAATAGTTCACTTGGGACTCATTTCCAAAACTTCGATAGAGCACTTTCTGAAACCAAAAATTTTGACTTGGCAATTTTTCAAACAACTAGGGAGGCTTTCAGGTGGGGTTACAATGGTGGAGAGAGGTAGAGAGAGAGAGAGAGAGAGAGAGAGAGAGAGAGAGAGAGAGAGAGAAGGGAGATAAAGGGATTATTAAGGGAGAAGAGATGTGTGAGAGCAGGGCCGGAGCCAAAAAATTAGTTTTGGGTGAGCCCTTCACTATAAGCTGCAATGTTTTTCTCCGCATTGATAAGAGTGATATAATACATTTATATTTATTTGTAGAGGTTAATCACAGAAAAATAAAGGTCAATTACATGTTAATTCCAAACAATTTCATGTTCAAATTAAAAATACATAATACAAAAGTGTTAAATATGCAAATTATGGTCAAATGTAGAAAGGTTTTAAATAAATAAAAATACTAAACATGTAATTATAGACCAAACACAACTTATAGCCTTAGAAAAATTAATTGTGAAAACAAGAGAAACAAGCTAAACAAGGACCAAAATCATGGGTACAAGCATTGAAAGGTCTAAAAAAAATTAAGGGTAGTGATGTTGCAAACATTGAACCTCAAATAAATGTCACTCAAAGCTCATTGTAGGATTGCAACATCGTTAGAGAGTAACACAATCACCAACCATGTTTATTTGTACTTGTTTAAAGGGAGTCCATAATGCGTCCATAGCCTTTTATAATTTTTTTTATATGAAAGTGATAGAGTGGGCATCATAAAAATATTTGATCCGAACCGTTTTTTTTGTAGGGTATAGTAATATGTCGAATAATGCTTTGTTTTATCTTGAGACGATCTGAGCCACTTTTTGTCTTTAGGATTCAAAACTTATTCTACTTTATTATAAATAAATATAGAAGTCTGCATATAGAAAGTGGTAAGGAGTAGAATTTCTTGAGATGACAGAAATATATGCATATAAAGTTGTGAAAAAGATGAAAAAAACATAGGAAGCCAGAAAGGATTGAAAATTGCTAAACACATATATCAGAACTTTATAAAAGTGTTTTCAAGACAGTTGCTTACGCATTATTTGTAGAAGGCAGCAAGCTAGATCTTATATTTTAACACTGCAATGGAAAGGATAAAAGAATATAAGCCTATTGAGTATGATTGGTTGGAGAAGATACTAAAATCCATGTGAATAAGGCATGCATTTGATCCATAGCTTAAGAATAGCCACATCACAAATAATCTGTTTGAATCATTCAACAGTTAAGTAGGAGACATCAGAGATTAACCAATTCTGACATTACTTGATGGACTTAGGACAAGGGTAATAAGCAAGCACCAAAAAAGGGATGAGAAATCATGCATGGGAGATTTTGAAGCGACCCCTGCTGTTGTTAAGAAGCTGAATGCAATTGTGACTACGTCTAGGAAATGTAAAAGTTACTGGTTGGTGACGATGAGTTTGAGGTGATGGAAATTGATAATATTCACTACATTTGCAACTTGAGAAATAGAACTTGTGATTGTAGAGTTTGGGAGATTAGTGGGATATCCTATAGGCATGCATCACTGGAAGTTGCTTACAGGAGGCAGAAACTATAGGATTACTGTGACCATTTCTTCTCAAAGGAAAAATACTTAAGTGCATACTCTGATATTTAGAGCATGAGAAATACAATTTTCCCGGGCAGGCTCCATAATTTTAAATACATAATTAGTTCACATAAAAAATTTAAATCCATGAAAATTTTAAGCCTTACAAAAAGGCCCCAAAAAATTTAAGCCCAATCAAAAAATTATAATTTCAATAATTTGAGCCTAAAATTCAATTCATAACATTAAAAACTCAAAAATCAAAAATTTTAAAAACAAATAAAAAAAATATTCAAAAGTCAACTCATATTTACTCACATCCATTCTCTCTCTCTCTCTCTTAAAAAACAAAAATAAAGTATCACATCCTCCTCTCTCACTTAAAAAAAATTAAAAATATTTTTTATTTTTTTTAAATAATACTAAAAATAAAAAGGCTTTATTTAATATTACTGCTTTAGGCCTTAAATTACCTTGAGTCGTCCCTATTCCCGGGTTTTGAGAAGATAAGATATTCACACAACTGTCTTCCTTCCTCATTTGCACCTTTGATTTTTGAACCTTATTTGACCATCGTTACTTCTGTTATGTGACGAAGTCATTCGTTACTATTCTTGTAAACCCCCACATGTAATAGAACTTGTACCAACTATGTTAATATACAAATGTATGTTGTATAAGTTTGAGTTGGTTTTGGAAGAGTTTTGAAATGGAGTGGAAATGTGAAATGGGAATGCACAGAGCATTTGGGCAGATCAGACAAAGTGTACCGGTACGCTGAACTCCAGTAGCCTTAGCGTATCGGTATGCGTACCGGTACGGTTTGGCTGACTTTCTGATTTCCTCCTCTCCTGAGCTATCCACAAGCTACCTTTTCATCCTTATTTGTCTCAAATAGTTTGAAATGATGTTATAGATACTATGGATGGTGGTATGCTGGGCATAGGAGGGTCAATCGATTAAAAATATACATAGGCCTTGTATTTTAAAATTCGGTAAATTTACTTTAGTAGTATGATAAATCATAAAACTAAATGTTTTTAGGATAAAATAACATTAAAAATGAATTCGGAACGTCTAAAAACCTTAGGGTGGTCATAGAGATCAAAATGGAGATAGTTAGTGGCAAAATTATAATTTCAAGGAAAAATGTAATTTTTGTCCATGTGAACAGTAAAAATCGGGAATGGGCAGGCTTAAAACACCATTTTCATTACATTTTTCTCTTATTCTTTCACTCCACTCTCAACCCACACCTCTTAAAACCCTAAAGGAAGACTAAGGGAGAGAGAAAATGGAGGAAGGAGGTCTATAGAGCTTGGGTTAGCTTGGAAATTTTGATTCAAGGTAGAGGTTTTCTTCCTACTCTCTTACATTGAGGCTAGGGCTTAGATATATGTATTCTTTTGACTCTAAATTCAATATGTATGTTATAAAATCTTTATTTCTTGCTATTCTTGCAATAAATGCCATGTTTTAAACAATGTGACGGTTGGGTAACCATTAAAGTTCTCTTTTTCATCTTCAAACCTTAGATTTTAAGAAAAATTGATTTTTTTCTCCATATTTCCTTTGTTCTTGATTTCCAAACTTTAGGCTTTTCATTAAACAATAAATTGTTTTTGATGTTGATCTCTTGTCTATTTTTCTTACATGGGGCTATTGGATAACATACGAGAAATTTTGGAGATTTTGGAAATTTATGAACTTTTGTTGAGAAATTGTTGGTGATTGTATCTCGTGGAGGTGTTTGGATGACCATGGGTGGCCGTGGACCGGGTATCGTAGAGTGGGTAGATGTGTGTGGTTCTTACTCCGTGTGGGTTTGAACTTTTCCTACCACTCGTAGTAGGGTTGGTGCCTTGCGAGGACCAAACCACTATTAGCTCACGGGTGCCGTGTCATAGGATTAGGATACTATGCCTGGGTCGGATTCGTTATTGCCGGTGCATTGGTATGGGACAATGCATCGGTAGGCACCCTTCCCGAAGTTTGATATCCTTGCGAGGATTTGTGTGTGTGTGGGCCAAGATATTCTCTATGTTTTTATTCATGCGATTATCTTACATCAGACTTGAGATACATTGTGGTTATTGTTTATTGCTTTATCTTTTGGATATGATTACTCTTTGGAATAGTTATTTATGGTGGGATTGGCTTTACTCTTGTACTTAATTATTGTTAATGTCTAAACTTGAGATCGTTTAAAAATATCATGTTTTCTTTCAAAATTTAAGTATGCTATTTGTGAAATGAGACCGACCGTTTTCTACGTTTTCTAAACGTTGTTCGAGTTTGGGAGGATGTTGCTACAGAGCTTAGTGCTCACCCCCCTACAAATAATATATTTCCAGGCTATGATTTAGAGGAAGGGATTGGAGTTGATGAGCATGTGCCTTGGGAAACTTAAGCTGATGGGCATGTAGATCCGGAGGGAACTGTATAGGATCTTTCTTATTACGTTCTAGACGAGGAAATTCCTTTTGAGAATATTATTCATATTAATATTTTTGTTATTCCGCTGTAAATTAATAGTTGATTTTTGGAATGTAGTTGCCATAGTTGGGCATATTCTTTTGGATGTAATGGTCATTGTTTGGTCTATTCTTTTGGATGATGAATGAAAGTTTCTTTGTTTATGAAATTTATTAGTTGCTCTCATGATGTGAATGATTTTAGATAGTAATGTCGTCCAAGGGGGATTTTGGGGCATTACAATTCTGCATCTACACTAGCATTTCACTTGCATGATCAATGGCTGACCTTTATATAGGTGGATATGGCTGGTCTTCAAATACACAAGCAATATAGCCATTACTCACACTTGCAATATAACCGTTACTCACACTTGCAATATAGCCATTGCATTGTGTCAATTTTTACAAAAGGTTTACACGTTTTTTCAATTACCTCCATTGTAGTCTGGTCAAATAAGGTTCTTTTTCCATTGGACTTTGGCCCCACAGGTGGCAATGTTGGATTTTCCTAACATTATCTTATAACGTCATCAAAAGACTAACGTACCCTTAACGGTCAAATAAAGATTGGGAGAATCTGTTACAAACAGCAACATCAGAAAGGAGGTTAGTGTTATTTTTTAAACAAAAGAGAGTCTAATTGTTATTTGACCAAATCTCAAGGAAGATGAATATAATTTACCCTAATATATATATATGCGAAGATTGGTCAGAGAAAGTGACTGTTGGGTTCATTATGATTTGAATATTAAATTTAAATTTAAATTTAAATGATTACAAGTGTATTTGAAACAATGCAAGACCCTTTCCTCCAACCGACATATCGAACTGATGCATCCTTTCGGATGCTATTTAATGCAACATTGGACTTATGTTTCGGATGATGAAAAGTGAAAAAAATTTCCACTGTTTTTCAGAAAACTTATTGATATATTTTGTTTTTCAATGAGTTCATACTTGGTGGTTTTTTAAATTTCTTTGCAATTTGTCCAACCAATCCTTTTTTTTATACATATTAAAATATCCTATCTTAATTTTGTTATTTGATTTGAGAATGATCAAGAGTTATTCGATATACCTCTACATTTGCAAGTGCATATTTGTGGAGAAGCGATAGGTAGATCTTGGAGGGTAGGATGCAGGGGCAGCCCAATACTATTCGAGGCCTTAGGCGAAAATTATAAATGTAGCCTTTTAAAAGTTAATATTAGTATATAAGTAATACAACTAAAATTTTGTTTAAAATTTATTATTTGTATTTTTTGAGATATAAAAGCACTAATTAACCTTCCATACTTAAGTTTTATTATTATATCATTTTGAACATCTATGGCTAGTTTACTTAATATTTTGAGTCATAATTCATCAAAAATAGGAATAGTTTTAATTTTAAAAATAAAAATTTGAAAGAGCAATTGGTCTGTGTATTCTCAATACTATTGTATAAGCAATACATATATTCAAAAACAAAGCCTAATGTATTGAAAAAAAAGAAAAGAAATGAAAAGAAAATGGTTAGTCTTTCTATACGGTTTATTGTTTTGATTAAAATATTAGTGTTTGTTTGTAAAATCACTTTTACATTTTTAGCTCTGCAAATAAATCTAACTTATGAATATAAAAAAGTTGATCACATTTTACAAAATTCTCAAGATTTTCATAATATGCATTTAAGTTTGTGAGTTAACGTATAAAAATGAGATAAATTACTGGAGAGTAATGTTGTTGAGTCCTACCTTTCGAAGAAAATGTTGTTGAGACCTAAAAATCTAACATAATTTGTCGATTTAGTAATGTGGTAGTTGATATGACTCAATAATATTATTCTAGTTTCAACTGTTGAACTTCTTAAACGAGACCTTATGACTTGACATATTATTAAATTATCAAATTATATCTCTTGCTCATGACTTAATAGTTTGACACAAAAAAAAAATTTATAACAAATCGTGCTGAACTTGAAGTTATCTTGTATATCCTAAAAAAAGAATACTTTTTATACATTATGTGGGTAAATAAAAGGAGAAGTCTACAACAAAAAAATACTCTTATATTTATAACTAATCATGAAAATAATATGGAGCCCCTCTGAGGTGAGGCCCTAAACGTCTGCCTAAGTTGCCTTACACTTGGATCGACACTGGTAGAATGCCATAATCTGGTGCACTGAGTTAGAGGGGCGAAATCTACTTTTAAAGTTTGTGACTACAAGCCTCTATTGACTATCATAAGTTTTTTTTACCCTTATTTATTTTATTGCATTTTAGCATTCTTGATTCAATTTTCCATAACAGGATGCACAAAGTTAACATAATATTTTATAATTGATTGATGATACCACATGTCAACGATAACATAATATCACCGTTAGATTAAATATTTTCTCCATATGCCACTTTTTCCTGCCTCTCTCCACCCATCTCTCGCTTTACACACCACCACCGCTCAACACCTCTCTCTCTCAACTCCACACAGCAAAAACTACTGTAATAGAAAATGTGTATATAATTAGATTATATTAAACTGTATAAATCCTAACTTATGCACTAATTTAAACATAATATGTAGAAATAAAAAACAGTGCACTCATAGAGACGCAGATTAGTACAAACAATAAATAAGAAAAAACCAGAACTTCAATCCAAGCCTTGTGAAACCTAATCTCCATAAGATAGATTTGCTCCCTCTCAGTGCTCAAGGTGAATGAGCAACTGTCTCCCAAGATAGAACGAATTTTCCTTCTTGAAGAAGCAGCACTTCAATCTTCAAGATTCCAGCGAACACAACTTGTGTTTATACTTGAACCGAGCCAAAAGAAGAATGCAACAATATACACAGAGAGAGAGAGAAGAATTTTGAAACTCGAATCCATAATAGGATGAATTGAAATGGCAAAGGGGCAGTCTATTTATAGACCCTTGGTGGCTGTTCAGATTTCCTGAAATGGCATAGGTTGTCACCGTTCAGATTGAAGAGACACACTCTTTAATCTGAACATGCAAGAGGTACCTCCTGGAATGAACAAGCTCTCTGGAATGAATCCAAACCTTTTTTGGCGAGAAATTTTAAAATTTGGTTCCAATCCGCGGTTGGATTCGATTGGCTTGACCCATGACCCGCACCACTCCAAATAAATTTTGTTCAAAAAGATTATAGCTTTTTGGCTCAAGCCCAAGCCCGAGCCCAGTCGGGTCATGGCGTGGCGGGCGGACGGTGCTCGCGTGTGTGATAACCAAGGTAGTGTAGGCGCTCGTTCCGCTTACAAAAGTGTGGTACCCCTTAGGGCTCAAACCCATGAAGTCAACTAGGGGTATATTAACTCACCAAAGTGTTGATCTTCTTTCAATGTGGGACAAACCTTATTTTACTACACCAATCTTAGTTTATTTTATCACTTCAAATAGGTCACTTTGAGATATAATTTCTCATTCAAATCTTAATGACTTTGGACAAATAAATATACCACGTTAATCTCCTCACAGAGGAGAACACATTTAAACTTGGTCTCACTAATTACGAGGTGTGGGTCTCACTTTTATTTAAACCTCAAATTGCTCAAATAAACTTGTTTAAAACCATTTTTTTCAACAATCCCCCACATGAATGAAAATTCGATGTATGATAATGCAGACACTGGTTCAAGTACAGGTGAAAGGTACTGCATCTGGATAAGTAGCCAGTGGCTTTGAACTTTCTGTAGTGGTAAACTATCGGATTTACTTAGCTATCCAGTGGACATGATGTCTTTGAACTGTTAGCCATCTGTATAAATCAAGACAATAAAATTCACACAGTATCCCTTCGGATAGCTAATATAACGTCAGCAACACCTAGGTCTTTCATTTCAAACCTATTGGTCAACATCCGCTTAGTAGCTTTAATGACATTGTTATTGCTGCCTATAATTAGCATGTTGTCTACATAAAGATATACAATAAAGTATCCACTACGAGTGCTCTTGACATATAAACATTTGTCGCACTCATTTATTTTGAACCCATTTGATAACATTGTTTTGTAAAATTTTTCATGCCACTGCTTCGGTGCTTGTTTTAAACCATATAGAGATTTAACAAGCTTGCATACTTTCTTTTTTTGTCCATTAGCAATGAACCCCTCAGGTTGTTTCATGTATATTTCTTCATCTAATTCACCATTTAAGAATGTTGTATTTACATCCATTTGATGTATTTCAAGACCATTTAATGCAGCTATAGCAATTAACATCCGTATGAAAGTAATTCTAGTAACTGGTGAATAAGTGTCAAAAAAAATACAATCATTCTCTTTGGTTATATCCTTTGGCTACAAGTCTAGCTTTGTACTTGTCAATGGATCCATCGACTTTCACCTTCTTTTTAAAGATCCATTTACAGCCTAAAGGCTTGTTACCTGGTAGAAGATCCATCAACTCTCATGTATGATTTCTCATAATGGATTCAATTTTAGAATCGACAGCTTCCTTCTAATAAGGAGCTTCGGGGGAGGATATAGCTTCTTTGAAACTTTGAGAATCATTTTTTAATAGATAAGTTAGAAAATTAGGACCAAATAACTTCGAAGTCTTTGTCCTCTTGCTACATCTAGGTTCATCTTCAATGAACTCCTCGTTTTGACCATTACTAGTCGTAGCCTCAATTGGTCTCTTTAATGAATTTGATTCATGTGACATATTAAATGAAAAATTATTTTCAAAGAATGACACATTCATTGATTCTATAATAGTACTAATATGCACATAAATAATCTCAGATTTGTGAACAAGAAATTGATATGCCCTACTTTTATGGGCATAACCAATAAATACACAATCAATGAATTTTTGTCCTATCTTAACCTTTTTAGGTTTAGGAACCGCCACTTTTGCTAAAAACCCCCACACTTTTAAGAATTTATAGGAAGGTCTTCGACATTTCCATAATTTATATGGTGTCTGATTAGTTTTCTTATAAGGCACCTTGTTAAGAATATAATTAGCAGAGAATAAGACTTCCCCCCACAAGTTTTAAGGTGCTCCCGAACTTGACAACATATCATTCATCATTTCTTTTAATGTTCGATTTTTGCGTTCAACTATGCCATTTGATTGAGGTGAATAGGGGGCCGTCGTTTGGTGAATGATTTCACGTGTTGCACAAAACTCATTGAAAAGAGATTCATATTCACCACTCCTATCACTTCTTAGTGCCTTTATCTCTCTACTAAGTTGATTCTCAACTTCATTCTTATAATGCTTGAACATATCAATAGCCTTATCTTTACTTCTAATTAAGTAAACATAACAGTATCTTGTGCAATCATCAATAAAAGTAATAAAATACTTTTTACCACCTCTTATTTGCACAAATTTTAAGTCACAAATATCACTGTGAATTAATTCAAGAGATTCGGTATTTCTTTCAATTGACTTGAAAGATGTTCTTGCCAACTTTGATTCCACACAAGTCTCACATTTATGATTTGGATCAATAGACATTTTAGGCAAATCGTTCAAATTAACTAATCTTCTAATTGCATCATAATTAACATGTCCTAGTCTAGCATGTCACATATTAAAAGACTCAAGCAAGTAAGAAGAATTTATCTCATTCTTATTATTAGAAAATATGGGTATAACAGTCATTACATTGAACTTAAAAAGCTCATCACACATGTATCCTGATGAGTAGTGGATAATGTATTATTTTGATGGGTAATTTATATACAAGGGAATCATAAATGTACTGATTTATTCAAAGATTTGATGTTATCATAGTAATAGATGGAATGTGTTGTTTTGCAGGTATTTGATTTAAATTGGAGCTATAATAGGGGAAGTAAGTGAAAGTTGAAGAGGAACTTGCTGGAAAACGCGTCTAGACGGTGATGTTATTGCGTCCGGACAGAGTTTCCAAAATGATCAGGCAAAGATTTCCAAGAATTGGCGTTCACTGTCAATTGCGTCCAGATGGTTGATGACCTGCGTCTAGAAAACGGAATTTGATTAGACTTCTTGAGGAAGAAAATATAAAAAGGGGAATAATTGTTATGTAGCGGGATTGAATTTTCATTATATTTTATTCTTTTTCTAGTTGAGTTTTACGATGTCTGGCTAAGAAGTTTGACTAAAGTTAGGGGAGAACTTTTCAATGAAGTACGGTATTGTTATTGACTTTATGAATTAATGATATGTGATATTTTATTAATTCAACTTTTGTGTTCTTAGTAAAGTTTTTGCTCTATAAAAATTCTTGATTCATTGTGTCTTATACATTGATTACTTGAATTTCCTTGCGAGACAAATAACTAGTTATTCCCTGCTGAAGTTGATTAAAATTATTTCACATAATAATATAACCAAAGGATTATGTGGTTGAGTCCGAAATTGGTTTGTTAGGAAAGTTTGATTTGTTGTAAACTCCGGGCACGACAAATGCTTACAATCAGTAAGCAATTCTTTGATTTTCTGAATAAACCTTTGGATATAAAAAGTGGTATTTCTATATTTTTATTGTTAAATCTTCCAACTGGAGTCACTTGACAATTTGATTCTTGATTGAGTAGGGAAACTAAGTCTTTAATAATTACTGTGTGGATTTGAAAGTGTATCCCTGATACTTTAGTATTTTCAATTATTGTTTTAAAACCAAATTTATTGTTTTCTAATTTAAAAATCACTACAACAATTTTTTCAAAGCAATTTTGTTTTATTTTTCTTTGTGTTCTAAGTTTTTTCAATTCCCTGTGGTTCGACCTCGGACTCCTGATAAATTTATTACTTCGCACAACTTGTACTTGTGTGATCAATTCTAAAGTTGTAGCATATCCTTTCCCTACAAACATTTGATTCTTAGTGAGTACAAATTCGTCGGATACAAAGACTAACTTAAAGCCATTTTGGCTAAGCAAGGAACCGGACACTAGATTCTTGCGAATATCTGGGATATGAAGTACTTCGTTCAAGGTGAGTTCCTTGTCGAATGTCATCTTGAGTATCACCTTGCCACTTCCTTCAACCTTGGAGGTAGAGGAATTCTCTATATAGAGTTGTTCATCATTCTCTAGCGTTTTATAAGTAGAGAACATCTATTTGTTGGAACAGATATGTCGAGTAACGCCGGTGTCCACCCACCACTCTTTGGGGTTACCCACCAAGTTGCATTCTGAAACAACTGCGGATAAATTCATGCCGTTGACTTCCATAGAAAGCTTGTTCATTTCAATCATGTTTGCTTGAGCATTAGGCTTCTTGAAATTCTTTGGCCTACAACAATCTTTTGAGATATACCCCGGTTTGCCACAATTGTAGCACTTGCCCTTGAATTTCTTCGATCCTTGATTTGGACCTTCATCATTATGCTTCCTTTTCTTGTTAGTATTGATTCCACTTTTCAACTATATTGACCTTAGATTCCATGGAATTAAAAACTCCATTTTTCTTCTCTGATTTACGATTATCCTCTTGGATCCTCAAGTGAATAATCAATTCTTCAAGTTTCATCTCTTTGTGCTTATGCTTGAGATAGTTCTTGAAATCCTTCCCTAGGGGTGGTAATTTCTTCACAATTGCAGCCACTTTGAATGACTCACTAAGAGACATTTCCTCGGCATGGATGTCATGAAATATTACTTGAATTTCTTGAACCTGGGAGATAACAATCTTAGAATCCCCCATTTTGAAATCTAAGAATTTACTGACAATGAACTTCTTCGTGCCGGTATCCTCGGTCTTGTACTTTTTGTCCAAGGACTCCCAAAGTTCTTATGAGGTTTTGATTGCACTGTACAATGCATTGTCTAACCCATTGAGGATGTAATTTCTACACAAGAAATTCGAGTGTTTCCAAGCATCCACAACAACCACCTTTTCCACATTTGTTTCATTCTCATCAAGTGAGGGAACATCTTCCTTAAGAAACTTTGCAAGATTAAGGGTGGTGAGATAGAAAATCATCTTAGATTGCCAACGTTTGAAGTTCGAGCCATTGAAATTCTCGAGCTTCTCCCCATGAGACACACTCACGGTTGTAGGAACAACTGTTGTACGAACAACAACAGGAGGAACATAATCATTTGAAGTTGTCATTTTTGTTACACAAACATAAGCAATAATTTAACTCTAAAGTCTAACAGAATACCCAATTTTGATTTGTGATTAATGAAAATAAAACAGTAACAGAATACAAAATTATGTTTTAGACTTATAACAATACTTACTCTAATTATAAAATACAAAATTTGTCTTAATATTGTAATAGAAAATGTGTATATAATTAGATTATATCAAACTGTATAAATCCTAACTTATGCACTAATTTAAGTAGAATGTGTAGAAATCAAAAAATAGTGCACTCACAGGGACGCAGATCAGCACGAGTAATAAGTAAGAACAAACTAGAACTTCAATCTGAACCTTGTGAAAACAATCTCCTTAAGATAGATTTGCTCCCTCTCGGTGCTCAAGGTGGATGAGCAACTGTCTTCCAAGATAGAACGAATTTTTCTTCTTGAAGAAACAACACTTTAATCTTCAAGATTCCAGCGAACACAACTTGTGTTTATACTTGAACCAAACCAAAAGAAGAACACAACAATATGTAGAGAGAGAGAGAGAGAGAGAGAGAAGAATTCTGAAACTGGAATCCAAAATGGTATGAATTGAAATGGCAAAGGGGCAATCTATTTATAGACCCTTGGTGGTTGTTTCAGATTGCCTGAAAAGACATAGGTTGCCACTGTTTAGATTGAATAGACACATTCTTTAATCTGAACAGGCAAGAGATACCTCTTGAAATGAACAGGCTCTCTAGAATGAATCCAGACCTTTTTTGGTGCCAAGTTCAAAAATAACGGGAAGAAATTTTAAAATCTGGTTTAGATTTTAAATTTTAGTTGTTAATTCCGATCCGCGATTGGATCCGATTGGTTTGACCCATGACCTGCACCGTTCCAAATAAATTTTGTCCAAAAAGATTATAACTTTTTGGCCCAAGCCCAAGACTGAGCTCGGCCCGGGTCATGGCGAGGCGAGGAGGGCGACGTGCGTGTGTGTGATAACAAAGGTAGTGTAGGCGCTCACTCCGCTCACAAAAGTGTAGTACCCCTTGGGGCCCAAACTCATGAAGTCAACTAAGAGTATATTAACTCACCAAAGTGTTAGTCTTTTTCCAATGTGGGCCAAACATTATTTTACTACACCGATCTTAGTTTTTTTTTATCACTTCAAATAGGTCACTTTGAGATATAATTTCTCATTCAAATCTTAATGATTTTGGACAAATAAATATACCACGTTAATCTCCTTATAGAGGAAAACGCGTTTAAACTTGGTCCCACTAATTACGAAGTGTGGGTTCCACTTTTATTTAAGCCTCAAATTACTTAAATAAACTTGTTTAAAACCATTTTTTTCAAAAACTACAACCTACCAACTCCATTCAAATACCATAACTAGCAAGAAGAATTTGTTTAGATTATAGATCAGTGTTTGAGAGAGGTGAATCGGTGCTCAAGTTGCCGGAGAAAGGAGAAATCAAATCTGCCATTAGTTGATAAAAGTATAGAATGTCAGGGGTCGTTTGGTAACATTTTTGTTTTTGTGTCTTCAAAAAAATCAAAAACAGAGACAATTTTTGTCTCTGTTTTGTGGTAAACATTGAAACAAAAAACATGTTTGAGAGTCATTTGTGTCTATCAAATTATAAGAATAAAAACAAAAAACATGTTTGGTAACTATTTCAAGTTTTATCCTAAATATACTTTATAATATCTCATACAACAAAATACAAATCCAAAAATTCTTTAACCCAACATATCCACTAATTCATCAAAATTCACGATTCTTTTTTTTTTTTTGTACAAAACCCCAAATTCAATCCTAAAGTAAATGGCAATTCAATCACAATCTCAATCTCAATTCAATCACAAACACAACACACAACACACACACACATAGAACACAATGCACACACACACACACACCAAGCACACAGAACACACACACATACAGCACATGGAACACACACACGCAACACACAGAGATCTGTGTGTGTGTATATATATATATATATATATATTTTTTTTTTGTAAACTAAACCAATATCAAATTGAGAGTAAAGTTGATCATTATAAAATATTTTGAACATTAAGATCAAATCCTTCTTAAATAACATTTTAATATTAAATAATAAATAGGCGCCCCGGATCAGTCTGAGCATCAACCAATTTCATCCCCTCAATGCTCCAGTTCCAATGACTATGACCCGTAAGCTTCAACTGGCAAGGTAGAAGTGTTGCAAATAAAACATAACAAACTAAAAAGAGGAAGAAATGTCTCAGACATTATCTGTGTGTA
This sequence comes from Ilex aquifolium, assembly GCA_951799425.1. Lineage (NCBI taxonomy): Eukaryota > Viridiplantae > Streptophyta > Magnoliopsida > Aquifoliales > Aquifoliaceae > Ilex > Ilex aquifolium. The sequence goes on along the minus strand of OX637396.1, from coordinate 25,150,745 downwards.
TATATGCACAAATCTGTGCATATATATGCATATATGCACAAATCTTTGTATATATACATATATATACACAGATCTGTGCGTATATACATATATATACACAGATATGTGTGTATATAAAGAGAGAGAGAGCGAGGAGATGAGATGAGAGAGGGAGAAAGAGAGAGAGAGAAAGAGGAGAGGAGATTGTTGCTCCTCGTCGTCGTCGGTGACGGTGAGAGAATGGAGAGAGTGAGGCAGCAATGGAGATGAGAGAGTGAGGCAGCGATGGAGATAAGAGAGTGAGGAAGAGAAAGTGAGGTGGGTTTAAATAGCTTCACGAAAAAAGATTATTTTTGCTGCTAAGGAAGTTCGAAACCTGGATCTCATTAATTCCCTTTAGCGCGTGTTTTTGTTTTGCTTGTTTCCTGAAACACAAATTTTTTGTTCCCATTTTTTTGTCTTTGTCTCCAAAACAACTAATATAAAACAAGAACAAAAACATTACCCAAACTTATTCTTGTTTTCATTTTTGACAAAAATTGAAAACAAAAACACAAAATACAAGACAAAAACAGTAAACAAATCTGCCATTAGTTGATAAAAGTATAGAATGTCAAGTTTTGTTTTGTTTTTTTACCCAATCATAAATTGTTACCATAATGATATTCTTAGATGGTGATAAACATTATATCTATAATATAAAATATGATAGATTTCAATAAGTTCATCCGACGGTCTCAAATAGATTCATCCAACGGCCACCAATATTCCTCTCAAAACTATTCATATTGCACTGTACCTTCAGGTACGGGTTACACCTAGTATTACTAATATGTTGTAAACTATTTACTTTTAGAAGTGATACGGAACATAAAAACAAAGACGGTAGGTATGAAAATATTAGCGAGAAATGTTATTGAGATCTAAAAATTTAATCTAATTTTTTATCTTAATGATATGTCAAGTGATCTAGTCCCTCTAGAGTTATAATAATTCTATTGGACCATGTAACTGTCACATCATTAGCTCAAGAAATTAGGTCAAATTTGAGGTCTAAATAACATCACTCAATATTAGCCGCTCGTTGATTACGTTTTTTAAATAGTTTTTTTAGCAAAACTTAACTCAATTTTTTAAATAGAATTATATTTGAGATCACTGCATAATAAAAGTGTTCTAAATAAATCCTAGCTTCTAAATAAGAGCAATGCTACATGGATTTAAAAAATAGACTTGATAATTACAACAATTTATTTCACTGTGGGTCTCAGCATTTATTGGGATCCACTACCCTTTCAATAGTTATAATTATCAAGTTTAATTTTTAAGTACATGTACCATTACTCTCTAAGACTCTAAATAATATACTTCAATACTTGCATGCATATGCATATGTATCAAACATACATGCAATTAAGTTTGGAACAAGAGGAAAAATCCAGACAAGAAAAAATATAAAAAGAAGTACTACTTAAAAGAGAACTTAATAATAGCAAAAAAGAAAAAGAAAAAGAAAATACTTCAAAAGTGGTTATTAGACGATACATTTATTACATTGACAATGTATGAAGATGAAGCCATGTAGTTATTATAGTAAGTCCACACCTATATGTTGGGACTGTGGTTTAAAATTTTATCTTAATTTTTATTTTGTTTTTCTCAGAAGTGGTAATATTTTTAGGATAAATGTCACACATACACCCTGATATTTGACATAATTATACAAAACTCCTCACATTCAAAAATAACACTAAGATCACTTCACATTTTAAGTTTGTAAAGTCAGAACCTCTCCTCTCGTAATGTATACGTTTGATAATTGATTATATCAGGCAGAATAGTTCACATATTTTCTAAATTACCCCTCTATGCTGATTCCTCCATTAAAAATGTTGCCGTCTTCAATTCCATTCTTTGTTTGTGAAATCAACCTCGACAGAGGGAGGTGAAAAGGGAAAGATGTACACGGGAGAGAGGTGGGAAGATGGCTAGACAGTGACAGGGTGAGGGCGGGGGAGACAAGAACAGAGTGAAGGTTCAGGAATTGGGATAGATATTTCAGCTTTGATTTATAGTGTACGAGTTTGTGTGGGTTTTGGTTGGATTCGATTATTTATTTAAAAATTCGTTGATTCTGTATTTTCATTTAGTTATTGAACTATTATTAGGTAGATCAAAGGTAAAATTTATAATATAAAACATTGTAAACTTCAATAAATCTATTCGACGGTTCAAATAGAATCATTCAACGGCCACCAACATTTCTCTCAAAATTATTAACATTGTACAATACTTTCAGACACAGATTATCCATAATAATTTATATTGGAGTTTCTAACGCCATCCAAAGATTGGGGTCTTATTGTCATTTTTGATACCCTATAAGTACCAATGCAATTACATCAAATATCAAGGGTTCGTACAAAATTTAACATGTATCTTATTTATCTAAAATTTGAAGTTTGAATTTTGAAGGTTGCGTTTGGTGTAATTTTTTAAAATAATTTTTTTTTTTCTCAAGAATGTACTTTATAAAATGAGTTTTGTATAAAGAACTTCTAAGGTGTATTATATGGTTGGTGAACATCTATGAAGCACGGATACGGATACAGGATACAGATACGATATGATACAGATACGGCGATACGGCAAAAAAAAAAAAAATAGGATACGGGTACGACTAGGATACGTCCATAAAATATATATTTTTTAAAATTTTATTATTATATTTAATTTAATAATTATGAATTTATTATATTTAATGTAATAATCAAATACAGTTAGTCGATCGTCAATGTGAGTGAGTGAGTGAGAGAGAGAGACGATCGTCGACTGAAAGGGGGCTGTGGAATAAAAGAAGAGAGGGTTTCATAATATATATATTTTTTTGCAAATAAGGGTCTAAGTATATTTGCTCTTGTGCCCCAATATTTTTTTAAAATTCGAATATTACCCAGCCGTATCCAAAACGTATCCGGCCGTATCCAAAATGTCTTATGCGTATCCTAGGCGTATCCCACTCGTATCCAAAACGTATCCGGCCGTATCCGAAAATCAATTTTATTTTTTTAATTTTAGGATACTTTTCAGACGTATTCGGTACATATCCGAGGCATATCCGACGCGTATCCGTATCCAAAAGTATCCGATACGGATACTTTAACCCTTTTGAAGTATCCGTGCTTCATAGGTGAACATGCTCCTTGAAAGTACTTTTAAATGCAATACCAAATTTTTTTTTTTGTTTAAATTGAGGTTATCGGTTGACGTCATGGTTGGCAGGAGTCGCTTAAGCTAATTTGAGACTTAAAGCGAAAACATTAAATGAAAGTTTTTTTATTTTTAGTATTATTTTTTTTAAAAAAATTAATTTATTTTTAATTTTTTATGTGAGAGAGAGACAAAATAAGGATGTGTTAATATTTTCGAGAAAAAGATTTTAACTTTTGTTTTTGTTTTTTATTTATTTTTACCGGAGAGAGAGAGAGTAGGTAGAGTAAATATGAGTTGACTTTTGAATATTTTTTAATTTTTAAGTTTTTAATATTATGGATTGAATTATAGATCTAAATTATTGCAATAAAATTTTTAATTAGATTTAATTTAATATTAAAGAAAGAAAGAAAATGCTTTTAAATCAAAAAGTCCATCCACGAGGTGCGCCAAACACAATAGCTTGGCTACGGAATGTTTTTGCGTAGGTTGCAAATGTATAATGAATGATCCACCTCGTGTGGTCGTGTTTTAACTTCCACAGAAGATACTTAGAGCAACTTCGACCAAATGACATTTTTTAGTTATTTTAATGAGTTAATAGAGAGTGTGGTTGAAGTGAATTTTAAAAATTAGTTAATTAAAATATATAATTTAATATTTAAATATATTTTGAGCAGATATTTTATTGGTCGGAGATGCTCTTACTCGACTTATCCCCAGCACTGTCACCATTCATGGCTTCTCTGCAATTCACCAGAAGAGTTGCACAGAAGCCATGGCGTCCTCGTACTCTAATTTGTGTTACTGTTCTATGTCAATCCCCAAATTACCCACCACCACCCACTTCTTATCATCTCTCTATCCCTCCAATTCCTGTGGCTTCCATGGGATTCCACCATACAGAGTTCTGTCTACCACAAGAACAAGTGCAAAGTTTGAGAAATTCCAAGGCCAAGTTCCGCAAGACAATATTGAAGACATCCCAGACTCATCTACTTTAAAGTCCTCACAACAAACAATTCAAGAAGAAGAAGAAGATGACAGGTGGGTTCAAGGTTTTATTCACCTTTGAATTTGTGTATGTATTTATTTATAAATCTGTTTGCGTATATATTCATTCAATATATGTGCCTCTTTATGGGTATTTATCCCCATTACTAATAGAGCTGAGTTAGCTTGCTGTTTATTCATTCATCAAGTGGAGGGCAACTTTGTAGAGACAATGAGCAAGTTGTAATACATCATGAATTCATGGCGTTTTGGTTGTCATGTGTCCTGTTGAAATTGGATCATTTAGATGTGTTTACTAACAGTCAATTGCTTTTTCTTTTCTTTTTTCCTTTCAACACTTTAGTGGACCATATGTTTTCTTAACCAAATTGTTTAAGTTAATATCATCAGCGTGACTGGTGATTTTCAGCATACCTTAAGTCAAAAATATGTAGTGATGTTAGTACCACTTCTTGCTGGTTATGTGGCTAAATATTGAGTGCTTTACTGTGCTACAACAATTTATAGGGAATTTTTTTTTTTTTTGAGCAATTGAAGAGTTTTTAATCCATGGAAACTATGCATAGAGTAGGATTTGAAGTAAAATCTTCATATGAATACAAATGTTTCCTCCCGGGATTGTTGTGCTTGTTTTTGTGCACAAGTACATTATAGTCAGTATTGAATCTGGCTGTCCTAAAATAAGATGAATCAAAAACTGAAAAGGGTGGGGGTTTGGCGAATAGCTTGTAGTTGGTTGCAAAGCTCATTAGAAAGTCTAACTTTGTGTTAATTGGAAAGAAAAAAATTTCTTGCAAAATCCGCTAAAAAAGTCTCAGATATAGGTGTTGTTGGTAGAATTTTTATTTTTTGGGAATTTTATGGTCTTCTATCTAATGATGTAAATTCTGCATATGCCTTTAATTTAGTAAAATTTGTTATCAAGGAAGTTTCAGTGCTTGTTAAACAGATTTTTGCAAGCGTATTAATTCATTCAAGGAAATACAAAAAGTGAGTACTACCATGCTTATTGAATGATTGCTATTTTTGTCCATTCTTATTAGCTCTGCATCAGTTGAGAATTAGGAATTGCGCGTATAGGTTTCATGTTAGGTGACCTTTCATTCAAATCCTTGCATTGCGTCATATGTTATTTCTTTATTCGTAATTTCAGTTAAGCAGTAAGAAATAAATGATTTTTTACTTGATTGAATTTGTGTTGCAGATTTTTGCCTTCTGATTTGGAGGGTGCTGTGCGGCAGTCAAGTGAAGCAACTGCTTCTTTCGTTTCTTCAGGAGGAATGAGAGCCATAGTATGTGTTGGGAAGGCTCGATCTTTTACCTCTGCGTATGTCTTTTAGTAAAGAATTTGGGGAATTTGCATTTATATGATGCCAATATAAATCGAAATCAATTTACTCCCTCTCTCTGCTATGGTTTGTGTCTGTCAATCTTTCACCATTCTGTTGATAATTCTGTCTTATTTCTTCTTAGCATATTTCATTTTCTCTTAAGAGATGCACACACACATGGACACATGGACATGACACAACTTATAAGTATTGTAGTCTGATTCACTGTACAACTTGTTTGGCATTCAAAAGGACTTTCTAATAACTAGGTTGTTGTGATGCAAGGGAAATATTCTAGCCAAGATGAGGCATATTCATTTAATCTTTGTCAATATGTAATAAGTTCTACTGGCTTATGAAAAGTTTAATACTAACTTGTGTTTTGAGTGACCAAGATTGACTGGATTAACGTGTCCTTTTCTTTAGGAATGCTAGTGAACTTGCTCTTAAGCAGCTTGATTTATATAAGTTTTTTCTTACTTTTACCTTCAGGTTGATGTTGAACAATTCATCCTTTTCTACATGTAACATACCTGAGTCAATTTGTCTTCTTGTGGGCAATTCATGCATCATTATATTCAAAATGTTTGAAATTTAAGAGTCTCACATTTGTACTGATTTAGTTACTTCACTTATATTTTTCTTTGTTGGTCTGCTTTTGCCCTCAGGTCGAGCTCTTAATACCGCAGTTGCTGTTTCTTGATGATGAAGGTGCCCAAGCTGAGCTCTGGGAACTTTCAAGGATTTTCTTGGATACATTAATTGAAGAAACAGGATGTCAGGTTAGTTTGGAGAACTGTCCTAGTTGTAATATTAGGATTGAGACTTAGTAGTCTTGTATTTTTCTTTTTTTCTTTTTATTTAGACTAAGACTTGAGAAGAATAAAAATATGGTCTAATAAAGATTATATGGGCTGATTCATATTGAGACGTTTTGCATTTTGTACGGTATAGAGTTTAAAGGAAGGAAATGCTTATGTCTGTATGAAGTTATTTAAATGATCATATATTTCTTTTTGCATAAACCACTATATTAAAGGGTGAAGGCGTGTGATTCTATAGTTCTGTGTTGTTTGAAGCCTCACATGGATAAGCAATCATATTTTTATCCATTATAGCGAAATTTTAATTGCTAAGATATATTTCTCATTGTTAGAAAGTGAAAGCCATATTTCCAGATGCTGGTGCAGCTGCCCTTCTAAAATATCAGTGGAAAGATGCTGCTTTCAGCTTTTCGAGGTAAATTTCACCTTGCTGATGAGATTCCCCTGTTTATACAATTTGGTTAATTTCTCTTATCCAGAGGTGTTTGGCACCATTTGCCTACATGTAGGAGTCCTACCGCTGAATCATCTTGATTTTGGATTTGTTCAATAATGCTTGCATGACTGAAAGTATCAGAACTGTACTGTGAAATTTAAACTCCTAAGTGAAAGAAGTTAGTTTGTGATTGAATTTAGATATTTTCAATCTAAATAACTCTTTCATGCCATATTCTTGCCCAGTTTAAGTGACCGGAAGCCTGTAGAGAGCGACGATAAAATTATTGTTATGGTAGTTCCTGATTATCAGATGTTGGAATATGTCGAGCGAATTGCATCTGATCTCTCAGATGATCCGGTACTTCCTTGACCTCATCATTCTTTTGATGCATGATTTTGCAGTTATTCAGTTTTAATATTTCTCTTGACTTTCCTATCCAGATAATTAATGTAATGCTGAAATGTATTAGCTTCTAACTCGATAGAACCTTCATATATTTCTAATTGTAGGTGTTTGGATTTGATCCAAATCCTGTTCTGAGGCTGCTAACAAAATAACAACCGACTGTTTCTCTAATTGATGTAGTGCTAACAGTGACACAAAGAGAAGACCGTTTCTTTATATATAGAACACACACACAAAGCCTGAATTGATATGAATGGAAGAGAAACACTGACAAAAAAAGTATTATTGAATTGAGGCAATTTATAGGAATGCCCTAGACCTCTAAATATTCCGAAACTGAATTAACGCCCTAATTATATGAAAGTTTCCAAAACCAAATTAAAACACTCGTTGAATAGGATTTAGAAAACGAAATATTCTTGGCAAGAGTAGAATATCCCTAATTAAATTCTGACCCTAACAAAATGATAAATGGAAACAAAACAGAGAAATTATTAAGTCATGTCGCCAATGGTGCACTCACACTTTGATGTCGGACAACACATGCTGTCACAAACCCATAACACCAACAAAACAATCAACAACTTAGACTATTTTGGCCCAAAAGCTCTCAACGATACTCACTGTCACATGTTGCGTCGGCACTCATTCTTACATGATTACTACTTATCTGGGTCGAAGTTCATTAGGTATAGCAAACTAGAGCACAATCGACCACCATGAAGGGATTCCCGTTGACCTTTCAACCTAGAGGAAGAAGGGAAAATATAGTAGAAGGAGATGAAGAACAAAAAGGGACTTAGATGCAAATCCTAAAATAAATATGAGATCGAAAGATAGGATTAAATTCTAAGATCTTGCTTTGATACCATGTTAAAGTCAGGGTTTATTGAGAGAGAAGAATTTAAGACAAGAGAGGAGGTCACAATCATCCATCTACAACTCTCTCTCTATATATACCCTTATGATTGGTGTACTTATTACAAATCTAACATTGGCATTTAGGGAATATTTTATCCACACCCCTGATAAATTACCATATCTTCAAAGGAACCCAGTGAATTATTTGAAATTTCACGGCACTCTCTTGTAGTGTATGTCCACTTCATGTAGGCCCCCTACTCTAACTTACAATTACTGACAATCTAAAAGTTGCTTACGTCATACCAATATTTTCTTCACATACCAAATTTACCCTCCTTATTTCCCATGAAACCCCTCCCCAAGACTGCAATCTCCCCTTCTACCCACTACCCGGTGCGTGCAGACCTGGAGCTTCCATCACCCGCCACCCAAACCAAATTCAAACTGCATTTGCCTTGCACAACATCACCCTGTTAACAGTGCACCAACACCCAGAGCTGTCATGACCACCACCCTAATCAAATTCGCACCCAATGACACTGCCCACGACCACTTCGCCAGCTGCAAACCAGTAACCACCACACCATTGAGCTGCCATTAAAATTGAAGAAAGATGAAACAGGGGAAGAAGGGCAGTTAATGCAAGGCATCACCACTGCCACTCTTGCTCACAACAAACCAGCATCACAATATATATATTCTACAATTGTCTTTCAATTAAAAACAATGAGCACATCAGAAAAATAAAAATTATTCCAGCTTGACCTTTACATTGAACCATCGCACCAATAGAATCCCATGGCCACCCACCACATCAATCTCCCAATTCAAATAAAAATCAGAAAACCACCCAATTTATCTAAAGTTTAAGCCCTATTTGTACCCAATTGCACCAAATCACTAGTGAATGATAACTCCAATTATGGTGGAACCAAATTGAGGACGGAATTGAGTTTGGATCTTTGCAATCCATTACCCGGATCGCCCTGTTCACACCATATATTTACAATGATGGAGAGTCTATGATGCGAATTCCAATGAAAACCCGTACAAATTTTAATCAATTAATACTAAAATTTTGTTAAAAATCCACACCCTCATTGTAATTTTATCGAATTAGACTCACCTTTGACTCACACTCTGGTGAATTGTGTGCATGTTGCTCTGATAGAAGCTATGGGGTGGAAGGAGGGTGACATAGATTGGTGAGGGTGAGGGGCCCCGCGGGGCTGCCGGGGACAGGGTTTATTTTCTTCCATGGGCTGTGCGGGTGATGGGTGGCACAGGGTTGATGTTTCTTTAAGGGAAGGGGGGGGGGAAGGGAGAGAGAGAGAGAGAGAAAGAGAGAGAGAGAGAGAGAGATAGAGAGAGAGAGATGTGTAATGGCTTGAGGGTGGTTGATAGTGAGTAGTAGTGGTTGTGGGTGGAGGAGGTGCGACTGGGTAGAGTGGGTGGTGGAAGATGTGGGGTGTGGGGTGGTGGAGGTGGAAGTGGAAGTGGGTCGAGGTGGGTGGCAAAGGAGGTGGGAGTGGGTGGGGTGGGAGAGTTTCAGTCTCTGTCTCCCTTAGTTATATATACTAGTGGGTCATGCACATGACAACTCGTGTGCTTGATTGTAAAAGAGTGAGATAGGCTGATGGTAAGAGAGAGCAGAGATAAATTACATAGGTGGTTAAGTGTAGTTAATCGAGAGTTATGTGTAGTTAAGGGCTCATAGGTGGTTAAGATGAGAAGAAAATAAAGGTTTACATGTGGACACCAAATCTTTCCCTCCCTTTATAATAGTATTATGTATATACGGAAAACTTTGTTTTACTCCCTACGGTTTGGGCATTAAGCATGTAACGCTGGTGTTTCAAAATCAACACATAACCCCCATAAGGTATGTGGACTATATGCACACTAAGGGGGTGTTTGGATTGCGGGTTAAAGGGGGTTAACACATGTAGGATTGGATAAAAATATGATCCATTTAACTCATGTTTGGGAAGTAAATTTTATGATTGGATAACCGGATGGACAACAAACTGACCCGAAATGCACAAAGCCATTTAACCTACATATGTGGGTCATTTGAAACCCATGGGGGGAGTGGGTTTCAAGGCCACCTGACAGGATATCTTAGTGGCCAATTACTGTTTTTCCCATATATTTCTCCCACCACCGCTGGTCCCAACAGTCACCATTCTTTCATCAATTCAATTCTCAAACCCCACTGGTTCAACTCCAAACCTTCCTACCCCCTTCTACCCCGGTTGCATGTGAGGAACTTGAGTTGCATTCATCATCGGTTCAACTCCAAACTCGCTGGTCCCAACAGTCACCATTCTTTCGTCAATTGTTTTTTTTGTTCCTTTTCTGTTCTTCTTTTTGCTGTCTTAATTTTTCCCTTGTGTTTTTTTTTGAGGGCGAGGGGCGACCCCGGCTAGGGGTGATGGTGGTATGTTCTTTATTTGCTGACTTTAAATTATTATAATGGAAGTTTGAGTACTGGGGACTAGACTTGGTGTTAGTTTGAAAGGTACAAAGGACCTCTTCTTGATCTAGCATTTGTTATTTATCCACTGTCATATCATACATACATCCACTAACATGTTGCAGTTTCACAATTGTATGGGTCCATTTAAGATGGGAATGATTCCTCACTATTTCCAGTTATGTTTGTAGCCAAGACCCCTCATCATGTGGAACCCAAATCTTGTCAGTGAGGGTGTTGGTGTTGGAGTCAATGTTAGGAAGTTGCGCCGATACTTTTTGAGGTAACTTTATGTCCTTTATTGTGCTTACAAATTTCTTTCTAAATCTGTTGGGGAATACATTTCATGTCGAATGATTTGAACTGCTAGACATTGTACAGGTCAATTTGATTTAACAAAGTCTATTCCAGCTATTGGGGTATGTTAGACATGTCCTCCTCTGCCATTTGGCTTAACCTTGCTCAACTCAAGTATTCTTGAATCATACTTTTGGCTAAATCAAAAGCCATGGTATTTTTTCTTGTAGTTATAGCTCATGTTTTATTGGATTCTCTTTGGTCCTTGGTGTCATTAGTTCGAACCATATTTGTCATCCTAGTTGGTGCACACTTGCGTTGCACATAAATAATTTTGAGTATGAAAATTGTCAATATAAGTGTTATTTAATCATATAAAACTTCAATGTTTTCTGTGTGTTCTTATAGGTATTCATCGAAAGTTTTATAGGAAAATTTCTTGTTTCTTTTGTCATGATTAAGATAGTGTTTACAAATTTTGTTCCGGTATCAATCTGATATTTTACATTGCTAAATATTGATCTAAAAATAACAATTTTAGACATTTCACTGTTTCTCCATAAACCAACAGAGAGAACATGACCCAAACATATTGACACATTTTTTTAATCATAATTTGCTATTAACAAAACTAATCTTTATTGTTAGGACCTTGAACTATTCACATGGAGACCCAATGACATGTTTCACTTCATAGCAAGTTATTATCCACAAGACAAATAAAATATGCACTATTCACTATATATTTTAAGATTAGAGAGATCGCCTAAATCATCTAGCTTTATTGTAACTTATTTTATCTCATATGTTTATAGATGCTAGACGGTTAATTTAGATTAATAGATTAATATTGTTTTATAATTCAAAATTTCATTTATCAAAGAAAAACCATTATCACATATAAATGTTTACCCAAGGTACTAATTTTGTTCCTAAAATGATTCATAGGCTATTTTTTTTTTCTAAAAACTGTTTGATTATATTTATTGACTTAAAGTTTTTCTTCAAGCAGATTTATAATTCTATCTAAACATACAACAACCATAAGTAGATTTTTGTCATTTAAACTAAACACCAAACAATGGTTATCCTATAGATTTTGCATATAAGTTGATAGAGCAATTGTGTTATGGATATATTAATATTTGACTCTATCGAAGCAAGTTAAGAATGTGGGAGTTGAGTATCTAATATCTACGTCTATGTCTCTTGGCTTCCTTTTGTTCAATACCTACAAATCAATACAGGAAGGGTGAAACAATATTCTTAATCAATGGTTTGAGTGCATCTCTCCACATTGTGAATAAATTGTAGAAAAATAACACGCCGAAAAATTTTCAACAAAGTTGTTATAAGAAAATTAAGATTTTGTAAATGCAATGACAAGTATAATCGGTGCACAACTACTATTTTCAATTGTAATTTACAAGCTAATATAACAAATACAAGGGTTGTATTCATAAATAAACACTATATAGAATCTGACCAACTATTAAACTACTTGAGTTTAAAAAGTTTTGTCATCGTTCTTCTCTCGCCTTATGGTAGAATTTTTAAGCTAAGAAAGGTGTAACACAAATTTATTTAGACCAATAACAACATCATAGAATTTTCTTTTCCCTTGATAGCTAGCTCAAATTCGTTAGAAAATTGCGTGAGTATAAATGTTAAAGTTTCCAAATTCAAAAACTTTTGAATCATATATCCTATGATTAAAAAATCAAAGTAAAAAAGCATGGTTGATTAGGTCACCCTAACTGGGTGGAAGTTCTAGTTTAGTTGGAAGTTTGTCTGTGTTGAAGAACTGATATGGCCTATACGGATAGGAAGAAACACAAATTCAAATGCATATAACTACTCATGTTGGATGAAATTGATCATAAGCACTCTGTGGGCAAATGACATTTGATTTCTTGTCTTAGTTAACATCTTTTTCCATTAAGTCACACATTATAAAACAGTCTTATAACCCAAAATATTAGCAGTCTTCAGTGATTAAATAAAACATAAACTATCAGCAAAGACAAGAAATAAAACATGAGACAAGTGGAGCACTTGGGGAAATATGATGTCACTTAATTAAATAAACATAAGCTATCAGAAAATATAACAAGTAGAACAAAAGGTAACCAGGCCCTTGAGGCAAACAAATCAAGGAAAAGAAAACTAGTACCTATTAAGGCAACAACACACGGTGAGAGAGGAAGAGAGGGCGGAATTCTACTAAATATTAGACCACATGGATTTTTAAGAGAGAATCAATCAAACAAAGAGGTGAGAATATGAAACGATTGAAGTTCCAACTGATATTTGCAGGTTGAATACTTAATATAGGTACCTGTAGGGTTTAAATGTATATGAGTTTCTGGTTTTGTTATAGCGTGAATATGGCAACATGAAATGACCATTTTCAAGTTTTAGCATATGATATATTCAATGCACATTGAATATTTGGTCCCTAGTGCATTAAACTTGAATAAATGTACCAAGAGAAAACCTTACATTTTCCACTGCTACAAGCTGTAGCTCAAACCAACCGGTGCACCCATTTTTTATGTCAATAAATATACATAGCTGTTTTTCAAGTATGAATATGAAGAATCAAGGCATTTAAAGATTTATATAATTAAATGAAAAAATGGTAGTATAGACATTAGTAGTTGTATTAAGGTTATTATAGTCAAACAAAAGTTTTTCACTTTTGTTGACATTTTATAGTAGTATAGATGTGGTGCAGTCTTCAATCTCATTCTCATTGGCAAATCATCTCACCCAAGTTTTTCTGGCCTTGTTCTCAACCTTAATAATGTTGCCATTGCGAGGGACCTTGTCCACGTGCAATGACGGGTTGGACAGTACACATATTGGACAATTCTACAAATGAGTTCGACATGGCCATAAAAATCTACAATATCTTCTAAAGACATTTGTAATTGTAGACATGGTCAAAGCACTTTAAGTGTCAGGTGGTATTTTTATTATTGAACAACATATAAATGTGATAAACAGACAGTTAATGATGAAGTATTAGTTATGTTGTATAAAATCTTTTTTAGATTGGCAAATCAATCACATTTACGTATTTGACTCTTCCAATATACATATTCAAAAGCTAATACACATTTATGCATTGCAGCGATCATGCTCAATTCTTAGAACCCCAACATTCTCTTGAATGCATCTCTAATCTTTTATTTTTGTTTGCCTCATTTGAGTTACCTTATATTGGCGGAATCTTTAATTCTCAGGGTGGCCTTCTCTTTCATTGTCGATCAATATCCTGCCTACTGAGATTCTCTCACTTAAATCTTTTGGGTGTTTTACATCTTTATAACAGCTTTATTTTGGAATGTGTCTGGAGGTGTGTGTATATTTGCATGTGGCTTGTGCATCTCTAAACTTCAAACTCAACTTTCCACCGATTACTGTATCAGGCCAAGTTTCCTACATCTTTCCTGCATGCTTGGCTGATATTTCCTCTCTTGAATTTGCAAAAAGTGATTATTTTTTTGTTGCTGAAATGTATCACTATCATGCAGCACTTTTACGGTGGTTTACTCGATGAGACCTCTGCAATCTGGTGCTGTATTCAGATGCTATCCAGAGTAAGGACTAAACTTTTGGCTTCTCATTCAATTCCCAACATTTCCATTGCTCAGGCTGAGAGTGAGGTCTGTGTACGAAACCTTTACATTATGTTGTGCCTGACCCCAATCCTCAGCCCTAACTACACCAAAATTATCAAACCCCATCAGCTTTGCTTCATTTCGATTCAGTATGCAAGGAACAAACCCAAATTCAACGTTAGTGATGTTTTTTGCTTTTTAATTTTTTTAATTTTGTTCTCTCACCACTTCACATTAACATGGATAATAATGATTTGAAATTTAATTGTAATCACTTCCCTGAAAAATGACCTTTGTGTGCTTTGTAAACTACCTTGTTTTTTGGTGAGCTCTCTTTGTGTATTATCATTGGGTGTACATAAATGTGGAACACATATATGGTTACTGGATAGACTATTTTTAAAATTGGAAACCGACTGACCTGAACTTTTGACCTGCATTGGAGCCTGTTCGAGCCCATCGTGTGGACCTTGGTGTGGCATGCATCAGCCTCACTGGCTCGAGCTGTTCTCTAGCTGGCTCCTATAATTTGTTAGCCCAAATCTTTCTGATGTCAATGTGCTCATCTAATAATTTCCACCTCTTTGTTTGATCTATTCTGATTCTTTTAACAGATTATGGAAAGTGTTTTATGATGATAAAGATAGGCCAAACAGATACCTGCTAGCCAAGGAAATGATAAGCCGCCCTGATGCAGAGGACCTCGAGGTTAGTTGCTTCCACATATCTTTATAATCCTCATGAGAACAGGTCCAAATTATGCTGCACTGTGATTGGTGTGTAGATGTTCTTTTGATTCCATGTGTATGACCAAAACTGCATTTTTCTTTGTTGTGGTCCATAGAGATTGTTAATGTATGATGAAGCTCTTACAATGTTAGTTTAGGATTGAAACTTCTTCTTTTTCTAGCAAAAACACTGAAAATTTGCTTTAGAAGTGGATGAGAATTGGGGAAGCCTGGGGCCGGGCAGACGGGGGATTTCGATTAATTTTGTTTTTTCATATTTGCAGATAATATTTGGAAATGTTGAAGAGAAAACAAAGAAGGGTTCATCTTTGTTTAATAAAGCAGCAGGCGTCTTCTCTTCAATAAATCGATTCATGAAAGTCATCTCAAGATGAAGTCTCTCTCATTTGCTTTGTGTAATAGTCTTAAAAAAAAGTCTCTCAGCAGGTATATCCTACATTGTAGGGAAAACATAGAATGACCATAATGCAATGCAATCTTATTCATAAGGCTTTTACCATTATGCAATCTTGTTTATCTGCCTAAATTTCCAAACCAGAGATGCACCAGAAAAAGAACTTAATTGAGCAAACAACCATAAAGTTGTGGATCTAAATGGGGAACAATTACTTTATACAAATAATATCATAGATTAGTCATCTCTCCTTGGGTTTGCACAAGGAGAAAATATTTAATATCACGGTGACATTATGTCTGTCCTACCACATGGTATTACCGTTCAATGATAAGTTAATAAGTGGACAATGTAAACTTCACTTCCTTGAAAAAATATTCATTACAACGGTAAAATATTATCCTTTCATCTAAGATAACCGACAATTATCTGTGCTTGAAGGCATTATGTAACAAAAAAAAAAAGACAAAATTCAAATTACCCCTATGGTTTGCCCATTAAGCACATAATCCCCCTAACATTTCAAAATAAGCACGTAACCACCATGTGGTATGTGGACTAATGTGCATAGTCAGAGTTTCCATCTAACTTGACGAGCTCTGTGACTCACGCATCTGTTCCACATCCCTCCAAAAATTTGTCAGTCAAATGTCCTAAATGCCCTAACCTTATAATACATAAGACACCATTTGTTCACCCAGAAGAAGAACTGGAGGTTGGAGGAAGAAGAAGAAAGAAGAAGGAATTAAAGAGGGAGAAAAAAAGAAGAGAAACTCAAGTATGTTGATCCTTATTCATTTCTTATACTCATTTGATTTATCATTTTGTTGCCAATAAGCTGTCGTCATTGTGGTTTAACTTAATATTTCAAAAAGTGCAATAACAAATGCAAAAGAAATCTAAAATTCATTTGGTTTTTTTTGGGTGTATTTTCTAACATCTAGGTACATTATGTCATGTTCAAGTGTTATGGGTGGAGGGAAAACACTTGACTTAAGATTCATAGAGTCAGAGAAACCATCAAACGGGAGGCTATATTATGTGTGCGAGAATAAGTTTTGCAATTATTGGGCATGGTGTAGTCCAATTACAACCACATGGATCTCTAGTGGAATACCTGTTGTTGCCTTGGTTGAATTGAAGACAATAGATTTCTTTTCCTTTTTCTCTTACACTTCATCTCTTTTGATGCCCATCTCATAAGTCATGAGGGATCTAGGGAGTTCTTCAAGAGGAAGATATTTGAGGTCCTTTGCTTCAAGAATGACAGTCACCTTGGTATCCCACAATCTTGATAGACACCTAAGAATTTTTCTTACAAGTTCCTCATCAGCATATGATTTATTGAGACTTTAGAGCATTAATAATGTTAGTAAAATGAGTAAACATTTGCGATATGTTCTTATAAGGTTCCATCCTAAATAGTTCATAGTTATGTACAAGCATATTTATTTTGGATTCCTTAACTTTGCTAGTTCCCTCATGTGTGACTTCTAGCATATGTCATATTTGCCTAGTAGTTTCACATGTAGATATGCAATTGAATTCACTTTTACCCAATGCACAATATAGTGTATTCATGGCCTTAGCATTGCTAGTGGGTGCCATCGTTTATCACTAGTCCATTTTTTCTTGACTTTTGTGGGCTTTATATATCCATCTTCAATGATATTCCACAATGCATCATCTACAGACATGATATATATTTTTATTTTAGTTTTTCAATATGCATAATCATTTCCATTAAAGAATGGAGGTCTAGAGATAGATTGTCCTTCAACTATGTTTCTTTTTACGGTTGTTGTGATCTTTAACTCTAAGGTTGTTACATACTATGTCAAGAATCTTTGCTCTAATACCAATTGTTGTCCCAAATGCAACCTAAAAGGGTAGTGAATTAGGTTTTATCTCTTCAATTTTTTTTTTCCAAAAACAAAATTACTATTTGTAAAATTGATTTGATTACAAGTAAATGTGTGTGAAATGAATGTGTAGTAAACGATAATATATTCACACAATAGATAAGAGCATAGAGAAGGAGATGTAAACTCTATTTATAGATGTTCGACCCCAAATCACTTGGCCTATGTCCTCTTTTCTTCCTTCACTTGGAGTTTCCCTTTCACTATGTTTATCCTCTTGAAATGAGCAAAAATGAAACCCTTATAATCTTCTTCTTCTTGATAAAAAAGATGAACTCCCTTTTAACTTCAAGAACAATATACAACGATCTTTCTTGCTAAAGAATATTATCTCAATACAATATTCTCACAAAGCTCAAGAGAATCAAATAAAGAAGAATAAGATATACACAAGAATCTTCTTCTTAAGATGTAGACAAAAGCTCAATGGATCTCTCTTTTGTTTTTGCTCAATGATAAAATCTCCAAAAGTTAGTCTTGAAAACCCTCAAGACCCTATTTATAGTTTGGTGTAGTAAATGAGAGATTTAAAGCTGCTGGCAGAAAAATGAGTCATCCCGAAGTCTATCAGTACTTCTGGATGTAACCATTGGAGGCCTAACAGCTATAACCGGATGTTCGGATAGGCATTTGGACTTCCGATAAAACCTTTTGTTTAGACTTTGTCTTGGTTCTTCAAAATCTTCATATTCTAGAGAGTTTTGGAGAGCTTCTAGATGTTCATTCGGAATTTCGGATGATTAGTAACCAGACTTTTGGCTGGAACCAATCCAGAATTCCAAAACTGCATTTTGCCTCTTGGTTTTATCCTTCATGGTTTCTTCACATCTTGAACTCCGGAGAGGTACTCTGGAATTCCAGAGTAGCCTTCCGGATAACACATTTGGAGTTCCTAAAGCTCTTCATAGTACCCTTTATTTTCTCAGCCTTTGCTCTTCAATAGGACTTCTGGAAGGGCTATCCAGACTTCCGGTGTAGTGTTCTGCCTGGCACATCCGAAATTCTAGATGCTTTTTCCGGATTATGATTCTGCTTTGGTTTCTGTCCTTTTCTTTTCTTTTGCAACTTTGATACATGTCCAACTTGATCCTATACTCATCCATACACTAATTACAAGTGTTAGTTTTTTATTAGGATGTTTGTGATCATCAAAATCATGCTTATTAAAGTATCGGTTCAACATTGATAATCTTCAAGGGTAGTGGAGTTTTGAATAGGAGTTCTATGAAGCAAAGGCCGAGGTTGATTATGTTATGGTAGTTGAGGAGTGAGTAGAAGTTGTAGAGGATCCACCAGGTCATCTTTATACTAGTATGTTTAGGCCATCACCACCACCACGTGAGCCCAATTCAGACATTATTGTTGCTCCGTTAGCATCATTGGTTGATATGATTATGAGTATGCATCAGCGCTTGGTGGAGCATCATCGTCTTACTTCTCAGAGACCAGTTCAAACTTTCAAGCTTAGGACAAAGGTAATGACCTAGATATTTAAGATGAACCCTTAGTTAGGAGGATTAGGGTTTGATGGAATTGGAAGAAATTTGTGTATGGCTCCTACGTGTACCTCAAAGAAAATATTTTTTATAATTAATCTATGTTTTCGAAAACATAAATTGAGCCATTATA
Source organism: Ilex aquifolium (assembly GCA_951799425.1). Lineage (NCBI taxonomy): Eukaryota > Viridiplantae > Streptophyta > Magnoliopsida > Aquifoliales > Aquifoliaceae > Ilex > Ilex aquifolium. The sequence continues at coordinate 25,131,583 of OX637396.1, read as the reverse complement.
GGACCCCTCTTGAGCAACACCTTTTAGTTCTCAAGAAGACAAGTTTTTTGTTTGGTTTTATACTTAAAAAATCAGTAGGGACCGATCTATGCTCGCTAAACTTCGCTCAAGCGGTATCTTAATGGCTTAGGGAAGTCAAGAGGGAAAAGTTCACAGATGAGTACAAGGCTTGCTCTATGAGCTCGCTCGAGCGGTCCCATGACCTCGCTTGAGTGGTCTCATAGTCGGTCAATCACTTTGCCTCTCCTATTCAGGTTTGAAACATGACTTCATTCCAGTGATAACCACCCTATGACTACCCTCCCATTGATCGAGCAGTCATTCCTGAATCTGAGATTTTTTATTGACCAAGATTACCCTTATTCCAGACCTATAAATTGGGAGTGCCTTTCCTTCAACTAGGGCAATCATTTCCTCACAACTTGGTATTGAAGATCTTGATGGTTTGAACCAAACCCATTGGTGTATGCATACTAAGAATCGTTGGTGTGCCCATGATTGCTTGAGGTCTAGAGGATCCTTTGCGGAGGTGAATCCAAGTGAAGCTACACAAAATGTCGGAGAGGGAATTTTGGCGGAAAGACATATTGAAGGAAGGGAGCATCTAACCATGATATTGGTTAAGGTATAAGATTCGAGTTCTTGTATGTTGACTTTGAGAGTAGTGGATTAGGTTTTGGTGAACCTTGATTGATTCCCCGCGGTTTTTCTAGAGGGTTTTTCCCGTCAACAAATTGTTTGTATTCATCTTGTTTATTTACATAAACACTTTCATTTCTTAGCACACACACGCAATATGTTTTTATATGTATGATTGATTGAAATCTATTCATCCATAGTTACATTAGGGTTTTGGGATCGCCGTGAGATTGATTGTTTGAGCGAATTAATTGAATACATAATTAACATCAATTGTCACGGGTGTAAGGATATGTGGTGATTAAAAGGGATTTTCACTAATTAATTGATCAATCATTGTAAGAAGAGATAATTGTGGTAGATTAGGTTTTAATTAATAATCAAATCAATTGTGCTTAAATTGAAAAACCTATTCACCCTCATCTAGGTATTGTCATACGCTCTGCGTGTATAATCGCGAGAGAAGATCCACATCAATTCACCCCCCTCCCTGAACAAGAGTATTTTTTTTCATAGAATTGCCCAAGAGGGAGATTGTTAGGAAATTGCTCATTGCAATTTGCTAATTGCGAAAGGTCACATTGTACAATCTCAACTAGGTCAATGGTTATGAAGCTACAAAGTAGAAGTCTGAAAGGAAGAAGGAAGATGAAGTCCAAGTTACAGAATCACATCATGACTTCCCAAGGTTTGAAAAATGTATATGACCTAGAGACCTAAAGTTATTCTTGGTATTTCTTCTTTGGTCACCTATGTTAATAAAATGCATTTTGGATATTTTTGAATGTGACTATTGAGTTTTTATAGAAAAACTTTTGAAACTTTAAACGTTGTTTCGAAAACTATGAAATGAGTCTTGGGATGGATCTTGGTTGTCGGATGTTTGCTGGCCTACGACTTGAGTGGTCCCTTAAACAGTTTAAAAGTAGGACAATGGAGACGGATTGCTAGCCGCTCGAGGGGCCTTACCACCACTCGTGTTGTCCCTATTCAAATAGTCTAGAATTGTTCCTTCCCTTATTCTAGTAACCACAAGCCTTTCACTACATGAGCAGTTCGTTTGTGTATTTGAGTTTTCTTGTTTTCCAATTAACCTCTATTTTCTAGGCCTATATATATGGGCATGTCTTTTCTAATTAGGGTAAGCCTCTATAATCTAAAATTAGCTATATGTAACATCTAGAGAGCCAGGAACAACCCTAGTTATCCCTAAGAATCCAAAGGTCAAAATCTACCTAGATTCATCTCATGGCCTTCAGACTTGAAGAGGTGGGAAATCTTGTAGAACCACTAAACCATTTTCAGATTGTGCAGCTTGATTCGCCCTATTGAAGCTAGTACTCAAGACCTTCCGGTAGTGAATACAAAGGGAAGATTCGAGAAAGAAAGTGTCTAACCATGGACTTGTTAGAGGTATAAGTCTTTGACCTTGTAATTGACTTTTACTATAGTGGATTAGGTTAGGTGGACTACGGTCCCGTAGTTTTTCCCAAGATGGTTTCTATGTTAAATTGGTTTGTGTTTTGGTTGTTGTTTATTGCTTTACTTCACACACACACACACACACACACACACACACATACTTGCAATGCCTCACACACCATGTGGTTGATCTTATTCGTGAATGGTCAATTTTATGTCTCGATAAATTTGTTGAAATTGATGGAAGGTCTTTGAAGGGATAAGAATGGTAGATTTGCATAAAATTAGGGTTGATTATTGAATTGGGTATTCATGCATCCATACATTCATTTAAGGATTTGTGTATCAAAAGGGTTAATTGAAGTAAAAATGATTAATCAATTGGTAATTGTGATAATTAGGTTTAATTAGGAAAATATTTCGCACGAAGGGTGAAAGACCTATTCACCACCCCCTCTAAGTTATCTTAGGCTGAACTTCATGTGTATAATCGTGTTGGGGACGATCTAAACAAATTTCCTAGAAAAAAACACTCAAGCACCCATGAGGCTAAGTATCCTAGCAAGAAACAAAATCTCTAGCTTTATCTCCTGCTCTGCAATCATCACCATCTTCTGCACAATCTATAGGATGACCCTGAAACTCCTTGGTATTCTTTGAACCATGGCTACCTACCTTATTTTTTCCATTGAACGTCCTCCTGGGTCGCCCTAGATGACCTCCAATAGTCCCTCAAGTCTTCTGTTGTGCTTTCTCGAGGCTCAGAACCCGACCACAATTGTGTCCAACCTTAGTAGAGTAAGGTTGTGCTGGTCATCCATATGCTTCTGCATCTGAGTGAGCATGCCCATGATAGAATACGACTGGGTTGACACGGTTTCAAAACTAATCTCTGGTGGTGGTGTAGTGGAGGTACTCACATGAGTATCAACAGATGTTGGTGGTCTAGAAGTAGCATGATCCTAACCAGTGGGGGGAATATGATCCTCATGTTCTGCCTCATCTCCCTTAGCCTCTACATTGACAAGTTTGAACTCATATCTTGCAACAGATGCACTCTGTCGCACTATGTCCTAACGAATAGGCTTCATCGAGGCCTTCTTCTCGTCCAACTCTTGTAAGGGGAGAACCTTGTCCTTGCATATACGTGTGATTTGGTAGCCAAATGGAAGGACTTAAGAAATCCACCCCTCGTCTGAAGCATGCCAAGTAACCCCAACTATAAGAACAAGTAAATCTATCCCAACACATGTTCATATGGTGCGTAACAAGTAGGCTCGCTGGATAGTGAAATCAGAAATGTGGGACTTGGGGGGGTCGATGGTGTAGTTCAGTATGTGATTGATCATCCTATAGTCCTTATTGAGATCTTTTTGGAAGAAATTTTGATGGTTCCAACCATCAGGTTGCGGAGCACCATAGATCTTCATTGCAACATCTACAATAGGGGAATTTCTAATATAGGTCCATGCCGAAAGACATGATGGGGAACCCTAGGTAGTCTTAAAGTGGTGGCTATCAACTCAGTGAAGAATACAAACTAAATCCCACACACATAAGTGTTGAAGTGCTCAACATTGACATATGTACCTCAAATGTGCACATAAAACTCCCTGACTACTTCGTAATTTGCACGCTTAGGGGCAGAAACAGTGACTAGTCAATCCATGACCTATGAAAATTGTGAGGGATAGGAATGTTCCTTAACCTTGTAAGGACGATTACTTACTCCACGCTCACGGGGATCAAAGCATACTCCTCTCTCTCTCTCTCTCTCTCTCTATTCATGTGTCTGAAAGCAGTTCATCTCATCAAAAGTCATAAACCTAGCCCGTTTCTCAAACCAATTGGTGAAAATGTGTCCAACTATGCAGGGAATGCAGATCTAAAGTCAAAACATGACAAACAACACCTTATGAGGAGTTATAGAGTTTGGGTATGTGATGCGTAGAGAGGTGTTTTAGTTTTGAAGAATTTTGAAATGAGTTAGAAAGGCTAAAAACCTATTTAAAAAGAACAACCCAATAGTTTTTTAACGAACACCACTCCAGCCATTTTTAGACTGCCAGCTTCCCTCTTGACCTCTATTCCACCTCTCTCAACTGTCAACCAACCCTCAAACGCCCCTAAAACATGTATGAATATGATTGAATTGAATTTTGAACACATGCGTGGATAAAATTCAGAAAAACATTAGTGCATTTTTCAAAATTTGAAAATTAAACACAAGTCATTAATTATGCAAATATCACCTATTCTTAAACTAACGAATTCATCCTCATTTCATCACCTCATACATTAGTCTAAGGCATGTCCACAAATACAGAACTTTGCACAATTTCCTAAACAAATTTTAATTTTTATGATTAATCACACGTTTTAAAATTTTGCATAATTTTGATCGACCCATGTGTTAAGTATGTGAAACCAAACTCCAAACCAATAAGGAATCCATCTAAATCAAGACTTTAATGTAGCTCTACATGAGTTCCTAATGCATCATCTAAGTGAAAGTATAACCAGTTAGTGAGTGTCCTATTTGAATTTTTATTTTCTTTATTTTGGGGCATTCCCCCTATTTGTTTCATCCCTTCTACTCATTTTATGGCCTCAACAAGCATGATTGTGGATTCCGTACTTTACATTATGGTAGTTTTATTGCTATAACGTAGCTATTTGAGCTTTACATGATTGAGCAATTACATTTATCACATAGTACTCCCAAACATCAAATGCTATTGATTTTAGCCATTCTTTTTATACCCCACATTTTGTTGTTGGCCGCATTGTACTCTTTTCACACTTTTCAAGGGATATGGTGTTTTACTAACCTTTGAGTTATGCGGTCATCTATCACCAACATCTAGAGTCATGTAAGGTCATTAAAATTAACAACACCAAAACTCTAGATAAATGAAGGTAATCGGATATTCGTGCAATAGATTTTATGTATTGTTCTTTGAATCAAAGTATGATTACCATGTTTAACAGCAACAAATTTTTTTTCCCTTTTTCAATATTTTTATATAATATAAAAATATAAAATACGCACAAGGGAAATGCAATAAACAAAGGAAAAATGTAATAAAGGGTAAATCCTAGAAAAATGTCTAAACTACATGTCAAAACTCTTTTTAGATTTTTTTCTTTTTCATTTTTATTGTGTTTTCTATAACTAAGAAACAATGAAAATAAAACAATGTGCATCTAGGCCAATACTCTCACCTCACCTATCCTTAGGCATATCATCTACCTTAGTTGACCCGGGAGCAACCAACATAGCCGATGGGGTGAGCCTCTCGTAGTCCTCTCTCCTAACCCATATTTGTTTTACATCCCATGTCTTCCAATTACTAGGATAAGCAATGCGTGGAGGACAAAGTCTCTTCTCTCCAAGTGTGTCCAAGCAACGTGTGAACTAACTTTCTTTCTAGGCTTGTAGGTTAAACAAATGAAAAATGGAATTTTTGTCTCACAATCTAAATATGCAAGAGACCTAGTTAAAAATTTGGGTTAGAGTCAGTCAAGCACTTACATACTCTGATGAATACTAGCAACAAGTTGAGTAAGGACACTTGCCTGCAAAAATGTTGATCACACAGTGTATCGTAGCATGATAGGTAGCTCACTCTATCTCGCAGCGAGTTGACCAGACATTGCCTTTAGTATTAGTGTATGTACACAATATCAGTTTTGGCCCAAGGAGTCACACTTGCTTGCAGTATCATTCGTTACGTAAGTGACACTTTAGTGTATTGTATTTTGTATACCTTTGAGACTAATGCCGAGATTGCTAGATATTATCATGTTGATTGGACGGGGAATGTAAATGACTGTAAGAGCATTTTCGGTAGGTGTTTTTACATTAGAAACAACTTGGTATCTTGGCAAAGTAAGAATTTTTTTTTTATATCACTTTCTACTACCGAGGCTAAGTATATTACAACAGAGAGTTGTTGCACGCAGTTGCTTTGGTTAAAGCAAATGATTTTTGACTACATGATATCTCTTGGTGCCTTGACTGTGTATTGTGATAATTCTAGTGCCATAAACATCTCCAAGAATTCTGTTCAACACTCTAGAACTAAACACTTTGATATACGTCACCACTTCATTTGTGAGCTTGTCAAGAGCAAGGTGATATCATTAGAATATGTCCAAACTCCAGATTAATTAGCTGATCTTCTCACAAAACGCTTGGATGCACCTAGATTTGAGATAGTTGGGAAATCTATAGGTATTTGTGCACTCGAGTGAGTGCTTGAGGAACTTAGCCCTAGGAGCATTAATTAAACATAATGCAATAGGGACTAAGTCATGTATGTATATATTTTTCTTTGTCTATTTTGATTTGTTTTCTATATGAAAAAAAATTCAAAAACAATAGAAATTTGAAAAACCCAAAAACAAAAGAAATTGAAAAATCTAAAAATAGTTTTGATGTCAAATTTGACATTCGATTTTAGGATTTATGATAATAACTTTATTTGTTCTTTTCATTTTTTACTTGCATATTTATTCATATTTCTCTTTGTATTTGTTTATTTGAAAAATACAAAAACATTAGAAAATAAAAAAAAAAAAAAAAATTCTTTTGTTTATTTTTCTTTGTTATTGATCATATTAATTCACACTTTAGTTTGCATCATAATGATTCCATTTTTAAATCAAAGTTGTACGTGCATTGCCACGAGTCATATTAGGGGATAGAGAACTTAGTAGCATAAATCTTAGTGTTTGATTCATAAGTCAAAGTCTCTTTCACCCTAGCGTGCTTGGATAGTGTTTACCTTTAAAAAATTCAAAACCAAGTATATGTCAATTATTCACTTTCATACTTAGGAGTCTTATTAGTTTGAACTATTAATGATCTTAAGTAACTCTAAGTGTTAGTGATAGGTGAACTTATGACTAAAAGTTAGTTAGACCCCACTCCCTTAAAAGATGTGAAAGGCCAATTGTGTGAAAAGAGCCCAATACGGTCAATCATTAAAAGGTAATGCATAACTAAATGGTTAAAAACCATTGTAGTTGAATTATTGAGAGTACGTATGCTTAATTCTTATTGCTTATATGTAAAGCTCATAGAGCTCATGCTAAACATGTTTAGAAGCATATTGTTAAAGTACAAAATTCTCAATTGTGTTAATTGAAGCCATAGAGAAGAAGGAAAAAAAGAAATGGGGAGTTGTCTAAAAACAAAAATTATTAGGATACTCACTAATCGATCATTGATTCATTTAGATGATCCATTAGGTTTTCATGTTAAGCTTGTTAATAATTTGAACTAAGCGGAATCCTAATTGTATTGGAGTTTGGTTTCACACACGCTGCACTAGAATTAGTCCAAGTTGAACAAAATTTGAACACGTGTGAGTGAAATTAAACAAAGTGAGGAAACATTGCTCTAGGATTTATGAAATTGAATTCTATATTTCGTAATATGCCTTAGAGTAATATAATGAGATGATGAAATTTGGATGGAGAATTATAATGTGAACTTGTGTAATTTTAATGATTAATAACTTAGTGTATTTACATGATAAATTGAAAATTGCATCATATTTTGTTCAAATTTCATCCATGCATGTGCATTTAGTTGCATTAAGATTTTATATACATCCATGCATGAGTTTTAGGTTGTAGTAGTAGTTTAGACTTCAGAGTCATTGCAAAAATGATTGACTTCCTTAGGCCATCCAACCACTACTTTTGATATATTGAACTTCTAAGAAAGAAGGAGGAGTCCGAGTCACCCCGATTTGGGCTTTTGGATCACATGCAACCACTTGAGCAGTTTTAGATACTTTAGTTTAGGCCATATGAGACTTTAAGTGTTTATTATTCATTTGTGGTCTGTACTAAAATACTCTATTTTTTTTGTTCATTTTTCTATTTTATTGACTTTTTATTTGTTTGCTTTATTTTTCGTTTGTTGGGACGATACTCTTGGTCCTATTTATAGATGCTTTATCATATTAGACTTTGAGTTATATATCTTGTTTTTCCTTTGCTTACTTTACATGCATGATTTAGCTAGTTCTTATGTGTTTATGTCTTCTTGTTATACCATGATTCTATGCCATACTTGTTGTATATTGTCATTGGATTGATATTTATAACAAATAAGGAAAGAATATATTGGATAACTTGATTCTGTATCGTATTTGTCATATGTTGTCATTGGGTTGACATTTGCGATAAAAAGGGGGAGAATATTTTAAGTACTTATGAGAGAAATCGGGGAGATTTACTCTTGACTAGTCTAGGTATGTTGCATGTGAAATAGTAAGGGAGAGTTTGTTTTAATACTTAGGAGGAGTACATTTACAAACTTGGCATAAAGTCACATATTTTACACTTGCTATTTTACTTGTGAACACCAATTAGGGAGGAGAGCTTGATACGTTTGACATTGCTATATCAATAGGTTCTCAAGCATATGGGGCAAATTAGTTCTTAACATGTTACATATTTAAACTTGCATGATGTATATATAAATATGCCCGATGCTTAATTGGTGCTAACCATAACTGTAATTGTGTTGTTTAATTCCATAACATATAATGCTCTTCAAAAGGTTTTGGTTTGAGTGGTGATATGCAGGACTATGATCTTCAAGCAATATTATATGATCTAGATCTTATACTAAGATAGAGATTTAAGACGTATGAGTGTTGAGATTAGATTTACAATTCATTTTGTTCACTGATTTGTGGGTTGTAATCTTAAAAATTGGTGCTCCAATGCCATTGAATTTCTTCGAAACTAGACTCGACATTTAGGCATCAATCCTTCTTCTTCTTCTTCTTTGTTTGTTAGTTCTGTAAAAAAAAATTGAATAAAAATTACAAGTGGTAATTTATTACATGAAATGACATTAGTATGCGGATCAAAAAAATATTTTCTCCAATAAAAAGATTAAATAATTTACTATAATTTTTAGCCAAGATCCAAATTGAAGGGATTGGAAAATATAAAAGGATTAAAGAGGATTCTAAATTGTGTATCATAGGAGTCTATCACCAATATAAATATAAAGTGATAAATATTGACAAGACAATGAAATAATAGCAAAATGATAAAATAAGAATGAGTTTATGGAAAGTTGTAACCATCACCAATCGTAGTATATTTGTTCGTAATACTGATAGTAATCTAAATCCTAACAATCCGAAGTGACGAAATAGTGGAAAATCTTCATCATAGTGCTTGAATTGACATTAACTATGATCCCCCTTGAGTCAAAATTTCTAAACTAGGTATTTCATCATCGCCAAACTGGCATGCCAAATCAAACGGTGAGTTGTTTTACAATCAGCTGGAGAGTTGTCAAATTGATTCTTTGTCGTTTTAAAATGTCGACGACTTTTCTTTGCAACAGAAACAATGACTTTCTCCACATACTTCTTTGAATCTCCAGCTTCCATTTTTCTTAATTTGTCAAGCTTTTCACCAATAGAGTTCCATTAGTAGGAGCACTTTCAGAAATTTCAAGATTCATTACTTCATATTTCTTATGTCAAAGTTTTGAAATGAAGTTACACAAAAGGAATTAAGGACAACCTTAAAAAAAAATAGGAGGGGTATTTTGTCTTCAATTATTTTCACGGTCAATAATGTTGGTGGTGGTGGCCTATTAATGTGCGACTTGACGTTTGGGTTCTCTCTTGTGAGACAAACGCAATACAATCCAACGGTAATGGAGTTATCAGACAATATATATTTGATAGGGGGTGTCAGTAGATTAAAATAATCAGGGTTGTTCCTAAAATTATACCAATCTACACTGGTATCATTGTTATGTTGCGCATTTTAATCTGTATTGTTATGTTGCCCATTTTAAACTGCATCATTACAATACAAGATTTTATTCAATTATATTCTGTCACATGTCCCATGTAACCACCCCGGTACCCACCAATTAAGTAATACACATTGAAGAACATCGCAAATTGCTTGTATCGTGAGTTCTAACAATAAAAAAATTAGGAAAGATGCAGAGTGATAAGTACTAACTAGAGACCTTTTGTAACACCCCGCATTTTCTTTTATATATGTATATAGATATATAGTAAATAATTATTGTAAAAATGAGGATATGTGTAATGATGTAAGAATGAACCATATAGGTTGTAATAGTAGGAGAAATGCTAGAGATGCATATTGATTGGGAAGTTTGAGTTTCAAAGACGTTTAAACTTGGAAAGGGTGAGTAGATGAATTTCTAAATATTTTTAGGTCAAAATAAGGTGTCCATTGAATCCGGAAGGTCGAACAACCTTGGGAGAGGTAATATGAGGTGTATTGGAAGTTAGGAAGTATTTTGGAGTAAAGACACACTTAGAGAGAATTTGGGTAAAAAGGAGTTGGGACACCTTCTAGTATTTTGGTCATAACTTTTTATCCTTATGTCCAATTGATCTGAAATTTGGACAGTAGATATTAGACATCCAGGGCTACAAAATTTTATCTCACGAACATTTTCCAAATCAATCTCTAAATAGGCCAAAACTGCACTGGAAGTTTCAGCAAAAACAGGAATTCCGTTCGAACGTGAAATGAAGTTCGAACGTGAATCTGTTAGTTTTATAAACTCAATTCTTAAAGGGTTGTTTGTGTATTTTTGGGTATTGATAAGTCATGGTATTTGAAGAGGTAAACACTAGAAGTGTCCAAGCTATTTTTGGAGGTCTATTTATGGAGTTGTTTCATCAATGGTTGCATGGAAAAGTTGAATAGTTTGCTTGGGGAATAGCCGGCCATAAAGTGGCCAAGTTAAATGTGTTTTGACTAGGAAAAGTAGTTGAGTTGCTGCCCAAATATAGTGAGGTCTCTGTACCGAAAAAATAGAGAGAAAAAGTGAAGGAAAAGAGAGTTGCTGCCAGAAAAAACGCAGCAAATTGTGAGAGCTGTAGCTCCATTTCTTGTGACTGTTTTTTGTGTGTATTCTTGCTGAAAAAATCAGTTTGGTCTATCCCTTGTATTCCTTTATATTGTGATCATTTTGATGAAATATAGATGTCTTTTATTGAGTGAAATTTGTGTGGAAGTATAGCAGATTTTATTCTCTGTTTTTGTGTTCTTTGGTGATCCATTTTGCTTCTAATTCCCAACAAAAGTGGTATCAGAGCCTGATTGTTATGGCTACTATGAGTAATGTTCTTCAACCCCAATTTCCCAAATTGGGGAAAGATAATTATGGGAATTGGAGTATTCAAATCAAGGTGTTGTTACAATCACAAGATCTTTGGGATATTGTTGAAAAAGGTTACATCGAGCCGACTACGGAGGAAGAGCAAGCGCTTAATGATGCTCAAAAGACGGTGCTTAAGCAATCAAGAAAAACGGACAAGAAGGCTTTATTCCTACTTTACCAATGTATTGACGATAATACTTTTGAGAATATTTCTTCCGCCACCAACTCGAAGCAAGCTTGGGAAATTTTGAAGAATATGCATAGAGGTATTGATAAAACAATTCAGGTTCGTCTTCAAATATTGCGAAGTGAATTTGAAGGGTTGAATATGAATGGAACCAAGTCTATTTCGGAGTATTTTTCAAGAACTTTGATGATTGTGAATCAAATGCGAAGATATGGAGAATATATAGATGATGTTCGAGTTATGGAAAAAGTACTACGAACCTTAACCCCAAAATTTGAGCATGTTGTTGTAGCCGTTGAGCAATCCATGGATTTCAAGATTACGAGCATTGATGAATTGATGGCGACATTGGAGATACATGAGCAGCGTATTAATAAAAAGACTTCAAGTTCTCTTGAACAAGCTCTCCAATCCAAGCTTTCTTTGAAAGATGAAAAAAGAGAATTTCAAGGTAGTACATCTCAAAGAGGAAGAAGTAATGGAACACGAGGTAGAGGTTATGGCAATCGAGGAAGAGGCTATGAAGGTCGTGGAAGAGGCTATGCTAATAGAGGTAGAGGAGGAAGAGGCCAATTCACTAATGATGCAAGAAATCAAAATTCTTATGGTTCAAGAGGAAGAGGTCGAGGAAGAGCAAGAGACAATTACAACAATCAAGGTTTTGACAAGAGGAATGTTGAATGCTTCAATTGTCACAAGTTTGGGCATTATAGCAATGAGTGTTGGGCAAGTGCAAATAAAGGCGTTGAAAAACATGTGAATTATGCCGAGAAAGCAAGTAATGAAGCGGCATCTACTTTGTTGTTGGCCTACGATGGATCCGAGGAAGAAATTGGCAATGTGTGGTTTCTTGATTCTGGGGCGAGCAACCATATGTGTGGCAAGAAGCATATGTTTGTTGAACTTGATGAAGTGGCGCAAGGCAAAGTTACTTTTGGCGACTCCTCCAACATTCCGGTGAAAGGCAAAGGTAAAATTCTTATTAAGCTCAAAAATGGCAATCATGATTTTATTTCCGATGTCTATTATGTGCCGGATATGAAGAATAGTATTTTGAGTTTGGGGCAACTTTTGGAAAAGGGTTATGATATTAGCATGAAGAATCTTTACCTTACAATTAAAGATGCTCGTGGTAATTTGATTGCTAATGTGAAAATGTCCAAGAATAGAATGTTTCCTTTGAATATTCAACATGATGTTATGAGATGCTTGAATGCTATTATTAAAGATGATTGTGACGCCCCAATTTCCGGGGGTCCTTTATTAACCGTTGACCATCCGTCAACCCGCGGAAACACTCGTGATAGTCGTATAACCCGACACCACGTCATTCACATGCTTTTAACCGGATTTACCATCCACAAGGTCAATTATACCTCAATTTATGTCCATTTATGTCATAGGAACCAAAGAAAACCAAGCCCAAAAGCATGGCTAAGCATTTTGAAAATTTCAAATTTTTGGAAAACCTTCCGGAAGGTTTTGACTCAACCTTCCGGAAGGTTTGCTCACTGGAAAAGTTCTTCCGGAAGGTTTTTCTTAACCTTCCGGAAGGTTTTGCCTTCTGGAAATGGATTGAAAAAAAATGAAACGTGTCGGCCTTCCGGAAGGTGTACTCAAACCTTCCGGAAGGTTTTGGTCACTGGAAAGGTTCTTCCGGAAGGTTTTTCTTCACCTTCCGGAAGGTTTTGCCTTCTGGAAAATAGATTGAAAATGAGACGTGTCGACCTTCCGGAAGGTGTACTCCACCTTCCGGAAGGTTTTACCTTCTGGACCACAATTCTGCCTTAACCTTCCGGAAGGTGTTAGTGACCTTCCGAAAGGTTTTGCCCAGAATTTCTTCCTTCCTTAGTTTTTCAATTCGAATCCGTTTCAATTTGCTTCAAAATCATCCAAAACTTATGCAATGAAGTTTCTAACATGAAACATTGTTTGTACAAGTTCTATTACAACCCAATACATATATTTACATGTCAATATCAAATTTCCTTAAAATTTTTACAAACATTCAAAACAAAGCCACATCCGGCTTTCTTCGTCCTTGAAGCCCGTATGAGGGTCTTCTACCCATGCATATCCCACACCTGAAAATGTTGTCCCACGAAGGGTGAGCCACGCTCAATAGGATATCCTCCTACAGAGGCTACTCCCCAACCTAAATGCATATGAAATGCGCACATGCAACGATCAACAAGCATCAACCAATCCAACAAGAGTACACACTTCAATGTTAGAAAGCTACCATGCTATGCTATGTCATGCCATGATATGAGATGGAACTCACTCACGCACCTTATCCCGAGTCTTCCCCGACTCACACGACACAATGCAAAAGCCAATGTGTATGAACCCGTCTATTGACGGAAAAACCCTCCCAATGATCGTTTGAATTAAAATTTATATCTTTATAAAAATCAAATCATTGTTTGAGGCTACCCATTGAATGAGTGTTTTTATATAACAAAATCTTGTGTCTTCCTGGGCAACGGATTTTGGAATCGCACCGCCGGCTCCGTGGGCCTATCTACACTTTTTGGACTTGCACCGTCGGAGTGTATGAACCAGTGGTTCCGGGTTTTTCACCCGAGGGAGTGTCTAGCCCTACTTGCTTTACCCGACACAAGTTTTCCTTATGCAATGCAACCGTGCAACTCAGTCGGATCTTCGATCCTGACTTTCCCGAGTTCACATACCAACCACCAAGATTTGGTGTTTGATCCACAACACATGCACACACCCACACTCATGCCTACGACCCATGAATGCGATGTCAACTCACCCACACACACTCATGTCTTATAACCATGAATGTGATGTACCCATGAGAATGCAATGTAATGTACCCTTGCATCTTCTCCACATGTTCAATATGTATGAATGCCATATGAACAACTCAACAATAAATCCACATATCCATGGTACTTCATATCATAAGCATATGAATACCATAATTTAACACATTGTCAATATATAGCAAGCATGCATATATCAACATTTCATCCAATAACCATTTTCAAACATGTTATCACATAAGCATGCAATTAACATAGCAAACTCATCAATACATCATTTTCACCAAGGCATTTAATCAACACCTTCGAACCACCCAGAGCATGTAATCATATAATATACTCAATTTCTTCATCAACTCAAGAATTCATATCTAGTGATTTCTACACAATTATACCAAGATATAATTTATTCTATCCATTTCTTAATATCCACATATCATAATCTCCCAAGAGAATTATAAAGCAACCACCTCTAAATGCCAATTCCATTTAGAATTTCACTTTACCAATTTTCCCATATCCATTTTCTACACTTCAAGTTCCTTTATGAAATTTACCCAAATAACCACAATAGGCAAGTGATACATATATACATACACCTACCCATTCCATATAACCTTCCTAGGTTGGAAATAAACCTAAGTAGGAAGAAAACCCTACCTCTTGTAGCGTGTAGAATCGCCGTGGGAAGCTCCTAGAACTCAAAGCAAGCTTGAATCCTTCACTTCCAAATTTTCGGCCCTCCAACGTTCGGTGAAAACCGTCGTTTTTGGTACCCACGCGTAGCCCTCGACGCGTAGAGCAACTCTTGTTCTTGGCCCGAATCGATTTGAGCGCTAGAACGGAGTAGATCGTAGAGAGAATGTGGAGTTTTCTCTCATTTTCCCTCTCTTCTTTTCTCTCGGCTGAAACCGGGTGAATGGTGAAGGAGAAGTCTGATTTTTCAGACTTTAGGCCCCTATTTATATTTTTAGGATACTTGGCCCACAATTGGCCACATGTCCTATTTAATTTCGGGTCCGTTTTAATCCCGAAACGACTAAATTTCGCTCCGGTTCAAGTTCGAATTATTTTTATTTCAACTTGCCTCTAATATTTCCCCAAACTTTAAAATTTTATAAAAATTTCGTGCACGGGGTCACCCGAGGCCCGTTCGTCTCGTAAAACACAAAAAATCCGACTATCTCGGAATTCAACGAAATTTGACGTGGTAACTAGATTTCGCGAGACGAATCCAACGGTGGAATCCGTTTCGTCATCCGAGATCTAGAAAAATTCAGTTTTTCAACTAGTACCGAAGTGGCAATTCACCTATTGCCCTTGTTCGTCAAAGTTTAAATTTTTCGGGGTTTCACAATGATTCTTGGTTGTGGCACTTGAGACTTGGACTTCTTAATTTTGGTGGCTTGAAGCTTTTGTCTAGCAAGAAAATGGTGAAGGGTCTACCCTATATAGATCATCCGGATGAGTTATGTGAAGGGTGTATTCTTGGCAAGCATCACAGATTAAGCTTCTCAAGAGAAGTCAAGTGGAGAGCATCACGACCTTTGGAGCTTGTGCACACCGATGTTTGTGGTCCTTTGAAGCCTATGTCAAATGGTATGAATCGTTACTTTCTTACTTTTATTGATGACTATAGCCGGAAGACTTGGGCGTATTTTTTAAAAAGGAAGTCCGAAGTGTTTGAAGTTTTTAAGGAGTTCAAGAATCTTATTGAGAAGCAAAGTGGCTATTTTATCAAGAGGTTGAGATCCGATCAAGGTGGTGAGTATAGTTCCGATTTATTTGAAGACTATTGCAAGGAGCATGGAATTGTGCATCAATTCACGCCAAGCTACACACCTCAATTGAATGGAGTTGCGGAAAGAAAAAATAGGACTATTCTTGATATGGCTAGAAGCATGTTGAAAGGAAAGAGATTGCCTAGAGAATTTTGGGCGGAAGCTGTAGCATGTGCTGTGTACTTGTTGAATCGATGTCCAACCAAAAGTGTTCGTTTCAAGACCCCGGAGGAAGCTTGGTGTTCATTCAAGCCAAGTGTAGCCCACCTTAGAGTTTTTGGATGTATTGCTTATGCGAAAATTCCCGAAGCAAGGAGGACAAAGCTTGATGATAAAGGTGAAAAGTGCATTTTTCTCGGGTATGGTGATAGAACAATGGGGTACAAGTTATACAACCCCATTACCAAGAAAGTGATCATGACTAGAGATGTTATTTTTGAAGAGGAAGACATGTGGGATTGGAAAGAAAAAATTTCAGCCATCGAAGTGGAACTTATACTTGAAGAAGAAGAGTCCGAAGTACCAAGGGAAGTCCAAAGAGAGCCACAGACACCTCCACATGGATTCCCATCATCTTCTACACGTGAATCACCATCATCATCATCATCACCATCATCATCTTCATCATCATCGGATTCAAGTTCAAGTGAAAGACCAAGGAAAATGAGAAGTTTGCAAGAGATTTATGAATCTTCAGAAAATTTTGAAGGTAACTTGAATTTATTTTGTTTGTTTATGGATTATGATCCTTTATGTTTTGAAGAAGCGGTTCAAGAAGAAAAATGGAGAATAGCAATGGATGAAGAATTGAAGGCAATTGAAAAGAATGATACATGGGCACTAGTTAATCTTCCCAAAGGTCACAAAACAATTGGTGTGAAATGGGTATATAAAACCAAGAAGGATGCAAATGGTGAAGTCCAAAGATACAAGGCGAGGTTGGTTGCTAAGGCTACAAGCAAAGGGCCGGAATTGATTATGATGAGGTATTTGCTCCCGTTGCTCGTTTGGAAACGATTAGGTTGATGATTTCTTTGGCGGCACAAAACAAGTGGAAGATTTACCAACTTGATGTAAAATCAGCATTTTTGAATGGATTTCTTGAGGAGGAGATTTATGTTGAACAACCTTTGGGGTATGTGAAAAAGAGACATGAAGATAAAGTGTACAAGTTGAGAAAAGCTCTCTATGGATTAAAGCAAGCACCGCGTGCATGGAATGCTAGAATTGACAAGTATTTTCATGAGAATGGTTTTCAAAAGTGTCCTTATAAGCATGCATTATATATGAAGATGGATGACAATGGAAGTGTGCTACTTGTTTGCATTTATGTTGATGACTTGATCTTCACCGGCAATGATCCAATGATGTTTGATGAATTCAAGAGAAGTATGATTAAAGAGTTTGAAATGACCGATATTGGCTTAATGTCTCATTTCCTTGGCATTGAGGTTAAGCAAAGTGAAGATGAAATTTTTATTTCTCAAAGTAGTTATGCAAAGGAAGTGCTCAAGAAGTTCAAGATGGATTCTTGCAACCCGGTGAACACAACCGTGGAAATTGGATTGGAATTGAGGAAGACCATTAGTGGTGGAAATGTTGATCCAACTTACTTTAAACGTTTAGTTGGAAGTCTTCGGTACCTTACTTGCACAAGGCCGGACATTCTTTATGGAGTTGGTTTGGTTAGTAGATACATGGAGACACCAGATCAAACTCATCTTAATGCGGCGAAGAGGATTTTACGTTACATCAAAGGTACACTCAATGATGGCTTATTTTATTCTTGCACTAATGATTTTAGACTTGTTGGATATTCGGATAGTGATTGGGGACGAGACTTGGATGAAAGGAAAAGTACATCGGGTTATTGTTTTTTTATGGGAGAAACGGCTTTTACTTGGTCATCCAAGAAACAAGCAATTGTTACTTTGTCTACGTGTGAAGCGGAGCATGTGGCTGCAAATTCAACGGTATGTCATGCTATTTGGTTGAGGAACTTGTTGAATTATTTGGGATTTTCTCAAGAAATTCCCACGGAGATCCTTGTTGATAATAGATCGGCGATGGCTTTGGCAAAGAACCCGGTGTTTCATGAGAGGAGTAAACACATTGATACACGCTATCATTTTATTAGAGAGCATGTGAAGAATGGAGAAGTGAAGTTGGTGCATTGCAAGACTCAAGATCAAGTTGCCGACATTTTTACGAAGCCATTAAAGCATGATGTGTTTGGAAGATTGAAAATGATGCTAGGCATGAGAACTCAAGGAATTGAGTTTAAAGGGGGATGTTAGTTTTATAAACTCAATTCTTAAAGGGTTGTTTGTGTATTTTTGGGTATTGATAAGTCATGGTATTTGAAGAGGTAAACACTAGAAGTGTCCAAGCTATTTTTGGAGGTCTATTTATGGAGTTGTTTCATCAATGGTTGCATGGAAAAGTTGAATAGTTTGCTTGGGGAATAACCGGCCATAAAGTGGCCAAGTTAAATGTGTTTTGACTAGGAAAAGTAGTTGAGTTGCTGCCCAAATATAGTGAGGTCTCTGTACCGAAAAAATAGAGAGAAAAAGTGAAGGAAAAGAGAGTTGCTGCCAGAAAAAACGCAGCAGATTGTGAGAGCTGTAGCTCCATTTCTTGTGACTGTTTTTTGTGTGTATTCTTGCTGAAAAAATCAGTTTGGTCTATCCCTTGTATTCCTTTATATTGTGATCATTTTGATGAAATATAGATGTCTTTTATTGAGTGAAATTTGTGTGGAAGTATAGCAGATTTTATTCTCTGTTTTTGTGTTCTTTGGTGATCCATTTTGCTTCTAATTCCCAACAGAATCGACGTTCGAACGTGAATAACGTTCGAACGTAAGTGCATTCCAGTACTCTTCTCTGATGGGAAAAACAAAAGTACTGGGAGCAACGACCGTTCGAACGCCAATGACGTTCGAACGTGAGTTACGAATTCTGAACTTCAGAATCGCACACATGAGGCCATTTCTTCCACTATAAATACATAAGGATGCCTCTCTTTGCATCATTTCAACATTTCTAACCCTAGGAAGACTTAGAGAGGAGAAAAGAAGGGGAAAACACAAGAATCAAGGGAGGATTTGCCTATTGAAGAAGATCCAATCTTCATCTTCTTCACTCAAAACTAAAGAAGCAAGGTAGGGGTTTTCTCTCACTCACTTACATTGAGACTAGGGTATTTATATATGTATGTTTTGGCTATCAATGGTATATATATGTTATGGAATCATCATCTCTTAGGCTTTTTGGCAAGGATTACATGTTTTGAACAAAGTTAGGGTTTAATACCCATGAAATCTCTTCTCTAGTTTTAAAACCCTCATTTTTTGAGAGTGATGTATTTCCTTCTTAAATGCTTTCTTTATTATGGATTTTCGAACCCTTAGTGCTTTGTGTTGGGTGGAACAATGATGTTATTGTGATCTCATGTATTTTCTTTGTTGGTTGTGGAATTATTACATGATATATTTTGGGGGATTTTGGATAGATGATTGTAAATTGAAATCAATATTGGAATTGTAAGCTTGGTTGAGTTGTTTGTGATGCACATGAGTGAGAGGTTCCTTGTAAGGATGCTCACCCCTTTCCAAGAGGTTCCTTGTAAGGATGCTTGGGAATCCAAGATGACCTAAAGGGTGAGGTGGAGGTTACCCTAAAGTATGCCACCTACCGAATGAATGGGGGTGGAGGTTACCCTAAAGTATGCCACCTACCGAAAGAATGGGGGTGGAGGTTACCCTAAAGTATGCCACCTACCGAAAGAATGGGGGGTGGAGGTTGCCCTAAAGTATGCCACCTACCAAAATAAGTGTGAGAGGTTCCTTGTAAGGATGCTCACCCCTTCCCAAGAGGTTCCTTGTAAGGATGCTTGGGAAGCAAAGATGATCTAACGGGGGTGGAGGTTACCCTAAAGTATGCCACCTACCGAAAGAATGGGGGGTGGAGGTTACCCTAAAGTATGCCACCTACCGAAAGAATGGGGGGTGGAGGTTGCCCTAAAGTATGCCACCTACCAAAAGAAGTGTGAGAGGTTCCTTGTAAGGATGCTCACCCCTTCCCAAGAGGTTCCTTGTAAGGATGCTTGGGAAGCAAAGATGATCTAACGGGGGTGGAGGTTACCCTAAAGTATGCCACCTACCGAAAGAATGGGGGGTGGAGGTTACCCTAAAGTATGCCACCTACCGAAAGAATTGTTGGAAATGGTTTATGGCAATTAATGGTGATTATTTGTATGTGGTACTCTTTTATTCATTTAAGTAATGTTTTTACATAAACTTGAGATCCTTTTCAAATGTCACTGCTTTATTTCAAATTATGTATCTATGTTATGTTAAAAATGAGACCGACCGTTTTAAATGCTTTTCTAAACCTTGTATGGGCTTGAGAGAATTTTTCTACAGAGCTTTGTGCTCACCCCCTACCGCTAACATTTTTCAGATTACCTGCTTGAGGAGGACGTAAGGGTCGAGGAGCCCGTTATTTGGGAAGCTCCCGTAGAAGGGAACGTGGACCCCGAGGTGGACGCATAGAGCGACCTACTTTCCTTTTTGTACTAGACTAGGATATTCATTTTGAACCTTGTAAAGTCTAGTTTTCTTTTGTTATTTCTGCTGCGCTACATTATGTGATTTTTGGAATGTAAAGGCCAAAATGGGTTTGTTCTTTTGGGATAATGCTGTAAATTTTATGGATGACTTCATGAAGTCTTATTTATTGATGGATTATTTTAGTGCTCTCATGATGTGAATGTTTTAGAATGTAATGCCGTCCAGGGTGTGTTTTGGGGTGTTACACCTTTGAATCATAGCAAAGTGATAAAATAAGAATGACTTGATGGAAAATTGTAACCATCATCAACAACACCACATTTGTTCATGACACTAGTAGTAATCTAAGGGTCAATCACATCGTGAAAGATTTTAAAATTTTCAATTTATACTCCCAATGATTAATTTTTTCACATTGTACCCTCAATGTTATAAAATAGTTGTAATGTAACCCTCACCTAACTTTCGTTGCCATTTCTGTCAAATCTCACTGCATTTTGTGTGCGGCCACATAGTAGATTTGACGGAAATTACAATGAAAATTTGTGTGACGACCACATTGTAATCATTTTATGACATTGAGAGTGCAATGTGAAAAAAAAGTCATTGAGGGTGCAAGTTGAAGATTTAAAAAAAAATTTGGGCCGGAAAGTGTGATTCGCCCTAATCTAAATCCTAACAATTAGAATGAAGCTAGATTTGAAATAGTGGAAAATTTACTTGAATTGACTTCAAGCATGCTCCTCCAAAGTTAGATTTTCAAAGCTTGATTTTTCGTCTTCGTCAAATTGGCCGTCGGAACAAATGTGGAGTTGTTTTGCAATTGGCTGGAGAGTTGTTGACTTGATTTTTTGTCTCTTTTAAGTGTTAATGATTTTTCTTTGCAACAGAAACAATAAACTTTCTCCACATACTTCTTTGAATCTCCAGCTTCAACTTTTCCAAAATTTTCAAGCTTTTAACCAATAGAAAATTCAAAACCAGTTGCATTAGTAGGAGCACTTTCTGAAATTTCAAGATGCATTAATATATATTTATGTCTAAGTTTTCAAATGATGTAACACAAAAGCAATGAAGGATGACCATATAAAAAATAAGAGGTGATAAGTGTGTGATAGTATAATATTGTCTTCAATTTCACGCACAACAATGTTAGAGATATGATAGAATCTAAAAGAGAACTATTATTATTAAGTCTAGATAATTATAAAAGTTGATAAATGTGTGTGATTGTATATGTTTGTCTTGTTTATTGTGGACCCTATAAAATAGGGTTAATCTCTTAGTACACAATCACCTGCGAATAAACATTGATTTAGTTTTTTGGGGCGTTTGGTCCATGAATTTAAGTACAATATGCCAAACAAGGTATATATACCTTCGTTCAATCTTCCTTTCTCTTTCCTAGCTCAATCTCTAGTATTAATAAATTTATATGACAGTGGAACAATAGATACTTCATGTTTTATTTATCCACCAAATTCCAATTGATTATTGATAAATCAACACTATAACTTAGTTTCTTTGGTTGCCATTTTTTAATGTTTTGTTCGTCACTTTTACACTCATCATGCAAATCTCAAGTGTCCAACCCCATATTGATATAATATCGAGTAATCTTTGGGATATACACTTGTAGCTCCAATGTTTACGAGATAATGAGTAGTTAGGCTAAGTATTGCACAAAGAGGTGTACGATTGTGACTCAAATTATATTTTCAAAACTTAAAAATAATTTAGAAAATTTTTTCTTTGAGAATCACCTAGGAGTTATAATCGGATCTATTTCAATTCCATTTTCATCCTAATCATCCTAAGTTAAAATAACTAAAGGTTCATCTTAGATGTCTAGGTCATTATTTTTTCCCTAAGCATGAAGATGCATACAGAGGTTGAATAATGTAGCTTTGACACTTGATCTTCTCCCTCAATGATTCTTTCGGATCTTGAACTTGATAGTATCACGACCATGGAAATGGTTGAGATTTTACAATGGACTCCACGAAAATAGTCAATTACAATACATGATTTAACAATCTCCCCTTTTAGCAATTTCGTGACAAAACACATAAGTTTGTGGTCCTTGGGGGTAGAAGAAGCTTTATGCACTCTAGTTTGTGGTCCTTGCAAATTAATAAAACAAGAAAGCATTAAGACCAACGATTTAAATACTACATAGGTTCGTACAAGTCTTTCGATATCTATATTTACCTATGCCGAAATATCTAAGATCTGTAACACCCCGCATTTTTCTTTTATATATGTATATAGATATATAGTAAA
This sequence comes from Ilex aquifolium, assembly GCA_951799425.1. NCBI lineage: Eukaryota > Viridiplantae > Streptophyta > Magnoliopsida > Aquifoliales > Aquifoliaceae > Ilex > Ilex aquifolium. The sequence goes on along the minus strand of OX637396.1, from coordinate 25,108,707 downwards.
TAATTGTTTTAAAACTGTAGATATATGTAGTGACATAAGAATAAACCGTAGGAATAAATACTATGGAGATAATTTGATTGGGAAGTTTACGTGTCGAATATGTTTAAACTTGGAAAGGGTGAATAGACAAGTTTCTAAAGGTTTTTAGGTCAAAATAATGCTTCCATTGAATCCGGAAGTTCGAACAACCTTGGGAGAGGTAATATGAGGTGTATTGGAAGCTAGGAAGTATTTTGGAGTTAAAACCCACTTTAGAGTGAAATTGGGTAAAAAGTATCTTGGACACCTTCTAGTATTTTAGCCCTAACTTTTTATCCTTACATCCAATTGATCTGAAATTTTGACAGTAGATAGTAGACATCTAGGGCTACAAAAGTGTATCGCTTGGAAATTTTCCAATTCGACCTCTAAAGGGGTCAAAACTTCCCTGGAAGTCGAAGCAGCCAAACAGTACCGGTACCCAGTACCGGTACCCCCGAACCAGTAGCTAATTGGTACCGGTACCCGGTACCGGTACCCTTTGACTGGAGCCTTTCCGAACAGTAAAAAAGTCGGGATTTTGGGTTTTAAAACCCCATTCCAAGCCCTATTTGCCCCATTCTTCATCTCATCCTCACCACAAACATCTTAGAGCCCTAGGAGGAGATAAAGAAAGGGAAAAACACCAAGATCAAGATAGATTCACACCTCATAGAAATCAAAACCGAAATTCCTCAAGAACACCATTCTTCTCCTCTCTTCCTATACACTTTCACTACACCCTTACCCACATCTCTTAGAACACTAAGAGAAGACAAGAAGGAGAAGGAGAAGGGAGGAAGGAGATCTTTGGAGCTTGGGTTAGCTTACAACTCTTGGATTCAAGGTAGGGGTTTTCTCTCACCCACTTACATTGAGGCTAGGGTATTTATATATGTATGTTTTTGCTATCAATGGTATATATATGCTATAGAATCATCATCTCTTAGGCTTTTTGTAAAGATTACATGTTGTTAGGGTTTAATACCCATGAAACCTCTTTTCTAGTTTTAAAACCCTAGTTTTTGGGAGAGTGATGTATTTCTTTTAAATGCTTCTTTATTATGAACTCCGAAAACCGTAGTTGTTTGTGTTGGGTATAAAAATGATGTTATTGTGATCTCATGTATTTTCTTTGTTGGTTGGGGAATTGTTACATAATATATCTTGGGGATTTTGGAGAGATGCTTGTAAAATGATATAAATATTGGAATGGTATGCTTGGTTGGGTAGTTTGTGATGCCTTGAGGGTGAGAGGTTCCTTATAAGGATGCTCATGCCAAGAGAGGAGAGTATGTGATTTCCCTCAAGAGGTTCCTTATAAGGATGCTTGAGTTTGTGATGCCTTGAGGGTGAGAGGTTCCTTATAAGGATGCTCATGCCAAGAGAGGAGAGTATGTGATTTCCCTTAAGAGGTTCCTTATCAAGATGCTTGAGTTTGTGATGCCTTGAGGGTGAGAGGTTCCTTATAAGGATGCTCATGCCAAGAAAGGAGAGTATGTGATTTCCCTCAAGAGGTTCCTTATAAGGATGCTTGAGTTTGTGATGCCTTGAGGGTGAGAGGTTCCTTATAAGGATGCTCATGCCAAGAGAGGAGAGTATGTGATTTCCCTCAAGAGGTTCCTTATAAGGATGCTTGAGTTTGTGATGCCTTGAGGGTGAGAGGTTCCTTATAAGGATGCTCATACCAAGAGAGGAGAGTATGTGATTTCCCTTAAGAGGTTCCTTATAAGGATGCTTAAGAAACTAAGCCTTGAGGGTGAGAGGTTCCTTATAAGGATGCTCATGCCAAAAGAGGACAATATTATATAATGTGTGGGAAATGGTTTATATTTTGAAAATGAATGTTTATTAGAATTGGTTATTATTGTTCATTTCTAGTACTATGGCTACTTAAACTTGAGATCAGTTGTAAAATGTCATTGTTTTACTGCAAAGATTATGTATGCTATTTGTGAAATGAGACCGGCCGTTTTAAATGTTTTTCTAAACCTTGTATGGGTTTGAGAGAATTTTTCTACAGAGCTTCGTGCTCACCCCCTACTGCTAACATTTTTCAGATTACCTGCTTGAGGAGGACTTAAGGGTCGAGGAGCCCGCTACTTGGGAGACTCCACTTGACGGGAGTGTGGATCCCGAGGTGGACGCGTAGAGCGACCTCCTTTTCTTTTTGTACTAGACTAGGATGTTCATTTTGAACCTTGTAAAGTCTAGTTTTATTTTGTTATTTCCGCTGCGCTACATCAGTTAATTTTTGAGATGTAAATGCCATGGTTGGGCATATTCTTTTGGATAATGATGTAAATACTTGACGGATGATGAATGAAGTTTAATTTATTTATGGATGATATTAGTGCTCTCATGATGTAAATGGTTTTAGTATGTAATGCCGTCCAGGGTGTGTTTTGGGGTGTTACAAGATCTATCCTATAATTCCCTCTTTCGATAGCAAATCACGAGATCAAAATCATCTAATTAATGGCCAGTTAATTAGAAGCGATAAGCTCAGAATAAATCAGACGAACATGAAAAAGAACTACTTCAAATTAGCATAGAAATGCAAGCATAGTTCGGAACTAGATTACATCGTTTTCCTAGAATAAAGAAAATTTAGTTCATGCTAAAAGTTAAATTTAACATAAACGAATTCACCATAATTTTTCTGAGAAGAATGGAAGTAAATGAACACTGAAAAATACTCTTGTCGTCCCAGCCTTCGCACGTGTTGCAACTTCTCCAAGTTGCTGCATCTCCAACCAAAGAGAAAAAATCCCCTGTTTCTTCCTTTTGTGCCCAGTCAAAAACCAAGGCTAGCCTCCTTCTTTCGTTTTTTTTTTTTTGCAGAGTTTGGCTATCCCACGTCTTCATTCCATAAAACCAGCCTTCCTCTAATCTGACTCTTTTTGGATCAGATTAAAAATAAAATAAAGTCCTAATATAACTAGGAAAATGTCCACTAATGTAAAACCCGGGAAATTTGAACTTTTTCCAAAAGGGCAAAATAGTAATTTGCCACTATAATGCGTATTTAAAATACTCATGTTCTAGACCTCGGATGAGGAAACGGAGTTCGCTGTTGAATTCGTATCGCGAAATTTAGTCACCTTGTCAAATTTTGTCGAATTCCGAGATAGTCGGATTTTGCACGTCGTTCGAGGCGATTGCGTGGCGAATAACCTCACGAACGTCCCCATAAATAAATTTTATGAAATTTCCTTAAAATTAAGTTAAAGTTCAAATAAAATTAATTTGAACTTAAACTGGGATCAAATAAATCGTTTCGGGACTAAATCGGACCCGATTAAGCGAGGGACACGTGGCGCGACGTGGGCCGAGTATTTAAAACTATAAATAGGGGTAAATATCTAGAAAATCAGATTTTCTTTCCCTTGTGTTCTTGTTTGGCCGGCCAAGAGAGAGAGAAGAGAGAAAAGAGAGAAAACCTTGATCTTCAAGCTTTCTCCGTCGATTCCCGGAGTTCCGTCGGTCGGAATCCGTAGAGCCAAGAGTTAAAGTCGATCACATCGACGAGGGCTATGCGACCACACCAAGAGCAAGGGATTTCACCGAAGATCCAAAGGAGGAGATTTGGGGGAAATTTAGTCTTGGGCTCGGGAAGTGTTCTTGAAGCTTCATTCGGGTGAATTATGCTTCAAGAGGTAGGATTTTTCCTACCTTGGTGTAATCTTTCCTTAGATGTTGGTAGTCTAAAGTTTTGTTATGTTATGCATATGATAGACCTTCATATATAGGTTTATGGTTATAGAAATGGAAAAGTGAGCATAGAAATGGTTTAATCTATTTTCTAGCTTGAATTTGGTGTATGAAGTTACATGTGATTTATTATGTAACTTAGTGAAATTAAGGCATGCTATGTGATTTATAAATTGTGCCTAGAAGGTGTTTGATAAAATGCCTTGCTTGAATGGAAATTGTTGTTTTGAGTGAATTGAAATAACATGCTTAAGTTTAACTTGTGGAATCATATGCTATTGATATGATTGGATGTGTTTGTTGATAGATGCATGTGTTGATATATTAACATTGAAATGAATATGGTATTTATATGCTTAGGATATAAATTTACCATGGACATGTTGAAATTGTGCATGAGTTGTTCTTGACATGTGGAACATCATTTGGTATGCAATGGGACATAGCATTGCATGTGCATGGAAGCATCTCATTACATGGGTGTGTGCATGGTTGATGTCAACACCACACTTGGTGATTGACGGTATGGCTTAGGAAAAATTGGGTCGAAGACCTAGCTAAGCCGCTTGATTGCATGATAAATTGGGTCGGGATGAGCAAGAAGAGGCATGACGACCTCTCGGGTGAAAGACCCGGTGATTTGGAGGGTGCACTTCGTTGGTATAAGAGCCCATAAAGTGTACGGGTGTGAAAGACCATTGGTATTAGTCCATGAAAAAGTCCGATCCCAAGAATGACCCTAGTTTTGAAAATGTCATTTGATGTAAACATAAATGATGGAATGAAACACTTTGACATTGCATCGTGTAGTAGGAGTCGAAGAGGACTCGGGTTGAATTGCATGAGTGGGTGTCATCTCATTTCATGGCATGGTAGTATTGCATTCCAACTTAGAATGCATGTTCTTATGAGAAATGGTTGTTTGCAAATGAATGTTGCATGAACATGAGCATCTAGGGGGAGAGTAGCCCTTGTAGGATTTACTCTACTGGGCGTTGGCTCACCCTATACGGGAAACATTTCAGGTGTGGGGTTTGCACCGGCGGATGGCTCACTTGGAGAACATCAAGCATGAAGGGGGCCGACTTGTGGCCTTAGTTCGAGTTTTTTGTAAAACTTTTGTATAAATTCCATTTTGATGTGTAAATTATGGAATTAATTGTAATGGAACTTGTATAAGTTATGTATTATATGGAAAATCTCATTAAACATGTGTTGGATGAGTTTTGGGAGGTTTGGAATGGCTTGGAAACGAAAAACAGGTAAAAAGAGAAATTCTGGGCCAGGTGTACCGGTACGTGTACCGGTACGGTTGGGTCCAGAAGGTGTAGCGTACCGGTACGCGTACCGTACCGGTACGTTTACCGGTACGCTCTCCAAAATTCAGATTTTTTTTTATTTTCTATTTCTTTTGCCAAGTCTTTGGGCTATGTTTTCCTCCCTTCTAATGTTACAAATGGATAATAAGGGGATACCAATGGTGGTATATTGGATCTCGGATAGGTCAACCAACCGAAAGAAATTGGACTTGTATTTTTTTTTTTTATCCCGGTAAAGGGAATGTGGTGCCGCGGTATCGGGTTAAGCGACATCCACGGGTATTTCCGCGGGTTGACGGGTTGTCAACGGTTAATACAGGACCCCCGGAAAATGGGGCGTCACAACTAAAATTTCGTGCACCAGGTTACAGAACGTGAACAGTGCACGTGTTGCAACTTCAAGCTCGATTTCGATCTTGATTCAGCCCATATCTCTCAAAACTCAAAAAATGAAAGTTGTATAGAATTTTCTTAGCGTTCCATAGCATCTTGAATCATCTCAATCGGAGCTCGGATGAGAGAGTTATGCCCAGATAACAAAGCGATGTCGAAACAGTGCCAAACTCTTCATTTAAATGAGAATGAGTCACTAGACGACGGGCTTGTAAAATTTGGATCTCCCCTTTTTTTTTTCTTCTTCAAATCTGAAATAAATTTAAATAACAACAATGAAGCCTAAAATCAACAAAAATAAATAAAATTAGACTAAAGTTTAAAGTTAAGAAGTGATAAAATATAAGAAATTGTGCAAGTCATCAGTCCTTATGAAGATGATGCACGACTATGCTTCAACTCACATGACCTTTCTAAAAGCTTGAAAAGGTTGACAACTTGGTTGTTCAAGGCTTTAGATGCATGAGGTTTCTGTCTAAGACTTCCCTATTGTAAATGCAATGTGCACTATAGTGACCATGCTCACCACAAGTAAAACACACAAATGACTTGGTTTAAGTTTTCTTTTTAAGCGGTTTTTTTTCATGCTTAACCTTACCGTGATTAGTCTTTTTAGGACTTATGCTTACTCGTGGAGGTGTAGGGTTGGGATTATCCTTTATAAACACGGTCTTAGAAGAAGTGGAGGTGTTGTGTTCATTAGTGAAACCTAATCCTCTTTTGTCACCAACACTTTTCCCTATAGCCAACATTTTATCAAGCTTTTCGGTGCTTTGGGAGAGTGTTTTCGAGAGCGCTTGTGATTCATGGAGGGGTCTATCAAGTTTTATAAGTTTAAACTTAAGACTCTTCTTAGACTCTAAAATCCCTTTGTGCTCTTGTTCAAGGATGCTCACTTTGTCATGGAGGGACTTCTTATCCTCCTCAAGCCCAACTATATAAACCTTGGACTTAACTAAATCCACATGAAGTATTTTCTTTTCATCTTCACTCGTTTTGAGCCTCATGCTCATTGAAATCAACTTTTCACCTTTTTTTAGATACTCATTGTATAATTAATTATAAGCATCTAGGAGGTCCTCAACACTTTTGGTCTCATCCTCACTAGTAGGGACTTCTACAACTAAGTCATCCACATCCGTAGTGGGACTACACTCAACTTCATTTTCCACATTCTTGGAAGTTCCTTTTTTTTTTTTTGGGGGGGGGGGGGGGGGGGAGTGTGAACCTATAAAGGTGGTGAAGTTTTCTTCATCACTTGACAAAGAGGAGTCAATACTCGTTTGGACTCACTTTCTCTTTCACTCACTTTGGCCTTTAAGGCTCTTCTGTTCTCCTTGGTTATGTCCTTTTTCTTAGCACTAGGACATTCTGCAAATACGTGTCCAAACCCATGACCCTTGTAGCATTGGATACCTTGCCCCTTCTTCTCAACATCATATCGAGAAGATTTAGCCGCATTTTCTTTTCCCTTTCTAGGAGATCTAGGTTTACTTGGATTTCCTTTCGATCTTGAGGACTTGACACCACTAGCCTTGAAATGTTTGTTGAATTTATGAGTCAGATAGTCTATGTTCTCTTCTCCTAACCGGGTTGACTCAGATTTACCTCCTCCTTTGATTTCAGAATTTATGAAACACCTGTCACTTTCTTGGGTGGAAGAAGGTTCATTTCGAAAGTCAAAATTGACCCAACAAGGTCTTCGACCAACCCCGTGGACATGTTGACACTCGTCTTGAGCGAAGTAACCTTGGCATGAAATCTCTCAGGTAGAAATTTCAAGACTTTCCACTTATTTGCGGCATTGTCGGTTTTGGTACTTAAGGCAAAGGAAAAGTTAATATCACAGAACTTGGCATAAAAATCACCTAAAGTTTCTTCCTCTTGCATCCTCAACATCTCAAATTGTAAGGTGTACCTTTAGAGACGGGACATCTTGACCATTATAGTTCCTTCATGTGAAACCATAAGAATATCCCATGTCTCCTTTGAAGTCTTGCAATTAGCGATCCTTCGGAACTCATTTGGTGTCACGACATTGAATATCACATTCAAGCCTTTTGAGTTCCACCCCGCCTATTCGATCTCGGCCTTCGACTAAGTCATTAGGGATTTCAATTCAACTATTGCTTCACCACCTTCAACTTGCGTGGTGGTGGTGGGAGGCCTCCAACCCTCTTGCATGCTTAATCATACTCTCTCATCATTTGATTTTAGAAATGCTCTCATGCGAGCTTTCCAATATGCAAAGTTAGAACCATCAAAGAGAGGCGGTCGTGCAATTGATTCTCCTTCCTTTTGAGACTCCATTCAAAACTAACTTATACTAATGATAGATATCTTGGAGGTAAACTAGGCAAGTAACAAAAATAAGATATGCCTATTTAGTGTTTTATGATCTCAGGGCAACAACGCTCTAATATCAATTGTTGTTTTGGGAGGGGGAACCCGATGTGAATTTTATCTCACGATTATACACGTGGAGACCAATAAACATAGAGGGGGAGTGAATAGGTTTTTCAATTTTAGTTCAAATTAATTATAAATTAAAACTTATGTCTACCATAATTACCTCTTCTCACAAATATGAAGCAAAGAATGTGAAAACTCCTTTAATCACCACAACCACCTTTAATCATGACAATTGATTTTAATTAATATGCAATTAATTCACTCTCAATTAATCTCCCGAAGATCCCAACAAACCCACAAACCCAATTACACAACTATGGATGATATGATATCAAACAATCAAAACATAAAACACATAGTGCGCATGTGTGCTAACAAATGCAAGTGTGTATAATAATCAATAAAAGACACAAGCAATTTGTTGATGTAAAAAACCCTCCTCGAGAAAAACCGTGGGGAACCACTCGGTGTTCATCAAAGCCTAATTCATTACTCTCCAAGGCAACATACAAGTACTCAAGACTTATACCTCAACCAATACCATGGCTATATGCTCCTTTCCTTGCTATGTATCTCCGCCGAAACTTCCTCTCTGACATCAAGTGTAGCTTCACTTGGACCTTCCCCCCGCATGGTTCGTCTAGGCCTCGAGCGATTATGGACACGCCAATAATCCTCAGTATGCACACACTAATGAGTTTGTTCACCAACAAGTTCTTCTTCTCCATGTTGTGAGGATGGAAATAATCACTAGTGGTAGCCTTTAGATCTTAGGGACCTAGGTTGTGGTGGAAGTTCTCAAAGTTCAAAGATAGAGTTCTCCCTTCAAAATCTCACAAGAGACTCTCTCAAGGCTTGACCTAGATATGTGAAAGATTCTCCCTATTTATAGGTCCGAAATAAGGGTAGTCTTAGAAAATAAGAAAACTCAGATTCACAAATGACTGCTAGATCGATGGGAGGGTGGTCATAAGACGGCAGACACTAAAATGAAAAACAACGTCTCAAACCGGGCAAGTACCAGGACTGCTCAAGCTACCATGGGACCGCTTGAGTGACTAGGGGACTGCTCGAGGAGCTCATAGAGCTAGCTTTGTATTGATCCCCTGTGTTATTTTCCCTTTTTATCCTAGGTCATCAAGAGACCGCTCTAGCGAAGGCTAGCGAGTATAGATTGGTCCCTACATGCTTTTAAGCTTAAAACAATGCAAAAACTTGTCATTTTTAGCACTAAAGAGTGTTGCTCAAAGAGGGGTTTGATTGTGACTCAAACTATGTTTTAAAAACTCAAAAATGGTTTAGACAAACTTTTATTTGAAAACACCCAGGAGTCATAATCGGATCACTTCTAATTCTATTTTCATCCTAATTATCCTAAGTTAAAAATAACTAAGGGTTCATCTTAGGTGTCTAGGTCATTACCTTTGTCCTACGCATGAAGGTCCATATGGACGTTGAATGATGTAGTTTTGACGCTTGATCTCCTTCTTTTAATGGTGCTTTCGGATCTTGAACTTGATAATATCATGACTATGGAAATGGTTAAGATTTTACAATGGACTCCACGAAATTAATCAATTACAATACATGATTTAACACATATGAACACCTGTCTAGAGGATATGAAATTATAACACTGTTAAAAATTACATGTAAGAAAAATTTATTTGGAATTGGTCAAAGACTCATTTATAAACTAAACATGGTGTTGGATTGGATATGTAACGCCCCAAAACACACCCTGGACGGCATTATATTCTAAAACATTCACATCATGAGAGCACTAAAATAATCCCTCAATAAGTAAGAATTCATAAAGTCATCCATAATATTTACAGCATGATCCCCAAAAGAATAGGCCCATTTTGGCCTTTACATTCCAAGATCAAATAATGTAGCGCAGCGGAAATAACAAAAGGAAACTAGACTTCAAATGATTTCGAAATAAATTCTCAAGTCTATTACAAAGGAAGCTATGTCTCTACAGGTCCATCTCGGGATCCACATTCCCTCCTATAGGAGCTTCCCAATATTCTGGCTCGTCAGTTCCGAGCTCCTCCTCTATACCAAGACCTGAAATATGTTGTTTATAGGGGGTGAGCACTAAGCTCTGTAGCAACATTCCTCCCAAACTCGAACAAGGTTTATAAAAGTATATAAAATGGCCGGTCTCATTTCACAAATAGCATATATAATCTTTGAAGTAAAACAGGGACATTTTAAAATGGATCTCAAGTTTAAGTAGCGACAGTAATTTAAATGAACAGTAAAAGAAACCAAGATCCAAGACATATCCATTTTTCCGAAATATAAACCGGTTTCCCACAAGACCTTGTGGAATCCCATACTCCCACAAGTTCTTGTAGGAAACCATTTTCCACAATACTATAATAATTCAAAACTTGACATTAATGGCCATAAACAATTCCCAACAATTCTTCCGGTAGGTGGCATACTTTAGAGCAACCTCCACCCCCATTCTTCCGGTAGGTGGCATACTTAAGAGCAACCTCCACCCCCATTTATTCCGGTAGGTGGCATACTTAAGAGCAACCTCCACCCCCATTTATTCCGGTAGGTGGCATACTTAAGAGCAACCTCTACCTCCATTCATTGATTCTCAAGCATCCTTACAAGGAACCTCTTGAGAATGGGTGAGCATTCTTACAAGAAACCTCTCACTCATTTGCATCACCAACAACCCAACCAAGAATATCATTCCAACAATTATGTCAATTTACAATCATCTATCCAAAATTCCCCAAAATGTATAACATGTAACAATTTCACAACCAACAAAGAAAATACATGAGATCACAATAACATCATTTTTCTACCCAACACAATGCACTAAGGTTTAGAAAATCCATAATACGGAAAGCATTTAGGAAGGAAATACATCACTCTCCAAAAACTAAGGTTTTCAAACTAGAGAAGAGATTTCATGGGTATTAAACCCTAACTTTGTGTAAAACATGAAATCTTTGCCAAAAAGCCTAAGAGAGGATGATTTCATAGCATATATATACCATTGATAGCCAAAATATACATATATAAATACCCTAGCCTCAATGTAAGAGAGTGAGAGAAAACCCCTACCTTGATGTTCTTGGAAATCTAGGGCTTTGATTTTGAATCAACCCTTTAATTCCTTGTTTTTCACCTTTGATCTTGTGTTTTTCTCTTCCCCTCTTTCTCTCTAATGTTTTCTAGGGTTTTAAGGTGTGTAATGAAGGCTAAGGAGGTGAGATGATGTATTTATAGTGGGGGAAAAATCGAGGGTTCGCGAACTAAAAAAATTCAGATTTTTACAGTGGCTACCGGTAGCTCGGACACACTGGACCATTGGCTACCGGTATTTGATTTTGGCTACCGGTAGTCACTACCCAGATTTTCTACTTCCACTTCCAGTGCATTTTTGACCCATTTAGAGGTCGAATTGGAAAATTTTCATGAGACACACTTTTGTAGCCTTAGATGTCTACTATCTACTGTCAAAATTTCAGGTCATTTGAAATTAAGAATAAAAAGTTATGATCGAAATATTAGACAGTGTCCAAAATCCTTTATACCCAAATTTTCTCTAAAATGTGTTTTAACTCCAAAATACTTGCTAACTTCTAATACACCCCATATCACCTCTCCCAAGGTTTTTCGACCTTCCGGACTCAATTGAAACCTTATTTTGACCTAAATCCATTTAGAAACTTACTTAATCCCTCTTCTCAAGCTTACACACCTTCAAAACTTCAACTTCCAAATTAATTTGCATCTCTAGTTTATTCCTACCATCACTACACATATCCACATTTTTACCACTATTATTTAATATATATCTATATACATATATAAACGAAAATGCGGGGTGTTACAATCCACCCCCCTTAAAGAAAGTTTCGTCCTCGAAACTTACCTCAAGTAGCAAACAAATATGGATGCTTCTCCCGCCTTTCTTGCTCCGGTTCTCATGTAGTTTCCTCCACTCCATGGTGTTGCCACCAAACCTTTACCAAGATGATAACTTCGTTGCGAAGCACTTTTTCCTTAGCGTCGAGAATTTCTACTGGTTATTCTTCGTAGGTTGCTTCGTCTGGACTTTCAATCTCCTCCAAGTTCACGACTGGAGTTGCATCCGAGTGACACGTCCTCAACATCGACACGTGAAACACGCCATATACTCCAGATAGCTGGGCTGGTGGTCGAAGTTGATACGCCGCATTGCCTACTGTTTTGATCACTTCCAACGGTTCGGTATATCTTGGCCCTAACTTCTCCTTCTTGCCGAATCGAAACACGCCCTTCTTGTGTGACACCTTGGGAAACATGTAATCTCCCACTTTTAATTCCAAGGATCTTCTTATGTGGTCCGCATAGCTCTTCTGTCTACTTTGCGCCGTGCGTAGCCTCTCCCGGATGAGTTGAATCTTCTCTGTAGTTTCCCCATTGTAGTCCTTACTCCGTTAGTTCGCTGCGCACTCTGATATAAATTACAATCCACCAAAGGTTACAGTTGAAACCTAACCAGACTTGTCCTCCCATCTTAGCTTCCAAATCCATATACAAATTACGAAATAATTTAAGAAAAATTAACATAATATCATCGAAAATACCATTTTAGTGGTCACTACCAATCACTAGAGTTTTGAATTCATGGGCAAATAAATAATCAAGCTTTGGAAATCAAGAACAAAAGAACAAGCAAGATTTGAAATGAATAACAAACGAATCTCAAGTTTTTGGAATCCAAAATAAAGGAACAATCAAGTCTCGAATTCCATAACAAACCCATATCAAGCTTTGGAATCAAAATAAGAAACAATCAAAGCTTGAAATAAAAAACAAAGTAACAATCAATTCTTGGAGTCAATAACAGATGCATATCAAGCTTTGTAACCAAGAACTAAAGAGTATCAAGTTTTCAACTCAAGGACAAGGAGAAATCAAGTATTGAAATCAAGAGCAATTAAATGTCAAGTCTTGAAATCAAGAACCAATGAATATCAAGTATTGCATATCAAGAATAAATGAATCACAAGGGTTAGAATCAATAACAAATGAATATTAAATTTGGCTATCAAGAACCAATGGATCATCAAGCCTGGGGAAATTAAAAACAAAGGAACAACCAAGTCTTGAAATCAAAAACCAAAGGATGTCAAATATTGAATATCAAGAATACATGAATTACAATAGTTAGAATCAATCAAATGAATATCAAATTTGACTATCAAGAGCAAATGAATATTAAGCTTGGAAATCAAGAATAAAAGGTTATCAAGCTTAGATCTCAAGAACAATTGAATATTAAGGTTAGAATTCAATAACAAATGAATAACAAGTTTTGATCTCAAGAACCATTGAAGATTAAGGTTTGAATTCAATAACCGATGAATAACAAGTTTTGATCTCAAGGACAATTGAATATCAAGGTTAGAATTCAATGACAAATGAATATCAAGTTTAGATCTCAAGAACAATTGAATATTAAGGTTAGAATTCAATAACAAATGAATAACAAGTTTTGATCTCAAGAACCATTGAAGATTAAGGTTTGAATTCAATAACCAATGAATAACAAGTTTTGATCTCAAGGACAATTGAATATCAAGGTTAGAATTCAATGACAAATGAATATCAAGTTTAGGTCTCAAGAACAAGGAAGGAATCAAGAGAAAACCCACTTTTCCTTGAAAATTAAGGTTTCGAAGGCATACAACGAGAATTAGTGGTTACCCAAGCATAATATAGTTAAAACAAGGTAAGATTTAAGGTTTGGAATCAAGAACAAATGAGAAATCAAGAGAAAAAAACACATCTCCTGTGTAAACTAGGGTTGTGAAGGCATAAGATAAGATTTAGAGTTTACCCAATCATAATATATTTTAGAACAAGGTAATATTAGCAAGAATGACAAGACATGATGATTTCCTTGCAAGTAGATATAATTTAGAGTCAAAGATTACATATATATAATAACCCTACTGGTATCCCCTTGTTCTTCCGTAGGCAAATTAACATATACCGTAAGTTCTATTTCCTCGAAACCCAATCCAAATTTCACAGCATATGCAGTACGTACAAAAGAATGAGTCGCATAGGAATCCAATACATTCGGGCCCAAGAATCATAGAAAAGAACGATACCTTCCACGATGGCGTTGGAGGCATTTTCCTCCGGTTGAGTCATAGCAAAAACCCTTCCTTGATTGGCGCCGCCGGGGGCATGAGCTTGTAACGGTCTCTGTGGTGGTAATGGCTGTCGTAGCGGTGGCCTATTTGCATTCACTCGCCCCGTTGCTTGGTTGGTATTGGTGGAAAGCAATGGACAATTATCTTTGAAGTGCCCAACACCTCCACAGGCAAAGCATCGGCGTGCATCCGTGCTTACTCTCTCTGGTACGCTTCCCGCTCCTTGAGCTATCTGAGGTCTCTGCTGTGTTGGCCTTTGTAGAGGCGACTTTTTTGTTGGTACTTGCTCGGTTGCTTGCTTGGTCCTTGGGGGAAACGAGGGGCATCTATGTTTGAAGTGCCCATATTCTCCGCATGCAAAGCATTGGCGCGGGTCAGTGCTTGTTCTACTCTGAGTCACTTCATCTTCTCGAACTATCTGAGGTCTTTGTCCAATCACGTCCACGTCCACGTACACGTCCACGTTCAAGTTCACGTCCTCGTTCACGTCTACCGACACGTACACGTCCATGTCCTCGTTCTCGTCCACGGACACGTACTTGTATTCTCGAATTCAGAGTGTAACCAGCTTCTCTCCGATGGAAGACCTCAAATCTTGTTCAAAGCGTTTTGCCCTCCTTGCCTCAATGACCACAAACTTGATTGTGTAGCGAGACAACTCATCGAATTCGAATAAATAATTAACCTTTAACCTAAATATAAAATGAATCTAACCAATCTGATAAACACCTAGCTTCAAACCAATACAAGCCTACGGTTCCTTCAACCTAGTCCTACCTTTCCAGTGGTAATCCATAACCTACAGCTCCCATGTAAGACCTAAAGCCTAAGCTCTGATACCAACTCTGTAACGTCCCAAAACACACCCTGGACGGCATTACATTCTAAAACATTCACATCATGAGAGCACTAAAATAATCCCTCAATAAGTAAGAATTCATAAAGTCATCCATAATATTTACAGCATGATCCCCAAAAGAATAGGCCCATTTTGGCCTTTATATTCCAAGATCAAATAATGTAGCGCAGCGGAAATAACAAAAGGAAACTAGACTTCAAATGATTTCGAAATAAATTCTCAAGTCTATTACAAAGGAAGTTATGTCTCTACAGGTCCATCTCGGGATCCACATTCCCTCATATAGGAGCTTCCCAATATTTCGGCTCGTCAGTTCCGAGCTCCTCCTCTATACCAAGACCTGAAATATGTTGTTTATAGGGGGTGAGCACTAAGCTCTGTAGCAACATTCCTCCCAAACTCGAACAAGGTTTATAAAAGTATATAAAATGGCCGGTCTCATTTCACAAATAGCATATATAATCTTTGAAGTAAAACAGGGACATTTTAAAATGGATCTCAAGTTTAAGTAGCGACAGTAATTTAAATGAACAGTAAAAGAAACCAAGATCCAAGACATATCCATTTTTCCGAAATATAAACCGGTTTCCCACAAGACCTTGTGGAATCCCATACTCCCACAAGTTCTTGTAGGAAACCATTTTCCGCAATACTATAATAATTCAAAACTTGACATTAATGGCCATAAACAATTCCCAACAATTCTTCCGGTAGGTGGCATACTTTAGAGCCACCTCCACCCCCATTCTTCCGGTAGGTGGCATACTTAAGAGCAACCTCCACCCCCATTTATTCCGGTAGGTGGCATACTTAAGAGCAACCTCCACCTCCATTCATTGATTCTCAAGCATCCTTACAAGGAACCTCTTGAGAATGGGTGAGCATTCTTACAAGAAACCTCTCACTCATTTGCATCACCAACAACCCAACCAAGAATATCATTCCAACAATTATGTCAATTTATAATCATCTATCCAAAATTCCCCAAAATGTATAACATGTAACAATTTCACAACCAACAAAGAAAATACATGAGATCACAATAACATCATTTTTCTACCCAACACAATGCACTAAGGTTTAGAAAATCCATAATACGGAAAGCATTTAGGAAGGAAATACATCACTCTCCAAAAACTAAGGTTTTCAAACTAGAGAAGAGATTTCATGGGTATTAAACCCTAACTTTGTGTAAAACATTAAAATCTTTGCCAAAAAGCCTAAGAGAGGATGATTCCATAGCATATATATACCATTGATAGCCAAAATATACATATATAAATACCCTAGCCTCAATGTAAGAGAGTGAGAGAAAACCCCTACCTTGATGTTCTTGGAAATCTAGGGCTTTGATCTTGAATCAACCCTTTAATTCCTTGTTTTTCACCTTTGATCTTGTGTTTTTCTCTTCCCCTCTTTCTCTCTAATGTTTTCTAGGGTTTTAAGGTGTGTAATGAAGGCTAAGGAGGTGAGAGGATGTATTTATAGTGGGGGAAAAATCGAGAGTTCGCGAACTAAAAAAATTCGGATTTTTACAGTGGCTACCGGTAGCTCGGACACACTGGACCATTGGCTACCGGTAGCTGATTTTGGCTACCGGTAGTCACTACCCAGATTTTCTACTTCCACTTCCAGTGCATTTTTGACCCATTTAGAGGTCGAATTGGAAAATTTTCATGAGATACACTTTTGTAGCCCTAGATGTCTACTATCTACTGTCAAAATTTCAGGTCATTTTAAATTAAGAATAAAAAGTTATGATCGAAATATTAGACAGTGTCCAAAATCCTTTATACCCAAATTTTCTCTAAAATGTGTTTTAACTCCAAAATACTTCCTAACTTCTAATAAACCCCATATCACCTCTCCCAAGGTTTTTCGACCTTCCGGACTCAATGGAAACCTTATTTTGACCTAAATCCATTTAGAAACTTACTTAATCCCTCTTCTCAAGCTTACACACCTTCAAAACTTCAACTTCCAAATTAATTTGCATCTCTAGTTTATTCCTACCATCACTACACATATCCACATTTTTACCACTATTATTTAATATATATCTATATACATATATAAACGAAAATGCGGGGTGTTACAGGATAGGTTATAGGCAAAATAGTCAATGGTATCATATTCCATCATCCTTCTCTATGGGTCCCACAAAAGTGCTTATGTATTATCCAAATACTTGAAATGATATGATATAGCCATTAAATCCTAACTAGTCCAATGATAAGTAGGTTTGCGTTGGATAGAAAATTATATTTTTTTAGATCTTCAATCCAGTCCAACCCTACCATCCAAACACACCCTTAGTGTTCCAACTTGAAAAATAGTACGAAAGATTTACGATTGCTGATAGATTCTCAATTAATGATATGTAAAGCACGAGTTAATTTTATAAATTTTTCAATCAATTACAACTACTTGATCGATTCTTTTCTTTGCTTAAATTTTAATTATCCTATAAATATAGTTATGACTTATGTATAAAATCAAGTGAGAATAATGAAAATGTAGAGGCTGTTTGGTTTGTGTCTCCAAAACAGTTTTTTGTTCTAAAAAACAGTAAAACTCTTGAGATGATGTTTGAACAGTAATTTCCAAAAATAATTTTTTTTAAAAAGTGGGAATTGAGAACAAAAACTAAATGATGTTCTCTGAGTTTTCAAACCAAAATAGAAAATAAGGGAAACAACCCTAAACTCTTTAATGAGGTCTCCCCTTCAAATCTCCTTAGTAGCAAAACATGTCATAGTATAAAAGGTTTTTTTTTGCCTGTCTCTCCCTCCCCGACTCTCTCTCTCTCTGACTTTCTTTTTCTCCTATTCGGCGAAACCAGACGACTTTCTCCATTTCGGTGAAACCAGACGACCAGATCGTCTCTCCGGTGACTGGAGAGCTCCAACGACTGAGAGAGAGCTTAGACGAGATCGTCTCTTTGATGACTAAGAGCTCTCCTGTAGGGTTCAAATTTGGTTTTCAAATCTGGGTTTCAGATCTTGGTTTGTCTTTTCTGGCAACTGGACGGCTTATTAGATTGATGGATATTGGTTTGTCTTCTCTGACAATTGGGTTTTCAGATCTGGGTTCAGCTTTCAGATCTGGGTTCGTCTTCTCCAACATGTACCATATTTGAGACCTTTTATGTTACTTGGATTACTCCAATGAAACTCCGACAACGCAATTCAATCAATGGCTAGATTTTCCTTTTTTATTATTTTATTTTATCAAGTTTGATGAAGCACAAATTCGACTTTGCACATCACTAGTCAAGTAAGTTGGAAATAAAGTAATAATTAAAGTAGACAGAGACGAGATTTATAGTGGTTCGGTCAGTTTGACCTACGTCCACTTTGGAATGGCAGAGGGTTGCCGGTATTTTATTGATTCCGGTGAACGGAGAGTTACAGATTGGAGAGGAAGAGGAGTTTTATGCTCTATTGAGTGTGATCTGCCTTCTTCCTTCTTCCTTCTGTGTTCTGATTTCCTCCTCACCCAAGTGTGGGAGAGGCTTACATTTTATAGTCGTTCCCCAACAGAATGGGGCTATTTAGTGGCAACTACCCAACTATTCCAGTGGGGACTTGCGGCTTCTCCTCAACGGATGAGACCGTTGAGGTGCTCTCCATGAGACTCGGTCAAAGGATTGACTTCTTCCAATGCGGCTTGGATGAGGCTCTTGGATGATCGTGGCGAGGAGGAGGCTCCTGGATATCCTTACTCCAATGTGGCGAGGAGGAGGCCTTTGGACGACCCTTACTCCAAGGTGATAGAGGAGGAGGGCTGTGCGCCTAAGGAGGAGGGCTAGGCGCCTGATGAGGAGACCTGGGCTCCCGAGGAGGAGGGTTGGGCGCCTGAGATGGTCTAGGCGCCCAGTTTGGGCGCCAGGGGGTCCTTGGATGACCTTGTGTGCTCTTTACTAATGTAGCTCCTTGAGCTTGATGATCTTGACCGGGTTGACCACATCGGGCTTGGCTAACTGAACCTCTTGAAGTTAGGCCCTTGGGCTTGTAACATGAGTTGGGCCCTTGGGCTTGTCTCATCATTTGCCCCTCAATGCCCTGTGTCCAATGGAACTTGGAGAGGAGGGCATTCAGTTGATTTTGAATTTTCGGCTAATAGACATAACTGGAAAAACTTCGGGAGGCCAAAACTTGTGCTTTTAGGCATTTTTTGAGCTTTCACCAGCATCAATCACAGCCAAAGGCTGTGAGTCTTGTAGGGCTCGCCGAGAGCTTCGATTTGATATATTATAAGCCTCATTTTGAGTAACGGAGAAAAAGTTACGGTCAAAATTTCGAGCAGGGAGCTGGGTGCACGGTTTTGGGCGACCAGACAACTTTTGGGCGACCAGACAGTGTCCTGGGCGAGCAGGAGTAGGCAGCTGAATTTTTTTTTTTTTTTTAAAAAAAAAAAAAAAACTTCGGGAGGCCAAAACAGCTGTTTCTGAGTCTTTTTTGGACTTTTTACAGCATCAATCACAGCCAAAGGCTGTGAGTCTTGTAGAGCTCGTCGAGAGCTTCGATTTGATATATTATAAGCCCCGTTTCGAGCACCTTGGGCTAGCCTGGGCTGTCTTGGGCGAGCCTAGGCTGTCTTGGGCGAGCCTAGGCTGTCTTGGGCGAGCTTGGGACTGCCTTGGGTGCCTTGGGTGAGCATGGGGCTGCCTTGGGCGCTTGAGAGGTACTGGGCACTTGTGTTGGGCGCCTGGGAGGAGACCTGAGCGCCTAAGGAGGAGACCTGGGCGCTTGAGAGTGTCTGGGCGCCAGGCTTGGGCGTTTGGTGTGATGGCCTGGGCGCCTGGTGAGCTCTACTGAAATAGGTGGCATGGTGGGCGCCTATGCTTGTACGGATGTAGGCCCCTTGCGAGCGAGCTCTATTGAGGTAGGAGGCATTTTGGCGAGGAGGCTTGCGTAGAGGGGAGTGCAAAGGTTGATCTGGGCGACCAGGGCGGCTGACTAGGGCGGTCAGGCAGCTAGGTAGGCTGATCTAATGTAGTCCCTCGGGTTGCAGACGACCTAAGTTGCAAGGTCCTGCCTAGAGATGACAAAAATAACGTTATTCCAAACATTAAAATATTTAACATGATTACCTGGAGAGAGAGGCAGGCTGCTTGCGCGAGAGCAAATGCAGAGTTTAAGGACTGCTCGTAAGAGAGCTACACCTTTTGAGACCGAGCTTTTGGCGACCCATGAGGGAGTCCTTAAGCTTGAGGTATAGGCTGCCTGTTTGAGAACAGTGCAGAGGCAGGTGGGCTGCCTGCTTGAGAGCAGTGCAGAGGTAGGCTGTCTATTTAAGAACAATGCAGAGGTAGGTGGACTGCCTTCTTGAGAGCAGTGTAGAGGTAGGCTGCCTGTTTAAGAACAGTGCAGAGGTAGGTGGGATGCCTGCTTGAGAGCAATGCAGAGGTAGGCTGCCTGGTTGAGAGCAGTGCAGAGGTAGGCTGCCTGTTTAAGAACAGTGCAGAGGCCAAACTTTTTTGGCGACCCGCGAGAGAGCCGCTAAGCTGGAGATAGGCTGCCTATTTGAGAACAGTGCAGAGGTAGACTGCCTGTTTAAGAACAGTGCAGAGGTAGACTGTCTGCTTAAGAGCAATGCAGAGGCCAAGCTTTTGGCGACCCGCGAAAGAGCCGCTAAGCTGGATATAGGCTGTCTGCTTAAGAGCAGTGCAGTGCAGAGATAGGTCAAGCTGTTGGTGATTGCGAGATGATTCACCTTGTCTAGACCTGTTGATTTCCTCAGCAGTTATATATTTTCGAGCTTTGCCAATAGTTCTGGCATGCTCTTTGGTGGTCGCTTTATTACCGAAAAGCGGAAACTCGATGAGCAGAGACCTCCCAGGAAGGCGATCATGATGACTTTGTCATTGGGCTCCTCGATTTTGAGCTGAGAGTCACTATGAGAAAGAAGGTGTTGAGTTTCCATCTCTATTGCCAACCTTAGGCTAGAGATGAGGGCTTCATATTCTGCCTCATTGTTGGAGGCGATGAAGTGAAGCTTCACTACATACTTGATGTGAGTGCCGTCGGTGCTGATCAAGATAAGGCCCGCTCCTCCTCCTTCGTTGGTTGAGGAGCCGTCGGCGTAGAGTTTCCAGAGTGATGGAGAAGGCTGCTCAGAGGTTTCTGGAAGAGGTAAGTCCATAGGGCGAGTCGCCTGGGTACCAGGTTGGGATCCAGAAGGGGTCTGGACGCCAGAGGGACTTGCCTGGGCGCCATCAAGGGTGGCTGAAGGGGCCTGGGCGCCATCAGGGGTGGCTGAAGAGGCCTGGGCGCCTGAGGACCTTGTTTGGGCGCCAACAAGGGTGGCTGAAGAGGCCTGGGCGCCTGAGGGCCTTGCCTGGGCGCCATCAGGGGTGGCTGAAGAGGCCTAGGCGCCTGAGGGCCTTGCCTGGGCGCCATCAAGGGTGGCTGAAGAGGCCTGGGCGCCTAAGGGCCTTGCCTGGGCGCCATCAGGGGTGGCTGAAGAGGCCTGGGCGTCTGGGGATCCTTGATGGGCGTCAGGCTATCCTCACCGAGCTCCTGTACGTCCTTATCGAGAGTTGAGGTGTCCTCGCGGGGCGAGGTGGAAAGCTTGTTGTTCTCCTCTTGTGCTGGAGTCAGCTCAGCAATGAAATCCGCCAGTGCTTGTGCTTTGATGGCGTTGAAGGCGTCACCTAGTTGGTTTTACACCTCTTTTATCTTTTTGTCCCACTGGTTGGGAGCTCTTTTTGAATTGTCATGGAAATGGCTCTGTGCTCAATGCTTTGGTTTTCACACTCATCCTCTTGGAGATAAGGGTCTCCACCATGGAGAGCAGGAGCTAGAGGAGGAGGTTGAGGTCCCTCATGGGGAGGTCCTTCATGCTGGGCGCCCAAGGGGGCTCCTAAGGGGGCGGCTAGATGAGGAGCACCCATGTGGGGAGCTCCTTGACACCCCAGGCGTGGAACTCCTCTCACTTGAGGTCCAGGTTATGCTCCTCCTTGCCCAACGAGCATTAGTTGAAGGATCCGCTGGTTTTGGGCCACAAGCTGCTGCGTGGTCTCCAGCATCTGCTGCGTACTTGGGATGGTTGGGGGAGGAGTAACCTCCTCTTCTTGGTTGGTTATTCTCAGGCTGGTTCACCGATCGGGTAGTGATCGCCATTGATTCAACAGAGAAAGTGTTTGGAAATGAGAATTTTGTCTTTCCCACAGACGGCGCCAAACTGATGAAGCACAAATTCGACTTTGCACATCACTAGTCAAGTAAGTTGGAAATAAAGTAATAATTAAAGTAGACAGAGACGAGATTTATAGTGGTTCGGTCAGTTTGACCTACGTCCACTTTGGAATGGCAGAGGGTTGCCGGTATTTTATTGATTCCGGTGAACGGAGAGTTACAGATTGGAGAGGAAGAGGAGTTTTATGCTCTATTGAGTGTGATCTACCTTCTTCCTTCTTCCTTCTGTGTTCTGATTTCCTCCTCACCCAAGTGTGGGAGAGGCTTACATTTTATAGTCGTTCCCCAACAGAATGGGGCTATTTAGTGGCAACTACCCAACTATTCCGGTGGGGACTTGCGGCTTCTCCTCAACGGATGAGACCGTTGAGGTGCTCTCCATGAGACTCGGTCAAAGGATTGACTTCTTCCAATGCGGCTTGGATGAGGCTCTTGGATGATCGTGGCGAGGAGGAGGCTCCTGGATATCCTTACTCCAATGTGGCGAGGAGGAGGCCTTTGGACGACCCTTACTCCAAGGTGATAGAGGAGGAGGGCTGGGCGCCTAAGGAGGAGGGCTAGGCGCCTGATGAGGAGACCTGGGCTCCCGAGGAGGAGGGTTGGGCGCTTGAGATGGTCTAGGCGCCCAGTTTGGGCGCCAGGGGGTCCTTGGATGACCTTGTGTGCTCCTTACTAATGTAGCTCCTTGAGCTTGATGATCTTGACCAGGTTGACCACATCGGGCTTGGCTAACTGGACCTCTTGAAGTTAGGCCCTTGGGCTTGTAACATGAGTTGGGCCCTTGGGCTTGGCTCATCAAAGTTTAATATATTAAAATAATTTTATATGAAACCGTCTATTCAAACAGGTTTTACTGTTTTCTATTTTGTGAAACTGTTTTTGAAATCATCTAACTAAACAAGTTCTTCGTCTTAGAAATACTTTTCTAAAACTTTTCTCAAAAACTGTTTTCGGATACTGTTTTTTAGAGACGCAAACCAAACAGGCCCTAGTTTTTTAGATTTTTAAGTCTTAGATGTAGATCTTAGGACTGAACCATATTATATTTTTATATTACACTGTTCTCTCATTTCTAGTTTCATTCTCTTCATTTAAAATCTAAAAAGTGATTTGTTTTAAGTTTTTACCATCAACTTCATGCTACTTGGTTGTAAGCAATGCATACTTTTCTTCCTATATTTTTTTGACTCGTTTGATGTGGAGTGTTTGTTGACCAGTTTGATGTGGAGTGTGCTTGGCTGGCACAACTTACAATATGCTGTATTGAATGAAATATCTTGGTATAGAATTTCACATTTTTTTACTAATATTGTGGACCTCACCCTCTCTAGTCTTAATTCAGTAATATCTTTCTTAATTCAGTTTATTCGTTATTAATGGGTATAATGTTTTTTGATTAAATTATTGTAATTTATTTTTTGAATATTTAAAAATGACCTAAAAGTACAATATTTTGAGTCCGTACATTCTCGTAGCTCCAATCCTAAAACTTCCACATACGCACAATCTTTGACTTTTATATACAAGTACTTCTCCATATAATTATCAAAGAAACTAACTTCTAGCAGTTGGACTTACGTCGATAGGATAGAAAATAAATTAAGTGATGGCAAGCTAGAACACAAGGCTAAATGTAAACTTTGTGATAAATTACTTAGTAATAGCTCAAGTGGAGGCAATAGTCATTCAAGACATCATTACGACAATTATAAACATAGTCGACTAGTAACTATTATAATTATGCTATTAGAGGAACAACATTTTATACTTCTCAAAAATTCCGATTTTACTGTGATGACCTAGCCTACGTTAAAATTTTGATTTCAAGATATAAAAATTTGTTTGATAAGAAAAGTGGAAGACCTATAAGGCTGGGGAAGGAACGAGCAGAGCAAGACGGGTTATAATTTTTGTGCATCGCACGGGATACCCGCTTGTAAAAGTAACAAATAATCTTATCCTCTTCTCAAAAAATCATTATAAAGGATTGGTAGAATGGAGGGAGTATGAAAAAAAAGGTATATATATTCCTAACATGTCTATCCAAATACTATTCAACGGATATCAACCCAATGAATGCAGGAAGTCTATAACTCTTGTTTTGGAGCCTCAAAAGTCGGGGTTGTTGATGTTTCATAATGGACTCTCTTACAATGAAGAACAACATGTCTACAATATGACTAGAGACGAAAGCACCCAAAGAGGCAAGAAAAATCTGAAAGAGGAGTAGGACATTAGAAATTATTTTTGCCTTAGGTAAGAATTGACCCATTCACCTTTTGTTAGGAACCACAAAGGTGGCTAACTAAGTTTGACATAATTGATTGCAAATTAATAATTAATATAACTACATTATTAGAAAAAAAAAATTGCTCAAAGATTAGATAAATTGTAGCAATTCAAATCAAGTATAGTTGATCTTGAATCTCTTTTTCAAAATGACGCGATTGCAATCGCTGCACTAAAACATTCCACAATGGCTACGCCAAAATGTTGGCGTGAGGTACGTTTCCTTGTTCAAATCGCTCAATTACTTAAAAACATCAATATCAAAGACTAATTTGGTTCAAGGCTTCGAAAATAGACATTCAATTCCATTGGTGCTCTGGTTTTATTCATCAACCCCCCACCGTTTAGAAATAGACATTCAATTGCAATAGTGTATGCATCAAGTGTAGGTGTCTGTGGTGTGATAGAGATATAGAGGAATAACAGAAAATTACTAGCTTTAGCTTTAGCTTTTATCTTGGGCAGTATAGAAGAAAATGGCTAATGACACTTTGCACCTGAAATATTTCAAGTTTCTCAATTTACACCCTAAAAGATTATCATTTTCACATTTTACCCACAATTAAACAAAATTGTTGCCATCAAACCCGAAGGAAAACTCTCGTTGCCCTTTTCATCTCACGTGCAAAGCACAACATTCATTAACCAAGGACGTAGTCATCCAAACCCACTTGTTTCTCATGCATGTGAGTTGCATATGAGGGGATGATATCCCTTTCAGTGTACCTGTTGATGATCGAGTGTTCTCCAAAGAGGAAAGGACCGGGGAGGGAGAGGGGAGAGATATTTTGTAGTTCACAAAGTGGTCTCGTCTTCTAGTAAGGAAAATTGTCCTAGTATGCGCGAGAAGGAAATTATGAGTTAGTCTTTGGACAATTATGCCCCTGTGTAATGTAAGTGATTTTCGCTTGTGGTGAAACAAAAAGAAAAGGTAACATGAGTTATCTATTGAGCCTAATTGCAATACATTTGTTCAAGTGAGGGTACAATATGCAAATATTGGCCTTTTGAAGGTGAAACATTAAAAATCTAAAACCTTTCATGAAGACCTCCCAATTGCAACAGTTACTAAGAAATGGAAGATTAGTGGTTAGTTAGATGAACTTGTTCTAGAAGGTGATTCATAAAGACCCTAAAGCTAATTAGAGAGTCCAGGGAGAGAATGAATTACCGAAGTTATAATTTTATGAGGTAACGATTGTACATAGTTCGGGCAACTTTGTAGCATATAATTAGAGATGTTCAAATTTCTGATTACTCGTAAATTTTAATCCTACTCTACACGATCCGATTTTACTGATCGGCTACTTGAAAGAATCGGGTAGGCCAACAGAAGATCTTTTAGTATTCCGCAAAAAATCGGGTAGGAATACGGAATACCTATAAAATTTCCGTATTTCTACCCTACCCTATCCGCATATATATGTGTGTGTGTTAATCCCTAAAAATTGAAATTCAAAAATTTAGAAATTCTAATATTTTATTGATGTTTATGACTTTTTTATATATGATGTATTGATGTTTATAGCTTTCTTGTTGTGTTTTATTGTAATTGTTTATGTATTATCGAATTTATTGTATTTTCTTTAGTGTTATTGGTTTATTGTGTTAATTAATTGGTACAGGCTACTTAATTAAATTGTTAAAATGATCAAAAATTAATAATTGAAAATTATGTGTTAACTCGATTTTGTACCCGATTGTTTTGGATGGAATTCGTGTAGGAATAGTATACTTCATTGGGTAGGGTAGGTCAAGAAAAAAATTATTCACCTTCACCAACATGGCAGCCTTCACCAACTTGGGCACCCTTCCTAGCCAGTAGATCTGCACTCTTGTTGGTCTCCCTCATCTCCTGCTTCATCCGGGTCTCCAATATGTCGTTGAAGAGTTATTTTCTTAGCATCCACATCTCTTCTAATATTTTTTTTTTTCTATTTTATTACATTTTTGTGGTAGACAGGAGCATGTATGAGTTGTTGAAGTTTTTCCAAAATAATAATTATCAGAGTTTTATGGAAAACGATTGAAAGAGAATCTCACATTAGAAAGTTTGAAGAAAATAAAGACATTTATTAATAGACAGATGTCTATTACGTGTTTTTGCTTTAATGTTAAGAATACTAGTATGCATGAGGATGCACACGCACTTGACACTTAACACTGTAAGCATCGTAGTGAGAAACAATCAGATCATAACCGTTGATTTATTATTTATTTTTCATTGGACGGTCAATTTCACATATACATACGGTCAGATGGTTGATTTCTTGTCTGATCATTTGATTATCATCAATAACCACATTACATACAATGATGGCAAGATCTAGAATGTAGATTGCTAAAAAGTGTGATCAATAGTTATTTTAAAATGTGATTGTTAAAAACAGTTAATTTTAAAACTTTACGTGTCTATAAATTATAATATTTCGTTAATTTTAATACTATTTCGTTTGATTGTCGTGTTCTAATATAGGATATTAAATTAAGAAATTAAAGACTATTCCCAATAACACAATAAAACATAAGATTAAGTGAATGATAAAAACATTATTATATATTCATTCTAATGCCTTGTATAATCATCCATGGCTTAGATGTAACATTTATTCTTGAGTAATTCTATTTGTATCTAAAAATTTAATCTAATTTGTTGATCGAATGATGTGTTAATGATATGGTCCAATAATATTAATTATATCTACAACTGATAAACTTTTTTATTGACACATATAAGTTGACACATCATTAAGATAAAAACTTAGGCCAAATTTTTAAATCTAAAAGCATCTGTACCACACCTCCTTTAGATTGCTTGCTTCTATGCAAACTTTAAAGAGTAATGCTTTTAGGACCTACAAAATTGACTTAATTTGTTGATTTAATGATATAACATTGATGTGTTCTAATCTTGGACTTCTTCATTAGAAAACTATCAGTTGACACATCATTATGTCAACAAATTAAATCAATTTTTCAGATCCTAATAACATTACTTAACTTTAAATGTGTCCAATCTCTTGTAAACTGTGCATATCAAATAGAGTAATCCTATTGAGACATAAAATATTGACTTAATTTACTGATCTAATGACGTGATAGTGATATGGTCCAATAAAATATTTGTGACCGTAAGTGTTTGACTTCTTCATTGAGACTGAAAGTTGCACATGAAGCCATAATTACTTGATTTAATTTGCAACTAATTTACTGTAGGGAGACAATGCTGAGATACTTCAAGGCAGTAGAGGAGTTGACCATGGATATCGGTCGCAAGTTGGTTGAAGCAATGGGGTTGGTCATCCCTGAGTTTATGCAAGGATGGCCCTGCCAATTTCGACTCCTCAAATACAATTTCACTCCTGAGACTGTAGGATCAAATGGTGCCATGATGCACTCAGACTTGTCATATCTTACTATACTACAGGATGATGAAAGTGTTGGTGGTCTTGAACTGGTAGACAAGCAGTCTGGTGCACTCATAGATGTTGAACCCTCCTCGCCAGGTACCCTTCTTGTCGTTCTTGGAGATATTGCTAAGGTATGAAACATTTTTTTCCTTACTCCTTAGATATTACAATAATTCGTTTTCTTCCTTATCAACAAGTTCTGAATTTTTGATACTTCTTATATGTCAAAGGCATGGAGCAACGGAAGGTTTTATAATGTGAAGCACCGAGTACAAAATAAGGAAGGGAAAGCACGTGTATCAGTTGTTACGTTCGTCCTAGGACCGAAGGAGGCAAAAGTGGAAGCACCATTAGAACTAGTGGGACCTGACGACCCTCCTCTCTA
This sequence comes from Ilex aquifolium, assembly GCA_951799425.1. Taxonomy (NCBI): domain Eukaryota; kingdom Viridiplantae; phylum Streptophyta; class Magnoliopsida; order Aquifoliales; family Aquifoliaceae; genus Ilex; species Ilex aquifolium. The sequence continues at coordinate 25,080,518 of OX637396.1, read as the reverse complement.
TGTTCCTTTTGATGTTGAAGAATATAGAATGCTTCGGCTCTCCACAAAGTCATCGACTGGGGAAGCACTTGAGCTCTTCCGCACCACCAGCTCCGGCAAAATATAGCAGTAAAAACCCTTGGAGGGCATAGAGACAAACATGGATATGCTAATTTCAATCAAACCAGTCTTCTTCTGTGTGTATGTGTGCCCCGCACAGTACCTGCATGTGTGTTTTTTCACCTTTTCTTTTACTTTTTTTTTTTGTTTTGGGGGGGGGGGGGGGGGGGGGGGGGATGTTTGGGTGTCTTGAATAAAGAAACACTGTGATGATCGAACAATAAACCAAGTTCCTCGTTATATAGTAAGCTTGAGTTTTTTATATTCTTGTTTTAAAAAAGAGAAAAAAAAAAAGAAATAAAATATTCTTGTTTGATCAATGAAAATATCTTCAAACAGGAAAGTAAGAAAGAAGCTAAGGAAAAAATAAAAATAAAATATAGGGTTAATTGTACTGGTGGTCCCAAAGTATAGAGTTTGTCTCATTTTAGTCCTTAATATTTTAATTGCATCATTTTAGTTCATGAAGTATTAAATATGTTTCTATATGGTCTCTTAATCAGACAGTGTCCACATTACTAACAATTTTTTATCATAAACTTGTTATATTATACTTAAATATGGACAAAAAAATAATTTGGATAACTCTTGACTAAATTTCTACCCAAATTTTGGTTAAATACCTACCTATATTATACAGTTTTGATCATGAACTATCCAAATTTTGGTCAAAAGTTACCCATATTACACATTTTTTTGTCAAAAGCTACACAAATTTTGTTTAAGAGCTATCCAAATTATTTTTTTGTCCATATTTAAGTATCATGCGACAAGTTTATGATAAAAAATCATTAGCAATGTTGGCACTGTCTACTTGAAGGACCATATAGAAACATATTCAATATTTCAAGGACAAAAATGATGCAATTAAAACATTAGGGACCAAAATAAGACAAATCTCATACTTTGGGGACCTCTAGTCCAATTAACCCTAAAATATAATACCAAGTTGAATTTGCCATCTGCGGCATGTGTCGATGGTCGCCAAACTTGACTGGTATAATTTATGCATTTCTGACTATTTGAAAATGACTACCGCGATTAGAAAAACTGAATAAATAAATAATGGAAATTAATATTGGTACTAGTAAATTGTATTTTTGAAGTGAAGTAGTGGATTTGTATGTTACATGTGAAGTGAATTCCACATTGAAAGTTTATCAAACATTTCCATGCATTATATACAATATCATTTTTAAAGGATTTGAATTGATTCAGGAGAAATACTTGACGAAGCATGCACCCAAACTACAAGCATGCGGCATGGACAATGGGCTATAGGTTGCTAGTGGCACTTGTTGGGAACACTTATGCTCCGTTTGATAAGAAGGATGAAAAGTAGGAAGGATGGAAAGTATGAGGGATACACTTTCTATTCTTCAAAGAAAGAAAGTAGGAATGATACACTTTCATTCATTTGTATTTGGTTGGATGGATGCGAAATAAAAATGACTATTTTTTTTTTTTGTGCTGGGTAAGATTATGAGTGACAATCGAGTCGTGTCGTGTCAGATTTGTGTTGAGTCATTACGGGTTTGTGTCGAACATTAGTCAAACCTAACTCAACTCATTTAACTAATTGTGTCGTGTCGAGTTGCGAGTTGACCTGTTTATTTATTTATTTTTTTTTATTTTTATTTTTAATTTATTTTTATATGAAATTAATGTATATATAATATATATATATATTAAAAGATATATAGACAAATAAGATACATCTCAACACAAATAATTAACTTTCCATCCACTGTCCTTTCGATTTTGGAGGGATTGATTTTGGTGAGTTGGAAGGAAAGTTAATCCATCAACTTTTCTATCTTTCCTACTTTTCTTCCTTACAAAACATAATGTTTTATTTATTCCTCCCACTTTTCATCCTTCTAACTTTCCATCCTTCCATTTTTCCATCGTACCAAACAGAACATTAGCTTGTGACGAGTATGATCAAGATCGTGTAGTAGAAGTATATATTTTTTATTTTGCAATTGTGCATACAATATCAAACCCTTTGCCTGACAATTTGTTAATAGAATTTAATGGTGGCATATGTTACTTAAGAATTTAAACTCCATGAGTTGTACCCCTATATGACTACTAATCTTAGTGAATATTCCTTTCTACAATAAGGAACACCTCTACAACAGATTCAACTGTCATTGTTTTAATTTCCAAATAGTTGAGAGAGAGAGAGAGAGAGAAAATTTCTTTAGAATTGCTATCTATAGATTTTCATAAGACTTTGTTATATACTGAAAGTGAATTTTCTATGAATCTATCGCCAAAGTCTTAGTGGGGCAAAAGATAAAGAAAACAATTTATGCGCCTAAAGCTTCTTTTTTACTTTGTTTTTTGAACATGATATAACCTAAATTCCTAAAAATAAAAAAAGGAAGTTATTGTCATTCAACTAAGCCTAGCTAACACTACTTGGTCACATATGTGGCTTTATGTAAATGGGGGCATGGCAAGAATCACGTGAACCTAAATTTTAACACTATATATTACAAGGTACAAACCAATGTATAGTTCTTTGATTAATGACTATGTAAATGATTGCACTACAAAGTAAAGTGTGTTGGCCCAAATGCAACCGAAAAAAGAGGGGGGGAGGGGGCGGGGATGAATTAGGTTTTCTCTAATTAGCCTTACTTAAAAGTCAATTTTACTATTTGTAAAATTGCTTTGCCTAGATGTAAATGTATGAACAATATTTATCCAATGGATGTGAATGTCATTAATCAATGTGTATAAGATAAAGAGAGAGAAGAGTAAACATTATATTTATAGAGGTTTGGCCTCCAACATACCTGACCTACATCATCTCTTCTTTCTCCCATTGGTGTTTTTTTTTTTCATTAGCTTGAATCTCTTAAATGGGTGAAAATCAAAACCTTTTCAGTCTTCTTCTTCTTGATACAAGTAAAAAATGGTTGCTTAGCAGACTTTAAAAAAAGAATAAATAACTCTCTCTCTCTCTTTTGCTTAATAGTATTCTGTGTCAATACAATGAAAGCACAAAGCATTAGAGAAGATGAAGACAATAATAGCTTTACAAAGATTCTTTACAAGATCAAGAGAATAATAATAATAAGCTCTCTCTTTTTGTTTTTGCTTATAGTCAAATGCCCAAAAGTTGTTCTTCAGATGTCATACATCCCTGTTTATATTTTGGGTGTCTTAAATGAAGAATTGGCTGATTTTACACAAAAATGTGTCACATCTGGAAGATCATTCAGCATACCGGATCCGAATATGACCCTCGCAGATTTAACGACTACATCCGGCATACTGGATAGCCATCCGGTAGACCGAACGGGTTCCATTTCCTTCTTGGCCGTTCTTCATTCAGAATTCTTTAATTCCAAAGACTTTTGGAGAGCTGTCGATTCCTTATTCGGCATACCAGTTCAGATTGTCCGGTATACCAGATAGACCAAGGCTGTCTACCTGTATACCCTTCCGTTTTAGCTTGGCTTGGTGCCGATCCCTTTTTACATCCAGCATACCAGATATGGTGTCTGGCATATCAGACTAGTCTTCTCGATGGACAATCCGATATACCGGATGCTTCCAAATGTGCCTTCCCCTTTCCTTGATTTCAACCTATTCGGCATACCGAATAAGCCTTTCAGATGGTTGATCCGGTATATTGGATACCTCTCCGGATTTTCTTCGCTTTTCCTTGTTCTTCGTTACTCTCCTTTGGCAATTATATGCACTTCATCCATAAACTAATGCACTCATTAGTCCATATTAAGATGTTTGTGATCATCAAAATTATGTTCAATGAAGCGTCAGGTCAACGTTCTCTCCCTTTTTTATGATGACAAACATCCTCACTTTAATAAAGAATTTTAAGTCATGTGATTCAACAAAGCTCCCCCTAAGCAGATGTATTCCAACATTGGCATTTTTATATACTAGATATAACACACGTGCATTGCACCTGAATTATTTTTTATAGTAGTTTTGATTTTATATTTATCATATCGGTTTATAGGTTAATTTATTTGGAACTAGAATATTATTCCAACATTGGCATTTTTATATACTAGATATAACACACGTGCATTGCACCTGAATTATTTTTTATAGTAGTTTTGATTTTATATTTATCATATCGGTTTATAGGTTAATTTATTTGGAACTAGAATATTACGAGAAATTGGCTTAAATGTGATTTTTTTCATTTATGGGTCCTATTTTATAGTTTAATTGTAAATATGATAAAATACATTGGCCACATACCTACTACAACAATCCACTCTTTTGAAGTTTAAAGACAATAAATGATTGAACCAATTTGGTCTAGTCTTAATGGCAACCCTTCGGTCTCTTAAAACTATACCATCTAAGGGGTCAAGCGGCCAATTCTTGCAAAATGCAAGATTTAGTTTTTTATGTAAAACCCGGGTAAATTTGAACTTTTATGAAAAATGGGAAAAACGGTAATTTGACAATACGGTACGGGTTGTAAACTTGAATTTTTCTAGAGTTCGGATGACGAAACGTACCTCACCGTTTGATTGGTCTCGCGAAATCTAGTTACCCATGCAAATTTCGTTGGATTCCGAGATAGTCTGATTTTTTCGCGTTTTACGAGGTAGTCGGGTCTGGGGTGACCCAAAAACGAATTTTTTAATAAAATTTTAAAATTTGGAAAATAATTTAAAGCAAGTTGAAATAAAAATATTTGAACTTGAACCGGAGCGAAATTTAATTGTTTCGGGATGAAAGCAAATCTGGAAATAGGGGGCCGTGTGGCGCGTTGTGGACCAAGTAAATAAGGAGTATAAATAGGTAAAAAAATCTGATTTCTCCACCCATTTTCTCTGCTGGTTTGGACGTTGGAAAAGAGAGGGAGAAGAAGAGAGAAAACAAGGGTTTTCTCAAGCTTTTCTCTTGCGATCAAGGGCCAAACTTTGGTCGAATCCACTCGGGCCAAGAACGAAAGTCAATCTCCTCGATGAGGGCTACGCGTCCATACCAAAAAGAAGGGATTTCACCGAAGTTCCAAAGTTGGGATTTTGAGGAAAGTGAAGATTTGAGCGGGAATTGGGATCTTGGAGCTTCCCAAGGTTGTTGTCTACGCTTCAAGATGTAGGATTTCATCATAATTAGGTTTATTTTCAACCTAGAATGTTTATATGGAATGAGTGGGTGGCTAGAACTATATATCACTTGCCTATTGTTGTTATTTTGGTGAAATAGGTATTGAGAATGGGTAGTATGACTTGAGATAAATTCTCTTGTTTAATGTACCACTAGTGTATATTAAGTGTGGAAAATGGGTACCGAAATGTGCTAAATAAATCTTGTAAGAAACGGGTTGTAGAATTTATTTTTTTGGTAAATTTCATGAAAAACTATAGGTACTTGAAGTGTAGAAAATGGTTATGGAAATTGGGTAAAGTAAATTCTCAATTGAATTGGCATTTAGAAGTTGCTACTTTATAATTTCTTGGAAGACTATGATATATGGATATAAAAAAAAAAATTGGGTAGAATAAATTCTATCTTGACATAGTTGTGTAGAAATCACTTAATATGATTTCTTGAACTATATAATGAATTTCATCTTGAATTGGGTATGTGAGATTAACCTAATGTGATTCTTGAGTTATGTGAATTGTGGGCATGTTATGTGTTTATGTTATGCCTTGATGAATTTAGTGTGTTGATAGCATGATTATGTGATAACACACTTGGAAATTGTGTTGTAGAAATTGTTGATATATATATATATACATACTTGTGATTTGTTGTTGGGTATAAAGTGTTAATATATGTTTATTGATATATTGACATTGAAATGGATAATGGTGATTATATGCTTGGGACATAAATTGACATGGAGTATGCTGATGTGTGGTAAATTGGGCCATATAGCATTTATAACATATTGGACATGATTGCTATATTGCAAATATACATTACATTGCATTATGCATAGATGCATCACATTCATGAACATTGAGCATGAGTGGAGGTGTGTATGCATGGTCGAAATTAAACACCACATATGGTGAATGATGGGTGGGCTCGGGAATGTTGGATTGAAGATCCGACTAAGTCGCACGGTTTGCATGGTAAATAGGGTCGGGGTTAGCAAGAAGGGATAGAAGATCCCTCGGGTGCAAGACCCGGTAGTTGGGGTACGCACTCCCTTGGTTTGGTCCATAAGTGTGTGGGTGTACGCGGAACCCTCGGTGGAAGTCCATAAATTCCGTGTGGGTTAGGTTACCCTTGGTGTAAGTCCATGAATACCCACACCAAGAAAGACCCTAGATTTATAAATGTCATTTGATGTGCCACATAAATGACAGATTCGTACACATTGACATAACATGTGTTGTGGGAGCTGGTGAGGGCTCGGGTTGAGTTGCATGAGTGAGTCTCATCTCATTTCATGGCATGACATAGTAAATCCCAACATTGAGTTGCATATTCTTGATTGGAATTGTTGTGGATGGTTGATTGTTGTATGTGAACATTTCATATGCATTAAGGTCGGGGAGTAGTCTCTTTAGGAGATATCCTATTGAGCGTGACTCACCCTTTATGGGAAAATATTTCAGGTGCGGGGTTCACACTGGCGGACGGCTCCCAATTCGAGTCTCAAGGGTGAAGAAGGCCGACTTGTGGCTTTTATGACTCATTTTGTATAACTTTTGTGAAAATCCCATTTTGGCATGTAAATATAAAAGAATTGTAATCGAACTTATATGGACTATTTTAATGTAACATTGCATGTTATTATATGACTATGGATAATTGGACCCGGTGTGGTCGATGTTACTTATAAATGGACCCAGTGTGGTCAATATTTATTCATAAATGGACACGGTGTGGTCAATGTAGTATAATTGCACATGTTGTGTTTTGGGTTGAGTTCCCCGTACAAAGGAGACTCTGCCCGAATTTTATTAAATTAAGGACCCCTATTTCTAGGGTGTCACAGTTTGGTACCAGAGCTTAGGTATACGATTTACCTAGGGCTTGAGGGGCATGGGTTTAGACCATTGCATCCATTGTGCATTTCATGTTGTGTGTTTTGCTTGTTACATGCCATGTGCTATATGCTATGTGGATTTTATGCATGGTAAGATGTATATGGAAATGGACTCACTAGGGTTAGAAAACATAACCTTAGGGGTCAGAAAACAAATGAACATGGTGGTTCACGGGGTAGATGTCTACTAGTGGTTGACATATGCTCTACTAGTTAGATGAGGTAAATCTCAAAGTTTGAACTTTGATCCCTACTTTTGGATACTAAGTAAATGCTCTGTTTCTATTTGACATGTGTGTAGATGGCAAATAAAGGAAGAGGAAGAGGACGTGGCCGAGGCGGTGGCCGGAACAACAACCAACCACCACCGGCCTTTGATCCACAAGCCTTTATGGAGGTTATTGGTACTATGGCGGCTACCGTTGTACAAGCTAGTGCAAATGCGGGGCAATGAGGCTCAAGTAACGTCCAAAAGTTCAAGGCACACAAGCCTCCGATTTTTAAGGGAGGGGCGGATCCGATGGTGGCCGACCATTGGTTTCGGCAAGTTGAAATGATCTTATAGGCTATGGAGATCACCTCCGATGCTACTAAGATAAGGCTAGCTGCATTCCAGCTAGTGGGAGAAGCGCAATTGTGGTGGGAGTGGGCAAAGGACTCGAAGAACCTAGAGAGGATGACATGGGGAGAGTTCCGGGAGCTCTTCATGGGCAAGTACTTCCCAGCGGCCGTTCGACATGCGAAGGCCCAGGAATTCTTAGACTTGAAGCAAGGAATTATGACGGTGATGGAGTATGTGGCTAAGTTCACCGAATTAGCCCACTTTGCAGACGATTATGTGGCCACCGACTTGGCCAAAGTGAGGAGGTTCGAGGATGGGTTGAAGTTGTCCATCCGGGGCCAAATTGTGGGCCACCGCCTGCAGGACTTGGACTTGATGGTCGAGACAGCTATGGCCATTGAGAGAGAGGTTGATGATGCACGAAGCATCCGGGAGGCGGGTGCTAAGGACAAAAAGAAGGAGGGTCAATCCTCTTATTCTGGTTCGGGGAAAAGATAGAGGACTTCTCCTTCACAGGGACAACAGGGACAGGGCCGTAGCCATCAAGGCCAAGGCCAAGGTCGATCCTCCCAAGGCGGGGGAAACTTCAGGACAGCATATCAAGCAGGTCAGAGAACTTGCTATCATTGCCACCAGCCGGGTCACGTGAGACGGTATTGTCATCTGAGGCAGGGATCTAAGAGTTATGGGGCGTCTTAGTCCCAGTCATCAGTGGGGCAGCCACAGACATACCTTGTTCCTCCCTACCCCACCACGGGCCAGGGAAGTCAGTATTAGTTCCAGGGCACCACTCAGGCCCCTACCACTTTTCGAGCGGAGACTCCACAGTCAGGCCAGATGGGCCAAGGCATGGGCTGAGGTTGGGGATAGGGCATGCAGGCCACGACTTCGGGGACCCAGGGGCGTGTCTATGCCATCACACCTCAGACTGAGCCAGTGGATCAGTTAGTCATTCAGGGTACATTTCTACTCTCTCGCTTATGGGCTAAGGTGTTATTTGACTCTGGTGCATCGCATTCATTCATTTCTGGATCATGTGTGAAAGATTTGGGCTTAGAGGTTGATACATTAGAAGAACCGTTGTATGTGAATTCACCCCTAGGAGCTAGGGTATGTGTTGATCAGATATGTCGGGGTTGTGAGTTAGAGATCTCGGGGGTTCTACTCACCATGGACCTTAGGGTCATGGACATGTCGGAGTTCGATGTCATCCTTGGGATGGACTGGTTGGTGGTATATCGGGTTGTCATTGATTGTGATCAGAAGAGGGTAATTGCCTACACACCGGACGGTATTTGTTTCAAGTTTCAGGGGGAAAAATACGATGTTTTGCCCCAAGCCGTGTATGATTCTCGATGGCACGGGCAGTTGATGGGTTGACTTGCGAGCCTCACTCTAGAGGAAGAGGTGAGACAGGAGTTGGGTCTACCTCGGGTGGTTTGTGAGTTTGAAGATGTTTTTCCGGATGAACTTCCGGGATTACCTCCGCATAGAGATGTAGACTTTACCATTGAGTTACATCCCGGTACATCGCCCATTTCTATGACTCCACATAGGATGACGCCAGCTGAGTTGCAAGAACTCAAGGTCCAATTACAGGAATTATTGGACAAGGGCTTTATTAGACCGAGCACTTCACCCTGGGGTGCTCCGGTATTGTTTGCCAAGAAGAAGGATAAGACCCTTTGTTTGTGTATAGACTATTGACAGTTGAACCGGGTCACTATCAAGAAGAGGTATCATTTGTCGAGGATTGACGATTTGTTTGACCAGCTGAGAGGGACGTGGGTCTACTCCAAGATAGATCTACGCATGAGTTACCATCAGTTGAGGGTTAGGGAGGCAGATATCCCTAAAACGACGTTTATGACGCGGTATGGGCATTTCGAGTTCACGGTTATGCCTTTTGGATTGACGAATGCCCCAGCGGCATTCATGGATCTTATGCATAGGGTATTCCAACCTTACCTAGATCATTTTGTTGTGGTCTTTGTTGACGACATCTTGATCTACTCCAAGTCTGAGGAGGAGTATGAGGGTCGTCATAAAACGACGTTTATGACGCGGTATGGGCATTTCGAGTTCACGGTTATGCCTTTTGGATTGACGAATGCCCCAGCGGCATTCATGGATCTCATGCATAGGGTATTCCAACCTTACCTAGATCATTTTGTTGTGGTCTTTGTTGACGACATCTTGATCTACTCCAAGTCTGAGGAGGAGTATGAGGGTCACTTAAGGGTTGTTCTCCAGACCTTGAGAGACCATTAGTTGTACGCCAAGTTCAGCAAATGTGAATTTTGGCTTACGGAGGTTAAATTTTTGGGACACGTGGTGTCGGCTTTGGGTGTGTTAGTTGATCCGGAGAAGGTCGAGGCGGTTATGAGTTGGGAGAGACCGAAGTCAGTCTTCGAGATACGTAGTTTCTTGGGATTGACGGGGTATTAGAGAAGGTTCATTGAGGACTTCTCCCGACTAGCTGCACCTATGACAAGATTGACCCGGAAGGAGGTCAAGTTTTAGTGGGATGATTCGTGCGAGAAGACATTCTAAGAGTTGAAGAGGAGGCTTACTTCAGCTCCTATTTTGATAGTCCTAGAGAGGGGACAAATGTACACAGTGTACTGTGATGCCTCCAAAGACGGACTTGGTTGTGTTTTGATGCAGTCCGGGAGGGTGGTGGCTTGTGGGTCTCGACAATTAAAGAACCACGAGCAGAATTATCCCACGTATGATATGGAGTTGGCGGCCATAGTCTTTGCCTTGAAGGCTTGGCGCCACTATCTATATGGTGAGCAGTTTGAGGTGTTTTCGGACCACAAGAGTCTGAAATATATTTTTACACAGCGGGACCTCAATATGAGGCAACGCAGGTGGATGGAGTATTTGGAGGACTACGACTTCACTTTGCATTACCACCCTAGTAAGGCAAATGTGGTGGCTGATGCACTAAGCCGGAAGTCACGGGGAGTCTTGGCTAGTGTGGCTTCCCGGGAATGGCAGATGCTCGAGACTGTGGGACAGTTCGGGCTACACTACAGGGGTCAAGCTCAGGGCACTTTGGGGAGTTTGGTGGCTACGCCTTCCCTACTGAGTAGAGTGCTCGAGTCCCAGAGACAGGACACATAGATATTGTCCATCAGGGACTGGGTACAGTCGGGTACAGGCGACGAGGGCTGGGCCATTCATAGGGATGGTAGTCTTCGGTATAGAGGAAGGGTTGTAGTTCCCCAGTCTTCGGAATTGAGAGAAGAGATCCTCAGGGAGTTCCATTGCTCCCGATTTGCGGTTCATCCGGGCGGCACGAAGATGTATCATGATCTCTGTCGTCAGTACTATTGGAGTGGGATGAAGAAGCACGTTGGAGACTTTGTCAGTAGATGTCTCATGTGTCAGCCAGTGAAGGCTGAGCACCAGAGACCAGCAGGATTGCTCCAACCTTTGGAGGTGGCTGAGTGGAAGTGGGAGCACGTCACGATGAATTTTGTGACTCACTTGCCACGGACATCACTGGGACATGACGCGGTGTGGGTGATAGTGGACCGACTTACCAAGTCGGCACACTTTTTGGCGGTACGGATGACCTTCAGGCTGGAGGAGTTCTGCAGGTTATATATACGGGAAATAGTCCGGTTGCATGGGGTGCCCGTATCTATAGTATCAGATCGGGACCCCAGGTTTATAGCTCACTTTTGGGAGAGCTTCCAGCGGGCCATGGGGACACAGTTGACGATGAGTACAACCTTTCATCCCCAGACGAACAGTCAATCGAAGAGGACCATCCAGGTTTTAGAGGACATGCTGCGGACATGCGTCCTAGATCTCAAGGGTAGTTGGGAAGAACATTTACCCTTTTGTGGAGTTCGCCTACAACAACAGTTATCAGGTGAGCATACAGATGACACCCTATGAGGCATTATGTGAGAGGCCTTGTCATTCTCCGGTGTGTTGGACGAAGGTGGGAGAGAGACTCTCTACGGGTCTGGATTTGGTTAGAGACACCTTGGAGAAGGTGGACCTGATACGGAAGCGTTTTCTCACAGCTCAGAGCCGACAGAAAAGCTATGCTGATACACGGCGATGACCTCTAGAGTTTGGGGTTGGTGATCATGTCTTCTTGAAGGTGATACCCAAGAGAGGAGTGGTCAGGTTTGGGAAGCGGGGAAAACTGTCACCGAGGTATATCGGGCCCTTTGAGGTACTCGAGAGGGTTGTCACAGTTGCTTACCGGTTGGCGTTACCTTCAAATTTATCGGGTGTTCATGCGGTGTTCCATGTCTCTATGCTCCGGAAGTATACTCCAGATCCGACACATGTGGTGGATTGGAGTCAGTTGATTGTTGATGCAGATGGGACCTTCGAGGAGGGACCGGTGCGTATCATGGATAGTCGGGAGCAAGTTTTGTGAGGCAAGACCGTGAGGCTAGTAAATGTGTTGTGGTAGCACCGAGGAGTGGAGGAGGCTACATGGGAGCGTGGGGACACAATACATACCAGTTATCCTTTCTTATTCTAGGATGGAGGTACATTCTTATAGTCAATTAGTATTATATGACTGCTGCATATACATGTGGTTGAATGTGCATGCGTGTGTGAATTTCGGGGACGAAATTCTTTTAAGGGGGGAAGAATGTAAAACCTGGGTAAATTTGAACTTTTATGAAAAAGGGGCAAAACGGTAATTTGACACTACGGTACGGGTTGTAAACTTTAATTTTTCTAGAGCTCGGATAACGAAACGGACCTCCCCGTTGGATTCGTCTCGCGAAATCTAGTTACCCAGGCAAATTTCGTCGGATTCCGAGATAGTCAGATTTTTTCACGTTTTACGAGGTGGTCGGGTCTTGGGTGACCCAAAAACGAATTTTTTAATAAAATTTTAAAATTTGGAAAATAATTTAAAGCAAGTTGAAATAAAAATATTTGAACTTGAATCGAAGCGAAATTTAATCGTTTCGGGACGAAAACGGATCTAGAAATAGGGGGTTGTGTGGCGCGTTGTGGACCAAGTAAATAAGGAGTATAAATAGGTAAAAAAATCTGATTTCTCCACCCATTTTCTCTGCTGGTCTGGACGTTGGAAAAGAGAGGGAGAAGAAGAGAGAAAACAAGGGTCTTCTCAAGCTTTTCTCTTGCAATCACGGGCTAAACTTTGGTAGAATCTACTTGGGCCAATAACGAAAGTCGATCTCCTCGGCGAGGGCTACGCGTCCATACCAAAAAGAAGGGATTTCACCGAAGTTCCAAAGTCGGGATTTTGAGGAAAGTGAAGATTTGAGCGGGAATCGGGTTCTTGGAGCTTCCCAAGGTCGTTCTCTATCCTTCAAGAGGTAGGGTTTCATCCTAATTAGGTTTATTTTCAACCTAAAATGTATATATGGAATGGGTGGTTGGCTAGAACTATATATCACTTGCCTATTGTTGTTGTTTTGGTGAAATGGGTATTGAGAATGGATAGTATGACTTGAGATAAATTCTCTTGTTTAATGTACCACTAGTGTATATTAAATGTGGGAAATGGGTACCGAAATGTGCTAAATAAATCTTGTAAGAAACGGGTTGTAGAATTTATTTTTTTGGTAAATTTCATGAAAAACTATAGGTACTTGAAGTGTAGAAAATAGATATGAAAATTGGGTAAAGTAAATTCTCAATTGAATTGACATTTAGAAATTGCTACTTTAAAATTTCTTGGAAGACTATGATATATGGATATAAAAATAAAAATAAAAATTGGGTAGAATAAATTCTATCTTGACATAGTTGTGTAGAAATCAGTTAATATGATTTCTTGAGCTATATGATGAATTTCATCTTGAATTGGGTATGTGAGATTAACCTAATGTGATTCTTGAGTTATGTGAATTGTGGGCATGTTATGTGTTTATGTTATGCCTTGATGAATATAGTGTGTTGATAGCATGGTAATGTGATAACGCACTTGTAAATTGTGTTGTAGAAATTGTTGATATATATATATACATACTTGTGATTTGTTGTTGGGTATAAAGTGTTAATATATGTTTATTGATATATTGACATTGAAATGGATAATGGTGATTATATGTTTGGGACATAAATTGCCATGGAGTATGCTGATGTGTGGTAAATTGGGCCATATAGCATTTATAACATATTGTACATGATTGTTGTATTGCAAATATACATTACATTGCATTATGCATGGAGGCATCACATTCATGAACATTGAGCATGAGTGGGGGTGTGTATGCATGGTCGTAATTAAACACCACATATGGTGAATGATGGGTGGGCTCGGGAAGGTTGGATTGAAGATCCGACTAAGTCGCACGGTTTACATGGTAAATAGGGTCGAGGATAGCAAGAAGGGAGAGAGGATCCCTCGGGTGTAAGACCCAGTAGTTGGGGCACGCACTCCCTTGGTTCGGTCCATAAAGTGTGTGGGTGTACGTGGAACCCTCGGTGGAAGTCCATAAATTCTGTGTGGGTTGGGTTACCCTTGGTGTAAGTCCATGAATACCCACCCTAAGAAAGACCCTAGATTTATAAATGTCATTTGATGTGCCACATAAATGAACATAAATGACGGATTCATACATATTGACATAACATGTGTTGTGGGAGCCGGTGAGTGCTCGGGTTGAGTTGCATGAATGAGTCTCATCTCATTTCATGGCACGACATAGTAAATCCCAACATTGAGTTGCATATTCTTGATTGGAATTGTTGTGGATGGTTGATTGTTGCATGTGAACATTTCATATGCATTTAGGTCGGGGAGTAGCCTCTTTAGGAGATATCCTATTGGGCGCGGCTCACCCTTTGTGGGAAAGTATTTCAGGTGCGGGGTTCAAACCGGCGGACGGCTCCCAATTCGAGTCTCAAGGGTGAAGAAAGCCGACTTGTGGCTTTTATGACTCATTTTGTATAACTTTTGTGAAAATCCCATTTTGGCATGTAAATATAAAAGAATTGTAATCGAACTCATATGAACTATTTTAATGTAACATTGTATGTTATTATATGACTATGGATAATTGGACCCGGTGTGGTCGATGTTACTTATAAATGGACCCAGTGTGGTCAATATTTATTCATAAATGGACCCGGTGTGGTCAATGTAGTATAATTGCACAGGTTGTGTTTTGGGTAGAGCTCCCCGTACAAAGGAGACTCTGCCCGAATTTTATTAAATTAAGGACCCCTATTTCTGGGGCGTCACAACTTAGTATCAGAGTTTAGGTATACGATTTACCTAGGGCTTGAGGGGCATGGGTTTAGACCATTGCATCCATTGTGCATTTCATGTTGTGTGCTTTGCTTGTTACATGTCATGTGCTATATGCTATGTGGATTTTATACATGGTAAGATGTATATGGAAATGGACACACTAGGGTTAGAAAACATAACCTTAGGGGTCAGAAAACAAATGAACATGGTGGTTCACGGGGTAGATGTCTACTAGTGGTTGGCATATGCTCTACTAGTTAGACGAGGTAAATCTCAAAGTTTGAACTTTGATCCCTACTTTAGGATACTATGTGACGCCCCATTTTTCCGGAGGTCCTGTATTAACCGTTAACAACCCGTCAACCCGCGGAAATACCCGTGGATGTCGCTTAACCCGGTATCGCGGCACCACATTCCCTTTACCGGGATAAAAAATACAAATCCAATTTCTTTCGGTTGGTTGACCTATCCGAGATCCAATATACCACCATTGGTATCCCCTTATTATCCATTTGTAACATTAGAAGAGAGGAAAACATAGCCCAAAGACTTGGCAAAAGAATAAAAAAATTCTGAATTTTGGAGAGTGTACCGGTACGCTACGCCTACTGGACCTAACCGTACCGGTACGCGTACCGGTACGCCTGGCCCACAATTGCCCTTTTTACCTATTTTTCATTTCCAAGCCATTCAAAACCCTTCCCAATTCATCAAATACATGTTTGACAAGGATTTCCATATAATACACAACTTATACAAGTTCCATTACAATTAATTCCATAATTTACACATCAAAATGGAATTTATACAAAAGTTTTACAAAAACTCGAACTAAGGCCACAAGCCGGCCCCCTTCATGCTTGATGCTCTCCAAGTGAGCCATCCGCCGGTGCAAACCCCACACCTGAAATGTTTCCCGTATAGGGTGAGCCAACGCCCAGTAAAGTAAACCCTACAAGGGCTACTCTCCCCCTAGATGCTCATGCTCATGCAACATTCATTTGCAAACAATCATTTCTCACAAGGACATGCATCCTAAGTTGGAATGCAATACTACCATGCCATGAAATGAGATGTCACTCCCTCATGCATTTCAACCCGAGTCCTCACCGACTCCTACAACACGATGCAATGCCAAAGTGTTTCATTTCATCATTTATGTTTCATCAAATGACATTTTCAAAGCTAGGGTCTTTCTTGGGATCGGACTTTTTCATGGACTCATACCAATGGTCTTCCACACCCGTACACTTTATGGGCTCTTATACCAATGGAGTGCACCCCCCAAATCACCGGGTCTTTCACCCGAGAGGTCGTCATGCCTCTTCTTGCTCATCCCGACCCAATTTATCATGCAATCATGGGCTTAGCTAGGTCTTCGACCCAACTTTTCCCAAGCCATTTCGTCAATCACCAAGTGTGGCGTTGATATCCACCATGCACACACCCATGTAATGAGATGCTTCCGTGCACATGCAATGCTATGTCCCATTGCATACCACATGATGTTCAATATGTCAAGAACAACCCATGCACAATTTCAACACATCCATGGTAAATTTATATCCTAAGCATATAATTACCATATTCATTTCAATGTTACTATATCAACATATGCATATATCAACAAGCACATTTAATTACAAATCATATCATATGCATATGATTCCACAAGTTAAACTTAAGCATGTTATTTCAATTCAATTAAAACAACTACTTCCATTCAAACAAGGCATTTAATCAAACACCTTCTAGGCACAATTTATAAATCTCATAATCATGCCTCAAATTTCCCCAAGTCACATAATAATTCACATGTAACTTCATACACCAAAGTTAAGCTAGAAATTAGATTTAAACCATCTCTATACTCACTTTTCCATTTCTATGACCATAAACCTATATATGAAGGTCTATCCTAGGCATAGCATATCAAAACTTTAGAATACTAACATCTAAGGAAAGATTACAATAAAGTAGGGAGAACCCTACCTCTTGAAGCGTAATCACCCGAAGGAAGCTTCAAGAACACTTTCCTAGCCCAAGACTAGATTTCCCCCAAATCTCCTCTTTTGGATCTTCGGTGAAATCCCCCGTTCTTGGTGTGGTTGCGTAGCCCTCGTCGAGAGGATCGACTTTGACTCTTGGTTCGACGGATTCCGAGCGACGGAAGTCCGGGAAATCGCCGGAGAAAGCTTGAAGATCAAGGTTTTCTCTCTTTTCTCTCCCTCTTTCTCCCACACGTTGAAGACCAGCATAATGACAGAATTTTTCTGCCTAAAATGCAGATATTTGCCTCTATTTATAGTTCTAATACTCGACCCACGTCGCGCCACGTGTCCTTCGCTTAATCGGGTCCGATTTCGTCCCGAAACGATTCGTTTGATCCCAGTTTAAGTTCAAATTAATTTTATTTGAACTTTAACTTAATTTTAAGGAAATTTTATAAAATTTATTTATGGGGACGTTCGTAAGGTAAATCGCCACGCAGTCGCCTCGAACAACATGCAAAAATCCGACTACTTCGGAATTCGACGAAATTTGACAAGGTGACTAAATTTCGCGATACGAATTCAACAGCGAACTCCGTTTCCTCATCCGAGGTCTAGAACATGAGTATTTTAAATACGCATTATAGTGGCAAATTACTATTTTGCCCTTTTTGGAAAAAGTTCAAATTTCTCGGGTTTTACATTCTTCCCCCCTTAAAAAGAATTTCGTCCCCGAAATTCACGTACACATACATGCAATCCCATGCATATGCTACAGTCATGTACTAGTAAATGATTATAAAAACGTACCTCTATCCTCAAACAAGAAAGGATAATTGGCACGTACGGTGTCCTCGCGCTCCCATGTTGCCTCTTCCACTCCCCGGTGCTGCCACAGCACCTTCACTAGCCTCACGGTCTTGCCTCGCAAAACCTGATCTCGGCTATCCATGATACGAACCGGTCCTTCCTCGAAGGTGCCATCCGCATCAACAGTCAACTCACCCCAATCCACCACATGTGTCGGATCTGGAGTATACTTCCGGAGCATAGAGACATGAAACACCGCGTGAACACCCGATAAATTTGGCGGTAACGCCAACCGATAAGCAATTGTACCCACCCTCTTGAGTACCTCGAAGGGCCCGATGTATCTCGGCGACAGTTTCCCCCGCTTACCAAACCGGACCACTCCTCTTTTAGGCGTAACCTTCAAGAAGACATGATCTCCCACCTCAAACTCTAGAGATCGCCGTCGTCTATCGGCGTAGCTCTTCTGCCGGCTCTGAGCCGTGAGAAGACGCTTCCGTATCAAACCCACCTTCTCCGAGGTGTCTTTTACCAAATCTGGACCCGTAGAAGACCTCTCTCCTACCTCCGTCCAACAAACCGGAGATCGACATGGCCTCCCATATAGTGCCTCGTAGGGTGCCATCTGTATGCTCGCCTGATAACTATTGTTATAGACGAACTTTACCAAGGGTAAATGATCTTCCCAGCTACCCTTGAGATCTAGGATACATGCCCGTAGCATGTCCTCTAATGTCTGAATGGTCCTTTTAGACTGACCGTCCGCCTGGGGATGAAACGCAGTGCTCATAATCAGCTGTGTCCCCATGGCGCGTTGGAAACTCTCCCAAAAATGAGCCGTAAACCTGGGATCCCGATCCGATACGATAGATACGGGTACCCCATGCAACCGGACAATCTCCCGTATATACAACCTGCAGAATTCCTCCAGTGTGAAGGTCATCCGCACAACCAAAAAGTGCGCCGACTTCGTAAGCCGGTCCACTACCACCCAGACCGCGTCATGTCCCCGCGATGTCCGTGGCAAGTGAGTCACAAAATCCATCGTGATATGTTCCCACTTCCACTCAGCTACCTTTAATGGCTGGAGTAACCCTGCTGGTCTCTGGTGTTCAGCCTTCACTTGCTGACACGTGAGACATCTACTAACAAAATCACCAACCTGTCGCTTCATCCCATTCCAATAATACTGGCGACGAAGATCATGATACATCTTCGTGCCCCCTGGATGAACCGCAAAACGAGAGCAATGAAACTCCCTAAGAATCTCCTCTCTCAGATCTGCCAACTGAGGAACCACAACCCTTCCTCGATACCGAAGACTACCATCCGAGTGAATGGTCCAGCCCTCGTCACCTGTACCAGCCTGTACACGGTCCCGGATGGACAATAGCTCCGTGTCCTGACTCTGGAACTCAACAACCCTGCTTAGTAGGGAAGGTGTAGCCACTAAACTCCCCAAAGTACCCTGATCCTGACCCATATAACATAGCCCGAACTGTCCCACAGTCTCGAGCATCTGCCACTCTCGGGAAGCCACACTAGCCAAGACTCCCCGTGACTTCCGACTGAGTGCGTTAGCTACCACATTTGCCTTACCGGGATGGTAATGCAAGGTGAAGTCATAGTGCTCCAAAAACTCCATCCACCTACGTTGCCTCATATTGAGGTCCCGCTGTGTAAAGATGTACTTCAGACTTTTATGGTCTGAAAACACCTCAAACTGCTCACCGTATAAGTAGTGGCGCCAAGGCTTCAAGGCAAAGACAATGGCTGCCAACTCCATGTCATGTGTAGGGTAACTCTGCTCGTGGTTCTTTAACTGCCGAGAACCATAAGCTACCACTCTCCCGGACTGCATCAAGACGCATCCAAGTCCGTCCTTAGATGTGACACCCCAAAATCCGGGGGTCCGTTGATTACCCATCAACCTGCGGAATACCCGTGGATACCGAGTAACTCGATATCACTCCGTTATGCCCCATTTATCGGGGTCCATAATTGAACAAAAATCGGGCAGAGACTCCTTTGTACGGGAAGCTCTACCCAAAACTCAACCTGTGCAATATATATTCAAATGACCCATCCGAGGCCCAATATAAAGCAATGACCGCACCGGGTCCATTTATAAGTAAACATTGGCCACACCGGGTCCAATAATTCATACTTATACAAAACATATAAATATCACAAGTGTTTTACATTTCAAACCCATCCAAATCACTTCCAAATTCACCCCCAAATATGCATAATGAAATTCCTACATTATACAAAGTCCATAGAAGTCCATTTCATACAATTCCAGATATGTACACATCCAAATGGAATTTATATAAAAGTTATACAATTTAACCATAAAAGCCACATTCTGACTTCTTCAACTTTGAGGCCCCAAATGAGAACCTCCCTCCCGCGAATGATGTGCACCTGAAATGTTTCCCTTATAGGGTGAGCCAACGCCCAGTAGAGTGTTTCCTACAAAGGCTACTCCTCAACCTATATGCATATGAAATGTTCACATGCAACATCCATAAATCCGTAACCATTCCATCAAATAATATACAATTAAATGATGTAATGCTATAATGTCATGCCATGAATGAGGTGAGACCCACCCATGTGCACTCAACCCGAGTCCACTCTGACTCCCTTTACATGTCAATGCCATGTATGTTAAACCGGGCTACCTAAGCCCCATGAAATGAGATGAGACTCATGTACTCAACCCGAGCCTGCCCCGGCTCAACGTGAAATGAGATGTGACTCATTTACGCACTCACCCCGAGCCCTTCCCAGCTCGACAACACAATGCAAATGCCAATGTGTACAACATGCCATGAGTGAGATGAGACTCAATCATGTAACACACCCCGAGCCTCCCCGGCTCCCACACACACAATGAAATGTCAATGTGTCGTAAAATCCGCCGTTGATGTTATCCACTCAACGACCATTGATAAATCAAAACCCTTGTGTCTTTGTTGGGCAACAGATTTTGGTATCTCAACCGCCGGTTCCGTAAACCATGGCACTTTTCTGGAATTTCACCGCCGGACAAATGCCTGAACCATGTAACCGGGTCTTGCACCCGAGGGGGGATCTATCCCTTCTTGCTATACCCAGACACAAGTTTTTCCCTTTATGCATGTAACCGGGCAACTCAAATGAATATTCAATCCATCTTTCCCGAGCCCACCATCAAACACCAAGTATGGTGTTGATTAATGCAACCATACCACCACACTCATGAATGACTCCCATGAATGTGACACAACCTTATGCCCAATATGCTATGACCGCCAATGAGCAACTTTTTTCATGTCCACATGCATTTAATACCACATAGATTGTGGTACAATACCCATGCACAAACACACCCACACCCATGCTAACATCCCATGAATGTGATGCCACACCATGTCCCATATGCAATGTATGCAACTTGGACTACTCCTTGCGTCAATTACCATGCCGGGTATCGACGTCAACCATGTACTTGATTGTCACAAAAATGATATCTTTCCTAACCCCTAATTACTATCCCTCAATGTATGCAATGTATGGACGGGGGAGAAGAATTTCTTCCCCTAGGGATAGTGTCAAAAGGAAGGGCAATGAGGAAAGGGAAATGGGAAGATGTAAGTATAGGATATGTGTGCACAAAAATGCTCCCCAATCGCAAGGAGACTTTCGTGTGTCGTGAGTTACTTGGAAGAGTATTCCAAGGTCGTATCCACAGGGAAGGTAGTGAATCAAGGTTGAAATGATTTGGTAAAACACGAAAATGTAAAATCTTTAGTCTTGAAAGTTGATTGGTGAATTTTATGCTAATGAAAATGTAATGATAATATAAATGTTGGCAATTCCAAAAGATCACTCCAATGGGTATACCACCTCAACTCAAATCACTCCTCCTATTGAGCATGAATGAACGCTTGAATCACGGAAAGCCGAGGATGGCATCGATGAGTATCTAAGCATGAATCGTGACTAAGCCTACGGTTTATCAAAGACTCATCGACACATCCATCTTCTATCCGGTCAAAACGAACCATTTGACTCTAAAGGGAAAGAGGAGAAATAGTTGAAATGGTATCCCCAAGGGAGATCCCTCTTGGTCTTGCCAACTAGAGGATTTAGCTACTCATACTTGGAATGGAAATAACTATGTAATGGAAAAGCATTTAAATCTATGAACTTCTAAGGTGGCTAAATATCAGGATTTAGGAGCTAAAAGAACATGTATTTAAACCCATTGCATAGCTATGAAAGATGAAATACTTGAAGCATTAATGGTGAAGCATTAAATGAACATTGAACTAACAAAACATGAAGGAAAAACAACATTCATGGCATTCAATGAACTACTAAGAGTCTTCCTCAAGATTACAAGACAATGCAGTAGAAGAATATGCAAAAATCACAACTTTCTCTCTCTAGAAACTACTGTTCATCTCCTTCTCCGCCCAGACTTTCTCTCTCTAAAAACCTCTTACAAAAATTATCTGAAAATGAATCCCCTGGCTTCCTGGTCATCCCCATCCTTGGAGAACATTTCTTTCTCCAAAACGTGCCTGGGCATCCCCTGAAGCTTCAGCAGCAGAGCCTAGTCTGCAGGCTTGGACCAGGAAGATGCAGCAACTCCCTGCACCCCAACTTGCCTTCTTGGTGTAATTTCCTTTGCTATGGAGAAAAGCCCCTTTTTCCCTTCCCTCCCCATTCTGGAGAGGAAGGAGTCTCCTATCTGATTACTGGAGGGAGACAAACAGGGTATGACAGAGATGTGCAGAGCTGGTCTGCAACCCAGCAGCTCCTATTCTCTCTTTCTTCAATTAATGCCATGGCTTCAAAGTCCAAGAGAACAGGCATGGAGGGGTGTTTTGCATGTTGAACGAGTCAGCGGAGTGAGAGAGACTAGATGGTGGGGCCCTTGAGGTATCAGGAATCACCCAGCAAAAATTCGGATGAAATAGCCTCGGCTACCGGTAGCTCGTTCACTGACTACCGGTAGCTGTAACTCCAGTAGCATTTGGCTACCGGTATCTGTGCGGTAGCTGCAACTCCAGTGGCATTTGGCTACCGGTAGCTCTGCGGTAGCTGCAACTCCAGTGACATTTGGCTACCGGTAGCTCTGCGGTAGCTGCAACTCCAGAGGCATTTGGCTACCGGTAGCTCTGCGGTAGCTGCAACTCCAGAGGCATTTGGCTACCGGTAGCTCTGCGGTAGCTGCAACTCCAGAGGCATTTGGCTACCGGTAGCTCTGCGGTAGCTGAATGATGTGGATTCCTTCTTGCTTCCTTCTTCTTTTAATTCAACATCAAAGATGGCCCTCATCTCCATTCATCACAGCTTTCACACAGTGGAAATTTGCATTGTTTAACTGCAAAACTCACAAATTACCAATAAGTGCTCGATTAACGCAATTCACATCAATATAATCTCCAAAAATCAATTTAACCCGAGATGATTTGCACACAAAATATACAAAATTTGGTGTGAATCAGTACTCACCCATGAAATAAATAATTCCATGCAAATGCAATGTAATGCACCATTGCATATCCATGCCATGTGCCATATGATATGAATGTCATATGGACAATTAATTCATAGTTTCACATGTTCACATTCATGGCAATTATATCAATAACATATAACTACCAAATTCCTTAACCATGTCAATATACATCATAACCATATAAATTCCATACTTCATCTCAACATTGATACATCAAAACCATATATCAATAATTCATAATTTCAACATAAATCATATCGTACACATATGATTTTCATTTCCTACCTAAGGCATAACATGTTATTCATTCAAATAACAACTTCAATTTATTTAAGCATTTCATCAAACACCTTCAAGGCAAACAACATGTGATCACACAATTTTGTCAACTTTCTCATAACTCTAGAAATTCCAATAGGCCATTTCTACTTAACAAATTAGGATAAAATCATTTTACCCATTTCCTTCATTTTCAATACCCATATACATATATAGAGGTCAATATATGTATATACGTGTATATATATATATATATATATCCAGCCCATTTATCATAGGCATTTTTAGGTAAGAAATCAACCCAAGTAGGAGAACCCCTACCTCTTGTAGCGTGAGAATCTCGTAGGAAGCTCCCAAGACCCGAAAACCCAACTCGAAGCTTGATTTTCCCAACTCCCGAAATTTCACCTTCGGTGAAATTCGTTGTTTTTGGTACCCACGCGTAGCCTTCGTCGACGTGATCACTTCTCCCTTCTAGCTCGACGGAATCCGAGCAAAGAAATACAACTCGAATCTTGATTTTCGTACACTTCCATCTTTTCACATTCGGTGAAAACCATTGTTTTTGGTACCCACGCGTAGGCCTCGTCGCGTAGATGAACTTTGCCTTTTGAATCGACGAATTCCGACGGACGGAACTCCCGGAATCGGAGCGGGAAGGTTGAAGAAAATCACTTTTCTCTTCCTCTCTTTGGGCGGCTGAAACCAGACTGATTTCAGCAGATATTTCTGCTGAAAATCAGAATTTTAAGCCTATTTATATTTTTCAATGTGTGGTTCAGATCGCGCCACACGCCCCCTCTTCGTTCGGGTTTATTTTCGTCCCGAAACGATTAAAATTCGTCCCGATTTAAGTTCAAAATATTTTCTATGAACTTTAATTTTTTATTATTTTCACATTTCTCACATTTTGCCCAAAATTTCGTTTTTGGAGTCACCCGAGACCCGACCGTCTCGTAAAACGCGAAAAATCCGACTATCTCGGAATTCGACGAAATTTTACATGTCCACTAGATTTCGCGAGACGAATCCAACGGTGAAGTCCGTTTCGTCATCCGAGTTCTAGAAAAATTCAGTTTCGCAACCCGTTCATAGTGGCAAGTTATTGTTTTGCCCCTTTGTGAATAGTTCAAATTTTCCGAGGTTTCACATTAGAGGCATCACAATACACTGTGTACCTTTGTCCCCTTTCTGGGACTATCAGTATAGGAGCTGAAGTAAGCCTCCTCTTCAACTCTTGGAATGCCTTCTCGCAAGAATCATTCCACTCAAACCTAACCTCTTTCCGGGTCAACCTAGTCATAGGTGAAGCTAGTCGGGAGAAGTCCTCAATGAACCTCCTGTAATACCCCACCAATCCCAAGAAACTACGTATCTCGAAGACTGACTTCGGCCTCTCCCAATTCATGACTGACTCAACCTTCTCCGGGTCTACGGATACACCCGAAGCCGACACCACATGTCCCAAAAATTTCACCTCAGTAAGCCAAAATTCACACTTGCTGAACTTGGCATACAATTGGTGGTCTCTCAAGATCTGAAGAACGAACCTCAAGTGACCCTCATGCTCCTCCTCAGACTTGGAGTAGATCAAGATGTCGTCAACAAAGACTACAACAAATTGATCAAGGTAGGGTTGAAACACCCTATGCATGAGATCCATGAATGCCGCTGGAGCGTTCGTCAATCCGAATGGCATCACTGTGAACTCGAAATGCCCATATCGCGTCCGAAACGCCGTCTTAGGGATATCTGTCTCCCTAACTCTCAACTGATGGTAACCGGTGCGGAGATCTATCTTGGAGTAGACCCGCGCCCCTCTCAGCTGATCAAACAAGTCATCAATCCTCGGCAAAGGGTACCTATTCTTGATAGTAACCCTATTCAACTGCCGGTAGTCTATACATAGTCGAAGGGTTTTGTCCTTCTTCTTTGCAAATAACACCGGAGCGCCCCAAGGTGAGGTACTCGGTCTAATGAAACCCCGGTCCAACAATTCCTGCAATTGGACCTTGAGTTCTTGCAACTCAGCAGGCGCCATCCTATGTGGAGTCATAGAAATGAGCGATGTACCAGGATGCAACTCTATAGTGAAATCTACATCCCTATGTGGAGGTAATCCCGGTAGTTCATCCGGAAAAATATCCTCATAATCACACACAACCCGAGGTAGACCAAACTCCTGTCTCGCCTCGTCCTCCAGGGTAAGGCTTGCTAGCCAACCCATCAACTGTTCGTGCCATCTAGAATCGTACACGGCTTGAGGAAAAACATCGTGCTTATCCCCCTGAAACATGAAACAAACCCCATCCGGCGTGTAAGCAGTAACCCGCTTCCGGTCACAATCAATGATGACTCGGTGTGCCGCCAACCAATCCATTCCCAGGATTACATTGAACTCCGACATGTCCATGACCCGAAGGTCCACGGTGAGTAGAATCCCTGAGATTTCCAGCTCACAACCCCGACATATCTGATCAACTCTCACCCTAGCTCCCAGGGGAGAACTCACATGCAATGGTTCTTCTAAGGTCTCAACCTCTAAACCCAAATCTTTCACACAAGATGCAAAAATAAAAGAATGAGATGCACCAGAATCAAACAGTACTCTTGCCCATAACCGAGAGAGTAGAAATGTACCCTGTATCACCGACTGATCTGCCGGCTCAGTATGTGGCATAATGGCGTAGACACGCCCCTGGGTCCCTGAAGTCCCGGCCTGTAAGCCCTGGCCTCGCCCCCGACCCATGCCTTGGCCCATCTGGCCTGCTTGCGGTGTTCCCGCACGTGAAGTGGTAGGGCCTTGTGCAGCACCCTGTGACTGGTACTGGCTCCTTTGACCCATGGTGGGGTAAGGAGGAACAAACTGTGTCTGCGGCTGTCCCACAGAAGACTGGGATTGGGATGTCCCATAGCTCTGGGATCCCTGCCGTTGAGGACACTCCTTCCTTATGTGACCCGGCTGGTGGCAAAAATAGCAAGTCTTCTGGCCCGTCTGGAAGGCGGTCCTGAAGTTTCCCCCGTCTTGGGAGAATCTACCTTGGCCTTGGCCTTGATAGCCGCGGCTCTGCCCTTGAGATCCTTGCGGAACTGAAGTCCTTTGCTTCTTTCCCGCACCAGAAGAAAAGGATTGACCCTCCTTCTTTTTGCCCTTAACACCCGCTTCCCGGATGTTACGCGCGTCCTCCACCTCTCTCTCGATAGCCATTGCAGTCTTGACCATCGAATCAAGGTCTTGCAGGAGAAGTCCCACAATCTTGCCTCGAATGGACAACTTCAGTCCATCCTCGAACTTACGTACCTTGGCCACGTCTGAGGCCACATAATCATCAGCAAAACGGGCCAACTCCGTGAATTTGGCCACGTATTCTAGCACATTCATATTTCCCTGCTTCAATTCTAGGAACTCCTTGGCCTTAGCATGTCGAGCAGTTGTTGGGAAATACTTTCCCATATAGAGCTCTCAGAACTCTGCCCAAGTCATGGCCTCCAAATTTCTGGAGTCCTTCACCCAATCCCACCATAGCTGGGACTCTCCCTCCAGCTGAAAAGTTGCCAGAGTTATCTTGGTGGCATCGGAAGTGATCTCCATAGCCCTCAAGATCTTCTCCACTTGCCGAATCCAACGATCGGCTACCATTGGATCCGCCCCTCCCAGAAAAACCGGAGGATTGTGTGCCTTGAACCTCTGGAGGTTACTCGAGCCTCCGTGTCCCATATTTGCACCAGTCTGTGCAATGGTAGCGGCTGTAGCACTAGCCTGTGCAATAGTCGCCGCCGCCTCACCAATAGCCTCTGCAAAGGCTTGGTGATCAAAGGCCGGAGGTGGTTGGTTATTCCACCTACCGCCTCGGCGTCCTCGCCCTCTATATGCCATCTACATAAGTCAAATAACAATATAGTTTTACAAGGCATCCCAAAGTAGGAATCAACATTCAAACATAAAGAGTTTCCTAATAGTCTCACTAGGGGGAAACATACGCCTCTCCTTAGTAGACATTTATACCATGAACCCTCCCGTTCATTTGTTTTCCCACTCCAAAGGTTATGTTTCCTAACCCTAGTGTGTTCATTTCCATATACATTCTACAATGCATATTATCCACATAGCACATAGCACATAACATGTAGCATTTAAACACATAAGATGAAATGCACAATGCATGCAATGGTCTAGACCCAATGCCCATCAAGCCCTAAGTAATTCATATACCTAGGCTCTGATACCAAGCTGTGATGCCCCATTTTTTCGGGGCTCCTGTATTAACCGTTGACAACCCGTCAACCCGCGGAAATACCCGTGGATGTCGCTTAACCCGGTACCGCGGCACCACATTCCCTTTACCGGGATAAAAAAATACAAGTCCAATTTCTTTCGGTTGGTTGACCTATCCGAGATCCAAGATACCACCATTGGTATCCCCTTATTATCCATTTGTAACATTAGAAGGGAGGAAAACATAGCCCAAAGACTTGGCAAAAGAATAAAAAAATTCTGAATTTTGGAGAGTGTACCGGTAAGCGTACCGGTACGCTACGCCTACTGGACCTAACCGTACCGGTACGCGTACCGGTACGCCTGGCCCAGAATTGCCCTTTTTACCTATTTTTCATTTCCAAGCCATTCAAAACCCTTCCCAATTCATCAAATACATGTTTGACAAGGATTTCCATATAATACACAACTTATACAAGTTCTATTACAATTAATTCCATAATTTACACATCAAAATGGAATTTATACAAAAGTTTTACAAAAACTCGAACTAAGGCCACAAGCCGGCCCCCTTCATGCTTGATGCTCTCCAAGTGAGCCATCCGCCGGTGCAAACCCCACACCTGAAATGTTTCCCGTATAGGGTGAGCCAACGCCCAGTAAAGTAAACCCTACAAGGGCTACTCTCCCCCTAGATGCTCATGCTCATGCAACATTCATTTGCAAACAATCATTTCTCACAAGGACATGCATCCTAAGTTGGAATGCAATACTACCATGCCATGAAATGAGATGTCACTCCCTCATGCATTTCAACCCGAGTCCTCACCGACTCCTACAACACGATGCAATGCCAAAGTGTTTCATTTCATCATTTATGTTTCATCAAATGACATTTTCAAAGCTAGGGTCTTTCTTGGGATCAGACTTTTTCATGGACTCATACCAATGGTCTTCCACACCCGTACACTTTATGGGCTCTTATACCAATGGAGTGCACCCCCCAAATCACCGGGTCTTTTACCCGAGAGGTCGTCATGCCTCTTCTTGCTCATCCCGACCCAATTTATCATGCAATCATGGGCTTAGCTAGGTCTTCGACCCAACTTTTCCCAAGCCATTTCGTCAATCACCAAGTGTGGCGTTGACATCCACCATGCACACACCCATGTAATGAGATGCTTCCGTGCACATGCAATGCTATGTCCCATTGCATACCACATGATGTTCAATATGTCAAGAACAACCCATGCACAATTTCAACACATCCATGGTAAATTTATATCCTAAGCATATAATTACCATATTCATTTCAATGTTACTATATCAACATATGCATATATCAACAAGCACATTTAATTACAAATCATATCATATGCATATGATTCCACAAGTTAAACTTAAGCATGTTATTTCAATTCAATTAAAACAACTACTTCCATTCAAACAAGGCATTTAATCAAACACCTTCTAGGCACAATTTATAAATCTCATAATCATGCCTCAAATTTCCCCAAGTCACATAATAATTCACATGTAACTTCATACACCAAAGATCGACTTTGACTCTTGGTTCGACGGATTCCGAGCGACGGAAGTCCGGGAAATCGCCGGAGAAAGCTTGAAGATCAAGGTTTTCTCTCTTTTGTCTCCCTCTTTCTCCCACACGTTGAAGACCAGCACAATGGCAGAATTTTTCTGCCTAAAATGCAGATATTTGCCTCTATTTATAGTTCTAATACTCGACCCACGTCGCGCCACGTGTCCTTCGCTTAATCGGGTCCGATTTCGTCCCGAAACGATTCGTTTGATCCCAGTTTAAGTTCAAATTAATTTTATTTGAACTTTAACTTAATTTTAAGGAAATTTTATAAAATTTATTTATGGGGACGTTCGTAAGGTAAATCGCCACGCAGTCGCCTCGAACGACATGCAAAAATCCGACTACTTCGGAATTCGACGAAATTTGACAAGGTGACTAAATTTCGCGATACGAATTCAAAAGCGAACTCCGTTTCCTCATCCGAGGTCTAGAACATGAGTATTTTAAATACGCATTATAGTGGCAAATTACTATTTTGCCCTTTTTTGGAAAAAGTTTAAATTTCCCGGGTTTTACATACTAAGTAAATGCTCTGTTTCTATTTGACATGTGTGTAGATGGCAGATAGTGGAAGAGGAAGAGGACGTGGCCGAGGCGGTGGCCGGAACAACAACCAACCACCACCGAGCTTTGATCCACAAGCCTTTATGGAGGCTATTGGTACTATGGCAGCTACCGTTGTACAAGCTAGTGCAAATGCGGGGCAAGGAGGCTCAAGTAACCTCCAAAATTTCAAGGCACACAAGCCTCCGATTTTTAAGGGAGGGGCGGATCCGATGGTGGCTGACCATTGGTTTCGGCAAGTTGAAAAGATCTTAGAGGCTATGAAGATCACCTCCGATGCTACTAAGATAAGGCTAGCTGTATTCCAGCTAGAGGGAGAAGCCCAATTGTGGTGGGAGTGGGCAAAGGACTCAAAGAACCTAGAGAGGATGACATGGGGAGAGTTCCGGGAGCTCTTCACGGGGGGCTTGCTTGGGTGGCGCCCAAGGGGCTGGCCTAGGCAGAGCCCATTGGGTTGCGCCCAAGAGGTGGACCTTGGGAGCAAAGGCAGTGCCCAGGGGGCTTGTGTTGAAGGCGTCGCCCATGGGGTTGCCTCTCTTGTTGATGGCACCAGGGACTCGGGTGGTGGGGCAGTGGATCAGGGAGGAGACCATGGTGTTGAGTTCTCGGTTGTAGGCGCAGAACCTTGATGGAGAGGGTAGTTGAAGAGCCCAAGGAGGGAGGCACTAGGGGCAGCACCCAAAGTGTTGGCCCTGCTGTGAGAGGCACCCAGGGAGCCATGGGTCACGCCACAAGGGCAAAAACGAGGATGGGCTTTGGCGAGGAGATCATGGGCGACGCCTTCAAGGGACATACGGGTGGCGGTGCCATGGCATGCAAGAGAGTCATGGACGGCGCCCATTGTAGGAAAGGTGGCGTCATGGCTTTATCCCTGGCGGTACTGGACCTATGACGGGCGAAGGCGCCATAGCTGGCGAGGGGGCCATGGGTGGCGCCCATTGCAGGAAGGGAGGCGACGCCTAGACAGGCATGGGAGGCGATGCCCAGGTAGGCATGGGAGGCGACGCCAAGGCAGGCATGAGAGGCAACACCAAGGCAGGCAGGCGAGCTGGAGGTGATGCAGGTGCTGGGTGCCAGCATGCTGCTGGGTGCCAACATGATGCTGGGCGGCGCCAGAATGCTGCTGGGCGGTGCTAGCAGGCTGTTGGGCGATGATTTGCAAGCGCCAGGCTGGGTGCTGACTGGTTTGCTGGTGCTGGGCACGGGCCCAATGGATGTGAGCAACACTTTGGAGCAGGAGTATCAGAAAATCATAAAATACCGGTAAAACTTTGAATGACCATAACTTTGCGCTCGGTTGTCCGTTTGAGGTGAATTTTTTTTTTTGAATTCGGGTATTTTTTTGAGATATACGACATACAAACCGCCAACGACAGTTTGGTCAACAAATTTTCCCCAAAAATTCTTCTATCTCTCTGAATTTAAGTTTTAAGCACAAATTAGTGACACCGACGGTGGTGGAAAGCTGGGTTCTGGCAAGCAGCTGTCAGGCATTCATGGGCGACGCTGGAGGCTGCCGTGGACGGCACTTGGAGGCTGGTAGGGTGCTTTGAGTGATGCCAGAAGGCCGGGTAAACGCCTTGGGCGACGCCAGGAGGCTGGGCAGGTGCCTTGGGAGATGCCAAGAGGTTGGCAGGGCACCTTGGGCGACGCCAGGAGGTTGGCAGGGTGCCTTGGACGACACCAAGTGGCCTTGGGCATTGTTGTGTTTAGGCGACGCCTTGAGTCTTGCTATGAGTGGTGCCTTTCTGGTGCTTGGTCACTAACTGACCTTGTCTCTAATTATAGGCGCCCTGTTGATAGGGCGATGGTGGAGACTCTGTGTGCTTTTAGGGTAGTGTCTTCCCTTCTTCCCAAGAGGGCGAGGTTTGATGCCCCTAGTGCTTTTCGACCAACGTATGATGGTTAGGTTGCTTCCCGGGAGCAAGATCAGGTGGTGCCCCCACTCCTTCCCAGACTGGAACTTCTGTGTGTACCAGAGCTAGCCCTTATACCGCTATATGAGCTGAGACTCCAGTGCGGTTTCAACGGGGATTGTAGCTTCACCTAGTTGTCGTGCTTTTCTCTGCCCCCTTTTTTTTAAGGACGATCATACTTGGTAAAATATTTAGGCATCTGGTGATAGAGAGGCAGGCAGTAGGGGCTGTTGATGAGCAGTTAAGGTTGGCTCATGAGAGAGTAACTTCTTTTGAGGCCGAGCTTTTGACGACTCTTAAGAGAGGCGCAAGCTGGAGATTGAGGTTGCTTGAGAGCAGAGGTAGCATTAGGCCGAGCTTCTTGGCGACTCGTGAGAGAGTGCGAAGTTGGAGATATAGGCTACTTGGGAGGAGAGGTAGACTTAGGCCGAGCTTTTTTGCGACTCGCGAGAGAGTGCGAAGCTGGAGATTGATAAGATGACTGTCTGTGCGAGAACAGAGTCAGAGCTGCGCATGTCCCGTGGGAGGGCCGCTAAGCTGGAGGCCGAGCTACGTATAACTCGGGAGAGGTTGCCGTGGCAGAGGCTTACAATGTGGCTACTTGTGCGAGAGCAAAGTCATAGCTGCAAACGTCCCGTGAGAGAGTCGCAGGAGCTGAGGCCGAGCTATGTATAACTCGGGAGAGACTGCCGTGACAGAAGCTTACAATATGACTACTTGCACGAGAGCAAGGTCATAGCTGCAAACGTCCTGTGAGAGGGCCGCAGGAGCTGAGGCCGAGCTACGTATAGCTCGAGAGATGGTTGCCGTGGCAGAGACTTATTCCATTGAGATGGAGATGAGGAGGGTGCCTGAGGCTGGGGGCCTGGTGTGGGGCGCTTGAGGCTGGCGCCTGCTGTTGGATGCCTACTGCTGGGCACTGTGCACTGTGCACCTGCTGCTGGGTGCCTTTTGCCTTTTCGTCTACTTGTTAGGTCATAAACTGTTTGAAATGAAAGCAAAACAGTTATGGACACAATAATCTTTGCAAATTTTTATTTCATAAAATAATAAATAACAAAATAAATCATCTGAAACAATAAAATATAGATAAAATCTTCAGGTGTTCCATGTCCCATAGGTGGGTCAAGGTTTTCCTGGCGGAGTTAGAGTCACCTCCTCCTCCTAGCCCTCAGGAGATTGTCTTAATTTCTCCGAGGGGTTGTTGGCGTTCTCTGTCGTCCTGGTCCTGGCCAGGTGGTGGGGCTTGTCCTCTGCCAGCAACGTACTGCCTCAATTGGTCACGTTGTATGAGCTCTTCGATCTGCCTCTTGACCTCATAACAGTCATCAGTGTCATGGCCATGGTCGCTGTGGAAGCGACAATACCTGCTGGGATTTCTGCGGTTTGGGGCGGACTTCATTTTTCCAGGCCAACGGAGCGTGGGGTCATCCTGTATCTCGAATAGGATGTGCTCTACCGAGGCATTGAGTGGCGTGAAAGGGTGTCGTTCTCTTGGGGGTACGGGACTGAGACGGTCTTTGACAGAGACTTTCTCGGTTCTCTTTCTCTTGTTCTCCACCTCCCACTTGTCTTCGTTGGTGTCCTTCCTTTTCTCCCCTCCTCGGGAGGACTCATCTCGACGGGCCTTGGTGATGTCCTCGACATTCATGTATTTTTGTGCCCTTGACAGCAGGTCGGGCATGCTGGAGGGCGGCTTCTTGAGGACGGAGAACATAAAGCTGGAGAAGCGCATACAAGCAATAAAGGCGGCCAAGGCTACCTTATCGTCTGGCTCCTCGATCTGGAGAGCCTCCTCGCTGAAACGAGCGAGGTAGTTCCTAAGGCTTTCATCCCTATCCTGCTTGATGGTGAGCAGGTGGGTAACAGGCTTCTGATGCCGGCGTCCCCCAATGAAATAACCATTTTCAAGTTTTAGCATATGATATATTCAATGCACATTGAATATTTGGTCCCTAGTGCATTAAACTTGAATAAATGTACCAAGAGAAAACCTTACATTTTCCACTGCTACAAGCTGTAGCTCAAACCAACCGGTGCACCCATTTTTTATGCGAATAAATATACATACCTGTTTTTAAAGTCTGAATATGAAGAATCAAGACATTTAAAGATTTATTTAATTAAATGAAAAAGGGTAGTATAGACATTAGTAGTTGTATTAAGGTTAGAACCCCAACATTCTCTTGAATGCATCTCGAATATTTTATTTTTGTTTCTCTTTTGCACTTAAATCTCAATTCTTGTTTGCCTCATTTGAGTTACCTTATATTGGCGGAATCTTTAATTCTCAGGGTGGCCTTCTCTTTCATTCTCGATCAATATCCTGCCTACTGAGATTCTCTCACTTAAATCTTTTGGGTGTTTTACATCTTTATAACAGCTTCATTTTGGAATGTGTCTGGAGGTGTGTGTATATTTGCATGTGGGTTGTGCATCTCTAAACTTCAAACTCAACTTTCCACCGATTACTGTATCAGGCCAAGTTTCCTACATCTTTCCTGCATGCTTGGCTGATATTTCCTCTCTTGAATTTGCAAAAAAGTGATTATTTTTTTGTTGCTGAAATGTATCATTATCATGCAGCACTTTTACGGTGGATTACTCGATGAGACCTCTGCAATCTGGTGCTGTATTCAGATGCTATCCAGAGTAAGGACTAAACTTTTGGCTTCTCATTCAATTCCCAACATTTCCATTGCCCAGGCTGAGAGTGAGGTCTGTGTACGAAACCTTTACATTATGTTGTGCCTGACCCCAATCCTCAGCCCTAACTACACCAAAATTATCAAACCCCATCAGCTTTGCTTCATTTCGATTCAGTATGCAATGAACAAACCCAAATTCAACGTTAGTGATGTTTTTTGCTTTTTAATTTTGTTCTCTCACCACTTCACATTAACATAGATAATAATGATTTGAAATTTAATTGTAATCACTTCCCTGAAAATTGACCTTTGTGTACTTTGTAAAATTTGAAACCCGACTGACCTGAACTTTTGACATGCATTGGAGCCTGTTCGAGCCCATCGTGTGGACCTTGGTGTGGCATGCATCAGCCTCACTGGCTCGAGCTCTTCTCTAGCTGGCTCCTATAATTTGTTAGCCCAAATCTTTCTGATGTCGACGTGCTCGTTTAATAATCTCCACCTATTTGTTTTAACAGGTTATGAAAAGTGTTTTATGATGATAAAGATAGGCCAAACAGACACCTGCTAGCCAAGGAAATGATAAGCCGTCCTGATGCAGAGGAACTCGAGGTTAGTTACTCCCACATATCTTTGTAATCCTCATGAGAACAGGTCCTAATTATGCTGCACTGTGATTGGTGTGTAGATGTTCTTTTTATTCGATGTGTATGACCAAAACTACATTTTTCTTTGTTGTGGTCCATAGAGATTGTTAATTGATGAAAGTCATCTCAAGGTGAATAGTCTCTCTCATTTGCTTTGTGTTATTAGTCTTAAAACGTATACAAATAATATCATAGATTAGTCATCTCTCCTAATAGTTTTTGATTAATCGAACTTGCTGGTTATTGACTCGTTTATTTCTCGCATTGTCCGTCCTTTTTTTTTTTTTTTTTTACTGAACTCTAGATGTTATTCTATCAATCGGCTCACTTCAAACACAAAAAAATGTTAATCTAGACGATCATCCTTAACTAATGGACCCATGAAAAATGTGTTGAAAAAACAACCATCATCCTGCCAAGTCAACACTAATGCCATTCAGACCAAAAAAAAACACTAATTCCATTCATAATAAAAAAAACACTTATTTTTTTATCTACCACTCTTTGAAAAATAATTCCCAAAATTACACATTTGCCAGATGTGTAGTTGTCTTGGAGAACAGGTGATTCATAAGCAATATTTTTTAATTAGGAGTTTTGCCCTCTCTATGCTAGTTTTGGGTTTGTTTGAGGAAAAAATATTTAGAGTAATTCTATATGGACTTAAAAATTAGATTTGATAATTATAACCATTGATTTTATTGTGGATTCCAACATTTATTGGAATCCACTACCTATTTAATGGTTGTGATTATCAAGTCTGTTTTTTAAGTCCATCTAGCATTTCTCGAATATTTAATATAACGGTGATATTACATATGTACTACCACATGATATTACATATGTACTGCCACATGATATTACCGTTCAATAATAAGTCAATAAGTGGACAATATAAACTTTACTACCTTGAGAAAATATTCATTACAACGGTGATATCACGGAGTAATGCTGACGTGGTATCACCAATCAATAATATCAAAACAAATAAGCAAATGGACCCCATTAAATTAATAACCAGCCCCCCATGTAAGCAAATAATTATTCTCCCTTATTTCATGTAAACAAATAACTACCCAAGTGGGGTTTACCCTGTCCACTTGGTGTTTTATTATTGGTTGGTGATACTAAGTCAGCATTATTGATATGGTATAACCGTTGCATTCAATATTTACTCCACTTCATTAAGTAATCATCCTTTCATCTAAGATAACCAACAATTACCTGTGCTTGAAGACATTATGTAACAAAAAAATAAAAAAGAAATACCCCTGTGGTTTGCGCATTAAGCACATAATCCCGCTAACATTTCAAAATAAGCACATAACCACCATGTGGTATGTGGACTAATGTGCATAGTCAGAGTTTCCATCCAACTTGACGAGCTCCGTGACTCGTGCACCTGTTCCACATCCCTCCAAAAATCTGTTTGTCAAATGTCCTAAATGCCCTAACCTTATAATACATAAGACACCATTTGTGCACCCAGAAGAAGAACTGGAGGTTGGAGGAAGAAGAAGAAATAAGAAGGAATAAAAGAGGGAAAAAAAGAGAGGGGAAACTCAGGTATGTTGATCCTTATTCATTTCTTATACTCATTTGTTTTATCATTGTTGGTCCATCCACTAATATAAACCTACTATGATTTATCATTTTGTTGTCAATAAGCTGTTGTCATTGTGATTTAAGTTCTTGATATTTCAAAAAGTGCAATAACAAATGTAAAAGAAATCTAAAATTCTTTTGGTTTTTTTGAGTGTATTTTATAACATCTAGGTACATTATGTCCTGTTCAAGTGTTATGGGTGGAGGGGAAACACTTGACTTAAGATTCATAGTAAAATATTGTGGATATGGGCGAAATGGTACTATCAAGTTTGTCGAGTCCGAGAAACCATCAAAAGGGAGGCTATATTATGTGTGCGAGAATAAGTTTTGCAATTACTGGGCATGGTGTAGTCCAATTACAACCACATGGATCTCTAGTGGAGTACTTGTTGTTGCCTTTGTTGACTTGACGGCAATA
This sequence comes from Ilex aquifolium, assembly GCA_951799425.1. Lineage (NCBI taxonomy): Eukaryota > Viridiplantae > Streptophyta > Magnoliopsida > Aquifoliales > Aquifoliaceae > Ilex > Ilex aquifolium. Next base: position 25,043,414 of record OX637396.1, on the reverse strand, counting down.
GATTTCTTTCCTTTTTCTCTTGCTCTTCATCTTTTTTGATGCCCATCTCATATGTCATGAGGGATCCAAGGAGTTCTTCAAGAGAAAGAGCTTTGAGGTCCTTTGCTTCAAGAATAACAGTCACCTTGGTATCCCACAATCTTGGTAGACACCTAAGAATTTTTCTTACAAGTTCCTCATCAACATATGATTTATGGAGAGACTTTAGAGCATTAATAATGTTAGTAAAATGAGTAAACATTTGCAATATGCTCTTATGAGCTTCCATCCTAAATAGCTCATAGTCATGTACAAACATATTTATTTTGGATTCCTTAACTCTACTAGTTCCCTCATGTATGATTTCTAGCATATGTCATATTTGCCTAGTAGTTTCACATGTAGATATACAATTGAATTCACTTTTATCCATTGCACAATATAGTGTATTCATGGCCTTAGCATTGTTAGTGTGTACCTTCTTTGCATCACTAGCCATTTTTTCTTGACTTTTGTGGGATTTATATATCTATCTTAAATGATATTCTACAATGCATCATCTATAGACATGATATTTATTTTTATTTTAGTTTTTCAATATGCATAATCATTTCCATTAAAGAATGGAGGTCTAGAGATAGATTGTCCTTCAACTATGTTTCCTTTTACGGTTGCTGTGATCTTTAACTCTAAGGTTGTTACATACTATGTCAAGAATCTTTGCTCTAATACCAATTGTTGTCCCAAATGCAACCTAAGAGGGTGGCGAATTAGGTTTTATCTTTTCAATTTTTTTTTTCCAAAAACAAAATTACTATTTGTAATATTGATTTGATTACAAGTAAATATGTGTGAAATGCATGTGTAGTAAACAATAATACATGCACACAATAGATAAGAGCATAGAGAAGGAGATGTAAACTCTATTTATAGAGGTTCGAACCCAAATCACTTGGCCTTTGTCCTCTTTTCTTCATTCCCTTGGAGTTTCCCTTTCACTATGTTTATCCTCTCCAAATGGGCGAAAATGAAACCCTTATAATATTCTTCTTCTTAATACAAAAGATGAACTCCCTTTTAACTTCAAGAAGAATATACAACGATCTCTCTTGATAAAAAATATTATCTCAGTACAATATTCTCACAAATCTCAAGAGAATCAAATAAAGAAGAATAAGATGTACACAAGAATCTTTTTTTTAAAGATGTAGACAAAAGCTCAATGGATCTCTCTTTTGTTTTTGCTCAAAGATAAAATCTCCAAAAGTTAGTCTTGAAAACCCTCAAGACCCTATTTATAGTTTGGTGTAGTAAATGAGAGATTTAAAGCTGTTGGCAGAAAAATGAGTCATCTAGAGGCCTATCCGTACTTTCGGATGTAGCCATTAGAGGCCTAACAGCTATAAACGGATGTTTGGATAGGCATTCAGACTTATGATAAAACCTTTTGTTTAGACTTTGTCTTGGTTCTTCAAAATCTTCATATTCCAGAGAGTTTTGGAGAGCTTCTAGATGTTCATTCAAAATTTCGAATGATCAGTAACCAGATTTCTTACTGGAACCAATCAAGAATTCCGGAACTGCATTATGCTTTTTGGTCTTATCCTTCATGGTTTCTTCACATCCTGAACTCCAGCGAGGTACTCTAAAATTCCGGAGTAGCCTTCCGAATAACACATTCTGAGTTCCAGAAACTCTTCCTAGTACCCTTTATTTCCTCAGTATTTTCTCTTCAACCGGACTTCTAGAAGGGCTATCCAGACTTCTAGTGTAGTGTTCCGTTTGGTACATCCGAAATTCTAGATGCTTCTTCCGGAGTATGATTCTGCTTTGGGTTTCTGTCCTTTTCTTTTCTTTTGCAACTTTTTCACATGTCCAACTTGATCCTATACTCATCCATACACTAATTACATTTGTTAGTTTTTTATTAGGATCTTTGTGATCATCAAAATCATGCTTATTAAAGTATCTATTCAACATTGATAATCTTCAAGGGTAGTGGAGTTGTTGTCTTGCCTAGGGATCAATTGCAGTAGTCTATGAGGCCTTTGAATGGGAGTTCTATGAAGCAAAGTAAGGCCCAGGTTGATTATGTTATGGTAGTTGAGGAGTGAGGAGAAGTTGTAGAAGATCCACCAGGTCATCTTTATACTAGTACGTTTAGGCCACCACCACCACCACATGATCCCAGTTCAGACATCATTGCTGCTCCATTAGCGTCGTTGGTTGATATGATTATGAGTATGCAGTAGTGCATGGTGGAACATCATCGTCTTACTTCTCAGAGACTAGATGCATTGGATGGTCGGATTGTGAGGATGGAGTCAGCTTAGTAGGTTATCTTTGGATCGCTTATTAGGAGAGTTGGTTGACTACACAGATTGATCAAGGGTAAGCAGATTATGGGAGAGCCCGTGCCAAATGAGATAGATTCAGACACAGAGTTGCTCTAACATGATGGTGGACCGAGAGATGGTGGAGATGATGTAACCACTTGAGCTATTTTAGAGACTTTTAATTTAGGCTATATGAGAGGTTTAAATATTTATTATTCATTCATGGTCTCTGCTAAAATACTCTATTTTTTGTTGACTTTTCATTTTGTTGACTTTATTTGTTTAGTTAAATTTCGTTTGTTGTGACAACACTCTTAGTCTTGTTTATTGATGCTTTATCATATTTGACTTAGAGTTATATGCCTTATTTGTCTTTTGCTTACTTTATGTGCATGATTTAGCTAGTTAGTCTATGTTTATACCTTCTCATTATACCATGATTCTATGTCATGCTTGTTATATGTTGTCATTGAGTTGACATTTATAGCAAATAAGAAAAGAATATATTAGGTAACTTGATTTTGTACCGTGCTTGTCATATGTTATCATTGGGTTGACATTTATGGCAAAAAAAGGGAGAATATTTTAGGTACATATGAGAGGAATCGGGGAGATTTACTCTTGACTACGCTAGATATGTTGCATGTGAAAATAGTAAGGGGAGTTTGTTCAAATACTCGGGGAGTAAATTTACAAATTTGACATGAAGTCACCTATTTTACACTTGTTTATTTTACAATTGTTATTGTACTTGTGAACACCAACTAAGAGGGAGAACTTGATGTGTTTGACATTGCTATGTCAATAGGTTCCCAAACATATGATGCGAAGTAGTTCATAATATGTTGCATATTTGCAATTGCTTGATGTAGACATAAATATGCTCTATTCTTAACTTAGTATTTTCCATGTATTTCTAACATATGATGCTTTTCACAAGGTTTTGGTTTGAGTGGTGGTGTGCAGAATTATGTTCTTCAAGCTGTATCTTAAGAAGTAGATCTTGTACTTAGATAGGGATTTAGGACATGTGCATGAGTGTTGAGATTAGATTTAGAATTCGTTTTGTTCAATGGTTTGTGGGTTGTAATGTTAATTTCTTGATTATGTATTTTGTCACAAAATTGCCAAAGAGAGAGATTGTTAGATCACATTTTATAATTTTCTAATTTTGTGGAGTCCATTGCAAGTCTCAACTTATTCCATAGTCATGATGCTATAAAGATTGAAGATCCAAAAAAGTCATTGAAGGGAGGAGATCAAACATCAAAGCTGCATCATTCACACTCTGGATGCACCTTCAAGCTAAGGACAAAAGTAATGACCTAGATACCTAAGATGAACCTTTAGTTACTTAACTTAGGAGGATTAGGGTTAGATGGAATTGGAAGAAATTTGTATATGGCTCCTACGTGTACTTCAAAGAAAATATTTTTTAAAATCATTTAATGTTTTTGAAAACATAGATTGAGCCATTATCGGACCCCTCTTGAGCAACACCCTTTAGTTCTCAAGAGGACAAGTTTTTTGTTTGGTTTTATGCTTAAAAAATAGTAGAGACCGATCTATACTCGCTAGAATTTGCTAGAGCGGTCTCTTCATGACTTAGGGAAGTCAAGAGGGAAAAGGTCACGGAGGAGTACAGGGCTTGCTCTATGAGCTCACTCGAGCGGTCCTATGACCTTGCTCGAGTGGTCTCATAGCCGGTCAATCGGTTTGCCTCTCTTATTCAGGTTTGAAACATGATTTCATTGCAGTGACAACCATGATTAGCACTCAAAAGTAGCATATTGTTACACTCTTTTTGGACTAATTATACTTTGATTGAGTTTAAATGATGATATTTTAGGTTCTAAAGTGAAGGGAAGTCCAAAGGCATCCAAGAAGTACATCTGAGGGTAACAAGCAGCTCCTTAAGGACATAAACTGGAAAAAAACGTCACCCAACGTTCGAATGTCCAGTGGAACCCTATTGTCCAGTGAAACCCTGATGAAGACCGGTGGATGAAGACCGGTGGATGAAGACCGGTAGATGAAGACTGGTAGTTGGTTCAATATTTTGGCCTATAAATAGACCCATTGTTGGAACATTTTAAAAAAAAAAAAGGAAAAAAAGGGAATTTAGAGAGCAAAATTTCTTTCATCTTTTGTAGCTTCCATTTCAATTCATGTATTGAAGATTTTATGCTTATGTTCTTATGGTAAGAGTTCTTTCTTCTAATTGTCATTTCTTTATAGCTTTTATATTTACTTGCTTGTATAAATATAATGGAAGGCTGAGCCTCCTCTTCTAATTGTCATTTCTTTATAGCTTTTATATTTACTTGCTTGTATAACCATAATGGAAGGCTGAGCCTCCTCTTCTAATTGTTACTTGTATTTGCATACATCAAGAGATATAGCTTATCCTTCGGTTGTGGTGGAAACCCTCCAAGGATAACTAGCTTTCTTCTATTTTATTGTTCATGCATTTTACTTCCATTGCTTGAGCATCCTTCTTCTTAGAGGAGTGAAACTCTCCCACCTTTTTAGTGCTTTACCAAAGCCGGGAAGGGTGGAACGTGATTCACTCGTTCTCTGTCGAAGAACGACTCCTTGTTTAGCTATTTTACTTTAAAGCATTTCGCTTCTAGTGCTTGAGCATTTTACTTTGTAACACCTTTGCTTATGGGGATGAGTACCATTCATCATTCTAGCTTTACCATAGCTATGAAGGGTGAGTAGTCCTCATTCACTCTTTGGGAAGGGATGATAGATATGTAAAAGATTAATCCGGACATTATGTTTGTGTATCACCTTTATGCTTAAATGTTCTATACTCCACTTGATTTTTGGGTGATTGAATGCACCTAGCAAAGTAAGGGTACTTTGTATAATCAACGGATCTTTCTATGATAAATGGATGACTCCTACATGGAAAGACCCATTGATTCAAGGCAAGTACCCTAACTAACTCTTCATGACAAACTTTCAATGTCCACCATTATTGAACTTCATTCCTATCTTCCGATTAATTTGCCGTTGACACAGGAGTTAATTGAGTTATAAAGCACAAACATAATGCACCGGATAATCAACTACATATTCTGATTCCCGAACCAAAGAGTGTTTGTTACATTTAATCATCTTATATTTTGTCTAGAAAAATACCCATTGGAAAGAATCTTACATTCTATCCAAAACTTTCCACAACTTCAAAATCATAATATTTCCAGTTACAAGTCTTTCTCACTATTTACTTCAAAGAACACCAACCATAGTTCCCTGATGATTCGACTCTGGACTCAAACCGGATTATTACTACAACTTGACCGCCTGCACTTGTGTGTACACATTTCGGATCAAGTCAAACCACCCTATGACTGCCCTCCCATCGATCGAGCCGTCGTTCGTGAATCTGAAGTTTCTTATTGACCAAGATTACCCTTATTCTAGACCTTTAAATAAAGAGTGCCTTTCCTTCAACTAGGGCAATCATTTCCTCACAACTTGGTGTTGAAGATCTTGATGGCTTGAACCAAACCCATTGGTGTATGCATACTAAGAATCATTGGCATGCCCATGATTGCTCGAGGCCTAGAGGATCCTTTGCGGAGGTGAATCCAAGTGAAGCTATACAAGATGTCAGAGAAGGAATTTTGGCGGAAAGACAAATTGAAGGAAGGGAGCATCTAATCATGATATTGGTTGAGGTATAAGACTCGAGTCCTCGTATGTTAACTTTAAGAGTAGTGGATTAGGTTTTGGTGAACCTTGATTGGTTCCCCGCGGTTTTTCTCGGGGAGGGTTTTTCGCGTCAACAAATTGTTTGTATTCATCTTGTTTATTTACATACACACTTGCATTTCTTAACACACAAGCGCAATATGTATTTGTATGTATGATTGATTGAAATCTATTCATCCATAGTTACATTTCGGTTTTGGGATCGCTGTGAGATTGATTGTTTGAGCGAATTAATTGAACAATTAATTAACATCAATTGTCATGGGTGTAAGGGTTTGTGGTGATTAAAAGAGATTTTCACTAATTAATTGATCAATCATTGTGAGAAGAGATAATTATGGTAGATTAGGTTTTAATTAATAATCAATTGTGCTTAAATTGAAAAACCTATTCACCCCTCTCTAGGTATTGTAGTACACTCCATGTGTACAATCGAAAGGGAAGATCCACATCATTTCTCCCCCCTCCTGGAACAAGAGTATTTTTTCATAGAATTGACCAAGAGGGAGATTGTTAGGAAATTGCTCATTGTAATTTGATAATTATGAAAGGTCACATTGTACAATCTTAACTAGATCAATGGCCATGAAGCTACAAAGTAGAAGTCTAAAAGGAAAAAGGAAGATGAAGTCCAAGCTACAAAGTCACATCATAACTTCCCAAGGTTAGGAAAATGTATATGACCTAGAGACCTTAAGTTATCCTCGGTATTTCTTCTTTGGCCACCTAGGTTAATAAAATGCATTTTGGATATTTTTGCACGTGAATATTGAGTTTTTATAGAAAAACTTTTGAAACTTCAAACGTTGTTTCAAAAACTAAGAAATGAGTCTTGGGACGGATCTTGGCCGCCTGATGTTTGCTGGCCTATGGCTTGAGTGGTCTCTTAAATAGTTTAAAAGTAAGACAATGGAGACGGCTTGCTAGCCGCTCGAGCGGCCTTACCATCACTCGTGTTGTCCCTATTCAAATAGTCTAGAATTGTTCCTTTCCTTATTCTAGTAACCACAAGCCTTTCACTGCATGAGCAGTTCATTTGTGTATTTGAGTTTTCTTGTTTTTCAATTAATCTCTATTTGCTAGGCCTATATATATGGGCATGTCTTTTCTAACTAGGATAAGCCTCTATAACCTAAAATTAGCTATATCTAACATCTAGAGAGCTTGGAACAACCCTAGTTATCCTTAAGAATCCAAAGGTCAAAATCTACCCAGATTCATCTCATGACCGTCAAACTTGAAGGGGTGAGAAATCTTGTAGGACCACTAAACCATTTTCAGATTGTGTAGCTCGATTCGCCCTATTGAAGCTAGTACTCAAGACCTTCCGGTAGTGAATATGAAGGGAAGATTCGAGAAAGAAATCGTCTAACCATGGACTTGTTAGAGGTATAAGTCTTTGACCTTGTAATTGACTATAGTGGATTCGATTAGGTGGACTATGGTCTCATAGTTTTTCCCAAGATGGTTTCTATGTTAAATTGGTTTGTGTTTTGGTTGTTGTTTATTGCTTTACTTTACACAACACACACACACACACATACTTGCAATGCCTCACACACCATGTGGTTGATCTTATGCGTGAATGGTTAATTTTATGTCTTGATAAATTTGTTGTTGGTTAAAATTGATGGAAGGTCTTTGAAGGGATAAGAATGGTAGATTTGCATAAAATGAGGGTTGATTATTGAATTGGGTATTCACGCATCTGTACAATCAGTTAAGGATTTGTGCATAAAAATGGGTTAATTGAACTAAAAATGATTAATCAATTGGTAATTGTGATAATTAGGACAATATTTCGCACGAAGGGTGAAATACCTATTCACCATCCCCTCTAAGTGATCTTAGGCTGAACTTCATGTGTATAATCATGCTGAGGACGATCTAAACAAAATTCTCAGAAAAAAACACTCAAGTTCCCATGAGGCTAAGTATCCTAGCAAGAAACAACATCTTTAGCTTTATCTCCTGCTCTACAATCATCACCATCTTCTGCACAATCTATAGGATGGCCTTGAAACTCCTTGGTATTCTTCAAACCATGGCTACCTACCCTATTTTTTCCATTGAACATCCTCCTGGGTCACCCTAGATGACCTCCAATAGTCCCTCAAGTTCTCTATTGTGCTTTCTCGAGGCTCAAGACCCAACCACAATTGTGTCCAACCTTTGCAGAGTAAGGTTGTGCTAGTCATCCATACGCTTCTGCATCTGAGTGAACATGCCCATGATAGAAGACAACTGGGTTGACAGGGATTCAAAAATAATCTCTAGTGGTGGTGTAGTGGAGGTACTCACATGAGTATCAACAGATGCTGGTGGTCTAGGAGTAGCATTATCCTAACTAGTGGGGGGTATATGATCCTCATGTTCTGCCTCATCTCCCTTAGCCTCTACATTGACAAGTTTGAACTCATATCTTGCAAGAGATGCACTCTATTGCACTATTTCCTAACGAATAGGCTTCATCGCGACCTTCTTCTCGTCCAACTTTTATAAGGGGAAAACCTTGTCCTTGCATATACACATGATCTGGTAGCCAAATGGAAGGACTTAAGAAATCCACCCCTCGTCTAAAGCACACCAAATAACCCCAAAGATAAGAACAAGTAAATCTATCCCAACACGTGTCCATATGGTGCATAACAAGTACGGTCGCTGGATAGTGAAATAAAAAATGTGGGACCTTGGGGGTCGATGATGTAGTTCACTGTGTGATTGATCATCCTATAGTCCTTTTTGAGATCTTTTTGGAGGAAATTTTGATGGTTCCAACCATGAGGTTGTGGAGCACCATAGATCTGTTGGAACGGAAGTCTCAAGAATCATTGACAGCGCGTATGTATCAAATATAATTTTTTTTTCGGTAAAACCTTACAAAGCGGAATTAGGGTTTACCTTCGAGATCGCTCTGGAATGATCTCGTCTCAGCACGAACACATAATCTAAAGACAAACGTGGAAGACAGCTCGATAAACCTCACGATCTTCTGTCGTATATCCCTCGACGTCAAAATTTGGATGCAGTGTGGGCTGCAAAGACCTCCGAATTTCTGCTCTTTCTCTCAGCCTCCCTCAAAATGTGAGTAAATCAAGGTGATGCTGATTTAGAGAGTCTAGACGTCTATATATAGGTTACGATAGAAACCCTACCGAGAAATAAGGGTCGGGCTTCCAATGGGCTTAGGATTCCTATGTTCAATCCAGAATAAACATCTTATAGTCCATTAATTATAAGTTAGTCCACTAAAAACTTATTATTGATCTCCTGAGCTTTATCTCAAAATTATATTTCGAGCTCCTTATTATTATATGCTTAATAATCTCCCCACGTTTAAGATTTCAGATATCCATCAATTAAATAAATTACTGATAATTATATTTAATTGACTTCTTTTATTCCTTGAGACCTGACCACTTAACTTATTTGTCATGTCGGATAATTAAATCCACCTGCAGGGTTTGACATGGACAAAACTTATGAGCTTCTTCAAGAGGACATCATCAACCAATTTAAATACCAGGACGTTGTTTCCTCTAATAATTAATTTTCACCATGCAAATAATAACGTCTCCCAATTCACTGAGCTTATTGACTCAATATGAATCTCACTTTTTGATGAATTAAAGTGACAATTATTATATGTATGTGACAATTAAATATCTCATGATTAAGAGCATCAGTAAAAGATAATTACCTCAACATGTGTCTGGTCAATACACAAAGTGTAAAACTCGGGAAATTTGAACTTTTTTCCAAAAAAGGGCAAAATAGTAATTTGCCACTATAATGCGTATTTAAAATACTCATGTTCTAGACCTCGGATGAGGAAACAAAGTTCGCTATTGAATTCGTATCGCGAAATTTAGTCACCTTGTCAAATTTCGTCGAATTCTGAAGTAGTCGGATTTTGCACGTCGTTCGAGGCGACTGCGTGGCGATTCACCCTACGAACGTCCCCATAAATAAGTTTTATAAAATTTTCTTAAAATTAAGTTAAACTGGGATCAAACGAATCGTTTCGGGACGAAATCGGACCCGATTAAGCGAGGGGCACGTGGCGCGACGTGGGCCGAGTATTTAAAACTATAAATAGGGGTAAATATCTAGAAAATCAGATTTTCTTTCCCCTTGTGTTCTTGTTTGGCCGGCCAAGAGAGAGAGAAGAGAGAAAAGAGAGAAAACCTTGATCTTCAAGCTTTCTCCGTCGATTCCCGGAGTTCCGTCGCTCGGATTCCGTCGAGCCAAGAGCTAAAGTCGATCACATCGACGAGGGCTACGCAACCACACCAAGAGCAAGGGATTTCACCGAAGATCCAAAGGAGGAGATTTGGGCGAAATCTAGTCTTGGGCTCGGGAAGTATTCTTGAAGCTTCATTCAGGTGAATTACGCTTCAAGAGGTAGGGTTCTCCCTACTTTGGTGTAATCTTCCCTTAGATGTTGGTAGTTTAAAGGCTTGATATGTTATGCATAGGGATAGACCCTCATGTATAGGTTTATGGTTATGAAAATGGAAAAGTGAGCATAGAAATGGTTTAATCTATTTTCTAGCTTGATTTTGGTGTATGAAGTTACATGTGATTTATTATGTAACTTGGGGAAAATTTGAGGCATGCTTTGTGTTTTTATAAATTGTGCCTAGAAGGTGTTTGATTAAATGCCTTGCTTGAATGGAATGGTTGTTTTGATTTAATTGAAATAACATGTTAAGTTCAACTTGTGAAATCATATGCTATTGATATGATTGGATGTGTTTGTTGATATATGCATATGTTGATATATTAACATTGAAATAAATATGGCATTTATATGCTTAGGATATAAATTTACCATGGATGTGTTGAGATTGTGCATGAGTTGTTCTTGACATATTGAACATCATGTGGTATGCAATGGGACATAGCATTGCATGTGCACGGAAGCATTGCATTACATGGGTGTGTGCATGGTTGATGTCAACACCACACTTGGTGATTGACGGTATGGCTTGGGAAAAGTTGGGTCGAAGACCTAGCTAAGCCGCTTGATTGCATGATAAATTGGGTCGGGATGAGCAAGAAGAGGCATGACGACCTCTCGGGTGAAAGACCCGGTGATTTGGAGGGTGCACTCCGTTGGTATAAGAGTCCATAAAGTGTACGGGTGTGGAAGACCATTGGTATTGAGCCCATGAAGTTTCCGATCCCAAGAATGACCCTAGTTTTGAAAATGTCATTTGATGTAAACATAAATGACGGAATGAAACACTTTGACATTGCATCGTGTAGTAGGAGTCGGAGAGGACTTGGGTTGAATTGCATGAGTGGTTGTCATCTCATTTCATGGCATGGTAGTATTGCATTCCAACTTAGAATGCTTGTTCTTATGAGAAATGGTTGTTTGCAAATGAATGTTGCATGAGCATGAGCATTTAGGGGGAGAGTAGCCCTTGTAGGATTTACTCTACTGGGCGTTGGCTCACCCTATACGGGAAACATTTCAGGTGTGGGGTTTGCACCGGCGGATGACTCACTTGGAGAGCATCAAGCATGAAGGGGGCCGGCTTGTGGCCTTAGTTAGAGTTTTTGTAAAAACTTTTGTATAAATTCCATTTTGATGTGTAAATTATGGAATTAATTGTAATGGAATTTGTATAAGTTATGTATTATATGGAAAATCTCATTAAACATGTGTTGGATGAGTTTTGGGAGGTTTGGAATGGTTTGGAAACGAAAATCAGGTAAAAGGGAAAATTCTGGGCCAGGCGTACCGGTACGCGTACCGGTACGCTAGGGTCCAGAAGGTGTAGCGTACCGGTATGCGTACCGGTACGATCAGGTCCAGAGGTCGCAGCGTACCGGTACGCGTACCGGTACGCTCTCCAAACTTCAGAATTTTTTTTTATTTTCTTTTTCTTTTGCCAAGTTCTTGGGCTATGTTTTCCTCATTCCTAATGTTACAAATGGATAATAAGGGGATACCAATGGTGGTATATTGGATCTCGGATAGGTCAACCAACCGAAAGAAATTGGACTTGTATTTTTCTTTTATCCCGGTAAAGGGAATGTGGTGCCGCGGTATCAGGTTAAGCGACATCCACGGGTATTTCCGCGGGTTGACGGGTTGTCAACGGTTAATACAAGACCCCCGGATTTTGGGGCGTCACAGCTTGGTATCAGAGCCTAGGTATACGATTACCTAGGGCTTGAGGGAAATGGGTTTACACCATTGCATTCCATGTGCATTCATGTTATGTGTTTTATTTGTTACATGATTATGTGCTACATGATTATGTGTTATGTTTAAATTATATACATGGTAAAATGTATATGGAAAAGAGGAACACTAGGGTTAGAAAACATAACCTTGGGGGTTCGGAAAAGGATGAACGGGATAGTTCATTGGTTAAATGTCTACTAGTGTGAGACACTCGCTCTACTAGGGACACGATGAGAGAATTCTCAATGTTTTGAACTTGGTCCCTACATTGGGATACTAAGTTATTGTTTCATGACAATTTAAATTGCATAAAGGACTTGGGTTTAGAGGTTGAGACCTTAGAAGAACCATTGCATGTGAGTTCTCCCCTGGGAGCTAGGGTGAGAATTGATCAGATATGTCGGGGTTGTGAGCTAGAGATCTCAGAGATTCTACTCACCGTGGACCTTCGGGTCATGGACATGTCGGAGTTCGATGTAATCCTGGGAATGGATTGGTTGGCGGCACACCGAGTCGTCATTGATTGTGACCGGAAGCGGGTTACTGCTTACACGACGGATGAGATTTGTTTCATGTTTCAGGGGGATAAGCACGATGCTTTTCCTCAAGCCGTGTACGATTCTAGATGGCACGGACAGTTGATGGGTTGGCTAGCAAGCCTTACCCTGGAGGACGAGGAGAGACAGGAGTTTGGTCTACCTCGGGTTGTGTGTGATTATGAGGATGTTTTTCCGGATGAACTTCCGGGATTACCTCCACATAGGGATGTAGATTTCACTATAGAGTTGCATCCTGGTACATCGCCCATTTCTATGACTCCACATAGGATGGCGCCTGCTGAGTTGCAAGAACTCAAGGTCCAATTGCAGGAATTGTTGGACCGGGGTTTCATTAGACCGAGTACCTCACCTTGGGGCGCTCCGGTGTTATTTGCAAAGAAGAAGGACAAAACCCTTCGACTATGTATAGACTACCGGCAGTTGAATAGGGTTACTATCAAGAATAGGTACCCTTTGCCGAGGATTGATGACTTGTTTGATCAGCTGAGAGGGGCGCGGGTCTACTCCAAGATAGATCTCCGCACCGGTTACCATCAGTTGAGAGTTAGGGAGACAGATATCCCTAAGACGGCATTTCGGACGCGATATTGGCATTTCGAGTTCACAGTGATGCCATTCGGATTGACGAACGCTCCAGCGACATTCATGGATCTCATGCATAGGGTGTTTCAACCCTACCTTGATCAATTTGTTGTAGTCTTTGTTGACGACATCTTGATCTACTCCAAGTCTGAGGAGGAGCATGAGGGTCACTTGAGGATCGTTCTTCAGATCTTGAGAGACCACCAATTGTATGCCAAGTTCAGCAAGTGTGAATTTTGGCTTACTGAGGTGAAATTTTTGGGACATGTGGTGTCGGCTTCGGGTGTATCCGTAGACCCGGAGAAGGTTGAGTCAGTCATGAATTGGGAGAGGCCGAAGTCAGTCTTCGAGATACGTAGTTTCTTGGGATTGGCGGGGTATTACAGGAGGTTCATTGAGGACTTCTCCTGACTAGCTTCACCTATGACTAGGTTGACCCGGAAAGAGGTTAAGTTTGAGTGGAATGATTCTTGCGAGAAGGCATTCCAAGAATTGAAGAGGAGGCTTACTTCAGCTCCTATACTGATCGTCCCAGAAAGGGGACAGAGGTACACAGTGTATTGTGATGCCTCTAAGGACGGACTTGGATGCGTCTTGATGCAGTCCGGGAGAGTGGTAGCTTATGGTTCTCGGCAGTTAAAGAACCACGAGCAGAGTTACCCTACACATGACATGGAGTTGGCAGCCATTGTCTTTGCCTTGAAGGCTTGGCGCCACTACTTATACGGTGAGCAGTTTGAGGTGTTTTCAGACCATAAAAGTCTGAAGTACATTTTTACACAGCGGGACCTCAATATGAGGCAACGCAGGTGGATGGAGTTTTTGGAGGACTATGACTTCACTTTGCATTACCATCCCGGTAAGGCAAATGTGGTAGCTGACGCACTCAGTCAGAAGTCACGGGGAGTCTTGGCTAGTGTGGCTTCCCGAGAGTGGCAGATGCTCGAGACTGTGGGACAGTTCGGGCTATGTCATATGGGACAGACTCAGGGTACTTTGGGAAGTTTGGTGGCTACACCTTCCCTACTGAGCAGGGTTGTTGAGTCTCAGAGTCAGGACACGGAGCTATTGTCCATCCGGGACCGTGTACAGGCAGGTACAGGTGACGAGGGCTGGGCCATTCACTCGGATGGTAGTCTTCGGTATCGAGGAAGGGTTGTGGTTCCTCAGTTGGCGGATCTGAGAGAGGAAATCCTTAGGGAGTTTCATTGCTCCCGTTTCGCGGTTCATCCAGGGGGCACGAAGATGTATCATGATTTTCGTCGCCAATATTATTGGAATGGGATGAAGCGACAGGTTGGCGAATTTGTTAGTAGATGTCTCACTTGTCAGCAAGTAAAGGCTGAACACCAGAGACCAGCAGGGTTACTCCAGCCATTGGAGGTAGCTGAGTGGAAGTGGGAACATATCACGATGGATTTTGTGACTCACTTGCCACAGACATCGCGGGGACATGACGCGGTATGGGTGGTAGTGGACCGGCTTACGAAGTCGGCACACTTTTTGGCTGTGCGGATGACCTTCACACTGGAGGAATTCTGCAGGTTATATATACGGGAGATTGTCCGGTTGCATGGGGTACCCGTGTCTATAGTATCGGATCGGGATCCCAGGTTTACGGCTCATTTTTGGGAGAGTTTCCAACGAGCCATGGGGACACAGCTGATGATGAGCACTGCTTTTCACCCCCAGACGGATGGTCAGTCAGAGAGGACCATCCAGACCTTAGAGGACATGCTGCGGGCATGTGTCCTAGATCTCAAGGGTAGCTGTGAAGATCATTTACCCTTGGTGGAGTTCGCCTATAACAATAGTTATCAGGCGAGCATACAGATGGCACCCTATGAGGCACTATATGGGAGGCCATGTCGATCTCCAGTTTGTTGGACAGAGGTTGGGGAGAGACCTGCTACGGGTCCGGATTTGGTTAGAGACACCTCAGAGAAGGTGGACTTGATACGGAAGCGTCTTCTCACGGCTCAGAGCCGGCAGAAGAGCTACGCCGATAGACGACGGCGACCTCTAGAGTTTGAGGTGGGAGATCATGTCTTCTTGAAGGTTATGCCTAAAATATGAGTGGTCCGGTTTGGTAAGCGGGGGAAACTGTCGTCGAGATACATCGGGTCCTTTGAGGTACTTGAGAGGGTGGGTACAGTTGCTTACCGGTTGGCGTTACCGCCAGATTTATCGAGTGTTCACGCGGTGTTCCATGTCTCTATGCTCCGGAAATACACCCCAGATCCGACTCATGTGGTGGATTGGGGCGAGCTTGTTGTTGATGCGGATGGGACCTTCAAGGAGGGACCGGTGCGTATCATGGATAGCCGGGATCAGGTTTTGCGAGGCAAGACCGTGAGGCTAGTGAAGGTGCTGTGGCAGCACCGGGGAGTGGAAGAGGCGACATGGGAGCGCGAGGACACCGTACGTGCCAATTATCCTTTCCTGTTTGAGGATAGGGGTACGTTTTTATAGTCATTTACTATTACATGACTGTAGCATGTGCATGAGACTGCATGTATGTGTGTGTGTGAATTTCGGGGACGAAATTCTTTTTAAGGGGGGAAGAATGTAAAACCCGGGAAATTTGAACTTTTTCCAAAAAAGGGTAAAATAGTAATTTGCCACTATAATGCATATTTAAAATACTCATGTTCTAGATCTCGGATGAGGAAACGGAGTTCGCTGTTGAATTCGTATCGCGAAATTTAGTCACCTTGTCAAATTTCGTCGAATTCCGAAGTAGTCGGATTTTGCACGTCGTTCGAGGCGACTGCGTGGCGATTCACCCTACGAACGTCCCCATAAATAAGTTTTATAAAATTTCCTTAAAATTAAGTTAAATTTCAAATAAAATTAATTTGAACTTAAACTGGGATTAAACGAATCGTTTCGGGACGAAATCGGACCCGATTAAGCGAGGGGCACGTGGCGCGACGTGGGCCGAGTATTTAAAACTATAAATAGGGGTAAATATCTAGAAAATCAGATTTTCTTTCCCCTTGTGTTCTTGTTTGGCCGGCCAAGAGAGAGAGAAGAGAGAAAAGAGAGAAAACCTTGATCTTCAAGCTTTCTCCGTCGATTCCCAGAGTTCCGTCGCTCGGATTCCGTCGAGCCAAGAGCTAAAGTCGATCACATCGACGAGGGCTACGCAACCACACCAAGAGCAAGGGATTTCACCGAAGATCCAAAGGAGGAGATTTGGGCGAAATCTAGTCTTGGGCTCGGGAAGTATTCTTGAAGCTTCATTCGGGTGAATTACGCTTCAAGAGGTAGAGTTCTCCCTACTTTGGTGTAATCTTCCCTTAGATGTTGGTAGTTTAAAGGCTTGATATGTTATGCATAGGGATAGACCCTCATGTATAGGTTTATGGTTATGAAAATGGAAAAGTGAGCATAGAAATGGTTTAATCTATTTTCTAGCTTGATTTTAGTGTATGAAGTTACATGTGATTTATTATGTAACTTGGGGAAAATTTGAGGCATGCTTTGTGTTTTTATAATTGTGCCTAGAAGGTGTTTGATTAAATGCCTTGCTTGAATGGAATGGTTGTTTTGATTTAATTGAAATAACATGTTAAGTTCAACTTGTGAAATCATATGTTATTGATATGATTGGATGTGTTTGTTGATATATGCATATGTTGATATATTAACATTGAAATGAATATGGCATTTATATGCTTAGGATATAAATTTACCATGGATGTGTTGAGATTGTGCATGCGTTGTTCTTGACATATTGAACATCATGTGGTATGCAATGGGACATAGCATTGCATGTGCACGGAAGCATTGCATTACATGGGTGTGTGCATGGTTGATGTCAACACCACACTTGGTGATTGACGGTATGGCTTTGGAAAAGTTGGGTCGAAGACCTAGCTAAGCCGCTTGATTGCATGATAAATTGGGTCGGGATGAACAAGAAGAGGCATGACGACCTCTCGGGTGAAAGACCCGGTGATTTGGAGGGTGCACTCTGTTGGTATAAGAGTCCATAAAGTGTACGGGTGTGGAAGACCATCGGTATTGAGCCCATGAAGTTTCCGATCCCAAGAATGACCCTAGTTTTGAAAATGTCATTTGATGTAAACATAAATGACGGAATGAAACACTTTGACATTACATCGTGTAGTAGGAGTCGGAGAGGACTCGGGTTGAATTGCATGAGTGGGTGTCATCTCATTTCATGGCATGGTAGTATTGCATTCCAACTTAGAATGCTTGTTCTTATGAGAAATGGTTGTTTGCAAATGAATGTTGCATGAGCATGAGCATTTAGGGGGAGAGTAGCCCTTGTAGGATTTACTCTACTGGGCGTTGGCTCACCCTATACGGGAAACATTTCAGGTGTGGGGTTTGCACCGGCGGATGGCTCACTTGGAGAGCATCAAGCATGAAGGGGGCCGGCTTGTGGCCTTAGTTAGAGTTTTTGTAAAAACTTTTGTATAAATTCCATTTTGATGTGTAAATTATGGAATTAATTGTAATGGAATTTGTATAAGTTATGTATTATATGGAAAATCTCATTAAACATGTGTTGGATGAGTTTTGGGAGGTTTGGAATGGCTTGGAAACGAAAATCAGGTAAAAGGGGAAATTCTGGGCCAGGCGTACCGGTACGCTAGGGTCCAGAAGGTGTAGCGTACCGGTACGCGTACCGGTACGATCAGGTCCAGAGGTCGTAGCGTACCGGTACGCGTACCGGTACGCTCTCCAAACTTCAGAATTTTTTTTTATTTTCTTTTTCTTTTGCCAAGTTCTTGGGCTATGTTTTCCTCCCTCCTAATGTTACAAATGGATAATAAGGGGATACCAATGGTGGTATATTGGATCTCGGATATGTCAACCAACCGAAAGAAATTGGACTTGTATTTTTCTTTTATCCCGGTAAAGGGAATGTGGTGCCGCGGTATCGGGTTAAGCGACATCCACGGATATTTCCGCGGGTTGACGGGTTGTCAACGGTTAATACAGGACCCCCGGATTTTGGGGCGTCACACAAAGTGTACTAGTGCAATAATCTGAGACATCAAACAGTCTCCTATAGTCAAGACAGACTATGCCAGAATATTACACTCCAATCATACTGATGGTGTGTCCAATTCCATCTAGGATTGTGAACCTATATTCATATTGTACAAGGATCCGATAATTTGGTCTTCTGTGCATAAGTCGAACTCTACACACCAGATTATCTACAATATAAAATATAAGACACACATGCATACCATATATCAAATATAATGCAAACATTTTGTCCACATAGATTCTCAATAAAATGGAAAAACCAAACTTCTAATAAAACGAGTTTCACTGCAACATCTGCAATAGGGGAATTTCTAATATAGGTCCATGCTGAAAGATATGATCGGAAACCTAGGTAGTCTTAAAGTGGTGGCTATCAACTCAGTGGAGAATACAAACTAAATCCCACGCACATAAATGGTGAAGTGCTCAACATTGACATATGTACCTCAAATATGTACCTCAAATGTGTACATAAAACTCCCATACTACTTTGTAATTTGCACGCTCAGGGGGCAGAAAAACTGACTTGTCAATCCAAGACCTATGAAAATTGTGAGGGATAGGAATGTTCCTTAACCTTGTAAGGACGACTGCTTACTCCACGCTCACGGGGATTAAAGCATACTCCTCTATCTCTCTCTATCTCTATCTCTCTCTCTCTCTTCTCTCTCGATATTCATGTGTCTGAAAGCAGTTCATCTCATAAAAAGTTATAAACTTGGCTCGTTTCTCAAACCAATTGGTGAAAATGTGTCCAACTATGCAAGGAATGTAGATCTAAAGTCATAACATGAGAAACAACACTTTATGAGGAGTTATAGAGTTTGGGTATGTGATCGTGGAGAGGTGTTTTAGTTTTGAAGAATTTTGAAATGAGTTAGAAAGACTAAAAACCTATTTAAAAAGAACAGCCCAATAGTTTTTTAACAGACACCACTCCAACCATCTTTAGATTGCTCTTCCGGTCCTTGATGCTTGGCTGTCCAACTTGCTTTTCAAATGCTAGCTTCCCTCCTGACCTCTCTATTCCACCTCTCTCAACTCTCAACCCAAATGCCTCTAAAACATGTATGAATGCATGAATATGATTGAATTGAATTTCGAACACATGCGTGGATAAAATTAAGAAAAACATTAGTGCATTTTTCAAAATTTGAAAATTAAACACAAGTCATTAATTATGCAAATATCACCTATTCTTAAACTAACAAATTCATCCTCCTTTCATCATCTCATATATTACTCTAAGGCATTTTCACAAATACAGAACTTTGCACTTATACATCATTAGAGCAATTTCCTAAACAAATTTTAATTTTTATGATTACTTACACGGGTTAAAATTTTGCATCTTTTTGATCGACCCATGTGTTGAGTATGTGAAACAAAATTCCAACCCAATTAGGAATCCATCTAAATCAAGACTTTAATGTAGCTCTACATAAGTTCCTAATGCATCATCTAAGTGAAAGTATAACTAGTTAGTGAGTGTCCTATTTGAAATTTTATTTTCTTTATTTTTGTTTTTTATTTTGGGGCATTCCCTCTATTTGTTTCATCCCTTCTACTCATTTTATGGCCTCAATAAGCATGATTGTGGAGTTCGTACTTTACATTATGGTAGTTTTACAGCTATAACGTTTACATGATTGAGCAATTACATTTATCACATAGTACTCCCAACCATCAAATGCTATTGATTTTAGCCATTCTTTTTATGCCTCACATTTTGTGGTTGGCCGCATTGTACTCTTTTCACACTTTTGTCCCTTTGAACATCTTTTCAAGGGATATGGTGTTTTACTAACCTTTGAGCTATGCGTTCATCTATCACCAACATCTAGAGTCATTTAAGGCCATTAAAATTAACAATAGCAAGACTCTAGATAAATGAAGGTGATTGGATATTCGTGCAATAGATTTTATGGATTTAACAAAGATTAACACTATTTAAACATGTATAGGTTAAAGAGACTTAGTTTACGCATAATGCTAGAAGACTTACAAGTACTAGTGCTCTATCCCTAATATAACTTTAATAATGCACTCAACTTTAATTTGCTGATGAACAAGTTAAAATTCGAATCAAAGTATGAATACCATGATTAACAACAACAATTTTTTTCCCATTTTTCATTTTTCAATATTTTTGTATTTTTTATATAATATAAAAATAGGAAATGCGTGCAAGGGAAATGCAATAAACAAAGGAAAATGTAATAAAGGGTAAATCCTAGAAAAAATATCTAAACTACACGTCAAAAATTTTGTTGGATTTTCTTCTATTTCATTTTTTATTGTGTGAAATATAACTAAGAAACAATGACAATCACACAATGTGCATCTAGGCAAATACTCTCACCTTACCTATCTGTTAGACATATCATCTACCTTAGTTGATCCGGGGACAACCAACGTAGCCGATGGGGTGAGCCTCTCATAGTCCTCTCTCCCAACCCATATTTGTTTTACATCCCATGTCTTCCAATTACTAGGATAAGCAATGCGTGGAGCACAAAGTTTCTTCTTTCTAGGTGTGTCCAAGCAATGTGTAACGTCCCAAATACCACCCTGGACAGCATTACATTCTAAAACCATTTATACCATGAGAGCAACTAATATAAATCCATAAATAACCGGAGGTCCTTAATATAACAAAATTTGGGCAGAGTCTCCTTTGTTCGGGGAGCTCTACCCAAAACACAATCTGTGCAATTATACTACATTGACCACACCGGGTCCATTGATTCATAATAATACTTACATCATTATCCAAAAGAATATGCCAAACAATGGCATCTACATCCCAAAAGAATTAAATTACACTTGGCAGCGGAAACATAAAAATAATGTTAGACTTTACATTGCCTCAAAAGGAACTTCCTAGTTTATCACAAAAGAAAATAAAACACTAAGCGTCTCCCTTGGGATCTACGTTCCCTTCTATGGGAGCTTCCCAATGTCCCGGCTCGTCAGTTCCGAGCTCCTCCTCTAGACAAAGACCTGAAATATGTTGTTTGTAGGGGGTGAGCACTAAGCTCTGTAGCAACATTCCTCCCAAACTCGAACAAGGTTTATAAAAGCATATAAAATGGCCGGTCTCATTTCACAAATAGCATATATAATCTTTGAAGTAAGACAGAGACATTTTAGAATGGATCTCAAGTTAAGTAGCAATAGTAATAGAAATGAACAATAACAACCAAGTTCCAATAAACATCCATTTCCAAAATATAAACCATTTCCCACACATGATATAAGATTGTCTTCCCCGGCATGAGCATCCTTACAAGGAACCTCTCACCCTCAAGGTTTGGTTTCTCAAGCATCCTTACAAGGAACCTCTTGAGAAAATCACATACTGTCCTCTTTTGGCATGAGCATCCTTACAAGGAACCTCTCACCCTCAAGGCTTGGTTTCTCAAGCATCCTTACAAGGAACCTCTTGAGAAGGAATGAACATCCTTACAAGGAACCTCTCACTCATGTTTGTCCAAACAACCATACAAGAATACAATACCAACTATTCTCTCAAATACCCAACAATTCCACAAGTCTCCTATTTACAAGCAATTTCCAAGAAAAATCTCCAATTCTTACAAGTGATATCTTCAAATAGGACAATTTAAAGAGAAACATGCAAGAGATCATTATCAATATCGTTATATTACCCACACACAGCTCTAGAGTTTTCAACACCAAGATTTAGTGAATATTGAGAGAGAAATCCCCATTTCCTAAAAAACTAGGGTTTTTATGGTTCTCTCACCAATACTTTACTCAAAACATGATAAATGTTGCAAGAATATTAAGAAACAAGTAACCCATAGCAAATACATATGATTAAGAGTCAAAACATACATATAAATTAACCCTACCATCAATGAACAGGAATGGAAGAAAACCCCTACCTTGGTGTTCTTGAAATCTAGGGCTTTGAATCTTGAATCACCCTTAAATCTTGTGTTTTTCCCCTTTGATCTTGATTTTCTCTCTTCCTTTCTTTCTCTCCTAGGGTTCTAAAGTGTTTAGGGTGAGAGTGGAGTGAAGAATGGGGCAAATGAGGGCTTGAGGTGGTGTTTTAAACCCAAAAATCCCGACTTTTTAACTGTTCGGCGAGTGTCAGAGAAAGCATACCGGTACGCGGTACCGGTACGGTTTGACTGACAAATTTTTGCTCTGACTTGCAGTGCAGTTTTGACCCATTTAGAGGTCGAATTGGAAAATTTTCATGAGACACACTTTTGTAGCCCTAGATGTCTAATATCTACTGTCCAACTTTCAGATCCATTGGAGATTAAGATAAAAAGTTATGACCTAAATACTAGAAGGTGTCCCAACTCCTTTTTACCCAAATTCTCTCTAAGTGTGTTTTCACTCCGGAATACTTCCTAGCTTCCAATACACCCCATATTACCTCTCCCAATGTTTTTCGACCTTCCGGATTCAATGGAGAACTTATTTTGACCTAAAAATATTTAGAAACTTCCATAATCCCTCTTCTCAAGTTTACACACCTTCGAAACTTAAACTTCCCAATCCATTTGTCTCCCTAGTATTTATTCCTACTATTACAATCTATTTAGTTTATTCTTACATCATTGCTTTTATTAGAATTACTAGAAAATTATATTACTATATTAATCTAAACATGTGGGGGTTTACACAATGCGTGAACTAACTTTCTTTCTAGGCTTGTAGGTTAAAAAAATGGAAAATGAATTTTTTGTCTCACAATCTAAATATGCAAGAGACCTAGTTAAGAAGTTTAAGTTAGAGTCAGCCAAGCACTTATATACTCTGATAAGTACTAGCAACAAGTTGAGTAAAGACACTTGCCTGCAAATATGTTGATCACACAGTGTATCATAGCATAATAGGTAGCTTACTCTATCTCACTGTGAGTCGACCAGGCATTGCCTTTAGTGTTAGTGTATGTGCACGATAACAGTCCTGCCCCAAGGAGTCACACTTGCTTGCAGTAAAATGCATCATTCGTTACATAAGTGACACTTTAGGATATGGTATTTTGTATACCTTTGAGACTAATGCCGAGATTGCTAGCTATTATGATTCCGATTAGACAAGGAATGTAGATGATCGTAAGAGCATTTTCAGGGGGTGTTTTTACATTGGAAACAACTTGGTATCTTGGCAAAGTAAGAAAAAAAACTCTATATCACTTTTTACTATCGAGGCTGAGTATATTACAACAGAGAGTTGTTGCACGCAGTTTCTTTGGTTAAAGCAAATGCTTTTTGACTATGGGATATCTCGTGGTACCTTGACTATGTATTGTGATAATTCTGGTGCCTTAAACATCTCCAAGAATTTCGTTCAACACTCTAGGTCTAAGCACATTGATATACGTCACCACTTCATTCGTGCGCTTGTCAAGAACAAGGTGATATCATTAAAATATGTCCAAACTCAAGATCAATTAGTTGATCTTCTCACAAAACCCTTGGATGCACCTAGATTTGAGAGTCTTAGGAAATCTATAGGTATTTGTACACTTGAGCGAGTGCTTGAGGAATTTAGCTCTAGGAGCATTAATTAAACATAATGCAATAGAGACTAATTCATGTATGTATATATTTTTCTTTGTTTATTTTGATTTGTTTTCTATATGAAAAAAAAATTCAAAAACAATAGAAATTTGAAAAACCCAAAAACAAGAGAAATTGTAAAAATCTAAAAATAGTTTTGATGTCAAATTTGACATTCGTTTTTAGGATTTATGATAATAACTTTATTTTTTTTTTATTTGCATATTTATTTATATTTCTCTTTTTATTTTTTTATTTGAAAAAATACAGAAACTTTAGAAAAGAAAATAAAAAAATTTTGTTTGTTTATTTTTATGTGTTATTGATCATGTTAATTCACAGTTTGGTTTGCATCATAATGATTCCACTTTTAAATCAAAATTAAAATGTGCATTGCTATGAGTCATATTAGGGGATAGAGAACTTAGTAGCATAAATCTTAGTGATTGATTCATGAGTCAAAGTCTCTTTCACCCTAGCGTGGTTGGATAGTGTTTACATTTAAAAAATTCAAAACCAAGTACATGCACTCCCTTAAAAGATGTCGAAGGCCAATTGTGTGAAAAGAGCCCAATATGGTCAATCATTAAAAGGTAATGCATAACTAAATGGCTAAAAACCATTGCAGTTGAATTATTGGTTATATGTAAATCTCATAGAGCTCATGCTAAACATGTTTAGAAGCATATTGTTAAATTACAGAATTCACAATCGTGTTAATTGAAGTCATAGAGAAGAAGAGATAAAAGAAATGAGGAGTTGTCTAAAAATAAAAGTCATTAGGATAATCACTAACCGGTCATGAATTCACTTAGATGATGCATTAGGATTTCATGTTAAGCTTGTTAATAATTTGAATTAAGTGGAATACTAATTGTATTGGAGTTTGGTTTCACACACGCTACACTAGAATTAGTCCAAGTTGAACAAAATTTGAACACGTGTGAGTGAAATTGAACAAAGCGAGGAAACATTGCTCTAGGATGCATGAAATTGAATTCTATATTTCTTAGTATGCCTTAGAGTAATATAATGAGATGATGAAATTTGGATGGAGATATTATAATGTGAACTTATGTAATTTTAATGATTAATAACATAGTGCATTTACATGATAAATTGAAAATTGCATTATATTTTGTTCCAATTTCATCCATGCATGTGCATTTAGTTGCATTAAGATTGTATATACATCCATGCATGAGTTTTAGGTTGTAGAAGTAGTTGAGAGTCATTGCAAAAGTGATTGACTTCCTTAGGCCATCCAACCATTACTTTTGATGTATTGAACTACTAAGAAAGAAGAAGGAGTCCGAGTCACCCCGATTTGGGCTTTTGGATGACATGCAACCACTTGAGCAGTTTTAGAGACTTTAGTTTAGGTCATATGGGACTTTAAGTGTTTATTATTCATTCGTGGTCTGTACTAAAATACTCTATTTTTTTATTCACTTTTCTATTTTATTGACTTTTTATTTGTTTGCTTTAGTTTTCATTTGTTGTGACAATACTCTTGGTCCTATTTATTGTTGCTTTATCATATTAGACTTTGAGTTATATGTCTTGTTTTTCCTTTGCTTACTTTACATGCATGATTTAGATAGTTGATATGTGTTTATACCTTCTTGTTATACCATGATTCTATGCCATGCTTGGGTTGACATTTATAACAAATAAGGAAAAAATATATTGGGTAACTTGATTATGTATCGTACTTGTCATATGTTGTCATTGGGTTGACATTTGTGACAAAAAAGGAGAGAATATTCTAAGTACTTATGAGAGGAATCGGAAAGATTTACTCTTGACTCGTCTAGGTATGCTGCATGTGAAAATAGTAAGGGGAAGTTTGTTCTAATACTCAGGGGGAGTACATTTACAACCTTGGAATGAAGTCACATATTTTACACTTGTTTTTATTTTTCATTTGTTATTTTACTTGTGGACACCAACTAGGGAGGATAACTTGATTTGTTTGACGTTGCTATATCAATAAGTTCTCAAGCATATGGGGAAAATTAGTTCTGAACGTGTTACATATTTACACTTGCATGATGTATACGTAAATATGCCTGATGCTTAATTGGTTTCAACCATACCTGTAATTGTGTTATTTAATTCCATAACATATAATGCTCTTCACAAGGTTTTGGTTTGAGTGGTGATGTGTAGGGCTATAATCTTCAAGCAATATTATATGATCAAGATCTTGTACTAAAATAGAGATTTAGCACGTGTGCATGAGTGTTGAGATGATATTTACAATTCATTTTGTTCACTGATTTGTGGGTTATAATCTTAATTTATTACTTATGTATTTTGTCACAAAATTGCCAAAGGGGGAGATTGTTAGATATGTGTTTGTAATTGACTAATTTTGTAGAGTCCATTGTAAATCGCAACCTATTCCATGGTCATGATGCTATAAATATCACACTCTGGTTGCACCTTCAACTTAGGACAAAGGTAATGTCCTAGATACCTAAAATGATTCCTTGGTTTAATAGACTTAAGAGGATTAGAGTTAAAATGGAATTAGGGATTAATCCTTGTATGCCTCTTAGGTGTTTTTAAATGAAAAGATTTTATAAACCATTTGTATTTTGAAAGTATAGTTTGAGCCATTAGCGAACCCCTCTTGAGCAACACCTTTTAGTTCTCAAGAGGACAAGTTTTTTTTCTAAGTTTTAGGCTTAAAAAACCAGGGACCATCCTATGCTTGCTAACCTTCGCTAGAGCGGTCTCTTTATGAATTAGGAAAGAAAAGGAGAAAAAGGCAAAATGGAGGAGAATAGGGTTCACTCTATGAGCTCAGTCAAGCGGTCCTTGACCTTGCTTGAGTGGTCTCATGGTTGCTTGAGCGGTCTATTATCCTTGGTTAGGTTTGAAACATGATTTTGATTCTCGAGACCACTGCCCTATGACCACCCTCCCACCGATTGAGAGATCGTTCATAAATTTGAGTTTTCTTGTTGACCAAGATTATCCTTATTTCGAACCTATAAATAGGGAGTGCCTT
Source organism: Ilex aquifolium (assembly GCA_951799425.1). Classification (NCBI taxonomy): domain Eukaryota; kingdom Viridiplantae; phylum Streptophyta; class Magnoliopsida; order Aquifoliales; family Aquifoliaceae; genus Ilex; species Ilex aquifolium. The sequence continues at coordinate 25,016,430 of OX637396.1, read as the reverse complement.
TTTTGTCGGCTAGGGTAAGCATGACTTGATCTTAATCGTACTACTAAGTATAAGTGGTCAAGTTGTAATATTACTCGGTTAAGTCCGAGGTCGAATCCTCAAGGAGTTATCTGTTAGAAATTTGATACAAAAAATAGTGAAATTACTGTGTGCATAGTGTGCATTACAAGAACTTGTGGCGTGAGTTTAAAACTGATAAATAAGCACTTACAATAAAATTTGGTTACAATAATCGAAAAAGACTACTCTTTATAGTTCAGGGATCCAACATGCATTCTGATGCTTGAGATTATGAAAATACCACCTTACAACATTAAATTCCAACGTTAATGTTAAGTTAATCGGTAGGTCTGATATATATGTTGAACCATACCACAACAATTGTTTAAGTTAGCTGAAAGGTCGATACACCATACAACAACCAAATAACCTTAGTAAACTTGAAGGTAAACTATTCAAAAGGTTTATGATTCAGTGAAGACGGAGTTCCGATTATGCATTGAATCAAAAGCATTGACTATGACAAGATTTAACTCATCTATAACCAATCTCCCAACTGTTATATAAATCCCAACTACGTGCATAATTGTATCATGCTTGAAGTACATAATAAAGTAGATGAAATGGTCATAAACTATAAGTCTAGTTCGGTATTCGTAACCATGAGCAGAACCTAAGTTATAGTAATACAATATACCAAACATAAATGTAAACCATACATCATTTAAGGACGGTATAAACATTAAAGCATAAATAAAACATCAGCATTTCCATTACTCAAGCAATATTACACACGTCTTCACCCTCCACCAAAGAGTACAAAAAGACTACTCACTCCTCACTGCTATAGACGAGCAAGAAGAGTAAAGAAATCTCATTCCTTCTAGTGAGGCGAAAGCAAAGAAAAAATGTAAAAGAATCCTACCCCGAGGAATAATTAAAACACCCCCACTCTTCACCACCAAACTAGGGTGGAAAAGTGAGAGAGATTCAACCCTCCAAGTAGAAAGGAAAGATAAGAAATGTAGAAGAAGAGATTTGTCTTATGAGTGTTAAGGGTAGGGTAATTTCTTCCTAGAGTCTTGCCTTCGGAGGTGGAAGAAAACTTTTCCAATTGTCTCCCAAACATGCCTATTTATAGGCCTTCCAAGCTGCTCTAAGTCGGTTTAAATCAATTGGCCAATAGGATCATTTTTTGCATCATCCAATCAATGGGAGAAGACTTTGGAGTTGAGGCGGTTAAGAGTACCGTCTGGACGGTGACCTTTTGACTTTGAACCATTGTTGGGATGGTGTTTGTACCATCCAGACCCTAGTAAGTTAATGATTTCCTCCTTTGTTTTTCTTTTTGCACTTTAATCCCCAATTCTCTATAATTGCATACACAACCCTACAAAATAAATTTTTCACACATTAGGCATAAAACTATTTATGTCAATTATTTTAGACCAATTAACGCACATGATTAACCCTAAACCTTAATTCATTTTCCTAATTTCTAGGGTAATCAAAGCATCTTGTAAGCCTTTTAAGAGTAAAAACTAATCTTCTACCTAGAGAGCTTCTACCACAATCCTAGATCTCTAAGACCCAAGGCTACCTTCAAAGAGATTCTACCTAACCTCACAACTTGCTGTGAAGGTCTTGAATGGTTTGTACCAAACCCATTGGTGTGTGCATACTGGTTATCATTGGCGTACTCATGATTGCTCGAGACTCAGAGGATCCTTTGCGGAGTTGAATCTAAGTGAAGCTACACATAACGTCGAAGGAGGCCCTTTGGCGGAAAGACATATTGAAGGAAATGAGCATCTAACCATGATATTAGTTGAGGTATAAGACTCAAGTTCTTGTATGTTGACTTTGGAGTAGTGAATTAAGTTTTGGTGAACCGGTAGAGGTTCCCCGTTATTTTTCTTGAAGAGGGTTTTTTCGCGTCAACAAATAACTTGTGTTCTTTATTGTTTATGATTATACACTTATGATTGTTTGCACACACGCGCACTATGTGTTTTGCAATTGAAGAACAAACAGGAACCATGTGTTTGAGATTTTGATTGTTTATTATCCAAATCATTCATAGTGGTTTTTTGTAAAACCCTGGCAAATTTGAACTTTTTCTTAAAAAGGGCAAAATGGTCATTTGCCATCCTAATGCTTATTTGAAACTCATACTCTAGACCTCGGATGAGGAAACGGAGTTCGCCATTGGATTCGTATCGCGGAATCTAGTCACCATGTCAAATTTCGTCGAATTCTGAGATAGTCGGATTTTTGCACGTCGTTCGAGACGACTGCGTGGCGAGTGACATTTTAAAGGTCCCCAATAATGTATTTTATAAAATTTCCTTCAAATTAAGTTAAAGTTCAAATAAAATTAATTTGAACTTAATTCGAGGTATAATGAATCGTTTCGGGACGAAAAAAGGACCCGAAAGTCGAAAATATGCGGTGCGATGTGGACCGCACATTTTTTTGCCTATAAATATGCTCTTAAATCAGCTTTTTGACACAAAATATCAGCTGAACTCAGCCTTGTTCAGCCGCCCAAAGAGAGGAAGAGAAAAGAGATTTTCTTCAACCTTCCCGCTCCGATTCCGGGAGTTCCGTCGGTCGGAATCCGTTGATCCAAGAGGCAAAGTTCATCTCCTCGTCGAGGGATACGCGTACGTACCAAAAATAAGAGATTTCACCGAAGATTCAAAAGTGAAAATTTGGGAAGTCAAGAGTTTTTGAGTTGTTTTGGTGTTATAGGAGTTTTCTACACTCCTATTGAGGTAGGGTTTCTCCTACTTGGGTTGATTTCTAACCTAAATGTCCATAGGAATGGTTGGATGTATGTGTTATATATATATCTATCAATTGCCTATTAATATGGAAATGGGAAAGTGAGCTTAGAAATGGGTTAGGCCAACTTCTAGCTTGACTTTGATGCATGGGGGTTACTTGGGCATTTTCTTGTAACTATGTGAAATTGTGGGCATGATATGTGTTTAACATGAAGGTGCCTTGACGGTGTTGATTAAATGCCTTGAATGATGATATTTAATGTTGTGTGGCAATATTATGTGATTACATAATTGATGCATGTAAGGTGTTTGATAAAATGCCTTGAATGTGAAAAGTTTTAGCTTAAGGAAATTGAAATGACATGCTTGAGTTGAGTTAGGTGATAATTTGTGAAAATCATATGCTTATTGATATATTGAGCATGATGATGATATATGGAAGTTATGTGTATATGACATACATTTCCATGGGATATGATGATAAGTGTTATATGTTGCTCATGTGGCATTCATTACATGGGACATGACATGGATAAGCAATGGTTCATTACATTGCATTTGCACGGAACATCTCATCACATGGGTGTGTGCATGGTTGTCGTCAATACCACACTTGGTGATTGACGGAAGGCTTGGGAAAGTTGGGTCGAAGGCCTAGCTAAGCCGCTTGGTTTCATGATAAATTGGGTCGGGATTAGCAAGAAGGGCTCGAATATCCCTCGGGTGAAAGACTCGTTGATAGGATTCGCACTCCGTTGGTGTAAAAGGTCATAAAGTGTGTCGGTATACGCGGAACCGTGGGTTGAAGTCCTGAAATTCCGTGTCGGTTGGGTGCCGTTGGTGTAAGTCCATGAATGCTCACCCCAAGAAAGACCCTAGTTTTGTAAAATGTCATTGATGTGTAACATAAATGATGGATTCACACATTGGCACTTGCGTGTGTTGGGGAGCCGGGAAGGGCTCGAATTGAGTGCATGAATGAGTCTCACCTCGTTGCATGACATGTCATAAGAAATTCCATATCTGAGTTGCATAAACATGATTAGAATTGTTGTGGATAATTGAGTATTGCATATGAGCATTCCATGTGCATCTAGGTGGGGAGTAGTCTCTGTAGGAGTTTTTCTACTGGGCGTTGGCTCACCCTATACGGGAAACATTTCAGGTGGGAGAGATACACGGGCGGATGGCTCCATGTTGGACCCACATGTTTGAAGAAAGCCGTATGAGGCTTTATTTTGTGTTATTGTAAAACACTTGTGAAAAATTATGTTTTTGGACATGTAGTCTTTTACAAATAACTGTATTAGAATGTATATGGATTGTTGTTAAAATAACCTTGCATGTTTTGATATAAGTATGGGTAATTGGACCCGGTGTGGCCAATATTTACTTATAAGTGGACCCGGTGCGGTCATTGCTTTATATTGGACCTCGGATGGGTCATTTGAATATATACTGCACAGGTTGTGTTTTGGGTAGAGCTCCCCGTACAAAGGAGACTCTGCCCGAATTTCGTTAAAAATTAAGGACCCCGGAAAATGGGGCATAACGGTGAGATATCGAATTACTCGGTATCTACGGGTATTCCGCAGGTTGATGGGTAATCAACGGACCCCCGGATTTTGGGGTGTCACATTTTTATTGGTTATGATTGCCTTAGATGGGATCACTGCGAGAAATTGAGTGTTCAACGTTAAATTGAGAAATCCATAATGTCAATCTTCATGTTTTTTATGGTTGTTCTTGTGTAAAAATGGGTCTCCATTTTAATTGTTAAATTAATTGAGAAAAGATAATTGTGGTAGAATTAGGTTAAACATTGGTGTTTGTCCAATCGTTAAAATTAAAATTAATCTAATCACCCTTCCCCCCTCTATGTAGTGTCTTAATCTTACGCGTATAATCGTGATGGACGATTCATTCTGCATAGCATATTTTCCTTACAGAGGGTGGTGTTAGTGACAAACAAAGGTTTAGGTTACACTAATGATTACACCACCAACACTCTTTACAAGACTGTGTATGTGAAGCGTGTTGCAAATCCATCACCCCCACAAGTGAACGATAGTCCCTCTAAGGATAAAATTGGTAACAATGGTATGAATTTAAAGAATTCGGTTATTAAGGACCCTATGACACACAACTAGTATGTTTCACTTGTGGAGAGCATGGTCATTATAGCACACATTGCACGCATAATAGGAAAGTCATGACCAAAAAGATAATCAACCTAGCTAACCAATCCAACGCTTTAAATGATCAAGTGGTAAATCTTGCAAAGCTTATAAGTAGGTCTAGTGAGAACAAGTCTAGGACTGTCTCACCTCCAAAAGGCTAACTAGCTAGGATGAATAATGTTTCTTCTACTTCCAAAGTTAAAAATGATTTAGAAACTTCCGGAGAGAAGAGAGTCATCCATTCCCCATGGTAATCTGAGAGATTGGAAGGAAAAGTAAGTTTGGTTATAGATTGAGGACCTTAAGAAACTCACTGCCTCAACCAAATTAGAAGTCCCAAGAGCTACCAATGAGGTTGAATCACCTACAAAGTAGTTAAGGTGAGAGTGTGGACCTAGGTTCATACTCATGCATTGCATCATACATCCTAGGTTCATGCATTGTAAATACTTTTCTTTGTTTACTTTATTTGGCTTTTCACACATGACAAAAAAAAAAATTTTAAGCAGAAAATCCAAAAAGAGTTTTGATGTCTAGTCAGACATCTTTTTAGGATTTATTGGTAGTTGCTTTATTTTTTCTTTGTTATTGCATGTAATGTATATTTTTTATTTTTAGGGTATTTTTGAAAAATAAAAAAATATTAGAAAAGGAAAAATCAAAAAGATTTTTATTTGTTATTTTTGTGGGGTTTCCTAATAGTGTCAGAGTTTAGTTTCACACACGTTACACATGAATTGATCAAAGATACAAAATTGAACACATGTGAGTGAAATTGAACTAAGTGAGAAGAAATTATTCTAGGATGCATGTAAATTGAGTTCTCAATTTCTTTAATATGCCTTAGTGTAAGGTGTGAAGATGATAAAATAAGGATGGATTTGCGGTAATTTGGATTTGTGTGATTTTCATAATTAATGAGCCTGTGATTTTCATGTATCAAATCCATTTTTGAGCAACATGCAGTAGTGTTGAATAGATCAATTTTTGCTGGGTTTTCTAGCTTAAAAACTAGTAGGGATTACCCTCGGCTCACTGGCCTTTGGCTAGAGCTGTCTCTAAACACTTTGGGGGACTAAACTAGAGAACCAGTAGAGACGATTGTCTAGGCCGATCTCTGAGCAGTCTGGGAGATGGTTTGAGGGATCTTGAGAAGGCTCAAGCGATCTACTCTCTGGAGGTCTAGAATGACTTATTTTTCTTTTCAGAAACCACCGCCCTCTCATGGATCGAGCGGTCAGTCACGAATATGAGTTTTCTTGGGCTCCAATTAAACTTTATTTTTTAGGGTTATATATAGGAAGGGGTTATAGTTTTCACTTAGGATAAGCCTCTATGAGCTAGAAAATACCAAAAAATTTGTAGAGTTTCAAGAACAACTCTAGATCCCTAAGTGTCAAAGGCCAAACCATATTGATTCTTCCAATTCAACTTCACACATTAGAGAAGAAGATTTAGCTTAGTGATCTACCATAAACCCATAGTAGTGTGCATAAGGAGAATCTTGGGTGCATCCTAGAAGATTGCTTGAGGGGCTTAGAAGGTTCATTGCGGTGAGCGCGTCCAAGTAAAACTACTCTTAACTTCGTGGGTAATATCTGGAGGAGAGATTTACAACAGACAGGTGTATCTAACCATGAGGAATGGTTGAGCCATAAGATTCGAGTACTTGTAAATTGACCATGAGTTTAGTGGATTAGGCTCCAGATGAACTAGGTATCGGGTCCGTAGTTTTTTCAAAGGAGGGTTACGACTTCAACAAATTGCTTTTGTTGTGGATGACTTTTACTGCTTTAGTTTTCATACACTTGCAATAACACACAAGCGCACAATGTGTTCGATGGAATGCTTGTTTAGATTTTCTATTTGTCATATTCATCGATTTGGTGTAGTTGGTGGAATTGAGCTTATTGGAAGGATTTGATTGATTGATTGAAGTGTTGGACTTGTTGTAGACATACACACATTGCATTCCTTCATTCATAAGAGGTGGTTCTTGAGAATAAAAAGTGGTTCACACAATTAATTGACAAATTAATTGATAATTGGGATCATTTAGGTTTCAAAATTGGCAGTTGTCCAATTTAATTTTAATAAACCTCTTCACCTCTCCCTCTAGGCTGTGTTTAGTAATTCCACTTGTATAATGGTGAGGATAGATCCACTAGAATCTTCCCCTCTCCCAATTAGTATCATACATCTTCAAATACATCGATTTTTCTTACCCTTCCTATAAATCCCGCGAAAATTAATCATAAACATCACATCATGAGAAATTGGTGATCCTCAACACTTCTTCAGCAATAAAAAGTTGTGGTATTCTACCGAGGAAGGTAAAAGCTTACACAATTCAATAACCTCTTAAAAATTGGTGCTCCCATGCCATTGAATTTCTTCAAAACTGGACTCGTCAGTCAGGCATCAATCCTTCTTCTTTGTTTGTAGCTACGGCCAAATGTTAGACGCGAAATTGCATCTCTTGACAAAATTTGAAGCTAAGGCCAGAATGAAGAAAAACAAAAAAGATTGTGTTTATTAGTCCTGTAAAAAAATTGAATAAAAATTACAAGCCGTAATTTATTACATGAAATGGCATTAATATCTGGATCAAAAAATATTTTCTCCAATAAAAAGATTAAATAATTTACTATAATTTTTAGCCAAGATCCAAAGTGAAGGGATCAGAAAATATAGAAGGATTAAAGAGGATTCTAAATTTTTTGTATCATAGGGGTCCATCCCTAATATAAATATAAGGTGATAAATATTGACAAGACAATGAAATAATAGCAAAGTGATAAATAAGAATGACTTTATGGGAAGTTGTAACCATCACCAAATGTAGTACATTTGTTCGTAGTACTGATAGTAATCTAAATCCTGACAATCCAAAGTGATGAAATAGTGGAAGATCTGCATCATAGTGCTTGAATTGACATTAAATATGATCCCCCTTTAGTCAAAATTTCTAAACTAGGTATTTCATCTTCTCCAAATTGGCATGTCAAATCAAACGTTGAGTTGTTTTACAATTGGCTGGAGAGTTGTCAAATTGATTTTTTGTCGTGTTAAAATGTTGATGACTTTTCTTTGCAACAGAAACAATCACTTTCTCCACATACTTCTTTGAATCTCCAGCTTCCATTTTTCTTAATTTGTCAAGCTTTTCACCAATAGAGTTCCATTAGTAGGAGCACTTTCAGAAATTTCAAGATTCATTACTTCATATTTCTTATGTCAAAGTTTTGAAATGAAGTTACACAAAAGGAATTAAGGACAACCTTAAAAAAAAATAGGAGGGGTATTTTGTCTTCAATTATTTTCACGGACAATAATGTTGGTGGTGGTGGCCTATTAATGTGCGACTTGACGTTTGGGTTCTCTCTTGTGAGACAAAAACAATACAATCCAACGGTAATGGAGTTATCAGACAATATATATTTGATAGGGGGTGTCAGTAGATTAAAATATTCAGGGTTGTTCCTAAAATTATACCAATCTACACTGGTATCATTGTTATGTTGCCCATTTTAATCTGTATCATTGTTATGTTGCCCATTTTAATCTGCATCATTACAATACAAGATTTTATTCAATTATATTCTGTCACATGTCCCATGTAACCACCCCGGTACCCACCAATTAAGTAATACACATTGAAGAACATCGCAAATTGTTTGTATTGTGAGTTCTAACAATAAAAAAATTAGGAAAGATGCAGAGTGATAAGTACTAACTAGAGACCTTTGAATCATAGAAAAGTGATAAAATAAGAATGACTTGATGGAAAATTGTAACCATCATCAACAACAACACATTTGTTCATGACACTGGTAGTAATCTAAGGGTCAATCACACCGTGAAAGATTTTAAAATTTTCAATTTATACTCCCGATGATTAATTTTTTCACATTGTACCCTCAATGTTATAAAATAGTTGTAATGTAACCCTCACCTAACTTTTGTTGCCATTTCTGTCAAATCTCACTGCATTTTGTGTGCGGCCACATAGTAGATTTGACGGAAATTACAATGAAAATTTGTGTGACGACCACATTGTAATCATTTTATGACATTGAGAGTGCAATGTGAAAAAAAAGTCATTGAGGGTGCAAGTTGAAGATTTAAAAAAATTTTGGGGCTGGAAAGTGTGATTCGCCCTAATCTAAATCCTAACAATCAAAATGAAGCTAGATTTGAAATAGTGGAAAATTTACTTGAATTGACTTCAAGCATGCTCCTCCAAAGTCAGATTTTCAAAGCTTGATTTTTCGTCTTCGTCAAATTGGCCGTCGGAACAAATGTGGAGTTGTTTTGCAATTGGCTGGAGAGTTGTTGACTTGATTTTTTGTCTCTTTTAAGTGTTAATGATTTTTCTTTGCAACAGAAACAATAAACTTTCTCCACATACTTCTTTGAATCTCCAGCTTCAACTTTTCCAAAATTTTCAAGCTTTTAACCAATAGAAAATTCAAAACCAGTTGCATTAGTAGGAGCACTTTCTGAAATTTCAAGATGCATTAATATATATTTATGTCAAAGTTTTCAAATGATGTAACACAAAAGCAATGAAGGATGACCATATAAAAAATAAGAGGTGATAAGTGTGTGATAGTGTAATATTGTCTTCAATTTCACGCACAACAATGTTAGAGATATGATAGAATCTAAAAGAGAACTATTATTATTAAGTCTAGATAATTATAAAAGTTGATAAATGTGTGTGATTGTATATGTTTGTCTTGTTTATTGTGGACCCTATAAAATAGAGTTAATCTCTTAGTACACAATCACCTGCGAATAAACATTGATTTAGTTTTTTGGGGCGTTTGGTCCATGAATTTAAGTACAATATGCCAAACAAGGTATATATACCTTCGTTCAATCTTCCTTTCTCTTTCCTAGCTCAATCTTTAGTATTAATAAATTTATATGACAGTGGAACAATAGATACTTCATGTTTTATTTATCCACCAAATTCCAATTGATTATTGATAAATCAACACTATAACTTAGTTTCTTTGGTTGCCATTTTTTAATGTTTTGTTCGTCACTTTTACACTCATGCAAATCTCAAGTGTCCAACCCCATATTGATATAATATCGAGTAATCTTTGGGATATACACTTGTAGCTCCAATGTTTACGAGATAATGAGTAGTTAGGCTAAGTATTGTACAAAGAGGGGTACGATTGTGACTCAAATTATATTTTCAAAACTTAAAAATAATTTAGAAAATTTTTTCTTTGAGAATCACCTAGGAGTTATAATCGGATCTATGTCAATTCCATTTTCATCCTAATCATCCTAAGTTCAAATAACTAAAGGTTCATCTTAGATGTCTAGGTCATTATTTTTTCCCTAAGCATGAAGATGTATACAGAGGTTGAATAATGTAGCTTTGACACTTGATCTTCTCCCTCAATGATTCTTTCGGATCTTGAACTTGATAGTATCATGACCATGGAAATGGTTGAGATTTTACAATGGACTCCACGAAAATAGCCAATTACAATACATGATTTAACAATCTCCCCTTTTAGCAATTTCGTGACAAAACACATAAGTTTGTGGTCCTTGGGGGTAGAAGAAGCTTTATGCACTCTAGTTTGTGGTCCTTGCAAATTAATAAAACAAGAAAGCATTAAGACCAACGATTTAAATACTACATAGGTTCGTACAAGTCTTTCGATATCTATATTTACCTATGCCGAAATATCCAAGATCTATCCTATAATTCCCTCTTTCGATAGCAAATCACAAGATCAAAATCATCTAATTAATGGCCAGTTAATTAGAAGCGATAAGCTCAGAATAAATCAGACGAACATGAAAAAGAATTACTTCGAATTAGCATAGAAATGCAAGCATAGTTCGGAACTAGATTACATCGTTTTCCTAGAATAAAGAAAATTTAGTTCATGCTAAAAGTTAAATTTAACATAAACGAATTAAACATAATTTTTCTGAGAATAATGGAAGTAAATGAACACTGAAAAATACTCTTGTCGTCCCAGCCTTCGCACGTGTTGCAACTTCTCCAAGTTGTTGCGTCTCCAACCAAAAAGAAAAAAAATCCCCTGTTTCTTCCTTTTGTGCCCAGTCAAAAACCAAGGCTAGCATATTTCTTTCGTTTTTTTTTTTTTGCAGAGTTTGGCTATCCCACGTCTTCATTCCATAAAACCAGCCTTCCTCTAATCTGACTCTTTTTGGATCAGATTAAAAATAAAATAAAGTCCTAATATAACTAGGAAAGTGTCCACTAAAATTTCGTGCACCAGGTTACAGAACGTGAACAGTGCACGTGAACAGTGACGTGTTGCAACTTCAAGCTCGATTTCGACCTTGATTCATCCCATATCTCTCAAAACTCAAAACATGAAAGTTGTATAGCATTTTCTTAGCGTTCCATAGCATCTTGAATCATCCCAATCGGAGCTCGGATGAGAGAGTTATGTCTAGATAACAAAGCGATGTCGAAACAGTGTCAAACTCTTCATTTAAATGAGAATGAGTCACTAGACGACGGGCTTGTAAAATTTGGATCTCCCCTTTTTTTTTTCTTCTTCAAATCTGAAATAAATTTAAATAACAACAATGAAGCCTAAAATCAACAAAAATAAATAAAATTAGGCTAAAGTTTAAAGTTAAGAAGTGATAAAATATAAGAAATTGTGCAAGTCATCAGTCCTTATGAAGATGATGCATGACTATGCTTCAACTCACATGACCTTTCTAAAAGCTTGAAAAGGTTGACAACTTGGTTGTTCAAGGCTTTAGATGCATGAGGTTTCTGTCTAAGACTTCCCTATTGTAAATGCAATGTGCACTATAGTGACCATGCTCACCACAAGTAAAACACACAAATGACTTGGTTTAAGTTTTCTTTTTAACTGGTTTTTTTTCATGCTTAACCTTACCATGATTAGTCTTTTTAGGACTTATGCTTACTCGTGGAGGTGTAGGGTTGGGATTATCCTTTACAAACATGGTCTTAGAAGAAGTGGAGGTGTTGTGTTCATTAGTGAAACCTAATCCTCTTTTGTCACCAACACTTTTCCCTATAGCCAACATTTTATCAAGCTTTTCGGTGCTTTGGGAGAGTCTTTTCGAGAGCGCTTGTGATTCATGGAGGGGTCTATCAAGTTTTATAAGTTTAAACTTAAGACTCTTCTTAGACTCTAAAATCCCTTTGTGCTCTTGGTCAAGGATGCTCACTTTGTCATGGAGGGACTTCTTATCCTCCTCAAGCCCAACTATATAAACCTTGGACTTAACTAAATCCACATGAAGTATTTTCTTTTCATCTTCACTCGTTTTGAGCCTCATGCTCATTGAAATCAACTTTTCACCTTTTTTTAGATACTCATTGTATAATTAATTATAAGCATCTAGGAGGTCCTCAACACTTTTGGTCTCATCCTCACTAGTAGGGACTTCTACAACTAAGTCATCCACATCCGTAGTGGGACTACACTAAACTTCATTTTCCACATTCTTGGAAGTTCCTTTTTTTTTTTTTTTGGGGGGGGGGGGGGGGGGGGAAAGAGTGTGAACCTATAAAGGTGGTGAAGTTTTCTTCATCACTTGAAGAAGAGGAGTCAATACTCGTTTGGACTCACTTTCTCTTTCACTCACTTTGGCCTTTAAGGCTCTTCTGTTCTCCTTGGTTATGTCCTTTTTCTTAGCACTAGGACATTCTGCAAATACGTGTCCAAACCCATGACCCTTGTAGCATTGGATACCTTGCCCCTTCTTCTCAACATCATATCGAGAAGATTTAGCCCATTTTCTTTTCCCTTTCTAGGAGATCTAGGTTTACTTGGATTTCCTTTCGATCTTGAGGACTTGACACCACTAGCCTTGAAATGTTTGTTGAATTTATGAGTAAGATAGTCTATGTTCTCTTCTCCTAACCGGGTTGACTCAGATTTACCTCCTCCTTTGATTTCAGAATTTATGCAACACTTGTCACTTTCTTGGGTGGAAGAAGGTTCATTTCGAAAGTCAAAATTGACCCAACAAGGTCTTCGACCAACCCCGTGGACATGTTGACACTCGTCTTGAGCGAAGTCACCTTGGCATGAAATCTCTCAGGTAGAAATTTCAAGAGTTTCCACTTATTTGCGGCATTGTCGGTTTTGGTACTTAAGGCAAAGGAAAAGTTAATATCACAGAACTTGGCATAAAAATCACCTAAAGTTTCTTCCTCTTGCATCCTCAACATCTCAAATTGTAAGGTGTACCTTTAGAGACGGGACATCTTGACCATTATAGTTCCTTCATGTGAAACCATAAGAATATCCCATGTCTCCTTTGAAGTCTTGCAATTAGCGATCCTTCGGAACTCATTTGGTGTCACGACATTGAATATCACATTCAAGCCTTTTGAGTTCCACCCCGCCTATTCGATCTCTGCCTTCGACTAAGTCATTAGGGATTTCAATTCAACTACTGCTTCACCACCTTCAACTTGTGTGGTGGTGGTGGGAGGCCTCCAACCCTCTTGCATGCTTAACCATACTCTCTCATCATTTGATTTTAGAAATGCTCTCATGCGAGCTTTTCAATATGCAAAGTTAGAACCATAAAAAAGAGGCGGTCGTGCAATTGATTCTCCTTCCTTTTGAGACTCCATTCAAAACTAACTTATACTAATGATAGATATCTTGGAGGTAAACTAGGCAAGTAACAAAAATAAGATATGCCTATTTAGTGTTTTATGATCTCAGGGCAACAACGCTCTAATACCAATTGTTGTTTTGGGAGGGGGAACCCGATGTGAATTTTCTCTCACGATTATACACGTGGAGACCAATAAACATAGAGGGGGAGTGAATAAGTTTTTCAATTTTAGTTCAAATTAATTATAAATTAAAACTTATGTCTACCATAATTACCTCTTCTCACAAATATGAAGCAAAGAATGTGAAAACTCCTTTAATCACCACAACCATCTTTAATTATGACGATTGATTTTAATTAATATGCAATTAATTCACTCTCAATTAATCTCCCGAAGATCCCAACAAACCCACAAACCCAATTACACAACTATGGATGATATGATATCAAACAATCAAAACATAAAACACATAGTGCGCATGTGTGCTAACAAATGCGTGTGTATAATAATCAATAAAAGACACAAGCAATTTATTGATGTAAAAAACCCTCCTCGAGAAAAACCGTGGGGAACCACTCGGCGTTCATCAAAGCCTAATTCATTACTCTCCAAGGCAACATACAAGTACTCAAGACTTATACATCAACCAATACCATGGCTAGATGCTCCTTTCCTTGCTATGTCTCTCCGCCGAAACTTCCTCTCTGACATCAAGTGTAGCTTCACTTGGACCTTCCCCCCGCATGGTTCGTCTAGGCCTTGAGCGATTATGGACATGTCAATAATCCTCAGTATGCACACACCAATGAGTTTGTTCACCAACAAGTTCTTCTTCTCCATGTTGTGAAGATGGAAATAATCACTAGTGGTAGCCTTTAGATCTTAGGGATCTAGGTTGTAGTGGAAGTTCTCAAAGTTCAAAGATAGAGTTCTCCCTTCAAAATCTCACAATAGACTCTCTCAAGGCTTGACCTAGATATGTGAAAGATTCTCCCTATTTATAGGTCCGAAATAAGGGTAGTCTTAGAAAATAAGAAAACTCAGATTCACAAATGACTGCTAGATCGATGGGAGGGTGGTCATAAGACGGCTGACACTAAAATGAAAAACAACGTCTCAAACAGGGCAAGTACCAGGACTGCTCAAGCTACCATGGCACCGCTTGAGTGACTAGGGGACTGCTCGAGGAGCTCATAGAGCTAGCTTTGTATTGATCCCCTGTGTTATTTTCCCTTTTTATCCTAGGTCATCAAGAGACCGCTCTAGCGAAGGCTAGCGAGTATAGATTGGTCCCTACATGCTTTTAAGCTTAAAACAATGCAAAAACTTGTCATTTTTAGCACTAAAGAGTGTTGCTCAAAGAGGGGTTTGATTGTGACTCAAACTATGTTTTAAAAACTCAAAAATGGTTTAGAAAAACTTTTATTTGAAAACACCCAGGAGTCATAATCGGATCGCTTCTAATTCTATTTTCATCCTAATTATCCTAAGTTAAAAATAACTAAGGGTTCATCTTAGGTGTCTAGGTCATTACCTTTGTCCTACGCATGAAGGTCCATATGGACGTTGAATGATGTAGTTTTGACGCTTGATCTCCTCCTTTTAATGATGCTTTCGGATCTTGAACTTGATAATATCATGACTATGGAAATGGTTAAGATTTTACAATGGACTCCACGAAATTAATCAATTACAATACATGATTTAACACATATGAACACCCGTCTAGAGGATATGAAATTATAACATTGTTAAAAATTACATGTAAGAAAAATTTATTTGGAATTGGTCAAAGGCTCATTTATAAACTAAACATGGTGTTGGATTGGATAGGTTAGAGGCAAAATAGTCAATGGTATCATATTTCATCATCCTTCTCTATGGGTCCCACAAAAGTGCTTATGTATTATCCAAATACTTGAAATGATATGATATAGCCATTAAATCCTAACTAGTCCAATGATAAGTAGGTTTGCATTGGATAGAAAATTATATTTTTTTAGATCTTCAATCCAGTCCAACCCTACCATCCAAACACACACTTAGTGTTCCAACTTGAAAAATAGTACGAAAGATTTACGATTGCTGATAGATTCTCAATTAATGATATGTAAAGCACGAGTTAATTTTATAAATTTTTCAATCAATTACAACTACTTGATCGATTCTTTTCTTTGCTTAAATTTTAATTATCCTATAAATATAGTTATGACTTATGTATAAAATCAAGTGAGAATAATGAAAATGTAGAGGCTGTTTGGTTTGTGTCTCCAAAACAGTTTTTTGTTCTAACAAACAGTAAAACTCTTGAGATGATGTTTGAACAGTAATTTCCAAAAATAATTTTTTAAAAAAAGTGGGAATTGAGAACAAAAACTAAATGATGTTCTCTGAGTTTTCAAACCAAAATAGAAAATAAGGGAAACAACCCTAAACTCTTTAATGAGGTCTCCCCTTCAAATCTCCTTAGTAGCAAAACATGTCATAGTATAAAAGGTTTTTTTTTTGCCTGTCTCTCCCTCCCCGACTCTCTCTCTCTCTCTCTCTGACTTTCTTTTTCTCCTATTCGGCGAAACCAGACGACTTTCTTCATTTCGGTGAAACCAGACGACCAGATCGTCTCTCCGGTGACTGGAGAGCTCCAACGACTGAGAGAGAGCTTAGACGAGATCGTCTCTTTGATGACTAAGAGCTCTCCTGTAGGGTTCAAATTTGGGTTTCAGATATTGGTTTGTCTTTTCTGGCAACTGGACGGCTTATTAGATTGATGGATATTGGTTTGTCTTCTCCAGCAATTAGGTTTTCAGATCTGGGTTCAGCTTTCAGATCTGGGTTCGTCTTCTCCAACATGTACCATATTTGAGACCTTTTATGTTACTTGGATTACTCCAATGAAACTCCGACAACACAATTCAATCGATGGCTAGATTTTCCTTTTTTATTATTTTATTTTATCAAGTTTAATATATTAAAATAATTTTATATGAAACCGTCTATTCAAACAGGTTTTACTGTTTTCTATTTTGTGAAACTGTTTTTGAAATCATCTAACTAAACAAGTTCTTCGTCTTAGAAATACTTTTCTAAAACTTTTCTCAAAAAAGAGACGCAAACCAAACAGGCCCTAGTTTTTTAGATTTTTAAGTCTTAGATGTAGATCTTAGGACTGAACCATATTATATTTTTATATTACACTGTTCTCTCGTTTCTAGTTTCATTCTCTTCATTTAAAATCTAAAAAGTGATTTGTTTTAAGTTTTTACCATCAACTTCATGCTACTTGGTTGTAAGCAATGCATACTTTTCTTCCTATATTTTTTTGACTCGTTTGATGTGGAGTGTTTGTTGACCAGTTTGATGTGGAGTGTGCTTGGCTGGCACAACTTACAATATGCTGTATTGAATGAAATATCTTGGTATAGAATTTCACATTTTTTTACTAATATTGTGGACCTCACCCTCTCTAGTCTTAATTCAGTAATATCTTTCTTAATTCAGTTTATTCGTTATTAATGGGTATAATGTTTTTTGATTAAATTATTGTAATTTATTTTTTGAATATTTAAAAATGACCTAAAAGTACAATATTTTGAGTCCGTACATTCTCGTAGCTCCAATCCTAAAACTTCCACATACGCACAATCTTTGACTTTTATATACAAGTACTTCTCCATATAATTATCAAAGAAACTAACTTCTAGCAGTTGGACTTACGTCGATAGGATAGAAAATAAATTAAGTGATGGCAAGCTAGAACACAAGGCTAAATGTAAACTTTGTGATAAATTACTTAGTAATAGCTCAAGTGGAGGCAATAGTCATTCAAGACATCATTACGACAATTATAAACATAGTCGACTAGTAACTATTATAATTATGCTATTAGAGGAACAACATTTTATACTTCTCAAAAATTCCGATTTTACTGTGATGACCTAGCCTACGTTAAAATTTTGATTTCAAGATATAAAAATTTGTTTGATAAGAAAAGTGGAAGACCTATAAGGCTGGGGAAGGAACGAGCAGAGCAAGACGGGTTATAATTTTTGTGCATCGCACGGGATACCCGCTTGTAAAAGTAACAAATAATCTTATCCTCTTCTCAAAAAATCATTATAAAGGATTGGTAGAATGGAGGGAGTATGAAAAAAAAGGTATATATATTCCTAACATGTCTATCCAAATACTATTCAACGGATATCAACCCAATGAATGCAGGAAGTCTATAACTCTTGTTTTGGAGCCTCAAAAGTCGGGGTTGTTGATGTTTCATAATGGACTCTCTTACAATGAAGAACAACATGTCTACAATATGACTAGAGACGAAAGCACCCAAAGAGGCAAGAAAAATCTGAAAGAGGAGTAGGACATTAGAAATTATTTTTGCCTTAGGTAAGAATTGACCCATTCACCTTTTGTTAGGAACCACAAAGGTGGCTAACTAAGTTTGACATAATTGATTGCAAATTAATAATTAATATAACTACATTATTAGAAAAAAAAAATTGCTCAAAGATTAGATAAATTGTAGCAATTCAAATCAAGTATAGTTGATCTTGAATCTCTTTTTCAAAATGACGCGATTGCAATCGCTGCACTAAAACATTCCACAATGGCTACGCCAAAATGTTGGCGTGAGGTACGTTTCCTTGTTCAAATCGCTCAATTACTTAAAAACATCAATATCAAAGACTAATTTGGTTCAAGGCTTCGAAAATAGACATTCAATTCCATTGGTGCTCTGGTTTTATTCATCAACCCCCCACCGTTTAGAAATAGACATTCAATTGCAATAGTGTATGCATCAAGTGTAGGTGTCTGTGGAGTGATAGAGATATAGAGGAATAACAGAAAATTACTAGCTTTAGCTTTAGCTTTTATCTTGGGCAGTATAGAAGAAAATGGCTAATGACACTTTGCACCTGAAATATTTCAAGTTTCTCAATTTACACCCTAAAAGATTATCATTTTCACATTTTACCCACAATTAAACAAAATTGTTGCCATCAAACCCGAAGGAAAACTCTCGTTGCCCTTTTCATCTCACGTGCAAAGCACAACATTCATTAACCAAGGACGTAGTCATCCAAACCCACTTGTTTCTCATGCATGTGAGTTGCATATGAGGGGATGATATCCCTTTCAGTGTACCTGTTGACGATCGAGTGTTCTCCAAAGAGGAAAGGACCGGGGAGGGAGAGGGGAGAGATATTTTGTAGTTCACAAAGTGGTCTCGTCTTCTAGTAAGGAAAATTGTCCTAGTATGCGCGAGAAGGAAATTATGAGTTAGTCTTTGGACAATTATGCCCCTGTGTAATGTAAGTGATTTTCGCTTGTGGTGAAACAAAAAGAAAAGGTAACATGAGTTATCTATTGAGCCTAATTGCAATACATTTGTTCAAGTGAGGGTACAATATGCAAATATTGGCCTTTTGAAGGTGAAACATTAAAAATCTAAAACCTTTCATGAAGACCTCCCAATTGCAACAGTTACTAAGAAATGGAAGATTAGTGGTTAGTTAGATGAACTTGTTCTAGAAGGTGATTCATAAAGACCCTAAAGCTAATTAGAGAGTCCAGGGAGAGAATGAATTACCGAAGTTATAATTTTATGAGGTAACGATTGTACATAGTTCGGGCAACTTTGTAGCATATAATTAGAGATGTTCAAATTTCTGATTACTCGTAAATTTTAATCCTACTCTACACGATCCGATTTTACTGATCGGCTACTTGAAAGAATCGGGTAGGCCAACAGAAGATCTTTTAGTATTCCGCAAAAAATCGGGTAGGAATACGGAATACCTATAAAATTTCCGTATTTCTACCCTACCCTATCCGCATATATATGTGTGTGTGTTAATCCCTAAAAATTGAAATTCAAAAATTTAGAAATTCTAATATTTTATTGATGTTTATGACTTTTTTATATATGATGTATTGATGTTTATAGCTTTCTTGTTGTGTTTTATTGTAATTGTTTATGTATTATCGAATTTATTGTATTTTCTTTAGTGTTATTGGTTTATTGTGTTAATTAATTGGTACAGGCTACTTAATTAAATTGTTAAAATGATCAAAAATTAATAATTGAAAATTATGTGTTAACTCGATTTTGTACCCGATTGTTTTGGATGGAATTCGTGTAGGAATAGTATACTTGATTGGGTAGGGTAGGTCAAGAAAAAAATTTCCGTAAAGTATCGGGTAGGAAGATGAAATACCATAATTCCTACCCGTAACGTTGGGTGAACACCCCTACACATAATTTAGCTCAATACGATACACACCACTTAAAAATTTGACAAGACAATATCCAATGAAATTCTAAACACTACGATAAAATTTTGGTGGGACTACATTATCTAGCAATAGCAGCAAGGCTAAACAGAGCATTAAAAATATATATATATATTTGACTTGCTCCCATGAATTCAAAATTTCATTGCTTGACCGTTCCTTTTTTGCTAAATTGCCACATCGAACAAAAAATTCAGTAGCTTTACAATTTGTTGTGAGTTGTTTGCCTTGATTTTTCTACTTTTGAAAATCCCGAGGATGTTTCTTCTTCAGTGATTCCCCCACATGTTTCTTTCTCTTTTCTTAACCAGTTAAGCTCTTCACCTATAAAAATTTCAAACAAGTTGCATTATGAGCAACACTTTCAAAAATTTCCTCATTATTTATTTCCATTACTTTCATAACTAAATTTTATGACAAAGTTCTCTATTTGAGTAACATAAAATGAATTAAGGAGCATTGAAAAATCAAGAAAAAAAATCTTGCTTTTTATCATTTCACGAACAATAAAACCCCATATCACCATGAATGACGCGATAAAAGATTTGCTATGTTTTTTGTCCCAACCTAATTTAGTTTTGAGCCAAACTCTGTACATGCATAACACCTGGAATAAGTCTTGTTAGGAAATTATCTGTTTGTAATTGTCTAATTTCATGAAGTCATAACTTAATTGCCCTAGGTTCATAACAAACTAACATCAGAGCTTTGATTATGGGATGACTACACAAAAATTCAAAGTAAAAAAATTTAGTGGTTAGAACAGTTTCACTCCACGGTGGATCTAGACGCATATCGTTGCTTTGGTTTGATAGAATTTTTTGATGAGACACTGTGATCACTGCTGGTAGAGATTCAATATGTTTACTATTCTAGAGAAGACAAAATGTTGTATTTAGTGTTACTTTTGATAACATGTTGTTTACAATGTCGAGGTGAATATTTGTTATGGATGCTTACGATATTTGTATTATTGCCTCGTGAGATTTGTGAAAAGGCAGTTAGCTCATTCGATTTTGTTTTAATGGTTTGATGGAATAAAAATCAAGGTGGAGATTTGGTGTATGTATCTTGTATTGCACTCCTAGTAGTAAACTAATTTAGAATTTGTTTTCCTTATAGAAATTTGAAAAGGTGGATATCTTGGATTCCAGTCCAAGTAAACCACCCATTAAAAATCTTATTGTATTAGGAAAAATTGTGATTTTGGGTCTTCAAAAAGATTGTAGATCACTTAATTTTTCTTGGAAATATTGGCCCCAATTTTGGGAATCTATATTTGGTTTTATTCTATTGGTTAGAGAATTTTGTATAGTGTCCTTTTGTGAGTGGTGAAACTTTGCGGCTGTGCTTCACCGGAGATTTGGTGTATGCATGTTCATCCAATGCATGCTTTTTCTTCAAGACGTGTGGTCTTACTTTTAGCACGTCCCTACAGTAGGATACTAGTCAATTTCTAGAAGTAGCGAAGGCAGAAATTAGGGCAACAGAAAAATCAAGTATGTTTGACCAGATAATCTAATTTTCTTACAAGTCTACATGTGGATTAAAGCCATGACTTTAATTGTAACACCCCACATGTTCTCTTATATATGTATATAGATATATATAGTAAATAATTAATGTAAAAATGTGGACATGTGTAATGATGTAAGAATGAGCTATATGGGTTGTAATAATAGGAGAAATGCTAGAGATGCATATGGATTGGGAGGTTTGAGTTTCAAAGATGTTTAAACTTGGAAAGGGTGAATAGACAAGTTTCTAAAGGTTTTTAGGTCAAAATAATGCTTCCATTGAATCCGGAAGGTCGAACAACCTTGGGAGAGGTAATATGAGGTGTATTGGAAGTTAGGAAGTATTTTGGAGTTAAAACCCACTTTAGAGTGAAATTGGGTAAAAAGTATCTTGGACACCTTCTAGTATTTTAGCCATAACTTTTTATCCTTACATCCAATTGATCTGAAATTTTGACAGTAGATAGTAGACATCTAGGGCTACAAAAGTGTATCTCTTGGAAATTTTCCAATTCGACCTCTAAATGGGTCAAAACTGCCCTGGAAGTTGCAGCAGACAACGGGTACCGGTACCATTCAGTACCGGTACCGAGTACCGGTACTGCGACTCCAGAAGGTTCTGGGTACCGGTACTGGGTACCGGTACCATCCTTCTGACGCCTCTAAACAGTTAAAAGTCGGGATTTTGTGTTATAAGAACCCATCCCACATCCCATTTGCCCCATTTCTTCATCTTCCTCTTACCCTAACCCTCCTAGAAACCCTTAGAGAGAAAGAGAGAAAGATAAAACTCAAGATTAAAAGGAAAGACAAAGGGTTCACAAGGTGATTCAAGATTCAAACCCTAGGTTTCTTCAAGAGCATAAGGTAGGGGTTTTCTTCCATTCTCTTACATTGAGGTTAGGGCTACTATATATATGCATTCTCTTGACTCTCAATCATATATGCTTGCTATGAATTCATCATTTCTTGTTATTCTTGCAATTATTACCTTGTATTAAACTATGTGATGGTTGGGTAATCACTAAACCTCTTGTATGCCCTAGTTCTTCAAGGGAAGTGGGTTTTCTCTTGATTTATCCTTGGTTATTGATTTCAATCTTGATATTCGTTGTTGTCGATTTCAATACTTAATTGTTCCTTTATTCTTGATTCCAAGCTTGATATTTGTTGTTATGGATTCAAGACTTGATTTATCCTTTATTCTTGATTCCAAGCTTGATATTTGTTGTTATGGATTCAAGACTTGATTTATCCTTTATTCTTGATTCCAAGCTTGATATTTGTTGTTATGGATTCAAGACTTGATTTACCCTTTATTCTTGATTTTAAGCTTGATATTTGTTGTTAGGGATTCAAGAATTGATTTGTCCTTTGTTCTTGAGTTCCAAAGCTTGATCTTTCATTTGTTCTTGATTTCAAAACTCTAGCGATTTGTATTGAACAATAAAATGATACTTTTGATGATCTCATGTACTTTTTCTTAAATATGTTTTATGGGAAATATCACTTGCGAAAGTTGTGGATTTGGGGAAATTGTTGGATATGTGTAATACGTGTTGGTATTGAAATTATGGAATGTTGTTTGGATGAACATGGGTGAGAAGTTCCTTGAAAGGATGCTCATACCACAGAAAACTAAATTGTGGAACTTGCTTGTTAATTGAGAAAGTAGTTGGTATCGTATCTCTTGTATGGTTGCTCGATATGAACATGGGTTACTATTGACTAGGTATCATGGAGTGGGTAGACGTCTTCTTTGGTAAGAACTTTTCCTACCACTCATAGTGGGGTTAGTGCTTTGGTAAGACTAAACCACTATTGCTCACGGGGTAGCATTGGTATGTACTTGCGTGGGACATGATATTCTCGATGGTGACCATGCGGAGTCGTGCTTCATACCTGAGATACGAGTACAGTAGTATATTGTTCATTCTACCATAGACAGTTTCTACAAGAGTCCTGGGGTAGTATGGGATGCCACGAGAACTTGTGGAAGCGGTGTATGGTGGAAATGGATTATAAATTATATATGGGTTATTGTGGAAACGGTGAATGGTGGAATGGTGTATTAATTGTATATTGTGTGCATTTATTCATTCAATTACTGTTTTTACTTAAACTTGAGATCCGTTAAATGTCCCGGTGTTATCTCAAAATCTATATATGTTATTTGTGAAAAGAGACCGACCGTTTTCTATGTTTTCTAAACCTTGTTCGGGTTTGGGAGGATTTTCCTACAGAGCTTAGTGCTCACCCCCTACAAACAATCCATTTTTCAGGTGATGCTTCAGAAGGAGATCGTATAGGTGACGGGCATGTGGATCCAGATGGGGATATTTAGACTGTCCATCTTTGTATTAGATGGAAGAGTTATCTTGAGATCATGTAAAAAAATATAATCTTTTGTTAGTCCGCTGCTAGATTAACTTTGAATCTTTTGGGATGAAATCGCCACATTTTGGCTTGATCTTTTGGGATAATGTTGTAATCATTAGATATGGTGAATGAACTTTTATTTATGAATGAATTATATTAGTGCTCTCATGATATGAATGGTTGTAGAATGTAATGTCGTCCAGGGTGGTATTTGGGGCGTTACATTAATGGAACTATTGTAGCTGGAAAATAAGTGAAAAAAGAGAAATAATTTTAACAATTGCAGTAAATCGGTCAAAATCTTCCAACACTAGTATATATAAGAAATGCATCTCATACAAAATCAACAACACTATGTACGTATTCTCCAACTCTACAACCCTAAATTCCTAGAAAAGACCATGAATACCTGTTGTATCCCTGTAATTGACGTCCAAGACTTTCCAGGACAATTTGTAAAACTCATAGCAGCATGTGAAGAGTGGGGATGTTTTAGAATCGTCAACCACAAAATCCCACTCTCGTTGATGTCGGAAATGAAGGCGGTGGCTGGATGTCTTTTGAACCTTCCCATGGAAACCAAACAAAAGACTGCTGATGTTGTTGTTGGCAAAGGGTACATACCACCTACGGAAGCCAATCCTCTTTATGAGAGCTTGGGTGTGTATGACATCGCCTCGCCTGAGGCCTTCCACGCCTTTTGTGATCGTCTAAATGCCTCTGCTCACCAAAGGTATTATAGTTTCAAATGAACTTGCTATATTTTCTTCCCTTTTTGCCAGTATGGTTACACAACATAAATTATATGTTGAATCTCTCGTTTAAATGACCTATTCACTGCACTTGTTTTTGAAAGAAATAACCTTTAGTTTCCCTTGCATATCGAAATACCAGTACAACACCATTGTGAAAGATATTCTCGAAATGGACTCTCAAGAACTTCTTGTATAATCATCCATGGCTTAGATGTAACATTTATTCTTGAGTAATTCTATTTGTATCTAAAAATTTAATCTAATTTGTTGATCGAATGATGTGTTAATGATATGGTCCAATAATATTAATTATATCTACAACTGATAAACTTTTTTATTGACACATATAAGTTGACACATCATTAAGATAAAAACTTAGGCCAAATTTTTAAATCTAAAAGCATCTCTATCACACCTCCTTTAGATTGGTTGCTTCTATGCAAACTTTAAAGAGTAATGCTTTTAGGACCTACAAAATTGACTTAATTTGTTGATTTAATGATATAACATTGATGTGTTCTAATCTTGGACTTCTTCATTAGAAAATTATCAGTTGACACATCATTATGTCAACAAATTAAATCAATTTTTCAGATCCTAATAACATTACTTAACTTTTAATGTGTCCAATCTCTTGTAAACTGTGCATATCAAATAGAGTAATCCTATTGAGACATAAAATATTGACTTAATTTACTGATCTAATGACGTGATAGTGATATGGTCCAATAAAATATTTGTGACCGTAAGTGTTAGACTTCTTCATTGAGACTGAAAGTTGCACATGAAGCCATAATTACTTGATTTAATTGGCAACTAATTTGCTGTAGGGAGACAATGCTGAGATACTTCAAGGCAGTAGAGGAGTTGACTATGGATATCGGTCGCAAGTTGGTTGAAGCAATGGGGTTGGTCATCCCTGAGTTAATGCAAGGATGGCCCTGCCAATTTCGACTCCTCAAATACAATTTCACTCCTGAGACTGTAGGATCAAATGGTGCCATGATGCACTCAGACTTGTCATAGCTTACTATACTACAGGATGATGAAAGTGTTGGTGGTCTTGAACTGGTAGACAAGCAGTCTGGTGCACTCATAGATGTTGAACCCTCCTCGCTAGGTACCCTTCTTGTGGTTCTTGGAGATATTGCTAAGGTATGAAACATTTTTTTCCTTACTCCTTAGATATTACAATAATTCGTTTTCTTCCTTATCAACAAGTTCTGAATTTCTGATACTTCTTATATGTCAAAGGCATGGAGCAACGGAAGGTTTTATAATGTGAAGCACCGAGTACAAAATAAGGAAGGGAAAGCACGTGTATCAGTTGTTACGTTCGTCCTAGGACCGAAGAAGGCAAAAGTGGAAGCACCATTAGAACTAGTGGGACCTGACGACCCTCCTCTCTATGTTCCTTTTGATGTTGAAGAATATAGAATGCTTCGGCTCTCCACAAAGTCATCGACTGGGGAAGCACTTGAGCTCTTCCGCACCACCAGCTCCGGCAAAATATAGCAGTAAAAACCCTTGGAGGGCATAGAGACAAACATGGATATGCTAATTTCAATCAAACCAGTCTCCTTCTGTGTGTATGTGTGCCCCGCACAGTACCTGCATGTGTGTTTTTTCACCTTTTCTTTTACTTTTTTTTTTGTTTGGGGGGGGGGGGGGGGGGGGGGGGGGGGGATGTTTGGTTGTCTTGAATAAAGAAACACTGTGATGATCGAACAATAAAACAAGTTCCTCATTATATAGTAAGCTTGAGTTTTTTATATTCTTGTTTTAAAAAAGAGAAAAAAAAAAAAGAAAAAAAATATTCTTGTTTGATCAATGAAAATATCTTCAAACAGGAAAGTAAGAAAGAAGCTAAGGAAAAAATAAAAATAAAATATAGGGTTAATTGTACCGGTAGTCCCAAAGTATAGAGTTTGTCTCATTTTAGTCCTTAATATTTTAATTGCATCATTTTAGTTCATGAAGTATTAAATATGTTTCTATATGGTCCCTCAATCAGACAGTGTCCACATTGCTAACAATTTTTTATCATAAACTTGTTACATTATACTTAAATATGGACAAAAAAATAATTTGGATAACTCTTGACTAAATTTCTACCCAAATTTTGGTTAAATACTTACCTAAATTACACAGTTTTGATCATGAATTATCCAAATTTTGGTCAAAAGTTACCCATATTACACATTTTTTTGTCAAAAGCTATACAAATTTTGTTTAAGAGCTATCCAAATTATTTTTTTGTCCATATTTAAGTATCATGCCACAAGTTTATGATAAAAAAACATTAGCAATGTTGACACTGTCTACTTGAAGGACCATATAGAAACATATTCAATATTTCAAGGACAAAAATGATGCAATTAAAACATTGGGGACCAAAATAAGACAAATCTCATACTTTGGAGACCTCTAGTCCAATTAACCCTAAAATATAATACCAAGTTGAATTTGCCATCTGCGGCATGTGTCGATGGTCTCCAAACTTGACTGGTATAATTTATGCATTTCTGACTATTTGAAAATGACTACCGCGATTAGAAAAACTGAATAAATAAATAATGGAAATTAATATTGGTACTAGTAAATTGTATTTTTGAAGTGAAGTAGTAGATTTGTATGTTACATGTGAAGTGAATTCCACATTGAAAGTTTATCAAACATTTCCATGCATTATATACAATATCATTTTTAAAGGATTTGAATTGATTCAGGAGAAATACTTGACGAAGCATCGCACCCAAACTACAAGCATGCGGCATGGACAATGGGCTATAGGTTGCTAGTGGTACTTGTTGGGAACACTTATGCTACGTTTGATAAGAAGGATGAAAAATAGGAAGGATAGAAAGTAGGAGGGATACACTTTCTATTCTTCAAAGAAAGAAAGTAGGAATGATACACTTTCATTCCTTTGTATTTGGTTGGATGGATGGGAAATAAAAATGACTATTTTTTTTTTTTTTTTTGTGCTGGGTAAGATTATGGGTGACAATCGAGTCGTGTCGTGTCAGATTCGTGTTGAGTCATTACGGGTTTGTGTCGAACATTAGTCAAACCTAACTCAACTCATTTAACTAATTGTGTCGTGTCGAGTTGCGAGTTGACCTGTTTATTTATTTATTTATTTTTATTTTTAATTTATTTTTATATGAAATTAATGTATATATATATATTAAAAGATATATAGACAAATAAGATACATCTCAACACAAATAATTAACTTTTCATCCACTGTCCTTCCGATTTTGGAGGGATTGATTTTGGTGAGTTGTAAGGAAAGTTAATCCATCCACTTTTCCATCTTTCCTACTTTTCTTCCTTACCAAACATGATGTTTTATCTGTTCCTCCCACTTTCCATCCTTCCATTTTTCCATCGTACCAAACAGAACATTAGCTTGTGACGAGTATGATCAAGATCGTGTAGTAGAAGTATATATTTTTTATTTTGCAATTGTGCATACAATATCAAACCCTTTGCCTGACAATTTGTTAATAGAATTTAATGGTGGCATATGTTACTTAAGAATTTAAACTCCATGAGTTGTACCCCTATATGACTACTAATCTTAGTGAATATTCCTTTCTACAATAAGGAACACCTCTACAACAGATTCAACTGTCATTGTTTTAATTTCCAAATAGTTGAGAGAGAGAGAGAAAATTTCTTTAGAATTGCTAGCTATAGATTTTCATAAGACTTTGTTATATACTGAAAGTGAATTTTCTATGAACCTATCGCCAAAGTCTTAGTGGGGAAAAAGATAAAGAAAGCAATTTATGCGCCTAAAGCTTCTTTTTTCACTACAAGAAATTGGTCTTTTAGTCGCGAAAATTATTGCGGCTAAATGCATAAAAATTGTCACTATATACTTTAGTGACAATATTTTTATTGCCACTAGGCCGCGGCAATATGTGTGTGGCTAAATCGTTTAGTTATGACATTTAATTGTTGCCACTAAAAATAATTTTTTTAGCAGCACCATGAAAAATGCCACTAAATGTGAAATTTTTAGCCGCCATAATTATTGTAGCAAGTAAACTAAATTTTGTCACTAAAATATACTATATCACCACTAAAAGCCCGATTAAAACCTGACTTTTAGTGACAACAATTAATTGCGGCTACAAGTATACATTTTACCCACAATTAAAATCACCACTAAAATTTAAAACATGATTTTTTGACAACTTATTGTCGTTACTAATTAATACATTAAAATGAACAAAGAAACCTATCGCATAATATTATTTTTTTAAAAGAGAAGAAATTTATTGAATAAATCTCAAAATTTACAAGAATAAAAAAATAGTAACTATTTTAACAGGAAAAACAAAAAATATGTTACAGAATTCTGTTACAAGAATTAGTCAAAGCAGCTAAAAAATTCCCTGTACAGCTGCTGCATTTGCTGACCATCAAGCTCAGTCTCTGGCCTTTAATCAAAACTCACCATCTTCCTCATCCTTTGCAGTATATAGAAGCAGCTGCAGTACTTCCAAGATAACAGTACACCTGAACAAAAAAGGAGGCAGACCCCTCTCTATCCAGCTGCTGAACCTGCAAATCCTACCTACTGATCCTGGACTGATCCTGCTGTAAGAGCAGTCTTCCTCCATCTTCAACTTCCATCATTTACAGCAACATAACTTCAACACAACAACACAGAGTGCAACACATCACAGAGATGCAGCACCAGCACATCTGCTTCACCAAAACATAAATGTAAAGATATTATATATCAAGACTTCAAACCTCTGATCCTCAGTCATGGGGGTAGCTCCTTCCTCCATTGATTGAGCCTTTAGCGTCTTAAGGTCGCTCTACATTTGGAAAGATTACAATCTATCAATTTAGCATTATGTAAGAAGATATTTCAAAAACGCAGCTTATGCAGCCTAGAACCAACAAAACACAACAATCATTAAATTGCCAGACCACAAGCAGCAGCTCAATTTGTGACCAAGGCGCCTGAGGTATTTTCAGAAGTCATAGATTCCAGGTTACAATTTGGTGCTCTTGTTAATTACCAGACACTAAAAATCAGTGTTTACCACAAAAAATGTACTACTTGCATGTTACCCGTAAATTCAACATACACAAATTGGCAATTCCATTGCCAGTATCTTGTCATAAAGGAGAAGAGAAATGTACTAGTCAACCACCACAGCTTCGAAGACAAAATTTATTGAAGCCCTGAAGCACATGCCGATGTGATTTGAGAAATAGCCACCTCATGCTTTGAAGTCAACTCATCTACTCTTGCTAATCCATTTGCAACTTCAGTAGGCAGCAGCATAATCTTCAATCTTGTTATACTTGTTTCAAAAACCCTACAAGGGAGTCATGTGCGGCGCCCATTGTAGGAAAGAGGGCGTCATGGGCTTTATTCCTGGCGGTACTGGACCTGTGACAGGCGAAGGCGCCATAGCTGGCGAGGGGGCCATGGGCGGCGCCCATTGCAGGCATGGGAGGTGACACCCAGGCAGGCATGGGAGGCGACGCCAAGGCAGGCATGGGAGGCAACGCCAAGGAAGGCAGACGAGCTGGAGGTGACGCAGGTGCTAGGCGCCAGCAGGCAGCTGGGCGACGCGAGCATGCTGCTGGGCGATGACTTGCAAGCGCCAGGCTGGGTCCTGACTGGTTTGCTAGTGCTGGGCATGGGCCCCACGAATGTGAGCAACACTTTAGAGTAGGAGTATCATAAAATCATAAAATACCGGTAAAACTTTGAATGACCATAACTTAGCGCTCGGTTGTCCGTTTGAGGCGATTTTTTTTTTTGAATTCGGGTATTTTTTGAGATCTACGACATACAAATTGCCAAAGGTGGTTTGGTCATAAAATTTTCCCAAAAAATGCTCTCTATCTCTTTGAATTTGAGTTTTAAGCACAAATTAGTGAAATCGACGGTGGTAGAAAGCTGCGTTCTGGCAAGCAGCTGTCAGGCATTCATGGGCTACGCTGGAGGCTACCATGGGCGGCACCTGGAGGCTGGTAGGGTACTTTGAGTGATGCCAGAAGGTTGGGTAGGCGCCCTGGGCGACGCCAGGAGGCTGGGCAAGCGCCCTGGGCGATGCCAGGAGGCTGGGCAGGCGCCCTGGGCAACGCCAGGAGGCTAGGCAGGTGCCTTGGGCGACACCAAGAGGTTGGCAGGGCACCTTGGACGACGCCAAGAGTTTGGCAGGTGCCTTGGGCGACGCTAGGAGGTTGGCAGGGCACCTTGGACGACGCTAGGAGGCCTTGGGCACTGTTGTGTTTGGGCGACGCCTTGAGTCTTGCTATGGGCGGCGCCTCTCTGGTGCTTGGTCACTAACTAACCTTGTCTCTAATTACAAGCGCCCTGTTGATAGGGCGATGGTGGAGACTCTCTGTGCTTTTAGGGTGGTGTCTTCCCTTCTTCCCAAGAGGGTGAGGTTTGATACCCCCAGTGCTTTTCGACCAACGTCTGATGGCCAGGTTTGTGACACCCCAAATTTCCGGGGGTCCTTTGTTAACCGTTGACCATCCGTCAACCCGCGGAAATACTCGTGATAGTCGTATAACCCGACACCACGTCACTCACATGCTTTTAATCGGATTTACCATCCACAAGGTCAATTATACCTTCATTTATGTCCATTTATGTCATAGAAACCAAAGAAAACAAAGCCCAAAAGCATGGCTAAGCATTTTGAAAATTTCAAGTTTTTGGAAAAACCTTCCGGAAGGTCGATATACACCTACCGGAAGGTCGCTGAAGGAACTGTACATGAAAAGGATCAATTTCAAGAACTTCCGGAAGGTCGACATCAGTAGCAAAAACCTTCCGGAAGGTCCATTCCAGTAGCCAAAACCTTCCGGAAGGTTCATTCCAGAAAACAAACCTTCCGGAAGAACTCGGCAGTCAAAAAAAAACCCAAGGCAAAACCTTCCGGAAGGTCCACTCCAGTAGACAAGTCCTTCCGGTAGGTTTTACTCCAGTAGCTAAAATCTTCCGGAAGGTTCATTCCAGTGGGCAAAACCTTCCGGAAGGTATTAGCCGTGAGCAAGGCAAGCTGGGGTTTTTAGCAAAACCTTCCGGAAGGCCGACACACACCTTCCGGTAGGTTTTCAGACTGTGAACATAAAAATGGATTTCTTTCCCCTCCAAACCATCCTTAAAGCAACTCCATACACTCCAAACTCATTCAATACATGTTTAATGAGATTTTCCATATAATACCCAACTCATACAATCTCTATTACAATTCATTCCATAATATATATACATCAAAATGGAATTTTGTTAAAGGTTTTACAAAACTTAAACTAAGGCCACAAGCCGGCCCCCTTCATGCTTGATGCTCTCCAAATGAGCCATCCGCCGGAGCAAAACCCACACCTGAAATGTTTTTCCCATAAAGGGTGAGCCACGCTCAATAGGGTATCTCCTAGAGAGGCTACTCCCCAACCTAAATGCATATGAAATGTCACATGCTATCAATCAACAATCCACAACAAGAATATATTCCATGTTGAAACATGTAATGTCATGCTATGAAATGAGGTGAGACTCACTCATGCACATCAACCGAGCCCTTCCCGGCTCCTCTACACATGCAAGTGCCAATGTGTACCAATCCGTCATTTATGTTCCACATCAAATGACATTTCATTCTAGGGTCTTTGTAAGGGGTGGATGTTCATGGACTCACACCAAAGGTCACCCAACCTACACGGAATTCATGGACTTCCACCAACGGTTCCGCGTACACCGACACACTTTATGGGCTCTTATACCAACGGAGTGCGTATCCAATCACCGGGTCTCTCACCCGAGGGATTTTCTAGCCCTTCTTGTTACCCCAACCCTATCAACATATAAACCATTCGACTCGTCTAGGTCATCGACCCATATTACCCGAGCTCACTCGTCATCCACCATGTGTGGTGAAGACAAATAACCATGCACACACACCTCCTAAAATGCGATGTTCCCGTGCATATGAAATGTGGTGCTCCATTGCAACACCAATACAATGTTCGATATGATATGAGTGACATATGAACATTCTCAACACATTTCTCATATTCCATGGCAAAATCATATCAAAAGCATATAATTCCCATAATACAAATTTCCAAGCATGTTATCAACATACTAAAATTTCATGGCATATGTATATACACATAACACGCCCACAATTTCATATAACACATGAATTTACATTGGGTTCATTTCACATATCCAATTCATAGAAATCACAATTAGTAACTTCTAAATATTCATCCAAGTTAGGATTTCCTTTACCCATTTCAATACCCAATTCACCCAATTTCACAACAATAGGCAAGAGACACATAGGCTATCATCCTACCCATTCCATAAAAACATTATAGGCTTGGAATAAACCTTAGTAGGAAGAAACCCTACCTCTTGAAGCGTGAGGAACGACCAAGGGAAGTTCCAAGACCCGATTCAAGCCAAAAACCCTCACTTCTCGAAAATCCCGTACCTTAATCTTCGGTAAAAATTGCGCTTTTTGGTATAGCCGCGTAGCCCTCGATGAGTAGAGCGACTTTAATTCTTGGCTTGCGTGGATTCGAGGTCCGTAGCGCCGTAGATCGTAGAGAGAAGGTGAGTTTTTCTCTCTTTTCTCCCTCTTTCTCTCTATCGGCTGAAACCGGCTGAACAATGGGGAAAAATCTAATTTTTCCCCCTATTTATATTTTAGAATACTTGGCCCACAATTCGCCACACGTCCTATTTAATTCCGGGTCCGTTTTAATCCCGAAACGATTAAATTTCGCTCCGGTTCAAGTTCGAATTATTTTTGTTTTAACTTGTGTTTAATATTTCCCCAAACCTGGAAACTTTATAAAAATTTCGTGTACAGGGTCACCCGGGGCCCGTTCGTCTCGTAAAACGCGAAAAATCTGACTATCTCGGAATTCCACGAAATTTGACGTGGTAACTAGATTTCGCGAGACGAATCCAACGGTGAGGTCCGTTTCGTCATCTGAGTTCTAGAAAAATTCAGGTTTACAACCTGTACTGTAGTGGCAATTTACCGTTTTGCCCTTTTTCACAAAGGTTGAAATTTTTTCGGGTTTTACATTCTTCCCCCCTTAAAAGAATTTCGTCCCCGAAATTCACACACTCATGCACACACAATTACACGCATATGCAACAGTCATGTAATACTAAATGACTATAAGAATGTACCTCCATCCTCAAATAAGAAAGGATAGTTGGCACGTATGGTGTCCTCACGCTCCCATGTTGCCTCCTCCACTCCTCGGTGCTGCCACAACACCTTCACTAGCCTCACGGTCTTGTCTCGCAAAACCTGCTCTCGGCTATCCATGACACGCACTGGTCCCTCCTCGAAGGTCCCATCCGCATCAACTATGAGCTCGCCCCAATCCACAACATGCGACGGATCTGGAGTATACTTCCGGAGCATGGAGACATGGAATACGGCGTGAACACCCGATAAAGTTGGCGGTAACGCCAATCTGTAAGCCACAGTACCAACTCTCTCAAGCACCTCAAAGGGCCCAATATACCTCGGCGACAGTTTTCCCCGCTTGCCGAATCTGATCACCCCTCTCTTAGGCATCACCTTTAAGAAGACGTGGTCTCCCACCTCAAATTCCAGAGGCCGCCGCCGCCTATCGGCGTAACTCTTCTGCCGGCTCTGAGCCGTGAGAAGACGCTTCCTTATCAGGTTCACCTTCTCCGAGGTGTCTCTAATCAAGTCTGGACCCGTAGAGGGTCTTTCCCCAACTTCAGTCCAACAAACCGGAGAACGACAAGGCCTCCCATAAAGCGCCTCATAGGGTGCCATCCGTATGCTCGCCTGATAACTGTTATTGTAGGCGAATTACACTAAGGGCAAATGCTCTTCCCAGCTACCCTTGAGATCTAGGACGCATGCCCGTAGCATGTCCTCTAATGTCTGGATGGTCCTCTCCGACTGACCGTCCGTTTGGGGATGGTAGGCTGTGCTCATCCTCAACTGAGTCCCCATGGCTCGCTGGAAACTCTCCCAAAAGTGAGCCGTAAACCTGGGGTCTCGATCCGATACTATAGATACGGGTACCCCATGCAACCGGACTATCTCCCTTATGTACAACCTGCAGAATTCCTCCAGAGTGAAGGTCATCCGCACCGCCAAAAAGTGTGCCGACTTCGTAAGCCGGTCCACTATCACCCACACCGCATCGTGTCCCCGTGATGTCCGTGGCAAGTGGGTCACAAAGTCCATTGTGATGTGCTCCCACTTCCACTCAGCCACTTCCAAGGGCTGGAGCAACCCTGCTGGCCTCTGGTGCTCGGCTTTAATCTGCTGACATGTGAGGCATCTACTGACAAAGTCGCCAATTTGCCTCTTCATTCCGCTCCAGTAATACTGGCGACGAAGATCATGATACATCTTCGTGCCGCCTGGGTGCACCGCAAAACGAGAGCAATGGAACTCCCTGAGGATCTCCTCTCTCAGCTCCGCCGACTGGGGAACCACTACCCTTCCCCTAAACCGAAGACTGTCATCCGAGTGAATGGCCCAGCCCTCGTCACCAGTACCCGCCTGCACTCGGTCCCTGATGGATGATAACTCTGAGTCCTGTCTCTGTGACTCGATCACTCTGCTCAGTAGGGAAGGCGTAGCCACCAAACTCCCTAAAACACCCTGAGTCCGACCCCGATAATGCAGCCCAAATTGGCCCACGGCTTCAAGCATCCGCCACTCCCGGGAAGCCACACTAGCTAAGACACCCCGTGACTTCCGACTAAGTGCGTCAGCCACCACATTTGCCTTACCGGGGTGGTAATGCAAAGTGAAGTCATAGTCTTCTAGGTACTCCATCCACCTACGCTGCCTCATGTTGAGGTCCCGTTGAGTGAAGATGTACTTCAGACTTTTGTGGTCCGAAAACACTTCAAATCGTTCACCATACAAATAGTGGCGCCAAGCCTTTAAGGCAAAGACAACGGCCGCCAACTCCATGTCATGCGTGGGGTAATTCTGCTCGTGATTCTTCAACTGTCGAGAACCATAAGCCACCACTCTCCCGGACTGCATCAAGACACAACCCAGTCCGTCTTTCGAGGCATCGCAATATATCGTGTAGTTTTGTCCCCTTTCTGGAACAATCAAGATAGGAGCTGAAGTGAGTCTCCTCTTTAGTTCTTGGAATGCCTTCTCACACGAATCATTCCACTCGAACTTGACCTCCTTCCGGGTCAATCTAGTCATAGGTGCGGCTAGTCGGGAGAAGTCCTCGATGAACCTCCGGTAATACCCTGCCAATCCCAAGAAACTACGTATCTCGAAGACTGACCTTGGCCTCTCCCAGCTCATAACTGCCTCGACTTTCTCCGGATCAACTGATACCCCCGAAGCCGACACCACGTGTCCCAAAAATTTCACCTCCGTAAGCCAAAATTCACACTTGCTGAACTTGGCGTACAACTGGTGGTCCCTCAAGGTCTGGAGAACAATCCTTAAGTGACCCTCATGCTCCTCCTCTGTCTTGGAGTAGATCAGGATGTCATCAACAAACACTACGACAAACTGATCTAAATAGGGCTGGAACACCCTATGCATGAGATCCATAAATGCCGCCGGGGCATTCGTCAACCCAAATGGCATCACCGTGAACTCGAAATGCCCGTACCGTGTTCTGAACGCCGTCTTAGGGATATCTGACTCCCTAATCCTCAACTGATGGTAGCCCGTGCGGAGATCTATTTTTGAATAGACCCGCGCTCCCCTCAGCTGATCAAACAGATCATCGATCCTCGGCAAAGGGTACCTATTCTTGATGGTGACCCGGTTCAACTGCCGATAGTCTATACACAACCGAAGGGTCTTATCCTTCTTCTTGGCAAACAGCACCGGAGCGCCCCAAGGTGAGGTACTCGGTCTAATAAAGCCCTTGTCCAATAATTCTTGTAATTGAACATTGAGTTCTTGCAACTCAGCTGGCGCCATCCTATGTGGAGTCATAGAAATGGGTGAAGTACCCGGATGCAACTCAACGCTAAAGTCCACATCCCTATGGGGAGGTAATCCCGGTAACTCGTCCGGAAAAACGTCCTCATATTCACACACCACCCGAGGTAGACCCAATTCTTGTCTCGCCTCGTCCTCCAGGGTAAGGCTCGCAAGCCAACCCATCAATTGCCCATGCCATCGTGAATCATACACGACTTGAGGTAGAGCATCATGCTTTTCCCCCTGAAACTTGAAACAAACACCGTCCGGTGTATAGGCGGTGACCCTCTTCCTGTCACAATCAATAACGACCCGATACGCCGCCAACCAGTCCATCCCAAGGATGACATCGAATTCCGACATGTCCATAACCCTAAGGTCCACGGTGAGTAGAATCCCCGAGATCTCTAGCTCACAACCCCGACATATCTGATTCACACACACCCTAGCTCCTAGGGGTGAATTCACATATAACGGCTCCTCCAAGGTATCAACCTCTAAGCCCAAATCCCTCACACATGATGCAGAAATGAATGAATGTGATGCACCAGAATCAAATAACACTTTAGTCCATAGGCGAGAAAGTAGAAATGTACCCTGAATGACTGACTGGTCCACTGGCTCAGCCTGAGGTGTAATGGCGTAGACACGCCCCTGGGTCCCCGAAGTCCCGGCCTGCATGCCCTGTCCTCGGCCTCGACCCATGCCTTGGCCCATCTGGCCCGACT
Organism: Ilex aquifolium; assembly: GCA_951799425.1. Classification (NCBI taxonomy): domain Eukaryota; kingdom Viridiplantae; phylum Streptophyta; class Magnoliopsida; order Aquifoliales; family Aquifoliaceae; genus Ilex; species Ilex aquifolium. Next base: position 24,979,175 of record OX637396.1, on the reverse strand, counting down.
GCGGAGTCCCCGCTCGAAAGGTGGTAGGGGCCTGAGTAGCGCCCTGGAACTGATACTGGTTTCCCTGGCCCGTGGTGGGGTAGGGAGGAACAAGGCGTGTCTGCGACTGCCCCACTGATGACTGGGACTGAGGTGTCCCATAGCTCTGGGATCCTTGCCTCTGCGGACAATCCCGCTTCATATGCCCCGGTTGGTGGCAATGGAAACATGTCTTCTGGCCCGCCTGGTAGGTAGTCCTGAAGTTTCTCCCGCCTTGGGAAAGCTGACCTTGGCCTTGGCCTTGATAGCCGCGGCCCTGTCCTTGAGGAGCAGAGGTCCTCTGTTTCTTCCCCGAACTAGAAGAAGAGGATTGGCCCTCCTTCTTCTTATCCTTAGCACCCGCCTCACGGATGCTTCGAGCATCGTCCACCTCCCTCTCAATGGCCATAGCTGTCTCGACCATAGAGTCCAAGTCTTGCAGGCGGAGGCCCACAATCTTTCCCCGGATGGATAGCTTCAACCCATCCTCAAACCTTCTTACCTTGGCCATATCCGTGGCCACGTAATCATCAGCAAATCGGGCTAATTCGGTGAACTTAGCCACATACTCCATCACTGTCATTGACCCTTGCTTCAAATCTAAAAACTCGCGGGCCTTTGCATGTCGAACGGCCGTTGGGAAATATTTACCCATGAAGAGCTCCTTGAACTCTCCCCATGTCATGGCCTCTAAGTTCTTCGAGGCCGTCACCCAATCCCACCACAATTGGGCTTCTCCTTCTAGCTGGAATGCAGCTAGCCTTATCTTAGTAGCGTCTGAGGTGACCTCCATCGCCCCTAAGATCTTGTTGACTTGCCGGAACCAATGGTCGGCCACCATCGGGTCCGCCCCTCCCATGAAGACTGGAGGTTTGTGTGCTTTAAACTGTTGGAGGTTACTCGCGCCTCCATGTCCGGCATTTGCACTAGCTTGTGCAACAGTAGCCGCCATTAGGCCCATGGTTTCCGTAAACGCTCGTTGATCGAAGACCGGTGGTGGTTGGTTATTGTTCCGCCCACCGCCTCGACGTCCTCTTCTTCCACTTGCCATCTACACACAAGTCAAATGGCAATGGCACAACAACTTAGTATCCCTAGATAGGGATCAAAGTTAAAACGCTCAAATCTTTCTCATTGTCTCACTAGTAGAGCGTATGCCTCCAATAGTGGACCCTTTCGCTTTGAACCTTCCCGTTCATTTGCTTTCCCACTCCCAAGGTTAAGTTCTCTAACCCTAGTGTGTCCATTTCCATACACATTTTACCATGCATATAATACACATACCACATATCACATAACATGTAGCAATTTAAGCACATAACATGTAATGTACAATGAATGCAATGGTCTAAACCCATGCCCCATCAAGCCCTAGGTAAATCGCATACCTATGCTCTGATACCAAGCTGTGACACCCCAAATTTCCGGGGGTCCTTTGTTAACCGTTGACCATCCGTCAACCCGCGGAAATACTCGTGATAGTCGTATAACCCGACACCACGTCACTCACATGCTTTTAATCGGATTTACCATCCACAAGGTCAATTATACCTTCATTTATGTCCATTTATGTCATAGAAACCAAAGAAAACAAAGCACAAAAGCATGGCTAAGCATTTTGAAAATTTCAAGTTTTTGGAAAAACCTTCCGGAAGGTCGATATACACCTACCGGAAGGTCGCTGAAGGAACTGTACATGAAAATGATCAATTTCAAGAACTTCCGGAAGGTCGACATCAGTAGCAAAAACCTTCCGGAAGGTCCATTCCAGTAGCCAAAACCTTCCGGAAGGTTCATTCCAGAAAACAAACCTTCCGGAAGAACTCTGCAGTCAAAAAGAAACCCAAGGCAAAACCTTCCGGAAGGTCCACTCCAGTAGACAAGTCCTTCCGGTAGGTTTTACTCCAGTAGCTAAAATCTTCCGGAAGGTTCATTCCAGTGGGCAAAACCTTCCGGAAGGTATTAGCCGTGAGCAAGGCAAGCTGGGGTTTTTAGCAAAACCTTCCGGAAGGCCGACACACACCTTCCGGTAGGTTTTCAGACTGTGAACATAAAAATGGATTTCTTTCCCCTCCAAACCATCCTTAAAGCAACTCCATACACTCCAAACTCATTCAATACATGTTTAATGAGATTTTCCATATAATACCCAACTCATACAATCTCTATTACAATTCATTCCATAATATATATACATCAAAATGGAATTTTGTTAAAGGTTTTACAAAACTTAAACTAAGGCCACAAGCCGGCCCCCTTCATGCTTGATGCTCTCCAAATGAGCCATCCGCCGGAGCAAAACCCACACCTGAAATGTTTTTCCCATAAAGGGTGAGCCACGCTCAATAGGGTATCTCCTAGAGAGGCTACTCCCCAACCTAAATGCATATGAAATGTCACATGCTATCAATCAACAATCCACAACAAGAATATATTCCATGTTGAAACATGTAATGTCATGCTATGAAATGAGGTGAGACTCACTCATGCACATCAACCGAGCCCTTCCCGGCTCCTCTACACATGCAAGTGCCAATGTGTACCAATCCGTCATTTATGTTCCACATCAAATGACATTTCATTCTAGGGTCTTTGTAAGGGGTGGATGTTCATGGACTCACACCAAAGGTCACCCAACCTACACGGAATTCATGGACTTCCACCAACGGTTCCGCGTACACCGACACACTTTATGGGCTCTTATACCAACGGAGTGCGTATCCAATCACCGGGTCTCTCACCCGAGGGATTTTCTAGCCCTTCTTGTTACCCCAACCCTATCAACATATAAACCATTCGACTCGTCTAGGTCATCGACCCATATTACCCGAGCTCACTCGTCATCCACCATGTGTGGTGAAGACAAATAACCATGCACACACACCTCCTAAAATGCGATGTTCCCGTGCATATGAAATGTGGTGCTCCATTGCAACACCAATACAATGTTCGATATGATATGAGTGACATATGAACATTCTCAACACATTTCTCATATTCCATGGCAAAATCATATCAAAAGCATATAATTCCCATAATACAAATTTCCAAGCATGTTATCAACATACTAAAATTTCATGGCATATGTATATACACATAACACGCCCACAATTTCATATAACACATGAATTTACATTGGGTTCATTTCACATATCCAATTCATAGATATCACAATTAGTAACTTCTAAATATTCATCCAAGTTAGGATTTCCTTTACCCATTTCAATACCCAATTCACCCAATTTCACAACAATAGGCAAGAGACACATAGGCTATCATCCTACCCATTCCATAAAAACATTATAGGCTTGGAATAAACCTTAGTAGGAAGAAACCCTACCTCTTGAAGCGTGAGGAACGACCAAGGGAAGTTCCAAGACCCGATTCAAGCCAAAAACCCTCACTTCTCAAAAATCCCGTACCTTAATCTTCGGTAAAAATTGCGCTTTTTGGTATAGCCGCGTAGCCCTCGATGAGTAGAGCGACTTTAATTCTTGGCTTGCGTGGATTCGAGGTCCGTAGCGCCGTAGATCGTAGAGAGAAGGTGAGTTTTTCTCTCTTTTCTCCCTCTTTCTCTCTATCGGCTGAAACCGGCTGAACAATGGGGAAAAATCTAATTTTTCCCCCTATTTATATTTTAGAATACTTGGCCCACAATTCGCCACACGTCCTATTTAATTCCGGGTCCGTTTTAATCCCGAAACGATTAAATTTCGCTCCGGTTCAAGTTCGAATTATTTTTGTTTTAACTTGTGTTTAATATTTCCCCAAACCTGGAAACTTTATAAAAATTTCGTGTACAGGGTCACCCGGGGCCCGTTCGTCTCGTAAAACGCGAAAAATCCGACTATCTCGGAATTCCACGAAATTTGACGTGGTAACTAGATTTCGCGAGACGAATCCAACGGTGAGGTCCGTTTCGTCATCCGAGTTCTAGAAAAATTCAGGTTTACAACCTGTACTGTAGTGGCAATTTACCGTTTTGCCCTTTTTCACAAAGGTTGAAATTTTTTTCGGGTCAGGTTTACAACCTGTACTGTAGTGGCAATTTACCGTTTTTCCCTTTTTCACAAAGGTTGAAATTTTTTCGGGTTTTACAAGGTTGCTTCCCAGGAGCAAGATCAGGTGGTGCCCCCACTCCTTCCCAGACTGGAACTTCTGTGTGTACCAGAGCTAGCCCGTGTACCGCTATATGAGTTGAGACTCTAGTGCGGTTTCTTCGGGGATTGTAGCTTCACCTAGTTGTCCTACTTTTCTCTGTCCCTTTTTTTTTAAGGACGATCATACTTGGTAAAATATTCAGGCATCCAGGCAGGCACTAGGGGCTGTTGAGGAGCAGTTAAGGTTGGCTCATGAGAGAGTAACTCCTTTTTGGGGCCGAGCTTTTGACGACTCTTAAGACAGGCGCAAGCTAGAGGTTGAGGTTGCTTGAAAGCAGAGGTAGCATTAGGCCGAGCTTCTTGGCGACTCGCGAGAGAGTGCGAAGCTGGAGATATAGGCTACTTGGGAGGAGAGGTAGACTTAGGCCAAGCTTCTTGGCGACTCGCGAGAGAGTGCGAAACTAGAGATTGATAAGATGACTGTTTGTGCGAGAACAGAGTCAGAGATGCGGATGTCCCGTGGGAGGGCCTCTAAGCTGGAGGCCGAGCTACATATAACTCGGGAGAGGCTGCAGTGGCAGAGCTTTACAATGTGGCTACTTGCGCGAGAGCAAAGTCATAGCTACAAATGTCCCGTGAGAGAGCCGCAGGAGCTGAGGTCGAGCTACGTATGACTCGAGAGAGGCTACCGTGACAGAGGCTTACAATGTGACTACTTGCGCGAGAGCAAGGTCATAGCTGCAAACGTCCCGTGAGAGGGCCGCAGGAGCTGAGGCCGAGCTACGTATAGCTCGGGAGATGGCTGCCGTGGTAGAGGCTCATTCCATTGAGATGGAGATGAGGAGGGCGCCTGAGGCTAGGGGCCTGGTGTTGGGCGCCTGAGGCTGGAACCTGCTGCTGGGCACTGGGCGCCTGCTGCTGGGCGCCTTTTGCCTTTTTGTCTACTTGTTAGGTCATAAGCTGTTTGAAATGAAAGCAAAACTGTTATGGACACAATAATCTTCGCAAAGTTTTATTTCATAAAATAATAAATAAAAAAATAAATCAACTGAAACAATAAAATATAGATAAAATCTTCAAGTGTTCGGTGTCCCTGGCGGAGTTGGAGTCGCCTCCTCCTCCTAGCCCTCAGGAGATTGTCTTAATTTCTCCAAGGGGTTGTTGGCGTTCTCTGTCGTCCTAGTCCTGGCCAGGTGGCGGGGCTTGTCCTCTGCCATCAACATACTGACTCAACTGGCCACGTTGTATAAGCTATTCGATCTGCCTCTTGAGCTCATAGCAGTCATCAGTGTCGTGGCCATGGTCGCGGTGGAAGCGATAGTACCTGTTGGGATTTCTGCGATTTGGGGCGGACTTCATTTTTCCAGGCCAACGGAGCGTGGGGTCATCCTGTATCTGGAATTGGATGTGCTCTACCGAGGCATTGAGTGGCGTGAAAGGGTGTCGTTCTCTTGGGGGTACGGGATCGAGACGGTCTTTGACAGAGACTCTCTTGGTTCTCTTTCTCTTGTTCTCCGCTTCCCACTTGTCTTCGCGGGTGTCCTTCCTTTTCTCCCCTCCTCGGGAGGACTTATCTCGACGGGCCTTAGTGATGTCCTTGACATTCATGTATTTTTGTGCCCTTGACAGCAGCTCGGGTATGCTGGAGGGCGGTTTCTTGAGGATGGAGAACATAAAGCTGGAGGAGCGCAGACCAGCAATAAAGGCGGCCAAGGCTACCTTATCGTCTGACTCCTCGATCTGGAGAGCCGCCTCGTTGAAACGAGCGAGGTAGTTCCTAAGGCTTTCATCCCTATCCTGCTTGATGGTGAGCAGGTGGGTAACAGGCTTCTGATGCCGGCGTCCCCCAATGAAATAACCATTTTCAAGTTTTAGCATATGATATATTCAATGCACATTGAATATTTGGTCCCTAGTGCATTAAACTTGAGTAAATGTACCAAGAGAAAACCTTACATTTTCCACTGCTACAAGCTGTAGCTCAAACCAACCGGTGCACCCATTTTTTATGCCAATAAATATACATAGCTGTTTTTCAAGAATGAATATGAAGAATCAAGGCATTTAAAGATTTATTTAATTAAATGAAAAAGGGTAGTATAGACATTAGTAGTTGTATTAAAGTTATTATAGTCAAACAAAAGTTTTTCCTTCACTTGTTCTCAACCTTAATAATGTTGCCATTGCGAGGGACCTTGTCCACGTGCAATGACGGGTTGGACAGTACACATATTGGACAATTCTACAAATGAGTTCGACATGGCCATAAAAATCTACAATATCTTCTAAAGACATTTGTAATTGTAGACATGGTCAAAAAGCACTTTAAGTGTCAGGTGGTATTTTTATTATTGAACAACATATAAATGTGATAAACAGACAGTTAATGATGAAGTATTAGTTATGTTGTATAAAATCTTTTTTAGATTGGCAAATCAATCACATTTATGTATTTGACTCTTCCAATATACATATTCAAAAGCTAATACACATTTATGCATTGCAGCAATCATGCTCAATTCTTAGAACCCCAACATTCTCTTGAATGCATCTCTAATCTTTTATTTTTGTTTGCCTCATTTGAGTTACCTTATATTGGTGGAATCTTTAATTCTCAGGATGGCTTTCTCTTTCATTGTTGATCAATATCTTGACTACTAAGATTCTCTCACTTAAATCTTTTGGGTGTTTTACATCTTTATAACAGCTTTATTTTGGAATGTGTCTGGAGGTGTGTTTATATTTGCATGTGGCTTGTGCATCCCTAAACTTCAAACTCAACTTTCCACCGATTACTGTATCAGGCCAAGTTTCCTACATCTTTCCTGCATGCTTGGCTGATATTTCCTCTCTTGAATATGCAAAAATAAGTGATTATTTTTTTGTTGATGAAATGTATCACTATCATGCAGCACTTTTACGGAGGTTTACTCGATGAGACCTCTGCAATCTGGTGCTGTATTCAGATGCTATCCAGAGTAAGGACTAAACTTTTGTCTTCTCATTCAATTCCCAACATTTCCATTGCCCAGGCTGAGAGTGAGGTCTGTGTACGAAACCTTTACATTATGTTGTGCCTAACCCCAATCCTCAGCCCTAACTACCCCAAAATTATCAAACCTCATCAGCTTCGCTTCATTTCAATTCAGTATGCAATGAAGAAACCCAACAATTTGGTGTGGCATCCATCAGCCTCACTGGCTCGAGCTGTTCTCTAGCTGGCTCCTATAATTTGCTAGCCCAAATCTTTCTAATGTCGATGTGCTCATCTAATAATCTCCACCTCTTTGTTTGATCTATTCTGATTCTTTTAACAGGTTATGGAAAGTGTTTTATGATGATAAAGATAGGCCAAACAGATACCTGCTAGCCAAGGAAATGATAAGCCATCCTGATGCAGAGGACCTCCAGGTTAGTTGCTTCCACATATCTTTATAATCCTCATGAGAACAGGTCCAAATTATGATGCATTGTGATTGGTGTGTAGATGTTCTTTTTATTCCATGTGTTTAATGGAACTTGCTGGTTATTGACTCGTTCAGACAAAAAAAAAAACACTAATGCCATTCATCATTAAAAAAAAAAAACACTTATTTTTTATCTACCACTCTTTGAAAAATAATTCCCAAAATTACACATTTGCCAGATGTGATTCATAAGCAATATTTTTTAATAGGGAGTTTCGCTCTCTCTATGCTAGTTTTGGGTTTGCACAAGGAGTAAATATTTAATATCACGGTGACATTACATCTGTCCTACCACATGGTATTACCGTTCAATGATAAGTTAATAAGTGGACAATGTAAACTTCACTTCCTTGAAAAAATATTCATTACAACGGTAAAATATTATCCTTTCATCTAATATAACCAACAATTACCTGTGCTTGAAGCATTATGTAACCAAAAAAAAAAAGGACAAAATTCAAATTACCCCCGCGGTTTGCGCATTAAGCACATAATCCCCCTAGCATTTCAAAATAAGCACATAACCACCATGTGGTATGTGGACTAATGTGCATAGTCATAGTTTCCATCTAACTTGATGAGCTCTGTGACTCACGCACTTGCTCCACATCCCTCCAAAAATCTGTCTGTAACGCCCCACATTCGTATTTTTGTATAGTAATGTAATTATGTTTGGAATGCTAATTTATGTGATGATGTATGCATGAACTAGGTAGAGTGTAAGAGTATAAATAGAAATGTTAGGCGATGTAATAGGGTATGTATTGGAAGCTAGGAAGATTTCCGGAATGAAAGCACACTTTAGAGGAAATTTGGGTAAAAAGGATTTTGGACACTGTCTAGTATTTAGATCATAACTTTTTATTCCTAACTCTTATTGATATGAAATTTGGACAGTAGATAGTAGACATCTAGGGCTAAAACAATGTATCTCATGAAAATTTTCCAAATCAACCTCTAAATAGGCCAAAACTTCACTAGAAGTTTCAGCAGAAACAGAAAGTCCGTTCGAACGTGAAAGTCCGTTCGAACGACGATTCGTTCCAGTACTCTTGTCTAATGGAAAAACAAAAGTACTGGGAGCAAGTGACGTTCGAACACAAATTTACGTTCGAACGTAAAACAACAATTTGCACTAATGACGTTCGAACGCCAGATGACGTTCGAACGTGAGCAACGAATCAGAACATCAGATTTACGTCGGTTGAGATATTTTCTTCCCCTATAAATACATAGTGCCGCCTCCTTTAGCCTCCATGCACCATTTACAACCCTAGAAAAGCTTGAGAAACAAGAAAGAAAGGGGGAAACACAAGATCAAAGAGGATTTGCACTTTGAAGTGGATCAAAATCTAAAGTTCTTCAAGAACTCTAAGGAAGAAGAAAGTAGGGGTTTTCTTCCACTCTTGTTCATTGATGCTAGGCTTGTATATATACATATTTTGACTCTTAATGATATATATTTGTTATGGAATCCTTGTTTCTTGATTGTTCTTGCAAATCTTACCTTGTTTGATGGAAGTTATAGCTTGATAGCCATAAAACCTTTGTTCTTGACATCCCACCCTAGTTTTTTTTTAAGAAGTATGAATGTTTCTTATTATTATCCGTTTGTTCTTGATTTCAAACCCTTATAGTCATTTGTTCTTGATATTCATTGGTTGTTGATATTCAAACTCGCTATTCAATGGTTCTTGATATCAAGACTGGATATTCATCGGTTCTTGATATTCAAACTTGCTATTCAATTGTTCTTGATCTTAAAACTCTATGAGGGGTTTTTCTCTTGAACTCTTCCTTTATTCTTGAATTCGAAACCATAGTGTTTTGTGTTGAGTAATAAAATTAAGTTGTGTGATCTCTTGTATTTTTCCTAATTGTTTATTGAAATTACCTCATAATGAAATTGTGGATCTTGGGAAGAATTACTTGAAAAATTGGGGGTTTATGGTATTGTTGGTTATGTGAGATGATTGTTGGTATGATATGTTCTTGTATGGTTGTTTGGATGAAAATGGGTGAGAGGTTCCTTGTAAGGATGCTCATGCCATGAAGGATAATGTTATATCATGTGTTGGGAAATGGTTTATATTTTTAAAATGGATGTACGATACTAACATGGATTACTATTGACCGGGTATCATGAAGTGGGTAGACGGCTTTGTATGCCACGCGGGTATGAACTTTTCCTACCACATGGTGTGGGTAGACGTCGTTGTACGCCGTGTGGGTACGAGCCTTTCCTAACACTAATGATAACGAAATTAGTAACGTGGGTTGTGTCGGACATACGGTGTGGGTTATCGTGCATTGTACCATAAATGGTTTCGACAAGAGTTTCCGGAAGTATGAGATTCCGCGAGAACTTGTTGGAAACGGTTTATGGTAGAATGGATTATCTATTGTATATTGGTTATTGTTCACTCTACCATAGAAGGTTTCTACAAGAGTCTTGGGAAGTATGGGATTCTGCGAGAACTTGTGGAAACAGTGTATGGTGGATTGGATTATATTTGGAAATGGTTTGTTAACTGTATAGTGGTTTCACTTATTCATTCAATTACTGTTGTTCCTTAAACTTGAGATCTATTTAAATGTCCTGGTTTTACTTCAAAAGTTATATATGATATTTGTGAAATGAGACCGACTTGTTTTACATGTTTTCCAAACCTTGTTCGAGTTTGGGAGAACGTTGCTACAGAGCTTAGTGCTCACCCCCTACAGTTGAATATTTTTCAGATTCTGTGCCAGAGAGTGAGCTTGGTGCTAACGAGCCGAGCCATGGAGAGGCTTCACTAGAGGGATACTTGGATCCCGAGTGGGACATCTAGAGATGTCCTTTACTTTTGTTCTAGACTAGAATATTCTTTTGAAATGCTGTGTAGTCTAGATTTCTTTTGTAATTTCCGCTGCGCTATAATAGTAAATTTTGTTGTTTGGAAATGTAAAGGCCTAGGATGGCATATTCTTGTTGGGATAATGATGTAAATGTTGTGAATGATTTTTATGAAGTCTTATTATGGATGGTTTATATTAGTTGCTCTCATGGTATAAGTGATTTTAGAATGTAATGTTGTCCAGGGTGGTTTTGGGGGCGTTACACTGTCTGTCAAATATCCTAAATGCCCTAACCTTATAATACATAAGACAACATTTGTTCACCCAGAAGAAGAACTGGAGGTTGGAGGAAGAAGAAGAAGAAGAAAGAAGAAGGAATAAAAGAGGGAAAAAAAGAAGAAGAGAAACTTAAGTATGTTGATCCTTATTCATTTCTTATACTCATATGATTTATCATTTTATTGCCAATAAGTTGTTGTCATTGTGGTTTAAATTCTTAATATTTCAAAAAGTGCAATAACAAATGCAAAAGAAATCTAAAATTCTTTGGTTTTTTTTGTGTGTATTTTCTAACATCTAGGTACATTATGTGTGAAACCAGGGTAAATTTGAATTTTTGTGAATAAGGGCAAACTGGTCATTTACCATCCTAATTCTTTTTTAAAATACTCATATTCTAGACCTTGGATGAGGAAACAGAGTTCGCCGTTTGATTCGTATTGCGGAATCTAGTCACACTGTCAAATTTCGTCGAATTCCGAGATAGTCGGATTTTTTGCACGTCGTTCGAGGCGACTGCGTGGCGAATGACATTTTAAAGGTCTCCAATAATGGATTTTATAAAATTTCCTTAAAATTAAGTTAAAGTTTAAATAAAATTAATTTAAACTTAATCCGAGGTATAATGAATCGTTTTGGGACGAAAAACGGACCCGAAAGTCGAAAATATGCGGTGCGATGTGGACCGCACATTTTTGCCTATATATACCCTCTTAAATCAGATTTTTGGGAGATAAAATATCTCCTCCTTAGCTGCAAGCAGCCGGCCAAGACCAAAGAGAAAGAAAAAAAATTTCTTCAACCTTCAAGCTCCGATTCCGGGAGTTCCGTCGGTCGGAATCCGTCGATCTAAGAGGCAAAGTTCATCTCCTCGACGAGGGCTATGCGTACGTACCAAGAATGAGGGATTTCACCGAAGATTCAAGTGGAGTCTTTGGAGAAATCAAGGATTTTGGGGTTTTTGTTGGTGTTCTTGAGGTGTTCTTGAAGCTTTGAAGCTCTAGTCTTCATCTCACGCTTCAAACGGTAGGGGTTTCCTACTTGGGTTGATTCCTAGTCTAGAATGCTTCTAGGAAATGCTTGGGTTATGTATGCATATATATATGATCTATACATATGTCTATGGTTATGGAAGTCGAAGAGTGAGCATAGAAATGGCTTAGGCTAGCTTCTAGCTTGATTTCGATATATTGAAGTTACATGTGATTGTTCTTGTAACTTAGGGAAATTTGAGGCATGCTATGTGATTTATAAGTTGTGCCTTGAAGGTGTTTAATAAAATGCCTTGCTTGATTTAAATGGTTGTTTGATGCCATTGGAATAATATGTTTGAATATGTTGAGCATGATGAATTATGAAATTTATATGCATGTGATATAAAGTTTCATGGAATATGATGATATATGGTTTGTATTGCTCATATGGCATCAATTGCATATTGGGCATGGTCATGACATCACATTCATGGGTGTAAGTGTGTATGTGTGTGCATGGTTAATCAAATGCCACTCTTGGTATTTGACAAGGGACTCAGAAGGAAGGGATCGAAGATCCCGTTGAGTCGCATAATTGCATGAGAGATAAATTGGGTCGGGGTTAGCAAGAAGGGCTAGAATATCCCTCGGATGAAAGACTCGTTGATAGGATTCGCACTCCGTTGGTGTAAAAGGCCATAAAGTGTGTCGGTATACGCGGAACCGTGGGTTGAAGTCCTGAAATTCCGTGTTGGTTAGGTGCCGTTGGTGTAAGTCCATGAATGCCCACCCCAAGAAAGACCCTAGTTTTGTAAAATGTCATTGATGTGTAACATAAATGACGGATTCACACATTGGAACTTGCGTGTGTTGGGGAGCCGGGAAGGGCTCGGATTGAGTGCATGAATGAGTCTCACCTCTTTGCATGACATGTCATAAGAAATTCCATATCTGAGTTGCATAAACATGATTAGAATTGTTGTGGATAATTGAGTATTGCATATGAGCATTACATGTGCATCTAGGTGGGGAGTAGCCTCTGTAGGGAATTTTCTACTGAGCGAGGCTCACCCTATACGGGAAACAATTTCAGGTGTGGGGTTTGCACCGGCGGATGGCTCCTATGTAGAGCATCAAGGGTGAAGGAGGCCGACCTGTGGTCTTAGTGCATGATTTTGTAAACCTTTTGATTAACATGGTTTTCACTTGTAAAGTTTTCATGAATAAATGTAATAGAACTTATATGGGCTATTGTTAAACTAATCTTGCATGTTTTGATATAAGTATTGATAAATGGACCCGGTGCGGTCAAGTTTTACTTATAAATGGACCCTGTGTGGTCATTGTGTTATATTGGGCCTCAGATGAGTCATGTTAATGTATACTGCACAGGTTGTGTTTTTGGTAGAGCTCCCCGTACAAAGGAGACTCTGCCCGAATTTCGTTAAAATTAAGGACCCCGGTAAATGGGGCATGACGATGTGATATCGAGTTACTCGGTATCCACGAGTATTCCGCGGGTTGATGGGTAATCAATGGACCCCCGGATTTTGGGGTGTCACAGCTTGGTATCAGAGCTTAGGTATACGATTAACCTAGGGCTTGATGGGCATGGGTCTAGACCATTGCATGCGTTACACATCTCATCTTATGTGCTTACATTGTTACATGTTATATGATATATACTATGTGAATGATACACATGATGATATACATAGTAACATGTATATGGAATGAAAACATTAGGGTTAGAAAACCCAAAGTATGTTTGGAAGAAGGGATGAACGGTATGGTTCAATGTGTTAATGTCTACTAGTAAGTGGCACACGCACGACTAGTGAAACAAGGAGGAAAATCTCCAAGTTGAAATACTTGATCCTTAACTTGGGAGATTAATTAATTGATCTATTGCTACCTTATGTGTGTGTAGATGGCAACAAGAGGAAGAGGACGCGGTCGAGGCCGAGGCGGTGGGCGGAACAACCCACCACCACCTACTACTGACCAACAAGCCTTCATAGAGGCTCTTGGTACACTGGTTGTCACACTCACACAGACGGGTGCAGGTGGGGGCCAAGGAGGCTCCAGTCATCTCCAGAAGTTCAAGGCACATCAGCCTCCGATCTTCATGGGAGGAGCGGACCCTATGGTAGCTGACCATTGGTTCCGGCAAGTGGATAGAGTTTTGAGGGCTATGGAGATCACCTCCGACGCCACTAAGATAACTCTAGCTACATTTTAGCTGGAGGGGGAATCCCTGGTGTGGTGGGATTGGGTGAAAGACTCCAAGGACTTGGAGGCTATGACTTGGATTGAGTTCAAGGAACTCTTTATGGGAAAGTACTTCCTGGCCGCAGCAAAACATGCTAAGGCCCGGGAATTCCTGGATTTGAGACAAGGCACTGTGACGGTGATGGAGTACGTTGCTAAATTCACCGAATTAGCATGTTTCGCCGATGACTACGTGGCCACAAATACAGCCAAAGTCATAAAGTTTGAGGATGGGCTGAAGTTATCCATCCGGGGTAAGATTGTGGGTCTTCTCCTACAAGACTTCGACTTGATGGTCCAGACAACCATGGCCATTGAGAGAGAAGTGGATGATGCAAGAAACATCCGGGAGGCGGGTGTGAAGGACAAGAAGAAGAAGGGCCAATCTTCTTCTTCTAGTTCTGGAAAGAGGCAGAGGACTTTTCCTCCGCAAGGGCAACAAGGACAAGGCCGTAGTCATCAAGGCCAAGGCCACGGTCGATCCTCCCAAGGCGGGGGAAACCCGGGGACTACATATCAGGCGGGGCAGAAAACATGTTTCCATTGCCGCCAGCCGGGTCATATGAAGCGGGATTGTCCTCAGCGGCAAGGGTCCCAAAGCTACGGATCGTCACAGTCCCAGACTTCGGTGGGGCAACCACAGACCCAGTATACTCCTTACTACCCTACTATGGGCCGGGGGAGTCAGTATCAGTACCAGGGTGCTGCACAAGGCCCTACCACTTCACGTGCGGGGACACCGCAAGCTGGCCAGATGGGCCAAGGCATGGGTCGGGGACGAGGCCAGGGCTCACAAGCCGGGACTTCAGGGACTCAAGGGCGTGTCTACGCCATGATACCACAGACTGAGTCGACAGATCCGTCGGTGATACAGGGTACATTTCTACTTTCCCGCTTTATGGACTAGAATATTGTTTGATTCTGGCGCATCGCATTCATTTATTGCTGCATCTTGTGTGAAAGACTTGGGTTTAGAGGTTGAGACCTTAGAAGAGCCTTTGCACGTGAGTTCTCCCCTAGGTGCTAGGGTGAGGGTTGATCAGATATGTCGGGGGTGTGAGTTAGAGATCTCAGGGATTCTACTCACCGTGGACCTTCGGGTCATGGACATGTCGGAGTTCGATGTAATCCTTGGGGTGGATTGGTTGGCGGCACACCGAGTCGTCATTGATTGTGATTGGAAGCGGGTCACTACTTACACAACGGATGGGGTTTGTTTCATGTTTCAGGGGGATAAGCACGATACTTTACCCCAAGCCGTGTACGACTCTAGATGGCACGGGCAGTTGATGGGTTGGCTAGCAAGCCTTACCCTAGAGGATGAGGCGAGACAGGAGTTTGGTCTACCTCGGGTTGTGTGTGATTATGAGGATGTTTTTCCGGATGAACTACCGGGATTACCTCCACATAGGGATGTGGACTTCACTATAGAGTTGCATCCCGGTACATCGCCCATTTCTATGACTCCACATAGGATGGCGCCTGCTGAGTTGCAAGAACTCAAGGTCCAATTGCAGGAATTGTTGGACAGGGGGTTCATTAGACCGAGTACCTCACCTTGGGGCGCTCCGGTGTTATTTGAAAAGAAGAAGGACAAAACTCTTCGACTATGCATAGATTACCGGCAGTTGAATAGGGTTACTATCAAAAATAGGTACCCTTTGTCGAGGATTGATAACTTGTTTGATCAGCTGAGAGGGGCGCGGGTCTACTCCAAGATAGATCTCCGCACCGGTTACCATCAGTTGAGGTTTAGGGAAGCAGATATCCCTAAGACGGCGTTCAGAACGCGGTATGGGCATTTCGAGTTCACAGTGATGCCATTCGGATTGACAAACGCCCCGGCGGCATTCATGGATCTCATGCATAGGGTGTTCCAACCCTACCTTGATCACTTCGTCGTGGTTTTTGTTGACGACATCTTAATCTACTCCAAGTCTGAGGAGGAGCATGAGGGTCACTTGAGGATTGTTCTCCAGGTCTTGAGAGACTACCAGTTGTACGCCAAGTTCAGCAAGTGTGAATTTTGGCTGACTGAGGTGAAATTCTTGGGGCATATAGTGTCGGCTTCGGGTGTATCTGTGGACCCGGAAAAGGTCGAGGCAGTTATGAATTGGGAGAGACGAAGTCAGTCTTCGAGATATGCAGTTTCTTGGGATTGGCAGGGTATTACCGGCGGTTTATTGAGGATTTCTCTCGACTGGCTGCACCTATGACTAGGTTGACTCGGAAAGAGGTCAAGTTCGAGTGGAATGATTCTTGCGAGAAGGCATTCCAGGAGTTAAAGAGAAGGCTTACTTCAGCTCCTATCTTGGTAGTCCCGGAAAGGGGACAGAGGTACACAGTTTATTGTGATGCCTCGAAGGATGGACTGGGATGTGTCTTGATGCAGTCCGGGAGGGTGGTGGCTTATGGTTCTCGGCAGTTAAAGAACCACGAGCAGAATTACCCCACACATGATATGGAATTGGCGGCCATTGTCTTTGCCTTGAAGGCTTGGCGTCACTACCTGTATGGCGAGCAGTTTGAAGTGTTTTCGGACCACAAGAGTCTGAAGTACATTTTTACACAGCGGGACCTCAACATGAGGCAACGTAGGTGGATGGAGTACCTCGAGGACTACGATTTCATGTTGCATTACCATCCCGGTAAGGCAAATGTGGTGGCAGATGCACTCAGCCGAAAGTCACGGGGAGTTGTGGCTAGTGTGGCTTCCCGAGAGTGGCAGATGCTCGAGACTGTGGGACAGTTCGGGCTACATTACGCTGATTATATTCAGGGTACTTTGGGGAGCTTGGTGGCTACACCTTCCCTACTGAGCAAGGTTATTGAGTCCCAGGGACAGGATACTAAGTTAGTGTCCATCAGGGACCGAGTACGATTGGGTACGGGTGATGAAGGCTGGACCATTCATACAGATGGTAGTCTTCGGTTCAGGGGACGGATTGTGGTTCCCCAGTCTGCGGATCTGAGAGAGGAGATCCTTAGGGAGTTTCATTGCTCCCGTTTTGCGGTTCATCCAGGGGGCACGAAGATGTATCATGATCTTCGTCGCCAGTATCATTGGAATGGGATGAAGAGGTAAGTTGGCGACTTTGTCAGTCGATGTCTCACATGTCAGCAGGTTAAGGCTGAACACCAGAGACCAGCAGGTTTGCTCCAGCCCTTGGAGGTAGCTGAGTGGAAGTGGGAGCATGTCACGATGGATTTTGTGACCCACTTGCCACGGACATCGCGGGGACATGACGCGGTATGGGTGGTAGTGGACCGGCTTACTAAGTCGGCACACTTTTTGGCGGTGCGGATGACCTTCACACTGGAGGAATTCTGCAAGTTATATATACGGGAGATTGTCCGGTTGCATGGGGTACCCGTATCTATAGTATCGGATCGGGATCCCAGGTTTACGACTCATTTTTGGGAGAGTTTCCAACGAGCCATGGGGACACAGCTGATGATGAGCACTGCTTTTCATCCCTAGACGGACAGTCAGTCTGAGAGGACTATCCAGACTTTAGAGGACATGCTGCGGGCATGCGTCCTAGATCTCAAGGGTAGCTGGGAAGATCATTTGCCCTTGGTGGAGTTCGCCTATAACAATAGTTATCAGGCGAGTATACAGATGTCACCCTATGAGGCATTGTACGGGAGGTGCGTATCATGGATAGCTGGGAACAGGTTTTACGAGGCAAGACCGTGCGGCTAGTGAAGGTGTTGTGGCAGCACCGAGGAATGGAAGAGGCGACATGGGAGCGCGAGGACACCGTACGTGCCAATTATCCTTTCTTGTTTGAGGATAGAGGTACATTTTTATAGTCATTTACTATTACATGATTGTAGCATATGCATGGGCTTGCATGTATGTGTGTGTGTGAATTTCGGGGACAAAATTCTTTTAAGGGGGGAAGAATGTGAAACCAGGGTAAATTTGAATTTTTGTGAATAAGGGCAAAATGATCATTTTTCATTCTAATTATTTTTTGAAATACTCATACTCTAGACCTCGAATGAGGAAACAGAGTTCGCCGTTGGATTCGTATCGCGGAATCTAGTCACCCTGTCAAATTTCGTCGAATTCCGAGATAGTCGAATTTTTTGCACGTCGTTCGAAGTGACTGCGTGGCGAATAACATTTTAAAGGTCCCCAATAATGGATTTTATAAAATTTCCTTAAAATTAAGTTAAAAGTTTAAATAAAATTAATTTGAACTTAATCCGAGGTATAATGAATCGTTTCGGGACGAAAAACGGACCCGGAAGTCGAAAATATGCGGTGCGATGTGGACCACACATTTTTGCCTATATATATCCTCTTAAATCAGCTTTTTGGGAGATAAAATATCTCCTCCTTAGCTGCAAGCAGCCGGCCAAGACCAAAGAGAAAGAAAAAAATTTTCTTCAACCTTCTCGCTCCGATTCCGGGAGTTCCGTCGGTCGGAATACGTCGATCCAAGAGGCAAAGTTCATCTCCTCGACGAGGGCTACGCGTACATACCAAGAATGAGGGATTTCACCGAATATTCAAGTGGAGTCTTTGGAGAAATCAAGGATTTTGGGATTTTTGTTGGTGTTCTTGAGGTGTTCTTGAAGCTTTGAAGCTCTAGTCTTCATCTCACGCTTCAAACGGTAGGGGTTTCCTACTTGGGTTGATTCCTAGTCTAGAATGCTTCTAGGAAATGCTTGGGTTATGTATGCATATATATATGATCTATACATATGTCTATGGTTATGGAAGTCGAAGAGTGAGCATAGAAATGGCTTAGGCTAGCTTCTAGCTTGATTTCGATATATTGAAGTTACATGTGATTGTTCTTGTAACTTAAGGAAATTTGAGGCATGCTATGTGATTTATAAGTTGTGCCTTGAAGGTGTTTGATAAAATGCCTTGCTTGATTTAAATGGTTGTTTGATGCCATTGGAATAATATGTTTGAATATGTTGTTGATACGTTGAGCATGATGAATTATGAAATTTATATGCATGTGATATAAAGTTTCATGGAATATGATGATATATGGTTTGTATTGCTCATATGACATCAATTGCATATTGGGCATGGTCATGACATCACGTTCATGGGTGTAAGTGTGTATGTGTGTGCATGGTTAATCAAATGCCACTCTTGGTATTTGACAAGGGACTCGGAAGGAAGGGATCGAAGATCCCGTTGAGTCGCATAATTGCATGAGAGATAAATTGGGTCGGGGTTAGCAAGAAGGGCTAGAATATCCCTCGGGTGAAAGACTCATTGATAGGATTCGCACTCCGTTGGTGTAAAAGGCCATAAAGTGTGTCGGTATACGCGGAACTGTGGGTTGAAGTCCTGAAATTCCGTGTCGGTTGGGTGCCGTTGGTGTAAGTCCATGAATGCCCACCCCAAGAAAGACCCTAGTTTTATAAAATGTCATTGATGTGTAACATAAATGACGGATTCACACATTGGCACTTGCGTGTGTTGGGGAGCCGGGAAGGGCTCGGATTGAGTGCATGAATGAGTCTCACCTCTTTGCATGACATGTCATAAGAAATTCCATATCTGAGTTGCATAAACATGATTAGAATTGTTGTGGATAATTGAGTATTGCATATGAGCATTACATGTGTATCTAGGTGGGGAGTAGCCTCTGTAGGGAATTTTCTACTGAGCGAGGCTCACCCTATACGGGAAACAATTTCAGGTGTGGGGTTTGCACCGGCGGATGGCTCCCATGTAGAGCATCAAGGGTGAAGGAGGCCGACCTGTGGTCTTAGTGCATGATTTTGTAAACCTTTTGATTAACATGGTTTTGACTTGTAAAGTTTTCATGAATAAATGTAATAGAACTTATATGGGCTATTGTTAAACTAATCTTGCATGTTTTGATATAAGTATTGATAAATGCACCCGGTGCGGTCAAGTTTTACTTATAAATGGACCCTGTGTGGTCATTGTGTTATATTGGGCCTCGGATGGGTCATGTTAATGTATACTGTACATGTTGTGTTTTGGGTAGAGCTCCCCGTACAAAGGAGACTCTGCCCGAATTTCGTTAAAATTAAGGACCCCGGTAAATGGGGCATGACGGTGTGATATCGAGTTACTCGGTATCCACGAGTATTCCGCGGGTTGATGGGTAATCAATGGACCCCCGGATTTTGGGGTGTCACATTATGTCATGTTCAAGTGTTATGGGTGGAGGGGAAACACTTGACTTAAGATTCATAGTAAAATATTGTGGATATGGGCGAAAGGGTACTATCAAGATTGTTGAGTCAGAGAAACCATCAAAAGGGAGGCTATATTATGTGTGCGAGAATAAGTTTTGCAATTATTGGGCATGGTGTAGTCCAATTACAACCACATGGATCTCTAGTGGAATACCTGTTGTTGCCTTGGTTGGCTTGAAGACAATAGATTTCTTTTCCTTTTTCTCTTGCTCTTCATCTCTTTTGATGCCCATCTCATAAGTCACGACGGATCCAAGGAGTTCTTCAAGAGGAAGAGCTTTGAGGTCCTTTGCTTCAAGAATGACAGTCACCTTGGTATCCCACAATCTTGATAGACACTTAAGAATTTTTCTTACAAGTTCCTCATCAGCATATGATTTATCGAGAGACTTTAGAGCATTAATAATGTTAGTAAAATGAGTAAACATTTGCGATATGTTCTTATGAGGTTCCATCCTAAATAGTTCATAGTTATGTACAAGCATATTTATTTTGGATTCCTTAACTTTGCTAGTTCCCTCATGTGTGACTTCTAGCATATGTCATATTTGCCTAGTAGTTTCACATGTAGATATGCAATTGAATTCAGTTTTACCCAATGCACAATATAGTGTATTCATGGCCTTAGCATTGCTAGTGTGTGCCATCTTTTATCACTAGTCCATTTTTCTTGACTTTTGTGGGCTTTATATATCCATCTTCAATGATATTCCACAATGCATCACCTACAGACATGATATATATTTTTATTTTTGTTTTTCAATATGCATAATCATTTTCATTAAAGAATGGAGGTCTAGAGATAGATTGTCCTTCAACTATGTTTCTTTTTACGGTTGTTGTGATCTTTAACTCTAAGGTTGTTACATACTATGTCAAGAATCTTTGCTCTAATACCAATTGTTGTCCCAAATGCAACCTAAAATGGTGGTGAATTAGGTTTTATCTCTTCAAAAAAATTTTCCAAAAACAAAATTACTATTTGTAAAATTGATTTGATTACAAGCAAATGTGTGTGAAATGAATATGTAGTAAACGATAATATATTCACACAATAGATAAGAGCATAAAGAAGGACATGTAAACTCTATTTATAGAGGTTCAACCCCAAATCACTTGGCCTATGTCATCTTTTCTTCCTTCACTTGGAGTTTCCCTTTCACTATGTTTATCCTCTTGAAATGAGCGAAAATGAAACCCTTATAATCTTTTTCTTCTTGATAAAAAAGATGAACTCCCTTTTAACTTCAAGAAGAATATACAACGATCTTTCTTGCTAAAGAATATTATCTCAATACAATATTCTCACAAAGCTCAAGAGAATCAAATAAAGAAGAATAAAATATACACAAGAATCTTCTTCTAAAGATGTAGACAAAAGCTCAATGGATCTCTCTTTTGTTTTTGCTCAAAGATAAAATCTCCAAAAGTTAGTCTTAAAAACCCTCAAGACCCTATTTATAGTTTGGTGTAGTAAATGAGAGATTTACAGCTGCTGGCAGAAAAATGAGTCATCCGGAAGTCTATCCGTACTTCTGGATGTAACCATTGGAGGCCTAACAGCTATAACCAGATGTCCGGATAGGCATTTGGACTTCCGATAAAACCTTTTGTTTAGACTTTGTCTTGGTTCTTCAGAATCTTCATATTCTAGAATGCCATGGAGAGCTTCTAGATGTTCATTCGAAATTTCGGATGATCAGTAACCAGACTTTTGGCTGGAACCAATCCAGAATTCCAAAACTGCATTTTGCCTCATGGTTTTATCCTTCATGGTTTCTTCACATCCTGAACTCCGGAGAGGTACTCTGGAATTCCAGAGTAGCCTTCTGGATAAAACATTTGGAGTTCCTGAAGTTCTTCCTAGTACCCTTTATTTTCTTAGCCTTTTCTCTTCAATCAGATTTCTGGAAGGGCTATCCAGACTTCCGGTGTAGTGTTATGCCTGGCACATCGAAAGTCTAGATGCCTTTTTTGGATTATGATTCTGCTTTGGTTTCTGTCATTTTCTTTTCTTTTGCAACTTTGATACATGTCCAACTTGATCCTATACTCATCCATACACTAATTACAAGTGTTAGTTTTTTATTAGGATGTTTGTGATCATCAAAATCATGCTTATTAAAGTATCGGTTCAATAGTGATAATCTTCAAGGGTAGTGGAGTTGTTGTCCTGCCTAGGGATCAATTGCAGTAGTCTATGAGGCCTTTGAATAGGAGTTCTATGAAGCAAAGTAAGGCCCAGGTTAATTATGTTATGGTAGTTGAGGAGTGAGGGGAAGTTGTAGAAGATCCACCAGGTCATCTTTACACTAGTACATTTAGGCCATCACCACTACCACGTGAGCCCAATTCAGACATTATTGTTGCTCCGTTAGCATGTTGGTTGATATGATTATGAGTATGCATCAGCGCTTGGTAGAGCATCATCGTCTTACTTCTCAGAGACTAGATGCATTGGATGGTCGGATTGTGAGGATGGAGTCAGCTCAGTAGGTTGTCTTTGGATCGCTTACTAGGAGAGTTGTTTGACTACACCAATTGATTAAGGGTAAGTAGATTGTGGGAGAGCCCTTGCCAGATGAGACAGATTCAAACATAGAGCTGCCCTAACATGATGGTGAATAGAGATGGTGGAGATGATGCAACCACTTGAGCTGTTTTAGAGACTTTTAATTTAGGCTATATGGTAGTTTTAAGTATTTATTATTCATTCATTGTCTGTACTAAAGTACTCTATTTTTTTGTTGACTTTTCATTTTTCTGACTTTATTTGTTTAGTTAATTTTCGTTTGTTGTGACAACACTCTTAGTCTTGTTTATTGATGCTTTATCATATTTGACTTATAGTTACATGCCTTATTTGTCTTTTGGTTAATTTATGTGCATGATTTAGCTAGTTAGTCTATGTTTATACCTTCTCGTTATACCATGATTCTATGTCATGCTTGTTATATGTTGTCATTGGGTTGAGATTTATAGCGAATAAGGAAAGAATATATTGGGTAACTTGATTCTATACCGTGCTTGTCATATATTATCATTGGGTTGACATTTGTGACAAAAATGGGGAGAATATTTTAGGTACATATGAGAGGAATCATGGAGATTTACTCTTGACTACGCTAGATATGTTGCATGTGAAAATAGTAAGGGGGAGTTTATTCAAATACTCAGGGGGAGTAAATTTACAAACTTGACATGAAGTCACCTATTTTACACTTGTTTATTTTACAATTGTTGTTGTACTTGTGAACACTAACTAAGGGGGAGAACTTGATGTATTTGACATTGCTATGTCAATAGGTTCTCAAGCATATGGTGTGAAGTAGTTCATAATATATTACATACTTGCAATTGCATGATGTAAACATAAATATGCCTTATTTTAACTTGGTATTTTCCCAACCTCTGATTATATTATGTATTTCTAACATATGCTGCTTTTCACAAGGTTTTGGTTTGAGTGGTGATGTGCAGAACTATGATCTTCAAGCTATATCTTAAGAAGTAGATCATGTACTTAGATAGAGATTTAGGACGTGTGCATGAGTGTTGAGATTAGATTTATAATTTGTTTTATTCAATGGTTTGTGGGTTGTAATATTAATTTCTTGATTATTTATTTTGTCATGAAATTGCCAATGGGGGAGATTGTTAGATCACATTTTATAATTTTCTAATTTTGTGGAGTCCATTATAAATCTCAACCTATTCCATGGTCATGATGCTATAAAAATTAAAGATCTGAAAGAGTCATTGAAGGGAGGAGATCAAACATCAAAGCTACATCATTCACACTCCGGATGCACCTTCAAGCTTAGGACAAATGTAATGACCTAAATACCTAAGATGAACCCTTAGTTACTTAGGAGGATTAGGGTTAGATGGAATTGTAATAAATTTGTGTATGGCTCCTTCGTATACTTCAAAGAAAATATTTTTTAAAATTAATCTATGTTTTTGAAAACATAGATTGAGCCATTATAGGTCCCCTCTTGAGCAACACCCTTTAGTTCTCAAGAAAACAAGTTTTTTGTTTGGTTTTATGCTTAAAAAACTAGTAGGGATCGATCTATACTCGCTAGACTTCGCTAAAGCGGTATCTTCATGTCTTAGGGAAGTCAAGAGGGAAAAGTTCACGGAGGAGTACAAGGCTTGCTCTATGAGCTCGCTCGAGCGGTCCCATGACCTCGCTCGAGTGGTCTCATGGTCAGTCAATCGGTTTGCCTCTCCTATTCAAGTTTGAAACATGATTTCATTCCAGTGACAACCGCCCTATGACTGTCCTCCCATCGATCGAGTAGTCGTTCGTGAATTTGAGGTTTTTTATTGACCAAGATTACCCTTATTTCAGACCTATAAATAAGGAGTGCCTTTCCTTCAACTAGGGCAATCATTTCCTCACAACTTGGTATTGAAGATCTTGATGGTTTGAACCAAATCCATTGGTTTATGCATTCTAAGAATCGTTGGTGTGCCCATGATTACTTAAGGTCTAGATGATTCTTTTCGGAGGTGAATCCAAGTGAAGCTACACAAGTTGTCGGAGAGGGAATTTTGGCGGAAAGACATATTGAAGGAAGGGAGCATCTAACCATGATATTGATTGAGGTATAAGGCTCGAGTTCTTGTATGTTGACTTTAAGAGTAGTAGATTAGATTTTGGTGAACCTTGATTGATTCCCCGTGGTTTTTCTCGAGGGTTTTTCGCGTCAACAAATTATTTGTATTCATCTTGTTTATTTACATATACACTTTCATTTCTTAGCACACACGCGCAATATGTTTTTATATTTATGATTGATTGAAATCTATTCTTCCATAGTTACATTAAGGTTTTGGGATCGCCGAGAGATTGATTGTTTGAGCGCATTAATTGAACAATTAATTAACATCAATTGTCATGGGTGTAAGGGTTTGTGGTGATTAAAAGAGATTTTCACTAATTAATTGACCAATCATTGTGAGAAGAGATAATTGTGGTAGATTAAGTTTTAATTTATAATCAAATCAATTGTGCTTAAATTGAAAAACCTATTCACCCTCCTCTAGGTATTGTCATACGCTCCACGTGTATAATCGTGAGAGAAGATCCACATCATTTCTCCCCCTCCCTGATTGTAATTTGCTAATTACGAAAGGTTACATTGTACAATCTCAACTAGATCAATGGTCATGAAGCTACAAAGTAGAGGACTGAAAGGAAGAAGGAAGATGAAGTCCAAGCTACAAAGTCACATCATGACTTCCCAAGGTTTGAAAAATGTATATGACCTAGAGACCTAAAGTTATTCTTGGTATTTCTTCTTTGGCCACCTAGGTTAATAAAATGCATTTTGGATATTTTTGAACGTGACTATTGAGTTTTTATAGAAAAAATTTTGAAACTTTAAAAGTTGTTTCGAAAACTATGAAATGAGTCTTGGGATGGATCTTGGCCACCGGATGTTTGTTGGCCAACGAATTGAGTGGTCTCTTAAATAGTTTAAAAGTAGGACAATAGAGATGGATTGCTAGCCGCTCGAGCGGGCATGTCTAGAATTGCCCCTATTCAAATAGTCTAGAATTGTTCCTTCCCTTATTCTAGTAACCACAAGCCTTTCACTGCATGAGCAGTTCGTTTGTGTATTTGAGTTTTCTTGTTTTCCAATTAACCTCTATTTCCTAGGCCTTTATATATCTGCATGTCTTTTCTAATTAGGGTAAGCCTCTGTAACCTAAAATTAGCTATATATAACATGTAGAGAGCTAGGAACAACCCTAGTTATCCCTAAGAATCCAAAGGTCAAAATCTACCTAGATTCATCTCATGACCTTCAGACTTGAAGAGGTGGGAAATCTTGTAGAACCACTAAACCATTTTTCAGATTGTGTAGCTTGATTCGCTGTATTGAAGCTAGTACTCAAGACCTTCCGGTAATGAATATGAAGGGAAGATTCGAGAAAGAAAACATCTAACCATGGACTTGTTGAAGGTATAAGTCTTTGACCTTGTAATTGACTTTGATTATAGTGGATTAGGTTAGGTGGACTACGGTCCCGTAGTTTTTCCCAAGATGGTTTCTATGTTAAATTGTTTTGTGTTTTGGTTGTTTATTGCTTTACTTCACACACACACACACACACACACACACACACACATACTTGCAATGCCTCACACACCATGTGGTTGATCTTATGTGAATGATCAATTTTAGGGAAGGTCTTTGAAGGGATAAGAATGGTAGATTTGCATAAAATTAGGGTTGATTATTGAATTGGGTATTCATGCATCCATACATTCATTTAAGGATTTGTGCATCAAAATGGTTTAGTTGAACTAAAAATGATTAATCAATTGGTAGTTGTGATAATTAGGTTTAATTAGGAAAAAAATTTGGCACAAAGGGTGAAAGACCTATTCACCACCCCCTCTAAGTGATCTTAGGCTGAGCTTCATATGTATAATCGTGTTAGGGACGATCTAAACAAAATTCCTAGAAAAAAACACTCAAGCTCCCATGAGGCTAAGTATCCTAGCAAGAAACAACATCTCTAGCTTTATCTCCTACTCTGCAATCATCACCAGCTTCTGCACAATCTATAAGATGACCATGAAACTCCTTGGTATTCTTCGAACCATGGCTACCTACCCTTTTTTTTTTTTTTTTCCATTGAACGTCCTCCTGGGTCGCCCTAGATGACCTCATGTCCTCTGTTGTGCTTTCTCGAGGCTCAGAACCTGACCACAATTGTGTCCAACCTTTGTAGAGTAAGTTTGTGATGGTCATCCATACGCTTCTGCATCTGAGTGAGCATGCCAATGATAGAAGATAACTGGGTTGACAGGGATTCAAAACTAATCTCTGGTGGTGGTGTAGTGGAGGTATTCACATGAGTATCAACAGATGCTGGTGGTTTAGAAGTAGCATGATCCTAACCAGTGGGGGGAATATGATCCTCATGTTCTGCCTCACCTCCCTTAGCCTCTACATTGACAAGTTTGAACTCATATCTTGCAAGAGATGCACTCTGTCGCACTATGTCCTAACAAATAGGCTTCATCGAGGCCTTTTTCTCGTCCAACTCTTATAAGGGGAAAACCTTGTCCTTGCATATACGTGTGATCTGGTAACCAAATGGAAGGACTTATGGTGCGTAATAACCCCAAATATAAGAACAAGTAAATCTATCCCAACACATGTCCGTATGGTGTGTAATAAGTAGGCTCGCTGGATAGTGAAATTAGAAATGTGGGACTTGGGGGGTCGATGATGTAGTTCACTATGTGATTGATCATCCTATAGTCCTTATTGAGATCTTTTTGGAAGAAATTTTGATGGTTCCAACAATTAGGCTGCGGAGCACCATAGATCTTCATTACAACATCTGCAATAGGGGAATTTCTAAGATAGGTCCATGCCGAAAGACATGATGGGGAACCCTAGGTAGTCTTAAAGTGGTGGCTATCAACTCAGTGGAGAATACAAACTAAATCCCACACACATAAGTGTTGAAGTGCTCAACATTGACATATGTACCTCAAATGTGCACATAAAACTCCCTAACTACTTTGTAATTTGCACGCTTAGGGGCAGAAAAAGTGACTAGTCAATCCACGACCTATGAAAATTGTGAGGGCTAGGAATGTTCCTTAACCTTGTAAGGACGACTGCTTACTCCATGCTCACGGGGATCAAAGCATACTCCCCCTCTCTCTCTCTCTCTCTCTCTCTCTCTCTCTCTCGATATTCATGTGTCTGAAAACAGTTCATCTCATCCAAAGTTATAAACCTAGCTCGTTTCTCAAACCAATTGGTGAAAATGTGTCCAACTATGCAGGGAATGCAGACCTAAAGTCAAAACATGACAAACAACACCTTATAAGGAGTTATAGAGTTTGGGTATGTGATGCGTAGAGAGGTGTTTTAGTTTTGAAGAATTTTGAAATGAGTTAGAAAGACTAAAAACCTATTTAAAAAGAACAACCCAATAGTTTTTTTAACGAACACCACTCTAGCCATCTTTAGATTGCCAACTTCCCTCCTGACCTCTATTCCACCTCTCTCAACTCCCAACCAACCCTCAAACGCCCCTAAAACATGTATGAACATGATTGAATTGAATTTTGAACACATGCGTGGATAAAATTCAGAAAAAACATTAGTGCATTTTTCAAATTTTGAAAATTAAACACAAGTCATTAATTATGCAAATATCACCTATTCTTAAACTAACGAATTCATCCTCATTTCATCACCTCATACATTACTCAAAGGCATGTTCACAAATACAGAACTTTGCTTATACATCATTTGAGCAATTTCCTAAACAAATTTTAATTTTTATGATTAATCACACGTTTTAAAATTTTGCATAATTTTGATCGACCCATGTGTTAAGTATGTGAAACCAAACTCCAAACCAATAAGGAATCCATCTAAATCAAGACTTTAACATAGCTCTACATGAGTTCCTAATGCATCATCTAAGTGAAAGTATAACCAGTTAGTGAGTGTCTTATTTGAATTTTTATTTTCTTTATTTTGGGGCATTCCCCCTATTTGTTTCATCCCTTCTACTCATTTTATAGCCACAACAAGCATGATTGTGGATTCCGTACTTTACATTATGATAGTTTTATAACTATAACGTAGCTATTTGAGCTTTACATGATTGAGCAATTACATTTATCACATAGTACTCCCAACCATCAAATGCTATTGATTTTATCCATTCTTTTTATCCCTCACATTTTGTTGTTGGCCGCATTGTACTATTTTCACACTTTTCAAGGGATATGGTGTTTACTAACCTTTGAGTTATGCGGTCATCTATCACCAACATCTAGAGTCATGTAAGGTCATTAAAATTAACAATACCAAAACTCTAGATAAATGAAGGTAATCGGATATTCGTGCA
The DNA here is from genome assembly GCA_951799425.1 of Ilex aquifolium. Classification (NCBI taxonomy): domain Eukaryota; kingdom Viridiplantae; phylum Streptophyta; class Magnoliopsida; order Aquifoliales; family Aquifoliaceae; genus Ilex; species Ilex aquifolium. The sequence continues at coordinate 24,950,117 of OX637396.1, read as the reverse complement.
ATAGATTTTATGGATTGTTCTTTGAATCAAAGTATGATTACCATGTTTAACAGCAACAATTTTTTCCCCTTTTTTCCTTTTTCAATATGTTTGTATAATATAAAAATAGAAAATACGCACAAGGGAAATGCAATAAACAAAGGAAAAATGTAATAAAGGGTAAATCATAGAAAAATATCTAAACTACATGTCAAAACTCTTTTTAGATTTTTTTCTTTTTCATTTTTATTGTGTTTTCTATAACTAAGAAACAATGAAAATAAAACAATGTGCATCTAGGCCAATACTCTCACCTCACCTATCCTCAGGCATATCATCTACCATAGTTGACCCGGGAGCAACCAACATAGTCGATGGGGTGAGCCTCTCATAGTCCTCTCTCCCAACCCATATTTGTTTTACATCCCATGTCTTCCAATTACTAGGATAAGCAATGCGTGGAGGACAAAGTCTCTTCTCTCCAAGTGTGTCCAAGCAACGTGTGAACTAACTTTCTTTCTAGGCTTGTAGGTTAAACAAATGAAAAATGGAATTTTTGTCTCACAATCTAAATATGCAAGAGACCTAGTTAAAAAGTTTGGGATAGAGTCAGTCAAGCACTTACATACTCTGATGAATACTAGCAACAAGTTGAGTAATGACACTTGCCTGCAAAAATGTTGATCACACAGTGTATCGTAGCATGATAGGTAGCTTACTCTATCTCGCAGCGAGTTGACTAGACATTGCCTTTAGTGTTAGTGTATGTACACAATATCAGTCTTGGCCCAAGGAGTCACACTTGCTTGCAGTATCATTCGTTACGTAAGTGACACTTTAGTGTATTGTATTTTGTATACCTTTGAGACTAATGCCGAGATTGCTAGATATTATCATGTCGATTGGACAGGGAATGTAAATGACTGTAAGAGCATTTTTGGTAGGTGTTTTTACATTAGAAACAACTTGGTATCTTGGTAAAGTAAGAAAAAAAAATTTATATCACTTTCTACTACCGAGGCTAAGTATATTACAACAGAAAGTTGTTGCACGCAGTTGCTTTGGTTAAGCAAATGATTTTTGACTACAGGATATCTCATGGTGCCTTGACTGTGTATTGTGATAATTCTAGTGCCATAAACATCTCCAAGAATTTCGTTCAACACTCTAGAACTAAACACATTGATATACGTCACCACTTCATTCGTGAGCTTGTCAAGAGCAAGGTGATATCATTAGAATATGTCCAAACTCCAGATTAATTAGCTGATCTTCTCACAAAACCCTTGGATGCACCTAGATTTGAGAGAGTTAGGAAATCTATAGGTATTTGTGCACTTGAGTGAGTGCTTGAGGAACTTAGCCCTAGGAGCATTAATTAAACATAATGCAATAGGGACTAAGTCATGTATGTATATATTTTTCTTTGTCTATTTTGATTTGTTTTCTATATGAAAAAAAATTCAAAAACAATAGAAATTTGAAAAACCCAAAAACAAAAGAAATTCAAAAATCTAAAAATAGGTGAACATATGACTAAAAGTTAGTTAAACCCCACTCCATTAAAAGATGTGAAAGGCCAATTGTGTGAAAAGAGCCCAATACGGTCAATCATTAAAAGGTAATGCATAACTAAATGGTTAAAAACCATTGTAGTTGAATTATTGAGAGTACTTATGCTTAATTCGTATTGCTTATATGTAAAGCTCATAGAGCTCATGCTAAACATGTTTAGAAGCATATTATTAAAGTACAGAATTCTCAATTGTGTTAATTGAAGCCATAGAGAAGAAGGAAAAAAAGAAATGGGGAGTTGTCTAAAAACAAAAATTATTAGGATACTCACTAATAGGTCATTAATTCATTTAGACGATGCATTAGGTTTTCATGTTAAGCTTGTTAATAATTTGAACTAAGCGGAATCCTAATTGTATTGGAGTTTGGTTTCACACACGCTGCACTAGAATTAGTTCAAGTTGAACAAAATTTGAACACGTGTGAGTGAAATTAAACAAAGTGAGGAAACATTGCTCTAGGATGCATGAAATTGAATTCTGTATTTCGTAATATGCCTTAGAGTAATATAATGAGATGATGAAATTTGGATGGAGATATTATAATGTGAACTTGTGTAATTTTAATGATTAATAACTTAGTGTATTTACATGATAAATTGAAAATTGCATCATATTTTGTTCCAATTTCATCCATGCATGTGCATTTAGTTGCATTAAGATTTTATATACATCCATGCATGAGTTTTAGGTTGTAGAAGTAGTTCAGAGTCATTGCAAAAGTGATTGACTTCCTTAGGCCATCCAACCACTACTTTTGATATATTGAACTTCTAAGAAAGAAGGAGGAGTCCGAGTCACCCCAATTTGGGCTTTTGGATCACATGCAACCACTTGAGCAGTTTTAGAGACTTTAGTTTAGGCCATATGAGACTTTAAGTGTTTATTATTCATTCGTGGTATGTACTAAAATACTCTATTTTTTGTTCATTTTTCTATTTTATTGACTTTTTATTTGTTTGCTTTATTTTTCGTTCGTTGGAACGATACTCTTGGTCCTATTTACAGATGTTTTATCATATTAGACTTTGAGTTATATATCTTGTTTTTCCTTTGCTTACTTTACATGCATGATTTAGCTAGTTCTTATGTGTTTATGTCTTCTTGTTATACCATGATTCTATGCCATACTTGTTGTATATTGTCATTGGGTTGATATTTATAACAAATAAGGAAAGAATATATTGAATAACTTGATTCTGTATCGTACTTGTCATATGTTGTCATTGGGTTGACATTGCGATAAAAAGGGGGAGAATATTTTAAGTACTTATGAGAGAAATCGGGGAGATTTACTCTTGACTAGTCTAGGTATGTTGCATGTGAAATAGTAAGGGAGAGTTTGTTTTAATAATCAGGAGGAGTACATTTACAAACTTGACATAAAGTCACATATTTTACACTAGTTATTTTACTTGTGAACACCAATTAGGGAGGAGAGCTTGATACGTTTGACATTGCTATATCAATAGGTTCTCAAGCATATGGGGCAAATTAGTTCTTAACATGTTACATATTTACACTTGCATGATGTATATATAAATATGCCCGATGCTTAATCGGTGCTAACCATACCTGTAATTGTGTTGTTTATTTCCATAACATATAATGCTCTTCAAAAGGTTTTGGTTTGAGTGGTGATATGCAGGACTATGATCTTCAAGCAATATTATATGATCTAGATCTTATACTAAGATAGAGGTTTACGACGTATGAGTGTTGAAATTAGATTTACAATTCATTTTGTTCACTGATTTGTGGATTGTAATCTAAAAATTGGTGTTCCCATTCCATTGAATTTCTTCGAAACTAGACTCGACATTTAGGCATCAATCCTTCTTCTTCTTCTTTGTTTGTTAGTCTAGTAAAAAAAATTGAATAAAAATTACAAGTGGTAATTTATTACATGAAATGACATTAATATGCGGATCAAAAAATATTTTCTCCAATAAAAAGATTTAATAATTTACTATAATTTTTAGCCAAGATCCAAATTGAAGGGATTGGAAAATATAAATGGATTAAAGAGGATTCTAAATTTTGTGTACAGTAGGAGTCTGTCACCAATATAAGTATAAAGTGATAAATATCGACAAGACAATGAAATAATAGCAAAGTGATAAAATAAGAATGAGTTTATGGAAAGTTGTAACCATTACCAATCGTAGTACATTTGTTCGTAATACTAATAGTAATCTAAATCCTAACAATCCGAAGTGACGAAATAGTGGAAAATCTGCATCATAGTGCTTGAATTGACATTAACTATGATCCCCCTTGAGTAAAAATTTCTAAACTAGGTATTTCATCTTCGCCAAATTGGCATGCCAAATCAAACGTTGAGTTGTTTTACAATCAGCTGGAGAGTTGTCAAATTGATTTTTTGTGACACCCCAAAACCCGGGGGTTCATTGATTTCCCATCAACTCGCGGAATACCCGTGGATACCGGGTTACTCGGTATCGCGCCGTTATGCCCCATTTACCGGGGTCCATAATTTAACAAAATTCGGGCAGAGTCTCCTTTGTACGGGGAGCTTTACCCAAAACTCAACCTGTGCAATATATTTTCACATGACCCATCCGAGGCCCAATATAAAGCAATGACCGCACCGGATCCATTTATAAGTAAACATTGACCACACCGGGTCTATTTATCCATACTTATAAACATTGACCACACCGGGTCCATTTATCCCTACCTATGTCAAAACATGCAAGGTTGTTTTAACAATAATTCATATAAGTTCTATTACAATTACTTGCAAACGATTACATGCCCAAGACATAAGTTTCACAAGTGTTTTACATTAACACAAAATAAAGTCACATTCAGCTTTCTTCAAACATGAGGGTCCGAATTGGAGCCATCCACCGGTATATTTCTCCCACCTGAAATGTGTTCCCGTATAGGGTGAGCCAACACCCAGTAGAGTATATCCTACAAAGACTACTCCCCACCTTAGATGCATATGAAATGTGTACATGCAACAAACAACATTTAACAACCATTCCATACCAGAATATGCATTCAATGTTAGAATGCTACCATGTCATGCCATGAAATGAGGTGAGACTCACTCATGCATCTTAACCCAAGTCCTTACCGACTCCTATAACACAATGCAATGCCAATGTGTAGTAACCCCATCAACTGATGGAAAATACATCCAATGACCGTTTGAATTGAAAACATGTATTTGCAAAATCAAATCATTGTTGGATGTCACCCATTGAATGAGTGTTTATGTAATCAAAATCTTGTGTCTTGTTGGGCAACGGATTTTGGATTTTATACCGCCGGTTCCGTACACCATACTACACTTTTCTGGAATTTCACCACAGGGGAGTGTATAACCAAGTCGCCGGGTCTTGCACCTGAGGGGGGGATCTACCCCTTCTTGCTATACCCGACACAAGTTTTTCTTTCATGCAGCCACGCGACTCAGTCGGATTTTCAACCCGACTTTCCTGAGCCCACCCATCAATCACCAAGAATGGTGTTTGATTAACCATGCATACACACCCACACTCATGCCTAAGCCCATGAATGTGATGTCAATGTCATGCTCAATATGCAATCATACCCAATGAGAAATTTTATCACATGTTCAATATGTAATGGGTTCCATACGAACAATTTCAACATATCCATGGCAATTCATATTACAAACATATAAATACCATATTTTGTCACAATGTTAATATATCAAAACATGCATATATCAACAATTTCTTCACTACAATATCCAAGCATGCTATACATCATTGTGTCATAACAAACTTTATCCACACAATAGGCATTTAGCAAACACCATCAAGGCAATCATCATGTTATCACAAAATTTGCCCACATAATAACAAGTTACAAGAAAATTTCACAAGTAACTTCCCTAGACCAAATTTAACAAGGAAATTATCTAGGCCATTTCTATATTCCTTTCATGATTCTCATGACTATAGACAAGTCATAACAACTCTATACATCTAACCATTACTTATGACACCATAGGTTAGAAATAGACCCGAGTAGGAGGAAACCCTACCTCTTGGAGCGTAAAACAACCAGTAGAACCTCCAAGAACAAGATTTAAGTCCAAATATTTGATTTTCCCAAAATTCCATCTTTGGATCTTCGGTGAAATCATCTCTTTTTGGTATGTACACGTAGCCCTTGTCGCGTAGATGAACTTTGACTTCTGGACTGACGAATTCCGACGGACGGAACTCCCGGAATCGGCGAAAGAAAACTTGAAAACCCACTTTTTCTCTCTTCTCTCTCCAAAAACGTCCAGCACTGGTTTGAATAGATATTTTGTGTAAAATATCTAATTTAGGCCCATATTTATAGTCGCAAATGAGCGGTCCACATCGCACCGCATATTTCCGACTTCCGGGTCCGTTTTTCGGCCCAAAACGGTTCATTATAACTCGAATTAAGTTCAAATTAATTTTATTTGAAATTTCACTTTTTATTTAGGATATTTTACAAAAAAATTCTTTTAGGAACCCCTGGAATTTAAGTAGCCACGCAGTCGCCTCGAACGACGTGCAAAAATCTGACTATCTCGGAATTCAACGAAATTTGAGAGGGTGACTCGATTTCGTGATACGAATCCAACGGCGAACTCCGTTTCCTCATCCGAGTTCTAGAGCATGAGTATTTCAAATAAGCATTAGGATGGCAAATGACCATTTTGCCCTTATTCACGAAAAATTCAAAATTTCCCGGGTTTTACATTCTTCCCCCCTTAAAAGAATTTCGTCCACGAAATTTACATACACATACACACATAACCGCATGCATATGCTACAATCATGTAATAGTAAATGACTATAAAAACGTACCTCTATCCTCAAACAAGAAAGGATAATTGGCACGTATAGTGTCCTCGCGCTCCCACGTCGCCTCTTCCACTCCTCAGTGCTCCCACAACACCTTCACTAGCCTCACGGTCTTGCCTCGCAAAACCTGATCTCGGCTATCCATGATACGCACCGGTCCCTCCTCGAAGGTCCCATCCGCATCAACAATAAGCTCGCCCCAATCCACCACATGAGTCGGATCTGGGGTGTATTTCCGGAGCATAGAGACATGGAACACCGCGTGAACACTCGATAAATCTGGCGGTAACGCCAACCGGTAAGCGACTGTACCAACCCTCTCAAGTATCTCAAAGGGCCCGATATACCTCGGTGACAGCTTTCCTCGCTTGCCGAACCTGACCACTCCTCTCGTAGGCATCACCTTCAAGAAGACATGATCTCCCACCTCAAACTCTAGAGGTCGCCGCCGTCTATCGGCGTAGCTCTTCTGCCGGCTCCGAGCCGTGAGAAGACGCTTCCGTATCAAGCCCACCTTCTCTGAGGTGTCTCTAACCAAGTTCGGACTCGTAGAAGGTCTCTCTCCAACCTCTGTCCAACAAATCAGAGATCGACATGGCCTCCCATATAGTGCCTCATAGGGTGCCTTCTGTATGCTCGCCTGATAACTATTGTTATAGGCGAACTCCACCAAGGGTAAATGATCTTCTCAACTACCCTTGAGATCTATGACATATGCCCGTAGCATGTCCTCTAATGTCTGAATGGTCCTCTCAGACTGACCGTCCGTCTGGGGATGAAAAGCAGTGCTCATCATCAGCTGTGTCCCCATGGCTCGTTGGAAACTCTCCCAAAAATGAGCCGTAAACCTGGGATCCCGATCTGATACTATAGATACGGGTACCCCATGCAACCGGACAATCTCCCGTATATATAACCTACAGAATTCCTCCAGTGTGAAGGTCATCCGTACAGCCAAAAAGTGTGCCGACTTCATAAGCCGGTCCACTATCACCCATACCGCATCATGTCCCCGCGATGTCCGTGGCAAGTGAGTCACAAAATCCATCGTGACATGTTCCCACTTCCACTCAGCTACCTCCAATGGCTGGAGTAACCCTGCTGGTCTCTGGTGTTCAGCTTTCACTTGTTGGCACGTGAGACATCTACTAACAAAATCACCAATCTGCCGAAACCAACGATCAGCTACCATCGGGTCCGCCCCTCCCATGAAGATCGGAGGCTGATGTGCCTTGAACTTCTGGAGGTGACTTGAGCCTCCTTGGCTCCCACTTGCACTAGCTTGTGCAATGGTAGCTGCTGTAGCACTAGCCTGTGCAATAGTAGCAGCTGTAGCACTAGCCTGTGCTATAGAAGTAGCTGCAGTACCAATAGCCTCCATAAAGGCTTGTTGGTCAAAGGCCGGTGGTGGTTGGCTGTTGTCCTACCCACCGCCTCGGCGTCCTCGGCCGCGTTCTCTTCCTCTTGTTGCCATCTATACACACATAAGATCGCAATAGACTAACAATTTAGTACCCCAAAGTTAGGGATCAAACACAAACGTTGAGAATTCTCTCATTGTCTCCCCTAGTACAACATGTGTCACATACTAGTAGACGTTTAACCCTTGAACTATCCCGTTCATCCCTTTTCCGAATCCAAGGTTATGTTTTATAACCCTAGTGTTCCTCCTTTCCATATACATTCTACCATGTATATAATTCACACAACAAGTAACACATAACATGTAGCAAGTAGAGCACATAACATGAAATGCGTATGGAATGCAATGGTCTAGACCCATGCCCCTCAAGCCTTAGGTAAATCGTATATCTAAGCTCTGATACCAAGCTGTGACACCCCAAAACCCGGGGGTCCATTAATTTCCCATCAACTCGCGGAATACCCGTGGATACCGGGTTACTCGGTATCGCGCCGTTATACCCCATTTACCGGGGTCCATAATTTAACAAAATTCGGGCAGAGTCTCCTTTGTACGGGGAGCTCTACCCAAAACTCAACCTGTGCAATATATTTTCACATGACCCATCCGAGGCCCAATATAAAGCAATGACCGCACCGGGTCCATTTATAAGTAAACATTGACCACACCGGGTCTATTTATCCATACTTATAAACATTGACCACACCGGGTCCATTTATCCCTACCTATGTCAAAACATGCAAGGTTGTTTTAACAATAATTCATATAAGTTCTATTACAATTACTTGCAAAAGATTACATGCCCAAGACATAAGTTTCACAAGTGTTTTACATTAACACAAAATAAAGCCACATTCAGCTTTCTTCAAACATGAGGGTCCGAATTGGAGCCATCCATCGGTGTATTTCTCCCACCTGAAATGTGTTCCCGTATAGGGTGAGCCAACGCCCAGTAGAGTATATCCTACAAAGGCTACTCCCCACCTTAGATGCATATGAAATGTGTACATGCAACAAACAACATTTAACAACCATTCCATACCAGAATATGCATTCAATGTTAGAATGCTACCATGTCATGCCATGAAATGAGGTGAGACTCACTCATGCATCTTAACCCAAGTCCTTACCGACTCCTATAACACAATGCAATGCCAATGTGTAGTAACCCCATCAACTGATGGAAAATACATCCAATGACCGTTTGAATTGAAAACATGTATTTGCAAAATCAAATCATTGTTGGATGTCACCCATTGAATGAGTGTTTATGTAATCAAAATCTTGTGTCTTGTTGGGCAACGGATTTTGGATTTTATACCGCCGGTTCCGTACACCATACTACACTTTTCTGGAATTTCACCACAGGGGAGTGTATAACCAAGTCGCCGGGTCTTGCACCTGAAGGGGGGATCTACCCCTTCTTGCTATACCCGACACAAGTTTTTCTTTCATGCAACCATGCGACTCAGTCGGATTTTCAACCCAACTTTCCTGAGCCCACCCATCAATCACCATGAATGGTGTTTGATTAACCATGCATACACACCCACACTCATGCCTAAGCCCATGAATGTGATGTCAATGTCATGCTCAATATGCAATCATACCCAATGAGAAATTTTATCACATGTTCAATATGTAATGGGTGCCATACGAACAATTTCAACATATCCATGGCAATTCATATTACAAACATATAAATACCATATTTTGTCACAATGTTAATATATCAAAACATGCATATATCAACAATTTCTTCACTACAATATCCAAGCATGCTATACATCATTGTGTCATAACAAACTTTATCCACACAATAGGCATTTAGCAAACACCATCAAGGCAATCATCATGTTATCACAAAATTTTCCCACATAATAACAAGTTACAAGAAAATTTCACAAGTAACTTCCCTAGACCAAATTTAACAAGGAAATTATCTAGGCCATTTCTATATTCCTTTCATGATTCCCATGACTATAGACAAGTCATAACAACTCTATACATCTAACCATTACTTATGACACCATATGTTAGAAATAGACCCGAGTAGGAGGAAACCCTACCTCTTGGAGCGTAAAACAACCGGTAGAACCTCCAAGAACAAGATTTAAGTCCAAATATTTGATTTTCCCAAAATCTTGTCTTTGGATCTTCGGTGAAATCAGCTCTTTTTGGTATGTACGCGTAGCCCTTGTCGCGTAGATGAACTTTGACTTCTGGACTGACGAATTCCGACGGACGGAACTCCCGGAATCGGCGAAAGAAAACTTGAAAACCCACTTTTTCTCTCTTCTCTCTCCAAAAAAGTCCAACACTGGTTTGAATAGATATTTTGTGTGAAATATCTAATTTAGGCCCATATTTATAATCGCATATGAGCGGTCCACATCGCACCGCATATTTTCGACTTCCGGGTCCGTTTTTCAGCCCAAAACGGTTCATTATAACTCGGATTAAGTTCAAATTAATTTTATTTGAACTTTCACTTTTTATTTAGGATAGTTTACAAAAAAATGCTTTGAGGGACCCCTGGAATTTAAGTCGCCACGCAGTCGCCTCGAACGACGTGCAAAAATCTGACTATCTCGGAATTCGACGAAATTTGAGAGGATGACTCAATTTCGCGATACGAATCCAACGGCGAACTCCATTTCCTCATCCGAGTTCTAGAGCATGAGTATTTCAAATAAGCATTAGGATGGCAAATGACCATTTTGCCCTTATTCACGAAAAATTCAAAATTTCCCGGGTTTTACATTCTTTGTCGTTTTAAAATGTTGATGACTTTTCTTTGCAACAGAAACAATGACTTTCTCCACTTACTTTTTTGAATCTCCAGCTTCCATTTTTCTTTATTTGTCAAGCTTTTCACCAATAGAGTTCCATTAGTAGGAGCACTTTTAGAAATTTGAAGATTCATTACTTCATATTTCTTATGTCAAAGTTTTGAAATGAAGTTACACAAAAGGAATTAAGGACAACCTTAAAAAAAATTAAGAGTGACTTGACGTTTGGGGTATTTTGTCTTCAATTATTTTCACGGACAATAATGTTTGTGGTGGTGGCCTATTTATGTGTGACTTGATGTTTGGGTTCTCTCTTGTGAGACAAAAACAATACAATCCAACAGTAACAGAGTTATCAGACAATATATATTTGACAGGGGGTGTCAGTACAACTAAAATAATCAGGGTTGCTCCTAAAATTATACCAATCTACAATGGTATCATTGTTATTTTGCCCATTTTAATCTATATCATTACAATACAAGATTTTAATTGATTATATTCTGTCACGTGTCCCATATAACCACCCCTGTACCCACCAATTAAGTAATACACATCGAAGAACATCGTAAATTGCTTGTATCATGAGTTCTAACAATAAAAAAAAGTAGGAAAGATGCAAAGTCATAAGTAATAACAAGAGACCTTCGAAATCATAACAAAGTGATAAAATGACTTGATGGAAAATTGTAACCATCATCAATAACAACACATTTGTTCGTGACACTTGTAGTAATCTAAAGGATGAATCACACCTCGAAAGATTTTAAAATTTTCAATTTATACTCTCAATGATTAATTTTTTCACATTGCACCCTCAATGTTATAAAATAGTTGTAATCTGACCCTCACCTAACTTTTGTTGCCATTTTTGTCAAATCTCACTGCATTTAATGTGGGAGCCACATAGTAGATTTGACGGAAATTACAATGAAATTTTGCGTGATGACCACATTGCAATCATTTTATGAAATTAAGAGTAAAATGTGAGAAAATTAGTCATTGAAGGTGCAAATTGAAGGTTTAAAAAAATTTTGGAGTGGAAAGTGTGATTCACCCTAATCTAAATCCTAACAATCAGAATGAAGCTAGTTCTGAAATAGTGGAAAATTTACTTGAATTGACTTCAAGCATGCTCCTCTAAAGTCTAATTTTCAATGCTTGATTTTTAGTCTTTGTCAAAATTGGCCGTCGAAACAAATGTGGAGTTGTTTTGCAATTGGTTGGAGAGTTGTTGACTTGATTTTTTGTCTCTTTTAAGTGTTAATGGTTTTTCTTTGCAATAGAAATAATAAACTTTCTCCACATACTTATTTGAATCTCCAGCTTTAACTTCAACTTTTCCAAAATTTTCAAGCTTTTAACCAATAGAAAATTCAAAACCAGTTGCACTAGTTGGAGCACTTTCTGAAATTTCAAGATGCATTAATATATATTTATGTCAAAGTTTTCAAATGATGTAACACAAAAGCAGTGAAGGATGACCATATAAAAAATAAGAGGTGATAAGTGTGTGATAGTATAATATTTTCTTCAATTTCATGCACAACAATGTTTGAGATGTGATAGAATCTAATGATTTGTTTGGTACGATGGAAAAATGGAAGGATAGAAAGTTGGAATGATGAAAAGTGGAAAGGATAGATAAAACATCATATTTGGTAAGGAAGGAAAGTAGGAAGGATGGAAAAGTGGATGGATCAACTTTCCTTCCAAATCACCAAAATCAATCCTTCCAAAATCGGAAGGAAAGTGGATGAAAAATTAATTATTTGTGTTGAAATGTATCTTATTTATCTATATATCTTTTAATATATACATATATTATATATACATTAATTTCATATAAAAATACAATGATAAAATATGTATTTATATATATATTTTTTAAAAAATTTTAAAAATAAATTTTAAAAAAAATAAATAAATAAATAAACAGGTCAACTCGCAACTCGACACGACAAAATTAGTTAAATGAGTTAAGTTAGGTGTTACTAATGTTCAACACAAACCCGTAATGACTCAACACGAATTTGACACGACACGACTCGATTGTCATCCCAAATTTTAGCCAGCACAAAAAAAAATAAAAAATTGTCATTTTATTTTCCATCCATCCAACCAAATGCAAAGGAAGGAAAGTGTATCATTCCTACTTTCATTTCTTGAAGGATAGAAAATGTATCCCTCCTACTTTCCTTCATTCCTACTTTCCATCCTTCCTACCAAACGGAGCATAAAAAAGAACTATTATTATTAAGTCTAGATAATTATAAATGTTGATAAATGTGTGTGGTTGTATATGTTTGTCTTGTTCATTATGGACCCTTTAAAATAGGGTTAATCTCTAAGTACATAATCACCTGCGAATAAACATTGATTTAGTTTTTTTGGGGCATTTGGTTCATGAATTTAGGTACAATATGCCAAACAAGGTATATATACCTTAGTTCAATCTTCCTTTCTCTTTCCTAGCTCAATCTCTAGTATTAATAAATTTATATGACAGTGGCACAATAGATACTTCATGTTTTATTTATCCACCAAATTCCGATTGATTAGTGATAAATCACACACTATAACTTAGTTTCTTTGGTTGCTATTTTTTAATGTTTTGTTCGTCACTTTTTCACTCATCACGCAAATCTCAAGTGTCCAACCCCATATTGATACAATAACGAGTAATCTTCAGGAGAAACCCACAAGTGTATATCTACAGCTCCAATGTTTATGAGATAATGAGTAGTTAGGCTAAGTGTTGCTCAAAGAGGGGTACGATTGTGACTCAAACTATATTTTCAAAACTTAAAAATAATTTAGAAAAAAATTTCTTTGAAAATCACCTAAGAGTCATAATTGGATCGATTCCAATTTCATTTTCATCATAATCATCATAAGTTAAAATAACTAAAGGTTCATCTTAGGTGTTTAGGTCATTACCTTTGTCCTAAGCATGAAGGTGCATAGGAGGTTGAATAATGTAGTTTTGACGCTTTATCTTCTCCCTTCAATGATTCTTTCGAATCTTGAACTTGATAGTATCTTGACCATGGAAATGATTGAGATTTTACAATGGACTCCACGAAATTAACCAATTACAATACATGATCTAACAATCTCCCCCTTTATCAATTTTCGTGACAAAACACACAAGTTTGTGGTCCTTGGGGTAGAAGAAGCGTAGTGCACTCTAGTTTGTGGTCCTTATGAAGATGATGCATGACTATGCTTGAACTCATATGACCTTTATAAAAGCTTGAAAATGTTGATAACTTCGTTGTTTAAGGCTTTAGATGCATGAAGTTTTTGTCTAAGATTTCCATATTGTAAATGCAATGTGCACTATAATGACCATGCTCACCACAAGTAAAACACACAAATGACTTGGTTTAAGTTTTCTTTTTTAACCGGATGTTTTTCATGCTTAACCTTACCATGATTAGTCTTTTTAGGGCTTATGCTTACTCATGGAGGTGTAGGGTTGGGATTATCCTTTACAAACACGGTCTTGGAAGAAGTGGAGGTGTTGTGTTCATTAGTGAAACCTAATCCTCTTTTGTCACCAACACTTTTCCCTATAGCTAGCATTTTATCAAGCTTTTCGGTGCTTTGGGAAAGTCTTTTCGAGAGCTTTTGTGATTCATGAAGGTCTCAATCAAGTTTTATAAATTTAAACTCAAGACTCTTCTTAGACTCTAAAAGCCCTTTGTGCTCTCGTTCAAGGAAGCTCACCTTGTCATGGAGAGACTTCTTATCCTCTTCAAGCCCAACAATATAAGCATTGGACTTAACTAAATCCGTATGAAGTATTTTCTTTTCATCTTCACTTGTTTTGAGCTTCGTGCTCAATGAAATCAACTTTTCACCTTGTTTTAGATACTCATTATATAATTAATTATAAGCACCTAGGAGGTCCTCAACACTTTCGGTCTCATCTTCACTAGTAGAGACTTCTACAACTAAGTCTTCCACATCCGTAGTGGGACTTGACTCAACTTCCTTTTCCACATTCTTAGAAGTTTCTTCTTCTTTTTTTTTTTTTTTTTTTTGGGGGGGGGGAGGAGTGTGAACTTATAAAGGTGGTGAAGTTTTCTTCATCACTTGACGAAGATGAGTCAATACTCATGTGGACTCACTTTCGCTTTCACTCACTTTGGCCTTTAAGGCTCTTCTCTTCTCCTTGGTTATGTCCTTTTTCTTAGCACTAGGACATATTGCAGATACGTGTCCAAACCCATGACCCTTGTAGCATTGGAGACCTTGCCTCTTCTTCTCAACCTCATATCGAAAAGATCTACCCCCATTTTCTTTTCCCTTTCTAGGAGATCTAGGTCTACTTGGATTTCCTTTCGACCTTGAGGACTTGACACCACTAGCCTTGAAATATTTGTTAAATTTATGAGAAAGATAGTATATGTCCTCTTCTCCTAACCGGGGTGACTCAGATTTACCTCCTTCTTTGATTTTAGAATTTATGCAACACCCATCATTTTCTTGAGTGGAAGAAGGTTCATTTTGAAAGTCAAAATTGACCCAACAAGGTCTTCGACTAATATCCTGGACATGTTGACACTCATCTCGAGCGAAGTCACCTTGGCATGAAATCTCTTGCGTAGAAATTTCAAGACTTTCCACTTATTTGCGGCATCGTTGGTTTTGGTACCTAAGGCAAAGGAAAATTTAATATCACAGAACTTGAAATAAAAATCACCAAAAGTTTCTTCCTCTTGCATCCTCAACATCTCAAATTGTAAGGTGTACCTTTAGAGACGAGACATCTTGACCATTGTAGTTCCTTCATGTGAAACCACAAGAATATCCCATATCTCCTTTGAAGTCTTGCAATTAGCGATCCTTCAGAACTCATTTGATATCACGACATTGAATATTGCATTCAAGCCTTTTGAGTTCCACCCCACCGATTCGATCTCGGCCTTCGACTAAGTCATTCCGGATTTCAATTCAACCACCTCTTCACCACCTTCAAATTGTGTGGTGGTGGTGGGAGGGCTCCAACCCTCTTGCATGCTTAACTATACTCTCTCATCATTTGACTTTAGAAATGCTCTTATGCGAGCTTTCCAATATGCAAAGTTAGAACCATCAAAGAGAGGCGATTGTGCAATTGATTCTCCTTCCTTTTGAGACTCCATTCAAAACTAACTTATACTAATGATAGATCTCTTGGAGGTAAACTAGGCAAGTAAGCAAAAATAAGATATGCCTACTTAGTGTTTTATGATCTCAGGGCAACCGCGCTCTGATACCAATTGTTGTTTTGGGAGGGGGAACCCGATGTGGATTTTTCCTCACGATTATACACGTGGAGACCAATTAATCTAGAGGGGGTGAATAGGTTTTTCAATTTTAGCTCAAATTAATTATAAATTAAAACTTATGTCTACCATAATTACCTATTCTCACAAATATGAAGCAAAAAATGTGAAAATCCCTTTAATCACCACAACCACCTTTAACCATGATGATTGATTTTAATTAATATGCAATTAATTCACTCTCAATTAATCTCACGGCGATCCCAACAAACCCACAAACCCAATTACAAAACTATAGATGATATGATATCAAACAATCAAAGCATCAAACACATAGTGCACATGTGTGCTAACAAATGCAAGTGTGTATAATAATCAATAAAAGATACAAGCAATTTGTTAATGTAGAAAACCCTCCCCGAGAAAAACCGCGCAGAACCACTCGGGGTTCACCAAAGCCTAATCCATTACTTTCCAAGTCAACATACAAGTACTCAAGACTTATACCTTAACCAATACCATGGCTAGATGCTCATTTCGTTGCTATGTCTCTCCGCCGAAACTTCCTCTCTGACGTCAGGTATAGCTTCACTTGGACCTCCCCCCACACGGTTCGTCTAGGCCTCGAGCGATTATGGACACGCCAATAATCCTCAGTATGCACACACCAATGAGTTTGTGCACCAACAAGTTCTTCTTCTCCATGTTGTGAGGATGGAAAAAATCATTAGTGGTAGCTTTTGGATCTTAGGGATCTAGGTTGTGGTGGAAGTTCTCAAAGTTCAAAAATAGAGTTCTCTCTTCAAAATCTCACAAGAGACTCTCTCAAGGCTTGACCTAGAAATGTGAAAGACTCTCCCTATTTATAGATCCGAAATAAGAGTTGTCTTAGTAAATAAGAAAACTCAGATTCACGAATAACTACTCGATCGGTGGGAGGGCGTTCATAGGACGGTTGACACTAAAATGAAAAACAACGTCTCAAACCAGGCAAGGACCAGGACCAGGACCAGGACCACTCGAGCGACCATGGGACTACTTGAGCGACTAGAGGACTACTCGAGGAGCTCATAGAGCTAGCCCTGTATTGGTCCCCTGTGTCCTTTTCCTTTTTTATCCTAGGTCTTCAAAAGACCGCTCTACCGAAGGCTAGCGAGTATAGATTGGTCCCTACATGTTTTTAAGCTTAAAACTGTGCAAAAACTTGTCATCTTTATCACTAAAGAGTGTTGCTCAAAGAGGGCTTTGATTGTGACTCAAACTATGTTTTTAAAACTAAAATATGGTTTAGAAAAACTTTTTTTTGAAAACACCCAGGAGTCATAATCAGATCACTTCTAATTCCATTTTCATCTTAATCATTCTAAGTTAAAATAACTAAGGGTTCATCTTAGGTGTCTATGTCATTTCCTTTGTCCTATGCATGAAGGTGCATGTAGAGGTTGAATGATATAATTTTGACGCTTTATCTCCTCCTTTTAATGACGCTTTTAGATCTTGAACTTAATAATATCATGACTATGGAAATGGTTAAGATTTTACAATGGACTCCACGAAATTAATCAATTACAATGCATGATTTAACACATATGAACACCTGTCTAGAGGATATGAAATTACAACATGGTTAAAAATTACATGTAAGAAAAATGTGTTTGGAATTGGTCAAATGCTCATTTATAAACTAAACATGGTGTTGGATTGGATATGTTAAAGGCAAATAGTCAATGGTATCATATTTCATCACCCTTCTCTGTGGGTCCCACAAAAGTGCTTATGTATTATCCAAATACTTGAAATGATATGATATAGCCATTAAATCCTAACTAGTCCAATGATAAGTAGGTTTGCATTGGATAGAAAATGATATTTTTTAGATCTTCAATCCAGTCCAAACCTACCATCCAAACACACCCTTAGTGTTCCAACTTGAAAAACAGTACGAAAGATTTATGATTGCTGATATGTAAAACACGAGTTAATTTTATAAAATTTTCAATCAATTACAACTACTTGATCAATTCTTTCCTTTGCTTAAATCTTCTTTATCCTATAAATATAGTTGTGACTTATGTATAAAATCAAGTGAGAATAATGAAAATGTAGGGGTTGTTTGGTTTGTGTCTCCAAAACAGTTTTTTGTTCTAAAAAATAGTAAAATTCTTGAGATACTGTATGGACAACAATTTCCAAAAATAAATTTTCAAAAAAAGTTGGAATTGAGAATAAAAACTGGAGAGCATCAGTTAGATGTTCTCTGAGTTTTCAAGCCAAAATAGAAAAATATGGAAAACAACCCTAAACTCTTTAATGAGGTCTCCCCTTCAAATCTCCTTAGTAGCAAAACGTGTCATGGTATAAAAGGTTTTTTTTTTGTCTATCTCTCCCTCCTCGACTTTCTCTCTCTCTCTCTCTCACTTTCTCTTTCTTCACTTGAGCGAAACCAGAAGACTCTCTCCACTTCGGTGAAACCAGACGAGATCGTCTCTCCGGTGACTGGAGAGCTCCGACGACTGAGAGAGAGCCCAGACGAGATCGTCTTCTCCGATCACTGAGAGCTCTCCGGTATTTGTCATGGTATAAAAGGTTTAGATCTGGTTTTTAGATCTAGGTTTTAGATATTTGTTTGTCTTTTCTGGCAACTAGACAACTTATTAGATTGATGGATATTGGTTTGTCTTCTCCGGCAACTGGGTTTTCAGATCTGGGTTCAGCTTTCAGATCAGGGTTTCAACTCTCCGGCAACTGTTCGTCTTCTCCATCATGTAGCAGATTTGGGACCTTTTATGTTACTTGGATTACTCCGGCGAAGCTCCGGCAACGCAATTCAATCAATGGCTAGATTTTCCTTTTTTATTTTTTTATTTTATCAAGTTCAATATATTAAAATAATTTTATATGAAACCGTCTATTCAAAAAGGTTTTACTATTTTCTATTTTGTGAAACTGTTTTTGAAATCATCTAACCAAACAAGTTTTTCGTCTCAGGAACATTTTTTTAAAACTTTTATCAAAAACTGTTTTCAGATACTGTTTTTAGAGATGCAAACCAAACAAGCCCATAGTTTTTTAGATTTTTAAGTCTTGATGTAGATCTTAGGACTGAACCATATTATATATTTATATTACACTGTTCTCTCATTTCTGGTTTCATTCTCTTCATTTAAAATCTAAAAAGTGATTTGTTTTAAGTTTTTACCATCAACTTCATGCTACTTGGTTGTAAGCAATGCATACTTTTCTTCCTATATTTTTTTTGACTCGTTTGATGTGGAGTGTTTTTTTGACTAGTTTGATGTGGAGTGTGCTTGGCTGGCACAACGTACAATATGTTGTATTGAATGAAATATCTTAGTTTAGAATTTCACATTTTGTGGTATCTTAGTTTAGAATTTCACATTTTTTGAGTAATATTGTGGACCTCACCCTCTCTAGTCTTTATTCAGTAATATCTTTCTTAATGCAGCTTATTCGTTATTAATGGGTATAATTTTTTTGATTAAATTATTGTAATTTATTTTTTGAATATTTAAAAATGACCTAAAGTACAATATTTTGAGTCCACACATTCTCATAGTTCCAATCCTAACACTTCCACATACGCACAATTTTTGGCTTTTAGATACAAGTACTTCTTCATATAATTATCAAAGAAACTAAGTTCTAGCAGTTGGACTTACTTCGATAGGCTAGAAAATAAATTAAGTGATGGGAAGCTAGAACACAAGGCTAAATGTAAACTTTGTGATAAATTACTTAGTAATAGCTCAAGTGGGGTCAATAGTCATTCAAGACATCATTACGACAGATATAAACATTGTCGACTAGTAAATATTATAATTATGCTATTAGAGGAACATTTTACACTTCTCAAAAATTCCGATTTTACTGTGATGATCTAGCCTAAGTTAAAATTTTGATATAAAGGGTTGTCTGGAACTACAGCTAAAAGTGAACTTATTGATGATGTACAAAATAGTCTCGTACAATATCAACAGTCGAGTGTGTGATAATGTGTAATTAATGGACAATATATAAAGCAATCAATGACAGTAATGTAAATATTGAGTCAACACACGGTTATATAGTGGTTCGGTCCAGGTGACCTACTCCACTTTGAGGAATGGCAACGGTGGCCGGGGGATCTTCATTGATGAAGTAAGGTAAACGAGAGAGATGACAATGGTTAGCTCTGTGAGAGGTACAATAGCTAGGAGAGAGAAAAATTGCGTGTGTGTAGAAGGGTGTAGAGGTAGAGCTCAATGTGTCTTTTCAGGTAGAGAAGATTTACAATTTATAGGCATAGGGTCTTCGTTAAGGCAGTTACTTGAGGGCAAATGTACTAATTCTCCGGGTGGCTATAAAAGGTAATTGCCATAAAATGTTGACTTGATCTTTGAAAGTGAGTATCCCGATAATTGCTCACCACATGTTCTAATTCTTCTTGGACTCCTTCGAACTTGGGATGGGCCGAATTCTCGATCTGGGCTTGACCTGTCCTTTAATTCATTTGGGCTTACTTGATTTATTGGACCTGACTCAGCAGGATCTGGGCTCGTCACTTGTGAACAAATTTAAAGAGAAAAAGTGAAATCGAAAACAAAATTTTCTAAATTTTGAAGGAAAAATTTGTTGAACTTCAAGATATAAAAATTTGTTTGATAAGAAAAGTGGAAGACCTGTAAGGGTGGGAAGGAACGAGCGGAGCAAGACGGGTTATAATTTTCGTGCATCGCACGGGATACCCGCTTGTAAAAATAACAAATAATGTTATCCTCCTCTTAAAAAATCATTATAAAAGATTGGTAGAATGGAGGGATATCAACCCAATGAATGCAGGAAGTCTACAACTCTTGTTTTGGAGCCTCAAAAGTCGGGGTTGTTGATGTTTCAATATGATGATATTGAAAGCTTACTTTGAAAGGAATTAGTAAACAATGTGATGATATCTTTCTAATATCATAATGGACTCTCTTACGGTGATTAATCTCTATTACAATGAAGAACAACATGTCTACAATATGACTAGAGATGAAAGCACCCAAAAAGGCAAGAAAAACCCGAAAGAGGAGTAGGACATTAGAAATTATTTTTGCCTTAGGTAATTGACCCATTCACCTTTTGTTAGGAACCACAAAGGTGGCTAACTAAGTTTGACCTAATTGATTGCAAATTAATAATTAATATAACTACATTATTAGAAAAAAAAATTGCTCAAAGATTAGATAAATTGTAGCAATTCAAATCAAGTATAGTTGATCTTGAATCTCTTTTGAAAATGACGCGATTGAAATCGCTGCACTAAAACATACCACAACGTCTACGCCAAAATGTTGGCGTGAGGTACGTTTCCTTGTTCAAATCGCTCAATTACTTAAAAACATCAATATCAAAGACTAATTTGGTTCAAGGCTTTGAAAATAGACATTCAATTCCATTGGTGCTCTGGTTTTATTCATCAACCCCCCACCGTTTAGAAATAGACATTCAATTGCAATAGTGTATGCATCAAGTGTAGGTGTCGGTGGAGTGATAGAGATATAGAGGAATAACAGAAAATTACTAGCTTTAGCTTTAGCTTTTATCTTGGGCAGTATAGAAGAAAATGGCTAATGACACTTTGCACCTGAAATATTTCAAGTTTCTCAATTTACACCCTAAAAGATTATCATTTTCACATTTTACCCACAATTAAACAAAATTGTTGCCATCAAACCCGAAGGATAACTCTCGTTGCCCTTTTCATCTCACGTGCAAAGCACAACATGCATTAACCAAGGACGTAGTCATCCAAACCCACTTGTTTCTCATGCATGTGAGTTGCACATGAGGGGATGATATCCCTTTCAATGTAACTGTTGACAATCGAGTGTTCTCCAAAGAGGAAAGGACCGGGGAGGGAGAGGGGAGAGATATTTTGTAGTTCACAAAGTGGTCTCGTCTTCTAGTAAGGAAAATTGTCCTAGTATGCGCGAGAAGGAAATTATGAGTTAGTCTTTGGACAATTATGCCCCTGCATAATGTAAGTGATTTTCGCTTGTGGTGAAACAAAAAGAAAAGGTAACATGAGTTATCTATTGAGCCTAATTGCAATACATTTGTTCAAGTGAGGGTACAATATGCAAATATTGACCTTTTGAAGGTGAAACATTAAAAATCTAAAACCTTTCATGAAGACCTCTCAATTGCAACAGTTACTAAGAAATGGAAGATTAGTGGTTAGTTGGATGAACTTGTTCTAGAAGGTGATTCATAAAGACCCTAAAGCTAATTAGAGAGTCCAGGGAGAGAATGAATTACCGAAGTTATAATTTTATGAGGTAACGATTGTACATAGTTCGGGCAACTTTGTAGCATATAATTAGAGATGTTCAAATTTCTGATTACTCGTAAATTTTAATCCTACTCTACACGATCCGATTTTACTGATCGGCTACTTGAAAGAATCGGGTAGGCCAACATAAGATCTTTTAGTATTCCGCAAAAAATCGGGTAGGAATACGAAATACCTATAAAATTTCCGTATTTCTACCCTACCCTATCCGCATATATATGTGTGTGTGTGTTTGTGTGTGTTAATCCCTAAAAATTGAAATTCAAAAATTTAGAAATCCTAATATTTTATTGATGTTTATGACTTTTTTATATATTATGTATTGATGTTTATAGCTTTCTTGTTGTGTTTTATTGTAATTGTTTATGTATTATCGAATTTATTGTATTTTCTTTAGTGTTATTGATTTATTGTGTTAATTAATTGGTACAGGCTACTTAATTAAATTGTTAAAATGATCAAAAATTAATAATTGAAAATTATGTGTTAATTCGATTTTGTACCCGATTGTTTTGGATGGAATTCGTGTAGGAATAGTATACTTGATTGGGTAGGGTACGTCAAGAAAAAAATTTCCGTAAAGTATCGGGTAGGAAGATGAAATACCATAATTCCTACCCGTAACGTTGGGTGAACACCCCTACACATAATTTAGCTCAATACGATACACACCACTTAAAAATTTGACAAGACAATATCCAATGAAATTCTAAACACTACGATAAAATTTTGGTGGGACTACATTATCTAGCAATAGCACAAGGCTAAACAGAGCATTAAAAATATATATATATATATATTTGACTTGCTCCCATGAATTCAAAATTTCATAGCTTGACCGTTCCTTTTTTGCTAAATTGCCACATCGAACAAAAAATTCAGTAGCTTTACAATTTGTTGTGAGTTGTTTGCCTTGATTTTTCTACTTTTGAAAATCCCGAGGATGTTTCTTCTTCAGTGATTCCCCCACATGTTTCTTTCTCTTTTCCTAACCAGTAAAGCTTTTCACCTATAAAAATTTCAAACAAGTTGCATTATGAGCAACACTTTCAAAAATTTCCTCATTATTTATTTCCTTTACTTTCATAACTAAATTTTATGACAAAGTTCTCTATTTGAGTAACATAAAATGAATTAAGGATGAGCATTGAAAAATCAAGAAAAAATATCTTGCTTTTTATCATTTCACGAACGACGCGATAAAAGATTTGCTATGTACGACGCGATAAAAGATTTGCTATGTTTTTTGTCCCAACCTAATTTAGTTTTGAGCCAAACTCTGTACATGCATAACACCTAGAATAAGTTTTGTTAGGAAATTATCTGTTTGTAATTGTCTAATTTTGTGAAGTCATAAATTAATTGCCCTTGGTTCATAACAAACTAATATCAGAGCTTTGATTACGGGATGACTACACAAAAATTCAAAGTAAAAAAAAATAGTAGTTAGAACAGTTTCACTCCACGGTGGATCTAGACGCATATCGTTGCTTTTGATGAGATACTGTATTCGGTTTTACTTTTGATCACTTGGTGTGTACAATGTCAAGGTGAATATTTGTTATAGATGCTTATGATATTTGTATTATTGCCTCGTGGGGAGCTTTTACCCCAACCCACAGGGTTTTAAAAAAAAATACCCAAAAAATGGTTGTTTTGAAAATATTTTCTGAACTCAGGTAGTTTTAAAAACGTCAGTTGGAATAACATTTTTAAACTAAAAACGTCAGACCAACTGACGTTTTTTATGCAAGATAAAAGTCATATAACACACCTAAAAATGTCAATCCAACTGACCTTTTTAGTGGAGGGGGTGTGGTCTAATTACAACCACATCCTTTTTACTCTTTGACATTTTCAGTGCATCCCCTCTTGTTTTTTGGAATTATAATAAACCTCTTAATGACAGATTCTCCATTGTGTCAGATTTAATCAAATTTAATGGCTTGAACCACCCATTTAACCCTCAAGTTAGAAAATCAGTATTGTAATGTATTCTTTTTCTCTTATAGACAAAGTTGTCTAGTTAGATCTAGAGTCAATCAGTCAAAAGTTTTGCTCTTATAGACAAAATTGGATTGTCTATCTATCAATTGCCAAAAAATAATGTCTATAAGTCCCAAAGTTTACTTCTTTATTCGCTTCATAAAATATATTTACCAAAAAGAATCTTCTAAACATTTTTCCAAAAATCTATCAAAATATCTGTCTGCCAAATTAAGCAAAAAAAAAATAAAAAAATCTACTAACCTTTATTATCATTTTGTATTGATGATAGCTCAATTTTGACTAAAACAACAAAAGCATAACGGTCAAAATTTTTACGTAAGGGTAAAATATCCTGATTGAAGGGGGAATCTGTTACAAGATATCACATCCTAAGATGTGCAATATAATTCCATAAACAGGAAAGGGTGTAATGAAAATATCATAAACAATAAGGGTTGTCATTGTGATTTAAGCATAAATATCATAAACAGTAACACACGCAGTCAACTTCATATACACACATATAGGCACATAAAGATATTCTCCATTTGGAAACGTTGTGGCGTCGAAGTTTTCAATCTTCCAATTCCTTAAGCAACATCAAACTACACCATCTTCTCAATCTTATTTTTTTTCCCTCTTCCACTCTCCTCTCTTTTTCTGTCAACCTCCCTTCTTCAACTCCAAGCTAAACCAATTTAAACCAAAATTTCCAAATCTCTTTCCATCTAACAACCCTTTTAAACTTCTTCCTTTACCGAATCTAATATAAATCGAAAATTCCTTGATAACTAACCTAATTAAATGCTAAGCAAGTTTAGTGCTCGATAGCAATAGTATAAACAACAGATGCTTATGATATTTGTATTATTGTCTCGTGGGATTTGTGGAGAAGGCAGTTAGCTCATTCAATTTTATTTTAATGGTTTGATGGAATAAAAATCAAGGTGGGGATTTGGTGTATGTATCTTGTATTGCACTCCTAGTTGTAAACTAATTTAGAATTTGTTTTTCCTTATAGAAATTTGAAAAGGTGGATATCTTGGATTCCAGTCCAAGTAAACCACCCATTAAAAATCTTATTGTATTAGGAAAAATTGTGATTTTGGGTCTTCAAAAAGATTGTAGATCACTTAATTTTTCTTGGAAATATTGGCCCCCAATTTTGGGAAATAATTTTAATAATCGCTGTAAATCGGTCAAAATCTTCCAACACTAGTATATATATAAGAAATGCATCTCATACAGAATCAACAATACTACGTACTACGTACTCTCCAACTCCACAACCTTAAATCCCCAGAAAAGACAATGAATACCTCTTGTACGCCTGTGATTGACGTCCAAGCCTTTCCAGGACAATCTGTAAAACTCATAGCAGCATGTGTGGAGTGGGGATGTTTTAGAATCGTCAACCACAAAATCCAACTCTCGTTGATGTCGGAGATGAAGGCGGTGGCTGGATGTCTTTTGAACCTTCCCATGGAAACCAAACCAAAGACTGCTGATGTTGTTGTTGGCAAAGGTTACATACCACCTACGGAAAGCCAATTCTCTTTATGAGAGCTTGGGTTTGTATGACATCGCATCGCCTGAGGCCTTCCACGCCTTTTGTGATCGTCTAAATGCCTCTGCTCACCAAAGGTATTACAGTTTCAAATGAACTTGCTATATTTTCTTCCCTTTTTGCCAGTATGGTTACACAACATAAATTATATGTTGAATCTCTCGTTTAAATGACCTATTCACTGCACTTGTTTTTGAAAGAAATAACCTTCAGTTTCCCTTGCATATCGAAATACCAGTACAACACCATTGTGGAAAGATATTCTCGAAATGGACTCTCAAGAACTTATTGTATAATCATCCATGGCTTAGATGTAACATTTATTCTTGAGTAATTCTATTTGTATCTAAAAATTTAATCTAATTTGTTGATCGAATGATGTGTTAATGATATGGTCCATTATATCTACAACTGATAAACTTTTTTATTAGGACCATATAAGTTGACACATCATTAAGATAAAAACTTAGGTCAAATTTTTAAATCTAAATAACTTTGCTGTTCATCCTTTTAAGGTAAATTTTTTTTGGACAACCTAAAAGCATCTCTATCACACCTCCTTTAGATTGGTTGTTTCTATGCAAACTTTAAAGAGTAATGCATTTAGGACCTACAAAATTGACTTAATTTGTTGATTTAATGATATAACATTGATGTGGTCTAATCTTGGACTTCTTCATTAGAAGACTATCAGTTGACACATCATTATGTCAACAAATTAAATCAATTTTTTAGATCCCAATAATATTACTTAACTTTAAATGTATCCAATTACTTGTAAACCGTGCATATAAAATGAAGTAATCCTATTGAAACATAAAAAATTGACTTAATATACTGACCTAATGACGTGACAGTGATATGGTCTAATAAAATATTTATGACTACGAGTGTTAGACTTTTTTATTGAGATTTTATCACTTGTCATATCATTATTTTAACAAATTAGGTTAAATATCAAATAACAAATTCAACTCAACTCAGTTGTAAATGGGTTGCGTTGTGGATTGAATTAATTTTTAACATGATATGCTAGTTAGGTATGATAGGAATACGAAATGATATGATCCATTAGGCACATACTTCCTCTTACCCGCAACTTCATATATTAGAATACTAAGCAATAAACTGATCTGGATTCGTCTCCATACATGATTAGATGATTACAGTTTTCTATTTGTTAATGTTTTTGGATTACCACTAAAATTACACAATAAAGCCAACCGAAAGCTGCACATGAAGCCATAATTACTTGATTTAATTTGCAACTAATTTACTACAGGGAGACAATGCTGAGATACTTCAAGGCAGTAGAGGAGTTGTCCATGGATATCGGTCGCAAGTTGGTTGAAGCAATGGGTTGGTCATCTCTGAGTTTATGCAAGGATGGCCCTGCCAATTTCGACTCCTCAAATACAATTTCACTCCTGAGACTGTAGGATCAAATGGTGCCATGACGCACTCAGACTTGTCATATCTTACTATACTATAGGATGATGAAAGTGTTGGTGGTCTTGAACTGGTAGACAAGCAGTCTGGTGCACTCATAGATGTTGAACCCTCCTCGCCAAGTACCCTTCTTGTTGTTCTTGGAGATATTGCTAAGGTATGAAACATTTTTTTCCTTACTCCTTAGATATTACAATAATTCGTTTTCTTCCTTATCAACAAGTTCTGAATTTCTGATACTTCTTATATGTCAAAGGCATGGAGCAACAGAAGGTTTTATAATGTGAAGCACCGAGTACAAAATAAGGAAGGGAAAGCACGTGTATCAGTTGTTACGTTCGTCCTAGGACCGAAGAAGGCAAAAGTGGAAGCACCATTAGAACTAGTGGGACCTGACGACCCTCCTCTCTATGTTCCTTTTGATGTTGAAGAATATAGAATGCTTCGGCTCTCCACAAAGTCATCGACTGGGGAAGCACTTGAGCTCTTCCGCACCACCAGCTCTGGCAAAATATAGCAGTACAAACCCTTGGAGGGCATAGAGACAAACATGGATATGCTAATTTCAATCAAACCAGTCTTCTTCTGTGTGTATGTGTGCCCTGCACAGTACCTACATGTGTGTTAAGCTTGAGTTTTTTATATTCTTGTTTTATCTGTTGAAAAAGAGAAAAAAAAAAAAAGAAAAAAAAAATTCTTGTTTTATCAATGAAAATATCTTCAAACAGAAAAGTAAGAAAGAAGCTATGGAAAAAATAAAAATAAAATATATGGTTAATTGCACTAGAGGTCTCCAAAGTATGAAATTTGTATCATTTTAGTTTTCAATATTTCAATTACATCATTTTGGTTCTTGAAGTATTAAATATATTTCTATATAGTCTCTCAAGCATACAATGTCTACATTGCTAACGATTTTTTATCATAAATTTGTCACATGATACTTAAATATGGACACATATATAATTTGGATAACTCTTGATTAAATTTCTACCCAAATTTTGGTTAAATATCCACCTAAATTACACCGTTTTGATCATGAGCTATCTAAATTTTGGTAAAAAACTACTCATATTTCACATTTTTTTGTAAAGAGCTACACAAATTTTGTTTAAGAGCTATCCAAATTATTTTGTTGTCCATATTTAAGTATCATGCGACAAGTTTATGATAAAAAATCATTAGCAATGTGGACACTTCTGCTTGAAGGACCATTTAGAAGCATATTCAATATTTCACGGACCAAAAATGATGCAATTAAAATATTAAGAACTAAAATGAGATAAACCTCATACTTTGGGGACCTCTAGTTCAATTAACCCTAAAATATAAAACCAAGCTGAATTTGCCATCTGCGGCATGTGTCGATGGTCTCCAAACTTGACTGGTATAATTTATGCATTTCTGACTATTTGGAAATGACTACAGCGATTAGAAAAACTGAATAAATAAATAATGGAAATTAATATTGGTACTAGTAAATTGTATTATTGAAGTGAAGTAGTGGATTTGTATGTTACATGTGAAGTGAATTGCACATTGAAAGTTTATCAAACATTTCCATGCATTATATACAATGGGCTATAGGTTGCTAGAGGCACTTGTTGGGAACACCACTTAGCTTGTGACGAGTATGATCAAGATCGTGTAGTAGATGTATATGTTTTTTATTTTGCAATTGTGCATACAATATCAAACCCTTTGCCTGACAATTTGTTAATAGACATGACTGTTAAGTTTAACAGTTTTTTTTTTTGATAGTGAAACGAGAGTCAACACCAAATCACCTCTTAAAAGAGGCAACCTGGTGAAGACTTATACACACACACACAACCCCAAGGCTATCCGATGTGGTTTAACAGTTAGTTAAATAATAACTGATTTTTTAATGGTGGCATATGTTACTTAAGAATTTAAACTCCATGAGTTGTACCCCTATATGACTACTAATCTTAGTGAATATTCCTTTCTACAATAAGGAACACCTCTACAACAGATTCAACTGTCATTGTTTTAATTTCCAAACAGTTGAGAGAGAGAGGGAAAATTTCTTCCGAATGTGTCTTCCCCTTTCCTTGATTTCAACCTATTCGGCATACCGAATAAGCCTTTCAGATGGTTGATCCGGTATATTGGATACCTCTCCGGATTTTCTTCGCTTTTCCTTGTTCTTCGTTACTCTCCTTTGGCAATTATCTGCACTTCATCCATAAACTAATGCACTCATTAGTCCATATTAAGATGTTTGTGATCATCAAAATTATGTTCAATGAAGCATCAGGTCAACGTTCTCTCCCTTTTTTATGATGACAAATATCCTCACTTTAATAAAGAATTTTAAGTCATGTGATTCAACAAAGCTCCCCCTAAGCAGATGTATTCCAACATTGGCATTTTTATATACTAGATATAACATACGTGCATTGTACCTGAATTATTTTTTATAATAATTTTGATTTTATATTTATCATATCGGTTTATAGGTTAATTTATTTGGAACTGGAATATTACGAGAAATTGCCTTAAATGTGATTTTTTTCATTGATGGGTCCTATTTTATAGTTTAATTGTAAATATGATAAAATAAATTGGCCACATACCTACTACAATAATCTCCTCTTTTGAAGTTTAAAGACAATAAATGATTGAACCAATTTGGTCTAGTCTTAATTGGCAACCCTTCGGTCTCTTAAAACTGTACCATCTAAGGGGTCAAGCGGCCAATTCTTGCAAAATGCAAGACTTAGTTTTTTATGTCGCCCTCTTTTAGGATTCTATTATGCCCTCTTTCAGATTTCTCTTTAATTCTTTGTAAATGCTTTGTTCTTTTACATAGATGCATTATGCTAAACCTATAAAAGTGATTTACCAATGAATACTCCTACTGTGTGAATACACAATTTCATTTATCAACAATATTTTTTAATGTGAAGTTATCATTTGACACATTGGTACACATGTGTGTTGCACATGGACAATTTTGATTTAGTATAATGATGTTATTTTTACATTATGTTGAAACAATTAAATAAATATATACGTACGAATCAAAGTATATGTTCTTTGACACTTGTTGTCTGGATATGTTGTCTGTTGTTATGTGTTCCAAACACTATAATTTTCCAAGAAGTTAGACTACATACTAAATTGATTATTTTAAGACTGATTGGTCGCCCAATGAATATTGGAAGACTGATTGAGACTATACGTTTATGTGTGGCAAATCTACCATACTTTATCGATAATGAACCCAATCCATTCTCCATGTGTTTGCCTATTCTTAGAGGCATGGCTAGAACCACATGACTAGAAGGGGACATAGCCTCACCTCAAGTTTTTCCAAAAAAAAAAACTCTTATATATCTGGAATTTTAAAAATAATTAAATATGTGTAATTTATCTGCTACTAAGAATACTACAAAGAGTTGTGGTCTAGTGGCGAAGACATAATGAGTAAATGCATATTTTTTACTTTTTTTGGGTCGACATTATTAGATTATTTGATACTTTTGTGTCAAAATTTTTCACTATATGATAAAATTGAATTGAAATTTAATTGTACTTGAGTGATTATGCAATGAAAAATAAACTATAGATTGCTAATTTTTTGATAAATTGATCAGCACTGAATTAGTTTTTTTTGATTTTATTTATTAAAAATAAATAATATTCTATTTTTTTGTGGAAATCAATTTCTATAGGTCATACACAACTAAAAAATTAACATTAACGATAACTTATTGAATAATCTTGTGAAATAAAATTCATAGCTATGCCACTATTCAAACCCCTTAGCTTAAACTTATGATTCCATCCTTGATTAGACACTTAAGTAAGTACCCTTATGATTCCCTCTTATTATATGATAAATTGTTATTGTGTGGCTTAACACCTGATAAATTTATAGATACCCACGTATATAGCTTTCGATCTGTATATGTGTAAATCTAGGTAGCATACATTCTCCAGAACATATTTTGGCAAAATTCTCGTGAGAATATACTTTCTAAGAGTTCATAATCATTGGTTGCATGAATCACAATGATACAGACTTTGCGAGAGAGATGTTTGATAAAATCACTACAAAATATATTATATTTTTATAATAGAACACCAGAAAACAAGATAATTCAGTAAATCATCATAACACACCTTCAAATGTAGATTTGGTTGTATTTTACAACCATGATCAAGAACAAGCTGCAACTTTAAGTTCCATACAACCTGATAGGCAGAAGACGTACATGTTTTAGCTACAAAGGTTTGTATCTTCTGCAACTCTAAGATGATCAAAATCCCTTTTTGTAGCACACATACATAAATTTCTCCCCCTTTGGCATCACCAAATGAAAAATTAAGCAATTATCAATCACTTGCTAAGGGTAAAGATTGAATAATACATAAGCTATCCATTCAATAACTATCAATCAAACCACAAACTTAGATTCTTACAAACTTAGATAATTATCCAACCAGCATAGCCCAAATAAAAACATAGTCATTGATAGAATATTCATCATCCTAATAAAACATAAATTGCATTCTAAGAGACTTTAAGACTCTTAGAGAATTATCCTAGTACTCATCCATGAAAGGAGGAGGTGCATTAGGAGGCGGAGGAGGTCCAAATACGGTATGAAGATAGTGTATGATCCCATCAATTTTAGTATGAAGTCCCTCCATGCTAGTGGTTAGATCCTCCACTGACTTGCGAAGTGGCTCAAAATCTCTCATGGTAGCATATCATCGCATAGAATCTGCTTGCCCATGTGATAGTCATCAAAATCATGGATCTCCTCGGTGTGTTGTGGGCTTTCATCATCCAAGGGAACATTCTTTTCCATTGTTTCTTCCACTTCATCACCTCTCATAATTCACTTTTCCCTAGCAATGACATCTTCCTTTGTTTGGATTCCCATGAACCTTAATGTGGTGCTATCAAAGAAAATGATGATGCACAAATTGATCTTCGTGCAAGATCAACAGTCAAGTATATAAACGGGTGCAATTAATAAACAACAATGGCATATTAATGGTAAAATAGTAAATATGGAGTCAACACAAAGATATATAGTGGTCGGTCCGGGTGACCTACTTCACTCTCGGGAAACGGCAGCGGTGGCCGGAGGTCTTTATTGATGAATAAAGTAATTGGGAGAATTACAGTAGCAAGGAGAGAGAAGCTATAGTGTAGAGAGGCAAAGCTCTAGGTGTAGTGTGTGTAGAGGTTTCAAGGTGTAGAGGTCTCAAAAAGGTGATGCCAAGATGTTGTGAGGTCCCTCTCCAAGTGGAGAGAGCTTACAATATATAGGAATGGTAAGGCGGTGAGTGAGGCGGTGACGTGAGGGAGAGGGACACTACTTTTTTGGTAAGTACAATCAATGTAGGATTTGATCTCCATGAGTGTCTATCCCGATATTCTTTCTCCCACGTGTTCTTATCTTCCCGGGCTCCTTGGATCTTGGACTGGGTTGGATCGATAAAGTGGGTTTGGCCTTCCTTTTAGCTGACTTGGGCTTGGTTGATTTATTGGGTCTGGTCCAGTTGATTTTGGGCTCATCATTTGCCCCATGCCCCAAGCCTCCGACTGTTTGCGAGATGAAGGGGTTGAGGGCATGTGCTTCTTCTTCACTTGAGTGAGCAGGAGTTTTCTTGCTCCCCACGGCGCTTTTTCATCTTCAAGGACTCCGTGGAGGTTACTATCATCGGATATTTTTTGCATTTTTCGGCATTCCTCTTGCTGGGTCTTCGCTTATAAATAGAGGTTCTTAGTCTCTTTCTTCTCATTCCTCCCTTCATTTCCTTTGAGGCTTCTCCTAGAAGCTATCCTTTAAAGGCTTCTCCAAGAAGTTACTATTCCACAACTCATCTCTCTCCCTTTCTCTTTTTGAAATCACAGTAAGTTCATGGAGACTAGGAGTTCGAAAAAGCTTGGGGAGGACCTCCATGGTGATAGGGGTGACGTCTAAGAGGTGGACCTTGGAAGCAAAGGCGGCGCCTAGGGGGCTTGCTTGGGTGGTGCCCAAGGGGCTGGCCTAGGCGACGCCCATGGGGTTGCGCCCAAGAGGTGGACCTTGGAAGCAAAGGCGGTGCCTAGGGGGCTTGTGTTGAAGGCATCGCCCATGGGGTTGCCTTTCTTGTTGATGGTGCCAGGGACTCGGGTGGTGGAGCAGTGGATCAGGGAGGAGACCATGGTGTTGGGTTCTCAGTTGTAGACGCAGGACCTTGATGGAGAGGGCAGCCGAAGAGCCCAAGGAGGGAGGCACTAGGGGCGGCGCTCAGGGCGCCATGGGTCACGCCACAAGGGTAGAAACAAGGAGGGGCTTTGGCGAGGAGATCATGGGCGACGCCTTCAAGGGACCTACGGACGGTGGCGCCATGGCATGCGAGGGAGTCATGGGCGGCGCCCATTATAGGAAAGGGGGCGTGCTGGGCTTTATTCCTAGCAGTACTGGACCTGTGACGGGCGAAGGCGCCATAGCTGGCGAGGGGGCCATGGGCGGCGCCCATTGCAGGAAGGGAGGCGACGCCCAGAAAGGCATGGGAGGCGACACCAAGGCAGGCATGGGAGGCGACGCCAAGGCAGGCAGGCGAGCTGGAGGTGACGCAGGTGCTGGGAGATGACTTGCAAGCGCCAGGCTGGGTGCTGACTGGTTTGCTGGTGCTGGGCACGGGCCCCACGGATGTGAGCAACACTTTGGAGCAAGAGTATCAGAAAATCATAAAATATCGGTAAAACTTTAAATGATCATAACTTTGCCCTCGGTTGTCCGTTTGAGGTGAATTGTTTTTTGAATTCGAGTATTTTTTTTAGACCTACGACATACAAACCGCCAAAGGCGGTTTGTATCAAGAAATTTTCGCAAAAAATGCTTCTATCTCTTTGAATTTGAGTTTTAAGCACAAATTAGTGAAACCGACGGTGGTGGAAAGCTGCGTTCTGGCAAGCAGCTGTCAGGCATTCATGGGCAACGTGGGAGGATGATGTGGGTGGCACCTGGAAGCTGGTAGGGTGCTTTGAGTGACTCCAGAAGGTTGGGTAGGCGCCCTGGGCGACGCTAGGAGGCTGGAAAGGCGCCCTGGGCGACGCCAAGAGGCTGGGCAGGTGCCTTGGGCCACGCCAAGAGGTTGGCAGGGCGCCTTGGGCGACGCCAGGAGGTTGGCAGGGCGCCATGGACGACGCCAGGAGGCCTTGGGCACTGTTGTGTTTGGGCGACGCCTTGAGTTTTGCTATGGGCGGCGCCTCTCTAGTGCTTGGTCACTAATTGACCTTGTCTCTAATTACAGGCGTCCTATTGATAGGGCGATGGTGGAGACTCTCTGTGCTTTTAGGGTGATGTCTTCCCTTCTTCCCAAGAGGGCGAGGTTTGATGCCCCCAGTGCTTTTCGACCAACGTCTGATGGCCAAGTTGCTTCTTGGGAGCAAGATCAGGTGGTGCTCCCACTCCTTCCCAAACTGGAACTTCTGTGTGTACCAGAGCTAGCCCTTGTACCACTATATGAGTTGAGACTCCAATGCGGTTTCTACAGGGATTGTAGTTTCACCTAGTTGTCCTGCTTTTCTTTGCCCTTTTTTTTTTTAAGGACGATCATACTTGGTAAAATATTCAGGCATCTGGAGATAGAGAGAGTAAATTCTTTTGAGGCCGAGCTTCTTGGCGACTCGCGAGAGAGTGCGAAGCTGGAGATTGAGGCTGCTTGAGAGCAGAGGTAGCATTAGGCCGAGCTTCTTGGCGACTCGCGAGAGAGTGCGAAGCTGGAGATTGATAAGATGACTGTCTAAGCGAGAATAGAGTCAGAGTTGCGGATGTCCCGTGGGAGGGCCACTAAGCTGGAGGCCGAGCTACGTATAACTCGGGAGAGGCTGCCGTGGCAGAGGCTTACAATGTGGCTACTTGTGCCAGAGCAAAGTCATAACTGCAAACGTCCCGTGAGAGAGCCGCAGGAGCTAAGGTCGAGCTACGTATAACTCGGGAGAGGCTGCCGTGACAGAGGCTTACAATGTGACTACTTACGCGAGAGCAAGGTCATAGCTACAAACGTCCTGTGAGAGGGCCGCAAGAGCTAAGGCCGAGCTACGTATAGCTCGGGAGATGGCTGTCGTGGCAGAGACTCATTTCATTGAGATGGAGATGAGGAGGGCGCCTGGTGCTGGGCGCCTTTTGCCTTTTTGTCTACTTGTTAGGTCATAAGCTATTTGAAATGAAAGCAAAACAGTTATGGACACAATAATCTTTGCAAAGTTTTATTTCATAAATTAATAAATAACAAAATAAATCAACTGAAACAATAAAATATAGATAAAATCTTCAGGTGTTCAGTGTCCCATAGGTGGGTCAAGGTTTCCCTAGCGGAGTTGGAGTCGCCTCCTCCTCCTCGCTCTCAAGAGATTGTCTTAATTTCTCCGAGGGGTTGTTGGCGTTCTCTGTCGTCCTGGTCCTGGCCAGGTGGCGGGGCTTGTCCTCTGCAAGCAACGTACTGCCTCAACTGGCCACGTTGTATGTGCTCTTCGATCTGCCTCTTCAGTTCATAGCAGTTATTAGTGTCGTGGCCATGGTGATGAGAACCAAGATGGGCCTACTCTTAAAGATCATTTGCATGTCCAGATGGGCCAATTACAAGATCAAGAGCCAAGAAGATCAAGGAAGCAATGCAAGGATTGGTGTAATCCACTTGGGATGAAGCTATCAAGAGCCCAACACTCAAGATGGGCTTGAAAGAAGTAGAACATGTTAGATAGGGCCTGTTGTTGTTAAGGCCTTCAATGTGTTTAAAAGATTTTTATTATTAGTTTAGAATAAGTGGGCTTGAGGATGCTTAGCCCACATATGTCTTATTAATTTATTTAAACTCTTATTAGGATTTGTTTCCTTAGTAGATTATGAGATTTGTTTCCTTAATAGATTATGATTTGTTTCATTAGTAGATTAGGATTTATTTCATTAGTAGATTAGGATTTGTTTCTTTAGTATATTAGGATTTGTTTTCCTTAGCAGATTAGGAATTTTATTTGTAATGGCCAGCCTATAAATAGGCGTTCTATCAATGTAAATTGGGAGACAATTTATAATGAATTTTGATTGTGAGTTGAGTTGAGTTTACTCCTCTTGTTCTTGATTGAACTTATGAACTTATCAAAGGTAAATCACAACCTTTGTGGCGTTCCTCCTTGTAATTTGGGTTCTTGAGACGAGTTCTTCAATGGGTCTAGATTTTAATATAATCTAGGTTCTTGAAACGAGTTCTCAACGGGTTCAGATTCTCCATCCATAGACCTGAGTTTGGCTTTCTTGGGTTGTTTTTCCAATATTGTTGTTGGGTCTCAAAGCAAGTCTAATGGGGTTCACATCACATGGTCGCGATGGAAGCGATAGTACCTGCTGGGATTTCTGCGGTTTGGGGCGGACTTCATTTTTCCAGGTCAACGGAGCGTGGGATCATCCTGTATCTAGAATAGGATGTGCTCTACCGAGGCATTGAGTGGCGTGAAAGGGTGTCATTCTCTTGGGGGTACAAGACCGAGACGGTCTTTGAAAGAGACTCCCTCGGTTCTCTTTCACTTGTTCTCCGTCTCCCACTTGTCTTCGCGGGTGTCCTTCCTTTTCTCCCCTCCTCGGGAGGACTCATCTCGACGGGCCTTGGTGATGACCTCGACATTCATGTATTTTTGTGCCCTTGACAACAGCTCGGGCATGCTGGAGGGCGGCTTCTTGAGGACGGAGAACATAAAGCTGGAGGAGTGCAGACCAGCAATAAAGGCGGCCAAGGCTACCTCATCATCTGGCTCCTCGATCTGGAGACCCTCCTCGTTGAAACGAGCGAGGTAGTTCCTAAGACTTTCATCCCTATCCTGCTTGATGGTGAGCAGGTGGGTAACAGACTTTTGATGCCGGCGTCCCCCAATGAAATAACCATTTTCAAGTTTTAGCATATGATATATTCAATGCTCATTGCCAAATCATCTCACCCAAGTTTTTCTGGCCTTGTTCTCAACCTTAATAATGTTGCCATTGCGAGGGACCTTGTCCACGTTCAATGATGGGTTGGACAGTACACATATTGGACAATCCTACAAATGAGTTTGACATGGCCATAAAAATCTACAATATCTTCTAAAGACATTTGTAATTGTAGACATGGTCAAAGCACTTTAAGTGTCAGGTGGTATTTTTATTATTGAACAACATATAAATGTGATAAACAGACAGTTAATGATGAAGTATTAGTTATGTTCTATAAAATCTTTTTTAGATTGGCAAATCAATCACATTTACGTATTTGACTCTTCCAATATACATATTCAAAAGCTAATACACATTTATGCATTGCAGCGATCATGCTCAATTCTTAGAACCCCAACATTCTCTTGAATGCATCTCTAATCTTTTTTTTTTTGTTTCTCTTTTGCACTTAAATCTCAATTCTTGTTTGCCTCATTTGAGTTACCTTATATTGGCAGAATCTTTAATTCTCAGGGTGGCCTTCTCTTTCATTCTCGATCAATATCCTGCCTACTGAGATTCTCTCACTTAAATCTTTTGGGTGTTTTACATCTTTATAACAGCTTCATTTTGGAATGTGTCTGGAGGTGTGTGTATATTTGCATGTGGCTTGTGCATCTCTAAACTTCAAACTCAACTTTCCACCGATTACTGTATCAGGCCAAGTTTCCTACATCTTTCCTGTATGCTTGGCTGATATTTCCTCTCTTGAATTTGCAAAAAGTGATTATTTTTTTGTTGCTGAAATGTATCACTATCATGCAGCACTTTTACGGTGGTTTACTCGATGAGACCTCTGCAATCTGGTGCTGTATTCAGATGCTATCTAGAGCAAGGACTAAACTTTTGGCTTCTCATTCAATTCCCAACATTTCCTGTGCCCAGGCTGAGAGTGAGGTCTGTGTACGAAACCTTTACATTATGTTGTGCCTGACCCCAATCCTCAGCCCTAACTACACCAAAATTATCAAACCCCATCAGCTTTGCTTCATTTCGATTCAGTATGCAATGAACAAACCCAAATTCAACGTTAGTGATGTTTTTTGCTTTTTAATTTTGTTCTCTCACCACTTAAACATTAACATAGATAATAATGATTTGAAATTTAATTGTAATCACTTCCCTGAAAAATGACCTTTGTGTACTTTGTAAACTACCTTGTTTTTTGGTGAGCTCTCTTTTTGTATTATCATTGGGTGTACATAAATGTGGAACACATATATGGCTACTGGATGGACTATTTTTAAAATTTGAAACCAACTGATCTGAACTTTTGACCTGCATTGGAGCCTGTTCGAGCCCATCGTGTGGACCTTGGTGTGGCATGCATCAGCCTCACTGGCTCGAGCTGTTCTCTAGCTGGCTCCTATAATTTGTTAGCCCAAATCTTTCTGATGTCGATGTGCTCATCTAATAATCTCCACCTCTTTGTTTGATCTATTCTGATTCTTTTAACAGGTTATGGAAAGTGTTTTATGATGATAAAGATAGGCCAAACAGATACCTGCTAGCCAAGGAAATGATAAGTCGTCTTGATGCAGAGGACCTCGAGGTTAGTTGCTTCCACATATCTTTATAATCCTAATGAGAACAGGTCCAAATTATGCTGCACTGTGATTGGTGTGTAGATGTTCTTTTTATTCCATGTGTTTAATGGAACTTGCTAGTTATTGACTCGTTCAGACCAAAAAAAAAAACACTAATGCCATTCATCATAAAAAAAAAAAAAAAAAAAAACACTTATTTTTTATCTACCACTCTTTGAAAAATAATTCCCAAAAATACACATTTGCCAGATGTGATTCATAAGCAATATTTTTTAATAGGGAGTTTCGCTCTCTCTATGCTAGTTTTGGGTTTGCACAAGGAGAAAATATTTAATATCACGGTGACATTACATCTGTCCTACCACATGGTATTACCGTTCAATGATAAGTTAATAAGTGGACAATGTAAACTTCACTTCCTTTACAACAGTAAAATATTATCCTTTCATCTAAGATAACCAACAATTACCTGTGCTTGATGGTATTATGTAACCAAAAAAAAAAAGGACAAAATTCAAATTACCCCTGTGGTTTGCGCATTAAGCACATAATCCCCATAACATTTCCAAATAAGCACATAACCACCATGTGGTATGTGGACTAATGTGCATAGTCAGAGTTTCCATCTAACTTGACGAGCTCTGTGACTCACGCACCTGGTCCACATCCCTCCAAAAATCTGTCTGTCAAATGTCCTAAATGCCCTAACCTTATAATACATAAGACAACATTTGTTCACCCAGAAGAAGAACTGGAGGTTGGAGGAAGAAGAAGAAAGAAGAAGGAATAAAAGAGGGAAAAAAGAAGAAGAAGAGAAACTCAAGTATGTTGATCCTTATTCATTTCTTATACTCATTTGATTTATCATTTTGTTGCCAATAAGTTGTTGTCATTGTGGTTTAACTTCTTAATATTTCAAAAAGTGCAATAACAAATGCAAAAGAACTCTAAAATTCTTTTGGGTTTTTTTTGGGTGTATTTTCTAACATCTAGGTACATTATGTCATGTTCAAGTGTTATGGGTGGAGGGGAAACACTTGACTTAAGATTCATAGTAAAATATTGTGGATGTGGACAAAAGGGTACTATCAAGATTGTTGAGTCAGAGAAACCATCAAAAGGGAGGCTATATTATGTGTGCGAGAATAAGTTTTGCAATTATTGGGCATGGTGTAGTCCAATTACAACCACATGGATCTCTAGTGGAATACCTGTTGTTGCCTTGGTTGACTTGAAGACAATAGATTTCTTTTCCTTTTTCTCTTGCTCTTCATCTCTTTTGATGCCCATCTCATAAGTCATGAGGGATCCAAGGAGTTCTTCAAGAGGAAGAGCATTGAGGTCCTTTGCTTCAAGAATGACAGTCACCCTAGTATATATTTTTATTTTAGTTTTTCAATATGCATAATCATTTTCATTAAAGAATGGAGGTCTAGAGATAGATTGTCCTTCAACTATGTTTCTTTTTACGGTTGTTGTGATCTTTAACTCTAAGGTTGTTACATACTA
This sequence comes from Ilex aquifolium, assembly GCA_951799425.1. NCBI lineage: Eukaryota > Viridiplantae > Streptophyta > Magnoliopsida > Aquifoliales > Aquifoliaceae > Ilex > Ilex aquifolium. The sequence continues at coordinate 24,909,833 of OX637396.1, read as the reverse complement.
TGTCAAGAATCTTTGCTCTAATACCAATTGTTGTCCCAAATGCAACCTAAAAGGGTGGTGAATTAGGTTTTATCTCTTCAAATTTTTTTTCCAAAAAAAAAAATTACTATTTGTAAAATTGATTTGATTACAAGCAAATGTGTGTGAAATGAATGTGTAGTAAACGAAAATATATTCACACAATAGATAAGAGCATAGAGAATGAGATGTAAACTCTATTTATAGAGGTTCGACCCCAAATCACTTGGCCTATGTCATCTTTTCTTCCTTCACTTGGAGTTTCCCTTTCACTATGTTTATCCTCTTGAAATGAGCGAAAATGAAACCCTTATAATCTTCTTCTTCTTGATAAAAAAAGATGAACTCCCTTTTAACTTCAAGAAGAATATACAACGATCTTTCTTGCTAAAGAATATTATCTCAATACAATATTCTCACAAAGCTCAAGAGAATCAAATAAAGAAGAATAAAATATACACAAGAATCTTCTTCTAAAGATGTAGACAAAAGCTCAATGGATCTCTCTTTTGTTTTTGCTCAAAGATAAAATCTCCAAAAGTTAGTCTTAAAAACCCTCAAGACCCTATTTATAGTTTGGTGTAGTAAATGAGAGATTTACAGCTGCTGGCAGAAAAATGAGTCATCCGGAAGTCTATCCGTACTTCTGGATGTAACCATTGGAGGCCTAACAGCTATAACCAGATGTCCGGATAGGCATTTGGACTTCCGATAAAACCTTTTGTTTAGACTTTGTCTTGGTTCTTCAGAATCTTCATATTCTAGAATGTCATGGAGAGCTTCTAGATGTTCATTCGAAATTTCGGATGATCAGTAACCAGACTTTTGGCTGGAACCAATCCAGAATTCCAAAACTGCATTTTGCCTCATGGTTTTATCCTTCATGGTTTCTTCACATCCTGAACTCCGGAGAGGTACTCTGGAATTCCAGAGTAGCCTTCTGGATAAAACATTTGGAGTTCCTGAAGTTCTTCCTAGTACCCTTTATTTTCTTAGCCTTTTCTCTTCAATCAGATTTCTGGAAGGGCTATCCAGACTTCCGGTGTAGTGTTATGCCAGGCAGTTGGCACATCCGAAATTCTAGATGCTTTTTCCGGATTATGATTCTGCTTTGGTTTATGTCATTTTCTTCTCTTTTGCAACTTTGATACATGTCCAACTTGATCCTATACTCATCCATACACTAATTACAAGTGTTAGTTTTTTATTAGGATGTTTGTGATCATCAAAATCATGCTTATTAAAGTATCGGTTCAACAGTGATAATCTTCAAGGGTAGTGGAGTTGTTGTCCTGCCTAGGGATCAATTGCAGTAGTCTCTGAGGCCTTTGAATAGGAGTTCTATGAAGCAAAGTAAGGCCCAGCCTGATTATGTTATGGTAGTTGAGGAGTGAGGGGAAGTTGTAGAAGATCCACCGGGTCATTTTTATACTAGTACGTTTAGGCCATCACCATTACCACGTGAGCCCAGTTCAGACATTATTGTTGCTCCGTTAGCATCGTTGGTTGATATGATTATGAGTATGCATCAGCGCTTGGTGAAGCATCATTGTCTTACTTCTCAGAGACTAGATGCATTGGATGGTCGGATTGTGAGGATGGAGTCAGCTCAGTATGTTGTCTTTGGATTGCTTACTAGGAGAGTTGGTTAACTACGCCAATTGATTAAGGGTAAGTAGATTGTGGGAGAGCCAGTGCCAGATGAGACAGATTCAAACACAGAGCTGCCCTAACATGATGGTGAACAGAGATGGTGGAGATGATGCAACCACTTGAGCTGTTTTAGAGACTTTTAATTTAGGCTATATGGGAGTTTTAAGTATTTATTATTCATTCATCGTCTGTACTAAAGTACTCTATTTTTTTGTTGACTTTTCATTTTTCTGACTTTATTTGTTTAGTTAATTTTCGTTTGTTGTGACAACACTCTTAGTCTTGTTTATTGATGCTTTATCATATTTGAATTAGAGTTACATGCCTTATTTGTCTTTTGGTTAATTTATGTGCATGATTTAGCTAGTTAGTCTATATTTATACCTTCTCGTTATACCATGATTCTATGTCATGCTTGTTATATGTTGTCATTAGGTTGAGATTTATAGCCAATAAGGAAAGAATATATTGGGTAACTTGATTCTATACCGTGCTTGTCATATATTATCATTGGGTTGACATTTGTGACAAAAAATGGGGAGAATATTTTAGGTACATATGAGAGGAATCATGGAGATTTACTCTTGACTACGCTAGATATGTTGCATGTGAAAATAGTAAGGGGGAGTTTATTCAAATACTCAGGGGAAGTAAATTTACAAACTTAACATGAAGTCACCTATTTTACACTTGTTTATTTTACAATTGTTGTTGTACTTGTGAACACTAACTAAGGGGGAGAACTTGATGTGTTTGACATTGCTATGTCAATAGGTTCTCAAGCATATGGTGCGAAGTAGTTCATAATATATTACATACTTGCAATTGCATGATGTAAACATAAATATGCCTTATTTTAACTTGGTATTTTCCAAACCTCTGATTATATTATGTATTTCTAACATATGCTACTTTTCACAAGGTTTTGGTTTGAGTGGTGATGTGCAGAACTATGATCTTTAAGCTATATCTTAAGAAGTAGATCATGTACTTAGATAGAGATTTAGGACGTGTGCATGAGTGTTGAGATTAGATTTATAATTCGTTTTGTTCAATGGTTTGTGGGTTGTAATATTAATTTCTTGATTATTTATTTTGTCATGAAATTGTCAAAGAGAGAGATTGTTAGATCACATTTTCTAATTTTCTAATTTTGTGGAGTCCATTATAAATCTCAACCTATTCCATGGTCATGATGCTATAAAAATTAAAGATCCAAAAGAGTCATTGAAGGGAGGAGATCAAACATCAAAGCTACATCATTCACACTCCGGATGCACCTTCAAGCTTAGGACAAAGGTACTGACCTAAATACCTAAGATGAACCCTTAGTTACTTAGGAGGATTAGGGTTAGATGGAATTGTAATAAATTTGTGTATGGCTCCTTCGTGTACTTCAAAGAAAATATTTTTTAAAATTAATCTATGTTTTCGAAAACATAGATTGAGCCATTATAGGACCCCTCTTGAGCAACACCCTTTAGGTCTCAAGAAAGCAAGTTTTTTGTTTGGTTTTATGCTTAAAAAACTAGTAGGGACCGATCTATACTCGCTAGACTTCGCTAAAGCGGTATCTTCATGGCTTAGGGAAGTCAAGAGGGAAAAGTTCATGGAGGAGTACAAGGCTTGCTCTATGAGCTCGCTTGAGTGGTCTCATAGTCAGTCAATCGGTTTGCCTCTCCTATTCATGTTTGAAACATGATTTCATTCCAGTGACAACCGCCCTATGACTGCCCTCCCAGCGATCGATGAGTCGTTCGTGAATCTGAGGTTTTTTATTGACCAATATTACCCTTATTTCAAACCTATAAATAGGGAGTGCCTTTCCTTCAACTAGGGAAATCATTTCCTCACAACTTGGTATTGAAGATCTTGATGGTTTGAACCAAATCCATTGGTTTATGCATTCTAAGAATCGTTGGTGTGCCCATGATTACTTGAGGTCTAGAGGATTCTTTGCGGAGGTGAATCCAAGTGAAGCTACACAAGTTGTCGGAGAGGGAATTTTGGCAGAAAGACATATTGAAGGAAGGGAGCATCTAACCATTATATTGATTGAGGTATAAGGCTCGAGTTCTTGTATGTTGACATTAAGAGTAGTAGACTAGATTTTGGTGAAGCTTGATTGATTCCTCGCGGTTTTTCTCGAGGGTTTTTCGCGTCAACAAATTATTTGTATTCATCTTGTTTATTTACCTATACACTTTCATTTTTTAGCACACACGCACAATATGTTTTTATATTTATGATTGATTGAAATCTATTCATCCATAATTACATTAAGGTTTTGGGATCGCCGTGAGATTGATTGTTTGAGCGAATTAATTGAACAATTAATTAACATCAATTGTCATGGGTGTAAGGGTTTGTGGTGATTAAAAGAGATTTTCACTAATTAATTGACCAATCATTGTGAGAAGAGATAATTGTGGTAGATTAATTTTTAATTAATAATCAAATCAATTGTGCTTAAATTGAAAAACCTATTCACCCTCCTCTAGGTATTGTCATACGCTCCACGTGTATAATCGCGAGAGAAGATCCACATCATTTCTTCCCCTCCCTGATTGTAATTTGCTAATTACGAAAGGTTACATTGTACAATCTCAACTAGATCAATGGTCATGAAGCTATAAAGTAGAGGACTGAAAGGAATAAGGAAGATGAAGTCCAAGCTACAAAGTCACATCATGACTTCCCAAGGTTTGAAAAATGTATATGACCTAGAGACCTAAAGTTATTCTTGGTATTTCTTCTTTGGCCACCTGGGTTAATAAAATGCATTTTGGATATTTTTGAACGTGACTATTGAGTTTTTATAGAAAAACTTTTGAAACTTTAAATGTTGTTTCGAAAACTATGAAATGAGTCTTGGGATGGATCTTGCCCGCCGGATGTTTTTTGGCCTACGAATTGAGTGGTCTCTTAAATAGTTTAAAAGTAGGACAATGGAGATGGATTGCTAGCCGCTCGAGCGGGCATGTCTAGAATTGCCCCTATTCAAATAGTCTAGAATTGTTCCTTCCCTTATTCTAGTAACCAAAAGCCTTTCACTGCATGAGCAGTTCGTTTGTGTATTTGAGTTTTCTTGTTTTCCAATTAACCTCTATTTCCTAGGCCTATATATATGGGCATGTCTTTTCTAATTAGGGTAATCCTCTATAACATAAAATTAGCTATATGTAACATCTAGAGAGCTAGGAACAACCCTAGTTATCCCTAAGAATCCAAAGGTCAAAATCTACCTAGATTCATCACATGACCTTCAGGCTTGAAGAGGTGGGAAATCTTGTAGAACCACTAAACCATTTTTCAGATTGTGCAGCTTGATTCGCAGTATTGAAGCTAGTACTCAAGACCTTTCGGTAGTGAATATGAAGGGAAGATTCGAGAAAGAAAACATCTAACCATGGACTTGTTAAAGGTATAAGTCTTTGACCTTGTAATTGACTTTGATTATAGTGGATTAGGTTAGGTGGACTACGGTCCTGTAGTTTTTCCCAAGATGGTTTCTATGTTAAATTGGTTTGTGTTTTGGTTGTTTATTGCTTTACTTCACACACACACTCACACACATTCTTGCAATGCCTCACACACCATGTGGTTGATCTTATGCGAATGGTCAATTTTGTGTCTTGATAAATTTATTGAAATTGATGGAAGGTCTTTGAAGGGATAAGAATGGTAGATTTGCATAAAATTAGGGTTGATTATTGAATTGGCTATTCATGCATCCATACATTCATTTAAGGATTTGTGCATCAAAATGGGTTAGTTGAACTAAAAATGATTAATCAATTGGTAGTTGTGATAATTAGGTTTAATTAGGAAATTTTTTTGGCACGAAGGGTGAAAGACCTATTCACCACCCCCTCTAAGTGATCTTAGGTTGAACTTCATGTGTATAATCATGTTAGGGACGATCTAAACAAAATTCCTAGAAAAAAACTGTAAAACCCGAAAAAATTTAAACCTTTGTGAAAAAGGGCAAAACGGTAAATTTCCACTACGGTACAGGTTGTAAACCTGAATTTTTCTAGAACTCGGATGACGAAACGGACCTCACCGTTGGATTCGTCTCGCGAAATCTAGTTACCACGTCAAATTTCGTTGAATTCCGAGATAGTCGGATTTTTCGCGTTTTACGAGACGAACGGGCCCCGGGTGACCCTGTACACGAAATTTTTATAAAATTTCCAAGTTTGGGGAAATATTAGAGACAAGTTAAAATAAAAATAATTCGAACTTGAACCGGAGCGAAATTTAGTCGTTTCGGGATTAAAACGGACCCGAAATTAAGTAGGACGTGTGGCCAATTGTGGGCCAAGTATTATAAAATATAAATAGGTGGAAAAATTAGATTTCCCCCATTGTTCAGCCTTATGTTCAGCCGATAGAGAGAAAGAGGGAGAAAAGAGAGAAAACTCACCTTCTCTCTACGATCTACGGTGCTACGGACCTCGAATCCACGCAAGCCAAGAATTAAAGTCGCTCTACTCATCGAGGGCTACGCGGCTATACCAAAAAGCGCAAGTTTTACCGAAGATCAAGGTACGGGATTTTCGAGAAGTGAGGGTTTTTGCTTGAATCGGGTCTTGGAACTTCCCTCAGTCGTTCCTCACGCTTCAAGAGGTAGGGTTTCCTCCTACTAAGGTTTATTCTAAGCCTATAATGTCTTTATGGAATGGGTAGGATGATAGCCTATGTATCTCTTGCCTATTGTTGTGAAATTGGGTGAATTGGGTATTGAAATGGGTAAAGGAAATCCTAGCTTGGATGGATATTTAGAAGTTACTAAATGTGATTTCTATGATTGGATATGTGAAATGAACCCAATAAGAATTCATGTGTTATATGAAATTGTGGGCATGTTATGTGTTTATATATATGCCTTGAAATTTTAGTATGTTGATAACATGCTTGAAATTTGTATTATGGGAATTATATGCTTTTGATATGATTTTGCCATGGAATATGAGGAATGTGTTGAGAATGTTCATATGTCACTCATACCATATCGAACATTGTATTAATGTTGCAATGGAGCATCACATTGCATATGCACGGGAACATCGCATTTTAGGAGGTGTGTGTGCATGGTTGTTTGTCTTCACCACGCATGGTGGATGACGAGTGAGCTCGGGTAATATGGGTCGATGACCTAGTTGAGTCGCATGGTTTATATGTTGATAGGGTTGGGGTAGCAAGAAGGGCTAGAAAATCCCTCGGGTGAGAGACCCGGTGATTGGATACGCACTCCGTTGGTATAAGAGCCCATAAAGTGTGTCGGTGTACGCGGAACCGTTGGTGGAAGTCCATGAATTCCGTGTAGGTTGGGTGACCTTTGGTGTGAGTCCATGAACATCCACCCCTATATAGACCCTAGAATGAAAGGTCATTTGATGTGCAACATCAATGACGGATTAGTACACATTGGCACTAGCATGTGTAGAGGAGCCGGGAAGGGCTCGGTTGATATGCATGAGTGTGTCTCACCTCATTCCATAGCATGGCATTGCAATTTCCATCATTGAATATATTTCCTTGCATGGAATGTTATGAATTGTGGTTTTGTGGCATGTGAACATTTCATATGCATATAGGTTGGGGAGTAGCCTCATTAGGAGATACCCTATTGAGCGTGGCTCACCCTTTGTGGGAAAAACATTTCAGGTGTGGGGTTCACACCGGCGGACGGCTCCCATTTCGAGCCCCAAGGTTGAAGAAAGCCGACTTGTGGCTTTTATTGTTGTTTTGTAAAGCTTTTGAAAGAATTCCATTTTGATATGTAAATGTATGGAATCAATTGTAATAGAACTTGTGTAAACCATGTTTTATATGGAAATCCTTGTCAAACATGTATTTGATGAATTGGGAAGGGTTTTGAATGAATTGGAAAGGAAAAATGGTTGAAAATGGCAAAACTGGGCAGAGAGTACCGGTACGGAATGGTACCGGTACCCTCTTTCCAGTGGGTTGACAGTACCGGTACTGAATGGTACCGGTACTGGATACCGGTACCCCCTTTCCAGTGGGTTGACAGTACCGGTACCGGGTACCGGTACTGAATGGTACCGGTACTGTGTACCGGTACTCTCTTCAAAATTTTCAGATTTTCACACTGCTTCGCCCTATTTTCAATCTACGTTTCCTTTCCCTCCAATGATGTAAATGTACTATAATGGAGTATAAATCATGGTATATTGAATATTGGTTGAACCCAAATGAATAATCGAATCCGGTTAACAATTGTGAATTAAGATCCCGGTTAAGGGGATGCTACAACCGTGGTGTTAGGTTGAGTGACATACATCGGTATTTCCGCGGGTTGACGGGTGGTCAACGGTTAATATAGGACCCCCGGAGATTGGGGCGTCACAAAAACACTCAAGCTCCCATGAGGCTAAGTATCCTAGCAAGAAACAACATCTCTAGCTTTATCTTCTGCTCTGCAATCATCACCAGCTTCTGAACAATCTATAGGATGACCATGAAACTCCTTGTTATTCTTCGAACCATGGCTACCTACCCTATTTTTTCCATCGAACGTCCTCCTAGGTCGCCCTAGATGACCTCAAGTCCTCTGTTGTGTTTTCTCGAGGCTCAGAACCCGACCACAATTGTGTCCAACCTTTGTAGAGTAAGTTTGTGCTGGTCATCCATACGCTTCTGCATCTGAGTGAGAATGCCAATGATAGAAGATAACTGGGTTGACAGGGATTCAAAACTAATCTCTGGTGGTGGTGTAGTGGGAGGTATTCACATGAGTGTCAATAGATGCTGGTGGTCTAGAAGTAGCATGATCCTAACCAGTGCGGGGAATATGATCCTCATGTTCTGCCTCACCTTCCTTAGCCTCTACATTGACAAGTTTGAACTCATATCTTGCAAGAGATGCACTCTGTCGCACTATGTCCTAACAAATAGGCTTCATCGAGGCCTTCTTCTCGTCCAATTCTTATAAGGGGAAAACCTTGTCCTTGCATATACATGTGATCTGGTGGCCAAATGGAAGGACTTATGGTACGTAATAACCCCAAATATAAGAACAAGTAAATCTATCCCAACACATGTTCGTATGGTGTGTAATAAGTAGGCTCGCTGGATAGTGAAATTAGAAATGTGGGACTTGGGGGGTCGATGATGTAGTTCACTATGTGATTGATCATCCTATAGTCCTTATTGAGATTTTTTTGGAAGAAATTTGATGGTTCCAACAATTAGGCTGCGGAGCACCATAGATCTTCATTGCGACATCTGCAATAGGGGAATTTCTAAGATAGGTCCATGCGAAAAGACATGATGGGGAACCCTAGGTAGTCTTAAAGTGGTGGCTATAACCTCAGTGGAGAATACAAACTAAATCCCACACACATAAGTGTTGAAGTGCTCAACATTGACATCTGTACCTCAAATGTGCACATAAAACTCCCTGACTACTTCATAATTTGCACGCTTAGGGGCAGAAAAAGTGACTAGTCAATCCACGACCTATGAAAATTGTGAGGGATAGGAATGTTCCTTAACCTTGTAAGGACAACTGCTTACTCCATGCTCACGGGGATCAAAGCATAATCTCTCTCTCTCTCTCTCTCTCTCTCTCTCTCTCGATATTCATGTGTTTGAAAATAGTTCATCTCATCAAAAGTTATAAACCTAGCCCGTTTCTCAAACCAATTGGTGAAAATGTGTCCAACTATGCAGGGAATGCAGATCTAAAGTCAAAACATGACAAACAACACCTTATGAGGAGTTATAGAGTTTGGGTATGTGATGCATAGAGAGGTGTTTTAGTTTTGAAGAAGTTTGAAATGAGTTAGAAAGACTAAAAACCTATTTAAAAAGAACAATCCAATAGTTTTTTTAACGAACACCACTATAGCCATCTTTAGATTGCCAACTTCCCTCCTGACCTCTATTCCACCTCTCTCTCAACCAACCCTCAAACGCCCCGGAAACATGTATGAACATGATTGAATTGAATTTTGAACACATGCATGGATAAAATTCTGAAAAACATTAGTGCATTTTTCAAATTTTGAAAATTAAACACAAGTCATTAATTATGCAAATATCACCTATTCTTAAACTAACGAATTCATCCTCATTTCATCACTTCATACATTACTCTAAGGCATGTTCACAAATACAAAACTTTGCACTTACACATCATTTGAGCAATTTCCTAAACAAATTTTAATTTTTATGATTAATCACACGTTTTAAAATTTTGCATATTTTGATCGACCCATGTGTTAAGTATGTGAAACCAAACTCCAAACCAATAAGGAATCCATCTAAATCAAGACTTTAATGTAGCTCTACATGAGTTCCTAATGCATCATCTAAGTGAAAGTATAACCAGTTAGTGAGTGTCCTATTTGAATTTTTATTTTCTTTATTTTGGGGCATTCCCCCTATTTGTTTCATCCCTTCTACTCATTTTATGGCCTCAACAAGCATGATTGTAGATTCCGTACTTTACATTATGGTAGTTTTATAGCTATAACGTAGCTATTTGAGCTTTACATGATTGAGCAATTACATTTATCACATAGTACTCCCAACCATCAAATGCTATTGCTTTTAGCCATTCTTTTTATACCTCACACTTTGTTGTTGGCCCCATGGTACTCTTTTCACACTTTTCAAGGGATATGGTGTTTTACTAACCTTTGAGTTATGCGGTCATCTATCACCAACATCATCTTGGCCAATACTCTCACCTCACCTATCCTTAGGCATATCATCTACCTTAGTTGACCCGGGAGCAACCAACATAGCCGATGGGGTGAGCCTCTCATAGTCCTCTCTCCTAACCCATATTTGTTTTACATCCCATGTCTTCCAATTACTAGGATAAGCAATGCGTGGAGGACAAAGTCTCTTCTCTCCAAGTGTGTCCAAGCAACGTGTGAACTAACTTTCTTTCTAGGCTTGTAGGTTAAACAAATGAAAAATGGAATTTTTGTCTCACAATCTAAATATGCAAGAGACCTACTTAAAAAGTTTGGGTTAGAATCAGTCAAGCACTTACATACTCTGATGAATACTAGCAACAAGTTGAGTACGGACACTTGCCTGCAAAAATGTTGATCACACAGTGTATCGTAGCATGATAGGTAGCTTACTCTATCTCACAACGAGTTGACCAAACATTGCCTTTTGTGTTAGTGGATGTACGCAATATCAATCTTGGCCCAAGGAGTCACACTTGCTTGCAGTATCATTCGTTACGTAAGTGACACTTTAGTGTATTGTATTTTGTATACCTTTAAGACTAATGCTGAGATTGCTTGATATTATCATGTCGATTGGACATGGAATGTAAATGACTGTAAGAGCATTTTCGGTAGGTGTTTTTACATTAGAAACAACTTGGTATCTTGGCAAAGTAAGAAAAAAAAATTTATATCACTTTCTACTACCGAGGCTAAGTATATTACAACAGAGAGTTGTTGCAAGCAATTGCTTTGGTTAAAGCAAATGATTTTTGACTACAGGATATCTCATGGTGCCTTGATTGTGTATTGTGATAATTCTAGTGCCATAAACATCTCCAAGAATTTCGTTCAACACTCTAGAACTAAACACATTGATATACGTCACCACTTCATTCGTGAGCTTGTCAAGAGCAAGGTGATATCATTAGAATATGTCCAAACTCTAGATTAATTAGCTGATCTTCTCACAAAACCCTTGGATGCACCTAGATTTGAGAGAGTTAGGAAATCTATAGGTATTTGTGCACTTGAGTGAGTGTTTGAGGAACTTAGCCCTAGGAGCATTAATTAAACATAATGCAATTGGGACCAAGTCATGTATGTATATATTTTTCTTTGTCTATTTTGATTTGTTTTCTATATGAAAAAAAATTCAAAAACAATAGAAATTTGAAAAACCCAAAAACAAAAGAAATTGAAAAATCTAAAAATAGGTTTGATGTCAAATTTGACATTCGGTTTTAGGATTTATGATAATAACTTTATTTTTTCTTTTCGTTTTTTACTTGGATATTTATTCATATTTCTCTTTGTATTTGTTTATTTGAAAAATACAAAAACATTAGCAAATAAAATCAAAAAAAAATAAAAAATCTTTTGTTTATTTTTTTTTTTTTTTATTGATCATATTAATTCACACTTTGGTTTGCATCATAATGATTCCATTTTTAAATCAAAGCTGTACATGCATTGCCACGAGTCATATTAGGGGATAGAGAATTTAGTAGCATAAATCTTAGTGTTTGATTTATAAGTCAAAGTCTCTTTCACCCTAGCGTGCTTGGATAGTGTTTACCTTTAAAAAATTCAAAACCAAGTATATGTCAATTATTCACTTTCATACTTATGAGTCTTATTAGTTTGAACTATTAATGATCTTAAGTAACTCTAAGTGTTAGTGATAGGTGAACATATGACTAAAAGTTAGTTAAATCACACTCCCTTAAAAGATGTGAAAGGCCAATTGTGTGAAAAGAGCCCAATACGGTCAATGATTAAAAGGTAATGCATAACTAAATGGTTAAAAACCATTGTAGTTGAATTATTGAGAGTACTTATGCTTAATTCTTATTGCTTATATGTAAAGCTCATAGAGCTCATGCTAAACATGTTTAGAAGCATATTGTTAAAGTACATAATTCTTAATTGTGTTAATTGAAGCCATAGAGAAGAAGGAAAAAAAGAAATGGGGAGTTGTCTAAAAACAAAAATTATTAGGATACTCACTAATCGGTCATTGATTCATTTAGATGATGCATTAGGTTTTCATGTTAAGCTTGTTAATAATTTGAACTAAGCGGAATCCTAATTGTATTGGAGTTTGGTTTCACACACGCTGCACTAGAATTAGTCCAAGTTGAACAAAATTTGAACACGTGTGAGTGAAATTAAACAAAGTGAGGAAACATTGCTCTAGAATGCATGAAATTGAATTCTATATTTCGTAATATGCCTTAGAGTAATATAATGAGATGATGAAATTTGGATGGAGATATTATAATGTGAACTTGTGTAATTTTAATGATTAATAACTTAGTGTATTTACATGATAAATTGAAAATTGCATCATATTTTGTTCCAATTTCATCCATGCATGTGCATTTAGTTGAATTAAGATTTTATATACATCCATGCATGAGTTTTAGGTTGTAGAAGTAGTTCAGAGTCATTGCAAAAGTGACTGACTTCCTTAGGCCATCCAACCACTACTTTTGATATTTTGAACTTCTAAGAAAGAAGGAGGAGTCCGAGTCACCCCGATTTGGGCTTTTGGATCACATGCAACCATTTGAGCAGTTTTAGAGACTTTAGTTTAGGCCATATGAGACTTTAAGTGTTTATTTTTCATTCGTGGTCTGTACTAAAATACTCTATTTTTTTTTTGTTCATTTTTCTATTTTATTGACTTTTTATTTGTTTGCTTTATTTTTCGTTTGTTGGGACGATATTCTTGGTCCTATTTATAGATGTTTTATCATATTAGACTTTGAGTTATATATCTTGTTTTTCCTTTGCTTACTTTAAATGCATGATTTAGCTAGTTCTTATGTGTTTATGTCTTCTTGTTATACCATGATTCTATGCCATACTTGTTGTATATTGTCATTGAGTTGATATTTATAACAAATAAGAAAAAAATATATTGGATAACTTGATTCTGTATCGTACTTGTCATATATTGTCATTGGGTTGACATTTGCGATAAAAAAGGGGAGAATATTTTAAGTACTTATGAGAGAAATCGGGGAGATTTACTCTTGACTAGTCTAGGTATGTTGCATGTGAAATAGTAAGGGAGAGTTTGTTTTAATACTCAGGAGGAGTACATTTACAAACTTGACATAAAATCACATATTTTACACTTGTTATTTTACTTGTGAACACCAATTAGGGAGGAGAACTTGATACGTTTGACATTGCTATATCAATAGGTTCTCAAGCATATGGGGCAAATTAGTTCTTAACATGTTACATATTTACACTTGCATGATGTATATATAAATATGCCCGATGCTTAATTGGTGCTAACCATACCTGTAATTGTGTTGTTTAATTCCATAACATATAATGCTCTTCACAAGGTTTTGGTTTGAGTGGTGATATGTAGGACTATGATCTTCAAGCAATATTATATGATCTAGATCTTATACTGAGATAGAGATTTAAGACGTATGAGTGTTGAGATTAGATTTACAATTCATTTTGTTCACTGATTTGTGGGTTGTAATCTTAAAAATTGGTGCTCCCATGCCATTGAATTTCTTCGAAACTAGACTCGACATTTAGGCATCAATCCTTCTTCTTCTTCTTTGTTTGTTAGTCCTGTAAAAAAAATTGAATACAAATTACAAGTGGTAATTTATTACATGAAATGACATTAATATGCGGATCAAAAAATATTTTCTCCAATAAAAAAATTAAATAATTTACTATAATTTTTAGCCAAGATCCAAATTGAAAGGATTGGAAAATATAAAAGGATTAAAGAGGATTCTAAATTTTGTGTATCATAGGAGTTTGTCACCAATATAAATATAAAGTGATAAATATTGACAAGACAATGAAATAATAACAAAGTAATAAAATAAGAATGAGTTTATGGGAAGTTGTAACCATCATCAATCGTAGTACATTTGTTCGTAATACTGATAGTAATCTAAATCCTAACAATCCGAAGTGACGAAATAGTGGAAAATCTACATCTTAGTGCTTGAATTGACATTAACTATGATCCCCCTTGAGTCAAAATTTCTAAACTAGGTATTTCATCTTCGCCAAATTGGCATGCCAAATCAAACGGTGAGTTGTTTTACAATCAGCTGGAGAGTTGTCAAATTGATTTTTTGTCGTTTTAAAATGTTGATGACTTTTCTTTGCAACAGAAACAATGACTTTCTCCACTTACTTATTTGAATCTCCAGCTTCCATTTTTCTTAATTTGTCAAGCTTTTCACCAATAGAGTTCCATTAGTAGGAGCACTTTTAGAAATTTGAAGATTCATTACTTCATATTTCTTATGTCAAAGTTTTGAAATGAAGTTACACAAAAGGAATTAAGGACAACCTTAAAAAAAATTAAGAGTGACTTGACGTTTGGGGTATTTTGTCTTCAATTATTTTCACGGACAATAATGTTTGTGGTGGTGGCCTATTTATGTGTGACTTGACGTTTGGGTTCTCTCTTGTGAGACAAAAACAATACAATCCAACGGTAACAGAGTTATCAGACAATATATATTTGACAGTGGGTGTCAGTACAGTTAAAATAATCAGGGTTGCTCCTAAAATTATACCAATCTACAATGGTATCATTGTTATTTTGCCCATTTTAATCTATATCATTACAATACAAGATTTTAATCGATTATATTCTGTCACGTGTCCCCATGGGCGGAGGGAGGCATGGGCCAGGGTGGGCACGTGCCCCCCCCTCAAAATTTTTTTTTTTTATTAGTTAGGTATATATATTATATATTTGTATAATATATTATTTGTGCCCACCCAAAACAAAAAATAAAAATGTTAGGCCCACATTATCTACTCAAAAAAATTAAAAAATTAAACTCATTTAAAACAAAAAAATTTAAGCCCATCACTATTTACCCAAACTTATTAAAAAATCAAACCTATGACCTATCACAATCCATCCAAATCTATTAAAAAATAAAACTTTTGGCCCACCATTAAAAAACAAATTTTTGACCACTTGATAGACATCATTTAACTCTTATAAGAAACACATGGGGATCAAGGTGGGCACTTGCCCCCCTTACTTTTGGACCACTTTAGATGAGGACCCATAAAATTATTTTATACATTATATTTGCCCTCCTAAATTTTTGAAAATTTCAATGGTTCTAGTTTTTTTTTTTCAATAAATTAGTGGACTACTAACCCTCTAAAATAAATATGTTAGTTTTGGATTGAATCAATGATCTATTTGTATATTGACGAATATACAATATTTTTATTTATCTAACATAATGTTCGTTATTTTTTAAGAACAATTTTTAATTCTCATTTACCATTTTTTAATTAATAGTAGTCTATAATCTAATAAAATACGATTGTATATAAAAGACAAAAGGTTGTAACCCAAAAATATTTCAAATTATTTTGAATAGAGAATTTCTCTATAAGATAATAATGACCTCAACCAAAATTTGCAACTAAATAAAGAATAATTTTACTACAAGACTTGTGATTGTGCACATTAATAGAAAT
This sequence comes from Ilex aquifolium, assembly GCA_951799425.1. NCBI lineage: Eukaryota > Viridiplantae > Streptophyta > Magnoliopsida > Aquifoliales > Aquifoliaceae > Ilex > Ilex aquifolium. Next base: position 24,893,934 of record OX637396.1, on the reverse strand, counting down.
TTAGTGAAAAATTAATTTACATTTAATTCATATACAAAATTTAAGAGATTTTAAAAATTTACATATTATATTGAAATATATAATTAGATTAAAAATGTACTAAATATTTTTTTTTGTGTCTTTTTTTAGGATTTTGTTTCGGCTAAATAAAAATTGAATTTACTATTTCACAATGATTTTGTTTTGATTCTTACTTTTTTGTCATTCTTGAACTGAATTTTTTTATATCAATTTCAGTTAAATATAATATAATAAAATATAAATATATTATATAGTGTGATTGATTAGGAGAAAAAAAATTAGAGTGCATAATTAAAGTGCCCACCCTGACCAAAATTCCTAGCTCCGCCCCTGCGTGTCCCATATAACCACCCCTGTACCCACCAATTAAGTAATACACATCGAAGAACATCGTAAATTGCTTGTATCATGAGTTCTAACAATAAAAAAAGTAGGAAAGATGCAAAGTCATAAGTAATAACAAGAGACCTTTGAAATCATAACAAAGTGATAAAATGACTTGATGGAAAATGGTAACCATCATCAACAGCAACACATTTGTTCATGACACTTGGTAGTAATCTAAAGGATGAATGACACCCCGAAAGATTTTAAAATTTTCAATTTATACTCTCAATGATTAATTTTTTCACATTGCACCCTCAATGTTATAAAATAGTTGTAATGTGACCCTCACCTAACTTTCGTTGCCATTTTTGTCAAATCTCACTGCATTTAATGTGGGAGCCACATAGTAGATTTGACGGAAATTACAATGAACATTTGTGTGACGACCACATTGCAATCATTTTATGACATTAAGAGTACAATGTGAGAAAATTATCCTATTTTATGACATTTAGCAACTATGGATAGACTTAACTATTAATACTTGAGAATGGGGACTTATCCGCCTTGAAACTGCATCACCATAATAAAAGTTTATTTACATTTTTTCATAGTTACCTCGCTTCTAAGCTCCTGATAATTTGACAGTACAATCTCTGATGTCTTTTTAAGAGATGAGTTATGGAAAAAAATGGATAATCAAGTCATTTTCCTTTATCATTTGACAAGATCTTTCATCATCTGTCCCTCTTATCATCATGATGACATGCCAAAATACGTAGAAAAACGGGCAAATCAACTAAAGATTGCATCATTTGATACGACTCACACCACTTAAAAATTTGACAGGACAAGATCCAATGAAATTTTAAACACTATGATAAAATTTTGCGAGACTAAATTATCTAGCAATAGCAACAAGGCTAAACAAAGCATTAAAAAAAAATAAAAATTTGACTTGCTCCCATGAATTCAAAATTTCATAGCTTGACCGTTCCTTTTTTGCTAAATTGCCACATCGAACAAAAAATTCAGTAGCTTTACAATTTGTTGCGAGTTGTTTGCCTTGATTTTTCTACTTTTGAAAATCCCGAGGATGTTTCTTCTTCAGTGATTCCCCCACATGTTTCTTTCTCTTTTCTTAACCAGTTAAGCTTTTCACCTATAAAAATTTCAAACAAGTTGCATTATTAGCAACACTTTGAAAAATTTCCTCATTATTTATTTCCTTTACTTCCATAAATAAATTGTATGAGAAAGTTCTGTATTTGAGTACCATAAAATGAATTTAAGAATAAAAATAGAAAAATCAAGAAAAAATACCTTGATTTTTATCATTTCATGAACAATAAAACCCCATATCACCATGAACGACGCGATAAAAGATTTGCCACGTTTTTTGTCCTAACCTAATTTTGTTTTGAGCCAAACTCTGTAAATGCATAACACCTGGAATAAGTTTTGTTAGGAAATTATCTGTTTGTAATTGCTTAATTTCGTGAAGTCATAACTTAATTGTCATTGGTTCATAACAAACTAATATCAGAGCTTTGATTACGGGATGACTACACAAAAATTCAAAGTAAAAAAAATTAGTGGTTAGAACAGTTTCCCTCCACGATGGATCTAGACACATATCGTTGCTTTGGTTTGATAGACTTTTTTGATTTGACACTATTGATAGAGATTTAATGTTTTCTATTCCGGAGAAGTCAAAGTAGTACTGTATTCGGTTTTACTTTTGATCGCTTAGTGTGTATAATGTCAACAAGAATATTTGTTATGGATGCTTACGATATTTGTATTATTGTCTCGTGGGATTTGTGGAGAAGGCAGTTAGCTCATTCCATTTTATTTTAATGGTTTGATGGAATAAAAGTCAAGGTGGAGATTTGTTATATGTATCTTGTATTGCACTCCTAGTAGTAAACTAATTTATAATTTGTTTTGCTTATAGAAATTTGAAAAGGTGGATATCTTGGATTCCAGTCCAAGTAAACCACCCAATAAAAATCTTATTGTATTAGGAAATTAATTTTTTAATTTCATCCTATAGAGTAGCTGAACCAAATATATTATAGTTATTTAACCGTCAGCAACTTCAAGATCTTACCTAACATGCTTGTTCATCCAATGCATGTTTTTTCTTCAAGAAGTATGGTCATACGTTTAGCACATGCCTACGGTAAGATACTAGTCAATTTCTAGAAGTAGCAAAGGCAGAAATTAGGGCAACAGAAAAGACAAAAAAGAAACTAATTAAAGAAGCAGATTCGGTACACAGTCGTAATTTTTGACCGGATAATCTAATTTTCTTACAAGTCTACATGTGGATTAAAGCCATGACTTTAATGGAGCTATTGTAGCTGGAAAATAAGTGAAAAAAGAGAAATAATTTTAACAATTGCAGTAAATCGGTCAAAATCTTTCAACACTAGTATATATAAGAAAAGCATCTCATACAGAATCAACAACACTACGTACGTATTCTTCAACTCTACAACCCTAAATCCCCAGAAAAGACCATGAATACATGTTGTATACCTGTAATTGACGTCCAAGATTTTCCAGGACAATCTGTGAAACTCCTTCGAACTTGGTGTGGGCCGAATTCTCGATCTGGGCCTGACCTGTCCTGTAATTGATTTGGACTTACTTGATTTATTGGACCTAACTCAGCAGGATCTGGGCTCGTCACTTATGAAATAAATTTAAAGAGAAAAAGTGAAATCGAAAACAAAATTTTCTAAATTTTGAAGGAAAAATTTGTTGAACTTCAAGATTTAAAAATTTGTTTGATAAGAAAAGTGGAAGACCTGTAAGGGTGGGAAGGAACGAGCGGAGCAAGACGGGTTATAATTTTCGTGCATCGCACGGGATACCCGCTTGTAAAAATAACAAATAATCTTATCCACCTCTTAAAAAATCATTATAAAAGAATGGTAGAATGGAGGGATATCAACCCAATGAATGCAGGGAGTCTATAACTCTAGTTTTGGAGCCTCAAAATTCGGGGTTGTTGATGTTTCAATATGATCATATTGAAAGCTTACTTTAAAGGGAATTAGTAAACAATGTGATGTTCTCTTTCTAATATCATAATGGACTCTCTTACGGTGATTAATCTCTATTATAATGAAGAACAACATGTCTACAATATGACTAGAGACAAAAGCACCCAAAGAGACAAGAAAAACCCGAAAGAGGAGTAGGACTTTAGAAATTATTTTTGCCTTAGGTAAGAATTGACCATTTCACCTTTTGTTAGGAACCACAAAGGTGGCTAACTAAGTTTGACCTAATTGATTGCAAATTAATAATTAATATAACTACATTATTAGAAAAAAAAAAAAATTGCTCAAAGATCAGATAAATTGTAGCAATTCAAATCAAGTACAGTTGATATTGAATCTCTTTTTTAAAATGACGCGATTGCAATCGCTGCACTAAAACATACCACAACGTCTACACCAAAATGTTGGTGTGAGGTACGTTTTCTTGTTCAAATCGCTCAATTACTTAAACAAATCAATATCAAAGACTAAGTTGGTTTCCAATTTTATTGCTTCAAGGCTTTGAAAATAGACATTCAATTCCATAGGTGCTCTGGTTTTATTCATCAACCCGCCACCGTTTAGAAATAGACATTCAATTGCAATAGTGTATGCATCAAGCGTAGGTGTTGGTGGAGTGATAGAGATACCGAGGAATAACAGAATATTACTAGCTTTAGCTTTTATCTTGGGCAGTATAGAAGAAAATGGCTAATGACACTTTGCACCTGAAATATTTCAAGTTTCTCAATTTACACCATAAAAGGTTATCATTTTCACATTTTACCCACAATTAAACAAAATTGTTGCCATCAAACCCGAAGGATAACTCTTGTTGCCCTTTTCATCTCACGTGCAAAGCACAACGTGCATTAACCAAGGACGTAGTCATCCAAACCCAGTTGTTTCTCATGCATATGAGTTGCACATGAGGGGATGATATCCCTTTCAATGTAACTGTTGACGATCGAGTGTTCTCCAAAGAGGAAAGGACCGGGGAGGGAGAGGGGAGAGAAATTTTGTAGTTCATAAAGTGGTCTCGTCTTCTATTATGGAAAATTTTCCTAGTATGCGCAAGAAGGAAATTATGAGTTAGTCTTTGGACAATTATGCCCCTGCGTAATGTAAGTGATTTTTGCTTGTGGTGAAACAAAAAGAAAAGGTAACATGAGTTATCTATTGAGCCTAATTGCAACAAATTTGTTCAAGTGAGGGTATAATATGCAAATATTGACCTTTTGATGGTGAAACATTAAAAATCTAAAACCTTTCATGAAGACCTCTCAATTGCAACAGTTACTAAGAAATGGAAGATTAGTAGTTAGTAAGATGAACTTGTTCTAGAAGGTGATTCATAAAGACTCTAAAGCTAATTACAGAGTCCAGGGAGAGAATGAATTACTGAAGTTATAATTTGATGAGGTAACGATTTTGCATAGTTCGGGCAATTCTGTAGCATATAATTAAGAGTGTTCAAATTTTTGACTACCCATAAATTCGATCCTACTTTACACGATCCGATCTTACTGATCGGCTGCCAACGGAAGATTTTTTGGTATTCTGCAAAAAAATTGGGTAGGAATGCGGAATACCTATAAAATTTTCGTATTTCTATCGTACCCTACCCGCATATATGTGTGTGTGTGTGTGTGTGTGTGTGTGTGTGTGTGTGTTAATCCCTAAAAATTAAAATCCAAAAATTTAGGATGTTTTATTGATGTTTATGACTTTTTTATATATGATGTATTGATATTTATAGCTTTCTTGTTGTGTTTTATTATAATTGTTTATGGATTATCGAATTTATTGTGTTTTCTTTAGTATTATTGGTTTATTGTGTTAATTAATTGGTGCATATTACTTAATTAAATTATTAAAATGATTTAAAAATTAATAACTAAAAATTATGTGTTCACTCGATTTCGTACCCGATTGTTTTGGATGGAATTCGGATAGGAATAGTATACTTGATTGGGTAGGGTATGTCAAGAAAATTTTTTTCTGTAAAGTATCGGGTAGGAATATGAAATATCATAATTTCTACCCGTAATGTTAGGTGAACACCCCTACACATAATTTAGCTCAATACGATCCACACCACTTAAAAATTTGACAAGACTAGATCCAATGAACCTGTTAAGCTTTTCACCTATAAAAATTTCAAACAAGTTGCATCATGAGCAACACTTTCAAAAATTTCCTCATTATTTATTTCCTTTACTTTCATAACTAAATTTTATGACAAAGTTCTCTATTTGAGTAACATAAAATGAATTAAGGATGGACATTGAAAAATTAAGAAAAAATATCTTGCTTTTTATCATTTCACGAACAATAAAATACCCCATATCACCATGAACGACGAGATAAAAGATTTGGTATGTTTTTTTGTCCCAACCTAATTTAGTTTTGAGCCAAACTCTGTACATGCATAACACTTGGAATAAGTTTTGGTTAGGAAATTATCTGCTTGTAATTGTCTAATTTCGTGAAGTCATAACTTAATTGCCCTTGGTTCATAACAAACTAATATCAGAGCTTTGATTAGGGGATGACTACACAAAAATTGAAAGTAAAAAAATTTAGTGGTTAGAACAGTTTCACTCCACAGTGGATCTAGACGCATATCGTTGCTTTGGTTTGATAGAATTTTTTGATGAGACACTGTGATCATTGCTGATAGAGATTCAATGTTTACTATTCTGGAGAAGTCAAAATACTATATTCGGTTTCACTTTTGATCACTTGGTGTGTACAATGTCAAGGTGAATATTTGTTATAGATGCTTATGATATTTGTATTATTGCCTCGTGGGACTTGTGGAGAAGGCACTTAGCTCATTCAATTTTATTTTAATGGTTAGATGGAATAAAAATCAAGGTGGAGATTTGGTGTATGTATCTTGTATTGCATTCCTAGTAGTAAACTGATTTAGAATTTGTTTTCCTTACAGAAATTTGAAAAGGTGGATATCTTGGATTCCAGTCCAAGTAAATCACCCATTAAAAATCTTATTGTATTAGGAAATTAATTTTTTAATTTCATCCTATAGAGTACCTGAACCAAATATATTATAGTTATTTAACCGTCAGCAACTTCAAAATCTTACCTAACATGCATGTTCATCCAATGCATGCTTTTTCTTCAAGAAGTATGGTCATACGTTTAGCACATGCCTACGGTAAGATACTAGTCAATTTCTAGAAGTAGCAAAGGCAGAAATTAGGGCAACAGAAAAGAGAAATAATTTTAACAATCGCAGTAAATCGGTCAAAATCTTCCAACACTAGTATATATATAAGAAATGCATCTCATACAGAATCAACAACACTAGGTACGTATTCTCCAACTCTACAACCCTAAATCCCCAGAAAAGACAATGAATACCTGTTGTATCCCTGTAATTGACGTCCAAGACTTTCCAGGACAATCTGTAAAATTCATAGCAGCATGTGAGGAGTGGGGATGTTTTAGAATCGTCAACCACAAAATCCCACTCTCGTTGATGTCGAAAATGAAGGAGGTGGCTGGATGTCTTTTGAACCTTCCCATGGAAACCAAACAAAAGACTGCTGATGTTGTTGTTGGCAAAGGTTACATACCACCTACGGAAGACAATCCTCTTTATGAGAGCTTGGGTGTGTATGACATCGCATCACCTGAGGCCTTCCATGCCTTTTGTGATCGTCTAAATGCCTCTACTCACCAAAGGTATTGCAGTTTTAAATGAACTTGCTATATTTTCTTCCCTTTTTGCCAGTATGGTTACACAACAAAAATTATATGTTGAATCTCTCGTTCAAATGACCTTTTCACTGCACTTGCTTTTGAAAGAAATAACCTTCAGTTTCCCTTGCATATCGAAATACCAGTACAACACCATTGTGGAAAGATATTCTCGAAATGGACTCTCAAGAACTTCTTGTATAATCATCCATGGCTTAGATGTAACATTTATTCTTGAGTAATTCTATTTGTATCTAAAAATTTAATCTAATTTGTTGATCGAATGATGTGTTAATGATATGGTCCAATAATATTAATTATATCTACAACTGATAAACTTTTTTATTTGGACCATATAAGTTGACACATCATTAAAATAAAAACTTAGGTCAAATTTTTAAATCTAAATAACTTTGTTGTTGATCCTTTTATGGTAAATCTTTTTTGGACAACCTAAAAGCATCTCTATCACACCTCCTTTAGATTGGTTGCTTCTATGCAAACTTTAAAGAGTAATGCTTTTAGGACCTACAAAATTGATTTAATTTGTTGACTTAATGATATAACATTGATGTGGTCTAATCGTGGACTTCTTCATTAGAAGACTATTAGTTGACACATAATTATGTCAACAAATTAAATCAATTTTTTAGATCCCAATAACAGTGATATGATCCAATAGAATATTTGTGACTGTAAGTGTTAGACTTCTTCATTGAGACTGAAAGTTGCACATGAAGCCATAATTACTTGATTTAATTTGCAACTAATTTACTACAGGGAGACAATGCTGAGATACTTCAAGGCAGTAGAGGAGTTGAGCATGGATATCGGTCGCAAGTTGGTTGAAGCAATGGGGTTGGTCATCCCTGAGTTTATGCAAGGATGGCCCTGCCAATTTCGACTCCTCAAGTACAATTTCACTCCTGAGACTGTAGGATCAAATGGTGCCATGATGCACTCAGACTTGTCATATCTTACTATACTACAGGATGATGAAAGTGTTGGTGGTCTTGAACTGGTAGACAAGCAGTCTGGTGCACTCATAGATGTTGAACCCTCCTCGCCAGGTACCCTTCTTGTCGTTCTTGGAGATATTGCTAAGGTATGAAACATTTTTTTCCTTACTCCTTAGATATTACAATAATTCGTTTTCTTCCTTATCAACAAGTTCTGAATTTCTGATACTTCTTATATGTCAAAGGCATGGAGCAACGGAAGGTTTTATAATGTGAAGCACCGAGTACAAAATAAGGAAGGGAAAGCACGTGTATCAGTTGTTACGTTCATCCTAGGACCGAAGGAGGCAAAAGTGGAAGCACCATTAGAACTAGTGGGACCTGACGACCCTCCTCTCTATGTTCCTTTTGATGTTGAAGAATATAGAATGCTTCGGCTCTCCACAAAGTCATCGACTGGGGAAGCACTTGAGCTCTTCCGCACCACCAGCTCCGGCAAAATATAGCAGTAAAAACCCTTGGAGGGCATAGAGACAAACATGGATATTGTAACACCCCATATATTTATTTTATAAATGTCTATAAATATATAATAATGTAATTGTTTTAAGTTTTGTGGTTGAAATATATAATAAGTGAAATAGAGAGGTTGAAATATATAATAAGTAAAATAAAGGGGTTAGTAGTGTAAAATCTGAAATTTTATATTCATTCGATTTAGTGAATTGAGAATAATTACAACTTTATTGAAAAGAAAATTCAATAGCACCCCTTTCTTTTGAACCATAAACACTTTATATTCTTTTTCTTTATTGTGTTACACCTTGCACCCAACAACTTTTGAGATTCTTGGTGAACTAAGGAATCTTAGGATGAAATTCTTTTAAGGAGAGTAGATTGTGAGATCCCAAATTTTTAGGAGTAGTTTAAGTGTAAAATATTATGAATTTTGATAAAAAAATATAAGGAATAGTGAAGTTTATGGTTGATATATATGATAAATGAAATAAAGGGAGAAAAGTGTAAATATTGTTATTTTCTCATTCATTTGGTCTTCACCCACTCACCCACGTTGAAGCCTTGAAAGAAAAATGAAAAGCTTCAGATAGGAAAAAAATAAAAGAAAGTCAGGGAGGCTTTGTGAGAGAAACCGAGAGACAGAGTGGGAGTCTGGCCAAAGGAAATTGGAAGCAGAAGGCTACCCGAATAGAGGAAGTAAGAACAGAAAGCTGAGTTCTTGAATTGAAATCAAACCCTTCTCTCCTTCACTCAAATCTAAGAACACAGGTAGTGTTTTCTTCCATTCTTGTTCATTGATGTTAGGGTTATTATACATGTAGATTTTGACTCTTAATATTATGTATTTGTTATGGGTTACTTGTTTCTTGATATTTTTACAAACATTCACATGATTTGAACAAAATGATGGTTGGAAATCCATCAAACCCTAGTTTTTGGGGAAATATGAATTTTTTTCTATATCTTCACATCATCTTGATTTCGAAAATTCTAGAACTTTGTGTGGGGTAGTAAAATGATTGTATTGTTGATCTCATGCTTATTTCCTTTAAGCTTGTCTCTTGTAACATGATTTGCGAAATGGGTATGTTTTCTTAAATTGTTCTATTATGTATCTTGCTTGTGAAAATTGGGGAAAATCATGGAATTTGCTTGTATATGAGGTTGAGTATATTGTTGGTATGTCACTCTTGTGTATGGTGTTGTGAGGGACTTGGATTACCTTCGAAAACTGCCGTAGAGCGTTAGAGGTTAGTTTATCCCAATGGGGGGTGAGATGGTTGTCTAATGCTCGTAGTGGATCATTGTGGTGACAGTGACCACTATTGTTCACGGATACCGGGAAAAAGGGTTAGTATACTAGACACCTTGGGAGGATCTCGTCAATGCCGTATGAGACGGTACACGCCCTTCCTAAATTGGTCTGTGATTGTTAGTGGAAATGGGTGAACGAGGTAGAATCGTCGGGTAGATTCATGAGAAGCGACAACCTGCTTGAGTGGTACCAAATAGAAATTATTGTTCATTGTACCAAATATTATTTCTCCAAGAGTTTCGGGTAGTATGGGATGCCGCGATAACTTGTGGAAATGGTGTATAGTGGAGTGGATTATGTTGGAAATTGTTTGTCAATTAAACGTGGTTTTATTCTCTTTCAATTCCTTATTATTGTACAAACTTGAGATCTCCTTTAAAATGTCCTTATTTTATTTCAAAATTCATTTATATGTATGTGCGAAATGTGACCTACCTGTTTTACTTGATTTCAAAACCTTGAATGGGTTTGGAAGGATCCTCCTACCGAGCCTTGTGCTCACCCCCCCTACTTTCCCACCTTTCAGATTATGTACTCGAGGAGGAGTTAGGAGACGAGGAGCCCGCTCAGTGGGAGACTCCAATTGACGGGAGTTTGGATCCCGAGGTAGACGCATAGAGCGACCCCTTTTCTTTTGCACTAGACTAGAATACTCTTTTGTATACTGTGAAACCTAGTTTATTTTGTATTCCGCTGCTAAGTTTAAGTGTAATTCTTTTGGGAATGTAAATGCCATTGTTTGGCCTATTCTTTTGGGATGATAGTGTGGATATGATATATGTTGAATGAAATTTTATCTTATGAGGCATATGGGGACCCGGTGTGGTTAATTGTAGCTTAAATTGTACAGGTTGTGTTTTGGGTAGAGCTCCCCGTACAAAGGAGACTCTGCCCGAATTTTGTTAAAATATCGATGGTTGATGAATGAAACTTCCTTATTTTATGGATTTATTTAGTGCTCTCATGAGGTGAATGGTGATTAGATAGTAATACTGCCAAGGTGTATTTTGGGGTGTTACAGATATGCTAATTTCAATCAAACCAGTCTTCTTCTGTGTGTATTTGTGCCCTGCACAGTACCTGCATGTGTGTTTTTTTCACCTTTTCTTTTACTTTTTTTTTTTTGGGGGGGGGGGGGGGGGGGGGGGGAGTGTTTGGGTGTCTTGAATAAAGAAACACTATGATGATCGAACAATAAAACAAGTTCCTCGTTATATAGTAAGCTTGAGTTTTTTATATTCTTGTTTTATCTGTTAAAAAATAGAGAAAAAATATTCTTGCTTTCATTGATATTTATCAATGAAAATATCTTCAAACAGGAAAGTAAGAAAGAAGCTAAGGAAAAAATAAAAATAAAATATAGGGTTAATTGTATTGGAGGTCTCCAAAGTATGGAGTTTGTCTCATTTTAGTTCATGAAGTATTAAATATGTTTTTATATGGTTCCTCAAGCAGACAGTGTCCACATTGCTAATGATTTTTTATCATAAACTTGTCACATGATACTTAAATATGGACACACAAATAATTTGGATAACTCTTGACTAAATTTCTACCCAAATTTTGGTTAAATACTTACCTAAATTACACAGTTTTGACCATGAACTATCCAAATTTTGGTCAAAAGTTACCCATATTACACTTTTTTTTTTTGTCAAGAGCTACATAAATTTTATTTAAGAGCTATCCAAATTATTTTTTTTGTCCATATTTAAGTATCATGCGACAAGTTTATGATAAAAAATCATTAACAATGTGAACACTGTCTGCTTGAAGGACCACATAAAAACATATTCAATATTTCAGAGACTAAAATGATGCAATTGAAACATTAAGGACCAAAATGAGACAAACATCATACTTTGGGGACGCTAGTCCAATTTCACAGCCTTTGTAGGTTCCCATCCCCCCTTATAAAAACTTTGAGTGGTGAAGTTGAGTGAAGTCCTACCACAGAGGTAGATGACTTAGTTGTTAAAGTCTCTACTAATGAGGATGAGACTAAGAATATTGAGGACCTCCAAGATGTATATAACTAATTATATGAAGTGTCTCAAACAAAAGAAGAGGATGATTTCATTGAGCACGAGGCTCAAAATGAGAGAAGATGACAAGAAATCACTTCATATGGACTTGGTTAAGTCCCAAGCTCACATTTATGGGCTTGAAGAATAGAAAAAAGTCTCTTCAAGACAAAGTGAGCTTTCTAGAGAGTGAGTGTCACGGGTTTGTTGAGTCTAAGAAAAGTCTTGACTTTAAGCTTGTCAAACTTGATAGAGACCTTCACAAATCAAAAGAACTATCTAGAATACTTTCCCTAAGCACATAAAAATTGAATAAAATGTTATCTATAGGGAAGAGTGTGGATGACAAAAGAGACCTAGGCTACCTAAATGAGAACACCACCTCCACTTCATCTAAGAGGTTGTTTGTGAAGGGCAATTTCAATCCATCACACCCACGTGTAAACACAAGTCCATAAAAGAGTAAAAATGGTAAGGGTGTGCATTCAAAGAAGCTGGTTAAAATGAAACTCAAGCCAAAAAAAAATTATGTTTTACATGTGGAGAACATAGTCACTATAACTTGCATTGGATGTATAGTATGAAAATCTTGGATAAAAATCTCATACATCTAGCTAACCAATCCAAAGCCTTGACCAATCAAGTCATGCATCTTACAAAGCTACATTCTTTTGGAGAGAAGAGAGTTATTCCTTCATCAATTCCTTGACCAAACCCGAGTTTTTGGTAGGAAAAGAAAGTTTGGGTGACTAAGGAGGACTTTGAGAGGCTCACCATCTCAGCCAAGTTGGATGCCCCGAGTGCTTCTAGCAAGGTCAAGTCACCTAAGAAGTTGGTGAGATGAGTTGTATGAAATTAGGTTTATCACTCATGCATTGCATCAAACACCCTAGGGTCATATATTGCATATATTTTTTATTTATTTATCTTTGATTTGTTTTCGAATAAGAAAAACCATAAATAAAAGAAATTGAAAACACACAAATATTTTTGATGTCAAATTGACATTATTTTTAGGATTTATGGTAATTGCTTTATTTTCATTTGTTGTTGCATGTTCACGCATATTTTTTTTTTGAACACATTAGAAAAATGAAAGGCAAAAAAAATTATTTGTTTGTTTTTATTTGTTAGTCATGGTAATCACACTTTGGTTTGATTTGTAGCATATCCATCCTTAAATCAAAGCTTTGTGCATTATTGTTAGATCTAAGAGGGAATAAAGAACTTAGTGGTTATGAATCATAGTGCATGATCCTTGAACCAATTCTCTTTTGTCCTAGCATGCTTGGATAATGTGTTATTTGTGAAAATTTAAAAAATCAAGTACACGCCAACCATTCACCTTCATACTTAAGAGGCTTACTAAGAGTCTTACTAGATTAAATAAGGTGCCAAAGACCCAAATGCGGCCAAATTTGAAAAGGTGAGGCAAAAAATAAATGGCTAAAAATAATTGCACTTGATTTGTTGAGAGTACTTATACTTAATGATCATTGTTTATTTGTAAAGCTCAAAGACCTCATCCTACACACATTTAGAAGCATATTTGTAAAATACAAAATTTACAATCGTGCTAATTGAAGCCATATGAGTATGATTAGGACACTCACTAATCAATCATTTATTCACTTAGACGATGCATTAGTATTTCTTGTAGAGCTTTATTAATGATTTGACCTAGATGAAATCCTAATTATGTTAGAGTTTGGTTTCACACATTTTGCACATGAATTGATCAAAGATGCAAAATTTAAACATGTATAAGTGAAATTGAACTAAGTGAGAGGTCATTACTCTAAGATGCATGAAAATTGATTTCTATATTAAACCCTAAAAAAATTTCCAAACAATAAGTCCAATTAAAATTCTTGTTGCAATAATTTAGGTCTATGATCCAATCCATAACATTAAAAACTTAAAAATCACAAGTTAAAAATCCAAAAAAGTACTCTAAAGTCAATTCATATTTACCATATCCACACACACACACACACACTCTCTCTCTCTCTCTCTCTCTCTCTCTCTCTCTCACACACACACACACACATAAAAAAATTAAAATAAATAACTTTTTTTTAAAAATTTACTGCTAAAAATAAAAAAGGCATCATTTAGTATTTTCTCTTTAACCCTCAAATTGCCTTTGAGCCGCCCCTACTCTTCTGTTAGCTTTCCGTTAGTTTTTCATCAGTGTCAATGAGTTCACTTTTGACAAAAAAAATAACGGAAGCTAACAGAAGGACCACATTATAACAATTTTGATACATTGAAGGTATAATGTAAAAATTTTAGGAAAAATTTTTTTGGAATAAATTTGATAAATTTTAGTTTATATTTTGGTATTTTGGAATAAATTTTTTTGTTGAAAATGGTGATTTAATGGCGGGGTTGTCAGTGATGTTTAAATATAAACTAGAAGGGGTGTCTGTAACACCCCAAATACCACCCTGGACGGCATTACATACTAAAACCATTTACATCATGAGAGCACTAATATCATCCATAAATAAATTAAACTTCATTCATCATCCATAAAATATTTACATCATTATCCAAAAGAATATGCCCAACCATGGCATTTACATCTCAAAAATTAATTAAAGTAGCACAGCGGAATAGCAAAAGAAGCTAGACCTTACAGTATCCAAAAGAATAACCTAGTCTAGTACAAAAGAAGCTACATCTCTACATATCCACCTCGGGATCTAGGTTCCCCTCGAGTGGAGCCTCCCAATGCCCTGACTCGTCGATGCCGAGATCCTCCTCTAGCACCAAATCTGAAAAATGTAATTTGTAGGGGATGAGCACGAAGCTCTGTAGCAAAATCTTCCCAACTCAAACAAGGTTTATAAAAATATAAAACGGTCGGTCTCATTTCACAATTAACATATATCATTTTTGAGGTAAAACCAGGACATTTAAATAGATCTCAAGTTTAGGTAGCAACAGTAATTTACATAAACAGTAAAAGAAACCAAGATCCAATACATATCCATTTTCCAAAATATAAACCATTTTCCCACAAGACCTTGTGGAATCTCATACTCCCACAAGTCCTTGTAGGAAACCATTTTCCACAACAATACAACAATCCATCAATATGTATATGTATCTCAAACATGATGTAAGGCAAACCCCATGAATCGACACATTGAGTAATATCTAACCCACACACACCCACACAAATCTTATCAAAGATATCCATCCTTTAGGAAGGGCGTATGCCACACCAATGGCAGTGACGTATCCAACCCAGGTATTAGTATACTAACCCTCTTACACGGCACCCGTGAGCAATAGCGGTTTAGTCTTACCAAAGCACTAACCCCACTACGAGTGGTAGGAGAAATGCCAACCCCCACGGAGCAAGCAACACGTCTACCCACTCTACGATATCTCGTCAAAAGCCACCCATGGTCATCTCACACTCATAAGAGATACAATACCAAATCCAATTCCACAATTTACAAGAATATCTTAAAAATCCCCAAATTGAGCATGTGACATTTTCAATAACCAACAAAGAAAATGCAAGAGATCACAACAATATCATTTTATTACTCAACACAAAACACTATGATTTTGAAATCAAGAATAAAGGAAGAGTTCAAGAGGAAAACCCATCACTCTTGAAAACTAGGGTTTTTCAAACAAAAGAGGGATTTCATGGGTATACAACCCTAACTTTGTGTAAAACATGTTAACAATTGCAAAAGAACCAAGAAACAATGAAGTCATAGCAAATACATATCATTAAGAATCAAAACATACATATTTATTAACTCTAACATCAATGTAAGAGAAAGAGAAGAAATCCCTTACCTTATGCTCTTGAAGAAACCTAGGGTTTGAGTCTTGGATCACTTGTGAACCCTTTGTCTTTCCTTTTGATCTTGAGTTTTATCTTTCTCTCTTTCTCTCTAAGGGTTTCTAGGAGGGTTAGGGTGAGAGGGAGATGAAGAAATGGGGCAAATGAGGTTAAAAAGGGTGTTTTAAAACACCAAAATCCCGATTTTTACTGTTCGGCGGGCGTCAGATAAATGGTACCGGTACCCAGTACCGTTCTGGAATCGGGGTACCGGTACCATTCAGTACCGGTACCCAGTACCGGTACCATTTACCCTGTTTTGCCTATTTCTTTTGTTTTCCATTTCCAATCCATTCCAAAACTAACCAAATCCATCACAAACCTCTCCAACACATATTTATACACCAAACCTATCTAATACAAGTTATAGGACCTAACATTTTATATTTTCACTCACTAAAACTAAATTTCAACTATGATTTTCATTAACATTTTAAATCTTTACTTTTCAAATTTACAAAGTTCAAACACACTTCAATACCCCTATCCACATCTTGACAACCATTATTTGCTATATCTATATATCTATATGCATATATAAAAGAAAATGCGGGGTGTTACAGTGTCAATAATGTTTTGGATAATAGAGGGGGTGTCGTTAAAAATATGATAAATTAAAATGGGTGTTATTGAAATTTTTCCTAGAGTAAATCACCATGATTGGTTGTAGCTTAAATCTGGATCAATCTTACCTTAAATCAGAATTATTATCATTTTATGGGGGTAAGTTACTACTTTTTGGGGATAGATTATCACTTTTTCGGGCTAAGGTACCACTTTTTGTAGGGTAAGTTACAATTCTTTTGTGAGTTATCACTTTTTGGGATAAGTTACCACTTTTGTGGGGTAAATTACAACTGTTTGGGAGTAAGATACCACTTTTTGAGAGTAAGTTACCACTTTTGTAGGGTAAGTTATCACTTTTACAGAGTAAGTTACCGTTTTTTGGAGATAAGTTACCACTTTTGTGGGGTAAGTTACCATTTTTTGGGGGGTTAGGTACCACTTTTTGGGGGTAAGGTTTCACTTTTTGCAGGTAAGTTATCACTTTTAGAGGGTAAGTTACAACTGTTTAGGGGTAATTTACCATTTTTGGGGGGGTAATATGCCACTTTTTGGGGGGGTAAGGTACCACTTTTTGGTGGAAACTAGTGGAACCAGTTGTGAGTTTTTGATGTATAGATGTCAAGCACATAAACCCTTTATTTTTTCAGTATGAAGTGAACTCCTAATTCTAAACAATAGTGAACCAAATTACAAATTAAATGACGATGATGGTGATGATGATGGTGGTGGTGGTGGGGGTGGCAAATGGTGATGAGATGATACTGATAGTGGTAATAATATAAGAATTTGCTAATAATGGAGGTTTTTTAATAATTTGTTTCATTAAGGATATTTTTATCAATGGTTAGTTTTATGGACTTTTGACCTTAAAAGTATTTAGGCTGGACCTAAAGGCTAAAAAATTTCAGAATTTGGACCTCTTGCCTGTTTTTTCAAAATTTATTTGTCAAACTCGTGCAATTTTAATCTTATTTTTTAAATTTGGGTATTTTTGAAAAAAAAAAAAAATTCTTCTATTGTAGAAAAGGTCGTTCTAAGTAACGTCTTTAAATTACATATCCCCACCACATATCGATATCTACATTTATACTAATTATAAATATCAGTATATGTGAACAATTTTTGATTTACTATTTCATCTCTATTTAATAATGTTAATTCAATTATACCTCACATATCCTTATTAATGTCATCATTTTTCCTTCCATGTCCTATTAAAACTTTTCTTATCATATAGCATTAGGTCTCTAGCTATTTGTTCTACTTATACTTATAGCTTTAGGTTTTTAATTACAATATCAACTATAATAACTTAAATTATTGTATAATATATGTATAAATTAATAACTAGGTTTAGTAAAAATTAAAATAAAAATTAATTCTCCAACACAACTTATTTATTCAATTCAATTACAAATATAATCTATATTTTTTTATAAGTTTAATTACACATAAAATTTATATTTCATAGATTCAACAAAAAAAAAATTATTTAAATTATTCATGTGCGACATACGTCGTGTATTGCTAATAGATGGATAAAACTTTCTATAAATCATACAGATACATTCTAAACAACGGTCCACATCAATGAAGGCCTAAAGGCATCTATATCTACCCTAACATACATCTGTTGACTCACTAAGGTTGGAGTAGAAAACTGCCCGGTAGCAAGGCTCAGGTCAAGCCAACTCGGATCCTAAACCAATATATGCTAGCATGCTTCTAGCCCGACCCAACCAAAACCCTGTGAAAAGCATCATATGTTATAGAAATACATAACATAATCACAGGTTTATAAGGCACCAAGTTAAGCATAGGACATATTTATGTATACATCATGCAAGTGCAAATATGTAACATTTTAAGAACTAACTTGTCCAATATACTTGAGAACCTATTGATAAATCAATGTCAATCATATCAAGTTCTCCCCCTTAGTTGGTGTTCAGAAGTAAAATAACATGTATAAAATAGGTGACTTCATGCCAAGGTTGTAAATGTACTCCCCTGAATATTTGATCAAACTCTCCCTTTCTATTTTCACATGCAACATATCTAGCCTAGTAAAGATTAAATCTCACCAATTTCTCTCATATGTAGCTAAAATATTCTCTCCCTTTTTTGTCACAAATGTAAACCCAATGACAACATGCAATAATCACGGTATAGAAACAAGTTCCCCAATAAATTCTTTCTTTATTTGCTATAAATGTCAACCCAATGACAACATATAACAAGCATGACATAGAATCATGGTACAACAAGAAGCTATGAATACAAACCAACTAGCTAAATCATGCACATAAAGTAAGCAAGGGACAAACAAGGCATATAACTCAAAATCAAATATGATAAGAACATCAAGATTAGGACTAAGAGTGTCTCACAACAAACAAAAATAGTCAAAACAAATAAAAGGTCAACAAAATGTAAAAGTCAACAAAAAAATAAATTACTTTAGTACAAGCCATGAATGAATGAAACAACCTCAACCCCCCATCTTTTATGTATTCTCGGAGCCATCTCAACAAACACTCTTTGAATCTAGGTCTTACTCGTGGGGATTCGTGATATAAGCGATGAATCAACCTTAGATCTATGGAGAATGTGTTTGGGAGAGCTTTAGAAGAAAGGGTTAGGGTATTTGGAGGTTTGGGTCGTGAATGAGAGAGTTTGGAATGAAATGGGTATCTTAAGATTCAATTTTAAAACTTGGTCATCGAATTTACATAAGGTTGCTCTAGCGGTCTTTGAAACTTCTCAGTCACTCGGTGCACCACTCCGGTCCCGACATCTCACTCATCTAATCAATCGTTCAAACCTCAAAATACTTGAATGATGTATTTACGACTTAAATGCAATTAGATGCAAATGCGTGGATGAAATTGGATTTAATGTAGCATAATCTTCAAATTAAACAATAAATGCTCAAAGTTCATAATCATGAAAATTACACATGTTAGCATTATAATATCTCCATCCAAATTTCATCATCTCATTATATTACTCTAAGGAATATTCAATAAATATAAAAATTAATTTCATGCATCCTAGAGCAATTTTTAGTTCAATTCCACTCTCGTGTGTTCAAAATTTTGTTCATCTTGGACTCATTCAAATGCAATGTTTGTGAAACCAAACTTCAACACAATTATATCTGTGACGCCCCAAAATCTGGGGGTCCCGTTGATAATCCATCAACCCGCGGAAACACCCGTGGATATCGCTTAACCCGATACCACATCAATAACATCCCTAAACCGGGATTATAACCCTCAATGAAAATTCGACTCAACATTCATTTGATTCAACCCCAGTCCAACATACCATGATTTGTACCCCATTAGGGTCCACTTTGATCATTTAAAGGAAGGAAATTCAAAGCCCAAAGATTTGGCAAAACATTTAAAAATTTCAGATTTTTGGACTAGCTACCGGTAGCTGTTTATCGGCTACCGGTAGCTGAAACCTTCTGGAGCTACGACTACCTGTTGTCTACCGGTAGCCGAAACCTTCTGGAGTTACGACTACCTGTTGGCTACCGGTAGCCGAAACCTTCTGGAGTTACGACTACCTGTTGGCTACCGGTAGCTGTTCCTTCGGGAAAACAACTACCTGTGAGCTACCGGTAGCTAAAGGCAGATTTTGCCCATTTCCTTAGTTTTTCATTTCCAACTCATTTCAAACTTTCCCAAGGTCACCCAAAACATGTATAATGAAAATTCCCACATTATACATAGTCCATCCAAGTCATATTGCATACAACCTCATACATTCGTAATTCAAATATAATGTTTTACAATATTTACATGTCATAAACCATTTTAAACAAAAGGTTTACAAAATCTTGATATAAGACCACACATAGACCCCCTTCACCCTTGATGCTCTCCATGGGAGCCAATCGCCGGTGTAAACCCGACACCTGAAAATGGTTTCCCGTATAGGGTGAGCACAACGCCCAGTAGAGATAAACCTATAGAGGTTACTCTTCCCCTAGATGCACATGCTCATGTAATCATCACATAAACATATAATTAATCATTTCTCATACTTATGCATTCTATGATGGAATGCAACAATGCTATGCCATGGAATGAAGTGACACTCACCCATGCGTTTCAACCCGAGTCCTCACCGACTCACACAACACAATGCAACGCCAAAGTGTAATGCAACCCGTCTATTGACGGAAAAATCCTTCCAATGATCGTTATGAAATCCGATCATTATTGGAATCTACCCATTGAATGGGTGTTTTTATAACCAAATCCTTGTGTTTTCTTTGGGCAACGGATTTTCGGAATCACACCGCCGGCTCCGTGAACCGTGTCACTTTTCTGGAATTTCACCGCCGGCCAAGTGACTAAACCAAGTGGTTTAGGGCTTTTCACCCAAGGAAGTCGCCATGCCCCTTCTTGCTATACCCAACACAAGTTTTCCTTATACAATGCAATCATGTGACTCCATGTGACCATCGGTCCACATTTCCAAGCCCACATATCAACCACCAAACAAGGTGTTGATTATATCCATGCATCTCCCACACACCAACACTCATGCAATAGTCCCATGAATGTGATGCCATGAAAATGCTCAAAATGCAACATCTACCACATGAGCAATGTATCCACATGTTCAACATGTCATAACTGCATGGCAATTATATCAAGTGCATATAACTACCAAACCTCATATTCATGTCAACATATCACAATCACATCTTGACAACATAGAGCATAATTTCAATCATCTCTATACACACAAACATGTTATCACAATATAATTGAAATAACACCCATTTGTCAACTAAGGCATTTAAACAAACACCTTATGGGCACAAACCATAAATCACACAATTCATGCCCACATTCATCACAAACCATAAATCACACAATTCATGCATATATTTATGTATACCCTTATTCTAGCTACACCTAGAGTAGAATGATCCAAGATAGGAATAACCCCTACCTCAATAGAGATGTAGGCAATCTCTATACACCAAAATCACCCAAAATCCAAGACTTTCCCCAAACTCCACCTTTGGATCTTCGGTGAAACGCCTTGTTTTTGGTACGTAGACGTAGCCCTCGACGAGTAGATCACTTCTCTCTTCTAGCTCGACGGAATCCGAGCGACGGTTGTCGGAGAAATCGCCGGAGAAAGGCTTAAGAAAACCCTTTTCTCTCTCCTCTCTTTCTCTCTCTCTTTGAACGGCTGAACAAGACTCAAGTGGCTTGGAAAATCTGATTTTTCAGATATTTTAGCTCCTATTTATAATTTTAAATGTGTGGTCTACATCGCACCGCTCGTTTATTACTTTCGGGTCCGTTTTTCGTCCCGAAACGACTCATTAAGTCCCGGATTAAGTCCAAATAAATTTTATTGGCACATTAATCCAATTATAAGGAATTTTAATATTTTTTTTTTTTTTTTTTTTGGGGACCTTTAAAAGATCAATCGCCACGCAGTCGCCTCGATCTACGTGCAAAATCCGACTATCTCGGAATTCAACGAATTTTCTGGTGGTTACTAGATTTCGCGTTGCGAATCCAACGACGCACTCCGTTTCCTCATCCGAGGTCTAGAACATATGTATTTCAAATACGTGCAGTAATGGCAAATTACCATTTTGCCCTTTTTGAGAAAAATTTCAAATTTTCCCGGGTTTCACAATATCAAATCATTAATAAGCTCGTCATGAAATCATAATGCTTTGCCTAAGTGAATACATGACCGGTCAGTGAGTGTCCTAATAATTTTATTTTTTGACGACTCCCTATTTCTTTTATCCCTTCTACTTTATGGATTCAATTAACACGATTGTAAATTATGTACTATTTATGTATCCTTCTAATCAAGATCAGCATGAGCTCTATTAGCTTTACAAATGAGCAATTTATAATTAAGCATAAGTACTCTCACAATTCAAGTGCAATTATTTTTAGCCATTTAGTTATATCTCACCTTTTCAAATTTGGCCACATTGGCCTCTTTTCTCATAATTGGCCTTTGACATCTTTTAAAATATTGATGTTTAACTAAACTTTAACCATGTGTTAACCTATCCCCAACATTTAGAGTCATTTAAGATCATTAATACTTCAAAATAATCAAACTCCTAAGCGAGAAGGTGAATGGCATGCATGTACTTGGTTTATGAATTTTTTAAAGATAAACACTATCTAAGTACGGTAGGGTGAAAGAGACTTTGACTAATGAATAATATAATAAGATTTATGCCACTAAGTTCTCTATCTCCTAATATGACTCATAGCAATGCACATTTTGACTTTGATTTAAGGATGAAATCATTATAATGCAAACTAAAGTGTGAATTACCATTATCATGAACAAAGAAAAATAAACAAAAGAAAAATTTTTTAGCTTTTTTTTTTCTAATTTTGGAATTTTTCTAATTAATATGTACAAGAAAGATATGCATAAGCATGCACTAAAAATAAATGAAAAAATTGACATCAAAACTCTTTTTGAATTTTTGAATTTCTTTTGTTTTTGGGTTTTCATATCGGAAAAAATAAATTAACAATAAGCAAAGAAAAATATATACAAGGTATGACCCTAGTGGAAGGAATCATATAATAAATGCAGCGGAATTTACAAAAATAAATAAATAAATTGATTTCTCATTTCAAGATTTATTCATATTTAATACAAACCTAGAAACCATAGATCTATAGAAAATATTAAGGGTTACCACTTGAAGTGTACTTTTAATAGTTTTCAAGCTTTCTCAAAAATTTTGAATCTTTAAATTTGAATTTAATATTTACCCCAAGTCTCACAATTGTTTGGCCTCTATCGGTATCCACACAAATTGACAAACTTGGAGGATTTACCTCAACTTTTGATGAACTAGTAGAGAGAGAGAGAATGAATGTGATTTTTTCATGTGCTAGCAAGAGAGTTGTTATATCATATCCACCTCCTATATAAAGGTATTTATAGAGCCTTGGAAGACTCTAATCCTAGTTTGGGTCTAATTGCAATTATCTCATAATTACATATAACTCCTATATTAACCATTAATTATAATAAAGTCTCTAATTAACTCTTAATTAGGTTTTTGCCCTAATTAACTCTTAGTTGATTTTATCTCCTTTATTATTTAGTTTTCAATCAACTCTATTGTGTGTGACCCTATATGTTTAAGCATACACGGCTGTAGACATTCGATACTAACAACAAGTATCATCTCAAATTAGAACTCTTTCTAATTTAGCTTGAATTAGAGCTTGATCTGAATTGATTTATGTCATACACCCAAGTAAAAGTGATCAAATTGTAATAGTTCTCAATTAAATCCGAGGTCGAACCAACGGGGAGTTAACTGTCGGTATTCAAAACAGAAAACAGTAAAATTGTCATGTGTGTAGTGTGTAACGAAACAGCTTGCGGTATGAGCTTAGAATTATCAAATAAACACTTAACTAAAACTTTGAAGAACAATGATCAAAAGGTACTCTTCATTGCAGGGATCCAACATATATTACACTATTCATTTATGAAAATATAACGTTCAACTCCCATTTCACTAGAAAGCTAACCGGTAGGTTTGATGTATAACTAAACCATATCACAACAACTGATTAGGTTAGCCAGAAGGTCTATGTACCATGCAACAATCAAATAACCCTAGTAAACTTGATGGTGAACCATTCAAAAGGTTTACTCTAGCTATTCAATCGGCAAGTTGATGATTTAATGAAGACGGAGTTCCAGTTTATACATTGAATCCAAAGCATTGACTATGACGAGATTTAACCCGTCTACAACCAATCTATCAACTATTGCATAAAGCCCAACTACGTACATCACTGTATCATGCATAAAGTGCTTAATAATTATAGATAGTATGGTGTATAGAATTAAGCTCTACTCGGTGTTCATAACCATGAACATATTAAAGTAGTAACCATCCATCAACTAAGGGAGGTATAAGCATTAACGCATAAATAAAACGTCAGCATTTCCATAACATAAACAATATCATACATGCATTCACCCATCACCAAAGAGTATAAACGGATTACTCACGCCTCATTGTTATAGACGAGAAAAATGAGTGATATAATCCCATTACAACCGAAAACAAAATACACAAAGTCCTTGCCCGAGGAATAGCTGAAACACTGTCACTCTTATTACCATTTAAGGCACAAAAGTGAGTGAGGTTCAACCCTCCAAGTAGAAAGGACAAACAGAAATGTAGAAGTACAGAAAATTCTAGCCGAGAAGTGATTAGGGTAGGACTTCGCTTGTTTTCTAACTGAAACACTCACTGAAGTCTCCCTTTCTCTCTTTCTTTCTTCCTTTATCTCCTTTCTTGCACTAGACTGAGTTTTCTTGCCATCCTTTGAAAAATGGCCGAAGCAGGCTATTTATAGGCACTAGAAGGAGGAAGTAAGGCAGCAGACACCTTGGCTGACCAATGGGGTGTTTGTGTTGCTTGAATGGACCAATGGGAGAAGAAAGAGATTTGAGGCGGTTTAAGGACCGTTCGGACGCCATCACCACCGTCCGGACGGTGGCAATTCTCTGGTTTCCTTGCTTGGCAGCCTCCTTGTTTGAATTGTTAACTTCTTAATTGCACTTGCCTCCCTTTATTTATTCAGCCTTTGCACTTCTATCCCCTTAAACTTTTGTAATTATTCTTGAAATCCTGCAAAAATATGCAAACTACGCATTAACCCTAATACTCTGTAAATTAATCATTTTAACCTAACTTACGCACTCAATTAACCTTAAATTTTAATTCATTTATGCATTTTTTAGGGTTAATCGCACCCTCCCCCAACCAAGCATTACTAGTCCCTAGTAACAAAACAAACAAATAAAACAAAATCACTTTTGTAGATTTCACGATTGCATTTAGCGTACGTAACAAGCCGTTAAACCCTAGGTGATCCCTAGTGGACGAGTTTTGTCTTGTGAAGGTTTCTAGTGAAGATACCTACAAACTTCAAAAGTTTAGGATTACATAATCCATATTTTCCACAATTAAGATTAAATTACCATTCTATTCTACTACCAGGATACTTTCCTTTCCTGATTACTATAAGAGTAACACACATTAACTGTAACACTATTCCATATATTCTTAGAAAAACTCGTGTGTGTATGCAAAGATTTCTTTATTTCAAAAACACTTAATAAATATCACAATCCTTCATTTAGTTGTACAAGAGTTAGTCTCGATATCAATCCATTCTTGGAAGTCACTCAGCAAAGAATATACTCAAGTTTTAGTCAATATTACTCAAAAATTACATGTGATAAGAATATTGTTAAGAAAACAAGATATTAGCACATGTAATATTCCAAAAGAAGGTTATTTGAATAAAACTTGAAATTGACATAATCTCATGAAAGAATAGTAACACTACATCAAACAACATTATCAACACTCTCCTTTTTTAATGGATAGGTGGAAATAATACATATGCATGACTTCTGAAATAAAAAAGGACTTTATCAGGGTTATAATGTGGTCAAGGGTCACCATTTTCTTTTCTCCCCTTTCTGTATAATGCTTTCCTTAGGAGAAGGTGAAAGAAAATTAGATTGCAAGAGTCGGTCAATATATTTTTTCTGTGGCTCGGTTAACTAATGGTTTTAAGAAAAGAAATTTCTATTTAGGCTTAATTACAGCTTACTAGGGATATATTTTTGCAAAAGAAATGGTTGAGGCTCAATAAAATCACAAATGGCCTAAGATCATTTCCCAAAATTCATGCATCTGCATAATTTTCATTTAAGAGTTCAATGAATGTTAACCATATTATTCAATGAGTGCTAATCAAAACAAGGATAATGATATTTAAAGAAATATTACCGTTGAACCGAAAATTCTTATTTGAGTAAATGTGAAAATTTCTCCAATGAAGATTGGCTCAAAATCTACATATAGGGTTACATCTACACTATATATGTAAGCTCTATAAAGGATCGTAGTATTTCAAAAAAGGTTTTCAAAATAAGGAATTTTTACGTGCTTAGAATGCTGAGTTTCTTTGGAAGTATAAAGACAGTGCACAATCAATGTATGAAAATCCCACTTAATCTGGTTAGGGTTATACCTGCAAAGTGTTAGAATGATAGCATAATTCTTGTCGCGAATTATATGAGATAAGTATCCTAAAACAGCAAAACTTAGCAAAATCATAAATCAACCATATTAATCAAAACCAAATCCAACAACTATTCAAAACATAAAACTAAAATAAAGTGCTTGAGTAAAAAGTTTGGTAAGAGTAGAAAGAGCATAGAAACTTTAGAAACTC
This sequence comes from Ilex aquifolium, assembly GCA_951799425.1. Classification (NCBI taxonomy): domain Eukaryota; kingdom Viridiplantae; phylum Streptophyta; class Magnoliopsida; order Aquifoliales; family Aquifoliaceae; genus Ilex; species Ilex aquifolium. Next base: position 24,867,242 of record OX637396.1, on the reverse strand, counting down.
CGGTCACTAAGCTGACGGGCCTCCACCATATTGTCCTTGAAGTAGCCTCAGGATCTTATTCTGATTCTCATCATAGCTAGCCATCCTTTGATCCAACTGGGTGATGTTAATCTCTAGTCCTAATAGAATCTTGATGTCAGTCATGTCATCAACTCAAATATAAGGCTACTCCTCTGGTTGTTGGGGCTCCTCCGGTGGCTGAAAGTCTGCACCTTTTGGGAATGGATCTGCTTACGGTTCTGGTGGTGCTTCCTATTGCTCCTCACCCTGCCCTCCATGGCTCTTCTTTATCGAGGTTTTGTCTAATGGTGCCAAATGCTCCACTATTGGCTATGTGGGATCTGCAATGACTCTTTTTTCCCTGCATAACTCAGATACTAACACATCAAATGGGAGTGAGGGCTTCTTAGTCTTAACAGTCACCATCATTTGATCCATTATCAGGGTTGACAAGTCAATAGTGTGTCACATTCCGAAGGCATACAGAAAATAGCCTCTCTCAATGTAGATTTGATTTTTCTGAGACTGGGGCAATAGATTGTTCATAGTGATCAAGTTCAGGATTCTGTATTTATCGGTTAAGTCCCGTTGCTTAATATACTTATTCGGTCTACCCCAGACATACTTTGGATTCCTAGTCAACTTAATCCCAATGACAGTCATATCAAGCAATATGATATAGGGATATTGGGGATGTTGATGCCTTGGCATAGGATTCAAAAAATTAGCAATAGTAGTCCGTGTAACTTAAAATGCAACTCCCCTGACATAAATACGAAATTACCTTGGCCTAGTTTCCTTCGTATTACTGTAAAATTCCCAAACTAAACATTCATATGCAGGACCTACTAATTTCACATAATATACCCACCCTCGTGCAACTAAATTTAGCCTAACCCCTATTTGTTCAAAATCCTCATATACCATAGGTTGTTCACCAATAATAGGCTTAGAATAAAAATAAATATCATACCAAACTTGCTGATCAATGATTTCAAACATGGCAGTGTCAAGTTGTTCTCGTTGTTGTGGGGCTGTTTCGGGCTATGACGAGGCTCCTCGCCTTGCTCTACTTGATGAAGCTCTTGTTCTTGCTCTTGGGTCCATGGATTCTTGAATTTCTTGCTCAATACACGGTTTCAAGGATTTTTGATCGGTAAAAACCTGTAAAAAGTTATGGGTAAGTGTTTAATTAGAGTAGAATTAAAGAAAAACTGATTGGTAAATCTAATCTAAAGAGTGAAAAGCTCTGCTGTTTTTTTTTTTTTTTTGAATTTCTGCTGCGAGGGAGATGCTTTCTATTTGCGAACTGGGGCTTTTATACTGGCCAATATCGTTCGGACGCTATGGAAACTGTACGGACGGTGTTGATCCTCTGAAATCTCCTTAGGCTTGCAGGCTGCTGATGCTTGATCTTCTCCATATTCCAGCTTCGATTTTTCAGCCTGCAATTACAGAAAATCAGTTTAAATTCAAACTTTTACACATTTAACTATTTAATAACTTAAATCCTAACTTATTATGCTAATTCATCCTATAGTTATATACATTCATACAAACCCAAAGATTATACATCTTTGATCATTTTAATTTTAATCGGAATCTTCTAAGTCGAGAACATTAGTGAACCAATTAATCTCCTATCGCACATATCTTGCAGGTATAGGACTGGAATAAGATGGCGTCTCAGGATAATCCTTACTCTGCCCATACTTAATCTAGTTGAGACGATATAATGCTCGACCTAAAATTGGTTCAGCACATTGATTAAATTCTCTTATATGCATTAATCGACTGCACTTTACACAACCGTCGAGTCGATTTGCTCGTCGGCATTTGGCAAATGAACTTTTCCCGCACAAAGGTTTTGCTTGATTGTCAAGAATTTCTAATTTTCTCACAACCTTTGCTTTTGCGATAATCAAAGAATGTATATCTTTTGGAAAAGTACGTAACATACCCAAACTGAACCAAAAAAAAATTTCATCCATTTTTGGAAAAATTTAAAAAATCTATCCAGACTCACTATCCAGTTCTTTAACGTTTGCCGGTTACAAAGACAAATATGGATTTTTCCTTCACCCAACCTAAATTTAACATTGTCCTCAATGTATGACATTATAAAGAAAAATTATGGACAATTGCTAATAAGATCTGGAGGAGAAACAAATCCATAGTGCAAAATCTGTACAAGCAAACAGCAAACAATTAGTACTACTATTTACAATCAAACACTTATAAAGACTTTTTAAGACATATACTCTGGTTCCATTAACTGAATGAAATCCACATTTTGAACAAATTAATCATGATATCGCTTAAGCCTTTGACCATTCACTTTGAAAACATTTCCAGTTAATGGATTCTCAAATTCAATTGCCCCATGTTCAAAAGCTTGTTTAACAATGTAGGGGTCTGTCCATCTTGATCTTAACTTTCCAGGGAATAGGCGAAGCCTTGAATTATATAATAAGATTTTTTGAGATGGTTCAAAGGACTTCTGCACAATATTTTTATCATGAAAAATTTTCATTTTAGAATTGGCAATCTTTGCATTTTCATATGCTTCATTTCTCAGTTCTTCCAAATCATTAATCTGAAGTTTGCGGGATGCACTTGCTTTGTCGATATCAAAATTCATTATTTTGATTGTCCAATATACTCGATGTTCCAATTCCACAATCAAGTGACATGGTTTACCGTAAACTAGCCGATAAGGATTCCCAAAATAGTTTTGTATGCAGTTCAGTAAGCCCAAAGCACATCAGTCAGTCTTAAAGACCAATCTTTGTGATTTGGATTGAATATTTTTTCTAAAATATATTTTATCTCCTTATTGGCCAATTCAGCTTGTCCACTTGTCTGGGGATGATAAGGGGCAAATATTTTGTGGAAAATCAAATATTTTTTCATTAGGTTTTCAAAAATTTTATTACAAAAATGTGTTCCCCCATCACTTATAATGGCTCGAGGAATTCTGAATCTAAACAAAATATTTTCTTTTAAAAACCTGATCACTGTACAATGATCATTGTTTTAACAATGAATTGTCTCTACCCATTTGGAAACATAATCGACGGCAACCAAAATATAAAAATATCCAAAGGATGGGAGAAACGGTCCCATAAAATCGATGCCCCAACAATCAAAAAATTTTATGAACAAAATGGGGTTCAACGACATCATCTTTTTTTTAAATATATTTTCCATTCTTTGACATCTATCACAATTTAGACAAAAAAAACATGTACATCTTTAAAAAAGGTGGGCCAGTAAAATCCACATTGCAGAATTTTAGCAGTGGTTTTCTTTAGAGAAAAATGCCCTCCACAAGTTTCAATATGGCAAAATGAAATAACCTAACCGATTTCATAATTGGGTACACAACGCCTTATTATATGATCTTTGCAGTATTTAAACACATTAGGATCTTCCCAAAAGAAATTGCGTACCTCTCTTAAAAATTTCTTCTTGTTGGTCCAGGTATAATGAAAAGGAATAGTACCCGTGGCTAAATAATTGGTTATATCAGCATACCATGGTACTTCTGTAATTGCAAACAATTGCTCATCTCGAAAAGTTTCTTTAATTGGTATTGACTCTTCATTTGTATCATAATTTAGCCTTGATAAATGATCAGTTACCACATTTTCAACTCATTTTTTGTCTTTGATTGTAAAATCAAATTTTTGCAATAGCAGTACCTATCGTAGGAGACATGGTTTAGCATTCTTCTTTGTAAGCAGATATTTCAAGGTTGAATGATTAGTAAATACAATAATTGAGGATCCAACTAAATATGATCAAAATTTATCTAAAGCAAATACTACAACAAGCAATTCTTTTTCTGTGGTAGAATAATTCATCTATGCATCATTCAGAGTTCTACTTGCATAGTAAATCACATAGGGTCTTTTATCCTTCATTTGACCTAAAACAGCTCCTACTGCATAGTCACTAGCATCACACATTAATTCAAAAGGTAAAAACCAATCAGTAGGTTGCATAATTGGTGCAGAAATAAGCATGCCTTTAAGTTTATAAAATGCTGATTAACATGCATTATTCCAGTCAAATGATACATCCTTACATAGAAGATTACACATTGGTCTAGAAATCAAACTAAAGTCTTTAATGAATCTTCTATAGAATCATGCATGACCTAGAAAGGATTGAACATCTTTTACAGTCTTTAGTGGAGGGAGATTGGCTATTAAATCAATTTTGGACTTGTCAACTTCAATTCTCTCTGCCGAAACTAAATGTCCTAAAACAATGGCCTATGTGACCATGAAATGACATTTTTCCAATTCAAGACAAGATTTGTTTCCTCACATCGAGTAAGAACTTTTTCAAGATTCTCTAAACATAATTCAAATGAATCACCATAAACTGAAAATTCGTCCATGAAAACTTCCAAAAACCACTCCACCATATCGCTAAAAATGCTTAACATACAATGTTGAAAAGTGGTTGGAATATTACACAATCCAAAAGGCATTCTTTTATAAGAAAAAGTGTCAAAAGGACATGTAAAAGTAGTTTTCTCTTGATCATCAATTGCTATTTCAATCTAGTTATAGCCGGAGTGTGCATCCAGAAAATAATAATATGCATGTCCGGCTATTCTTTCTAAAACTTGGTTCAGGAAAGGTAGGAGAAAATGATCTTTTCTAGTGAGAGAATTTAATTTTCGATACTCAATACACTTACGCAACCAGTGACTGTACGCATAGGGACTAATTCATTTTCTTGGTTTTTCACGACCGTGACACTAGAATTTTTTGGTACTACTTGTGTAGGGCTGACCCATTTACTATAAGATATAAGATATATAATATCAGCGTCTAACAGTTTAAGTACTTCAACCCAAACTATTTCTTTTAAATGTGGATTCAACCTTCTTTGCGGCTGTTGGGATGGTTTGGAGTCTTCTTCCAAGTATATACGATGAGTACAGAGAAGATGACTTATACCTTTTATATCTGCTACCGTCCAACCGATTGCACTTTGATGATTTTTTATAACTTCTATCAATTGCTTTTCTTGGATTTCTGACAATTTTGAAGATATTATCACTGAATGAGTTTCAACCTCCCCCAAGAAGACATATTTCAAGTCAGCTGGAATAGGTTTCAAATCTGGTTTGGGGACCACAACACTAGACTCTACAGGCTTAATTCTAGAAGTCAATAAATCTTCAAATTTTGGAATCCATGTTTCAATAGTTGACATATCAACAAACTCGATATTTTGCACAGACTCTAATGGATGTGATTCTTTCTTTGTACAAACATTTTCAAACAGGTCTTAAGTTAATGACTCAATGCAATTTACTTCATGTAATTCTTCTTCTCTCGGCGCTGCTTAGCAATACCAAACACATTTAAGTCCAGAGTCATATTCCCAAATGAAAGTTTCATAATTTCATTCCTACAATTAATCAATGCATTTGATGTAGCTAGAAATAGTCGCCCTAAAATGACAGGAATTTGTGTAGAGACATGCAAGATTGGCTATGTATCTAAGACAATAAAATCCATTGGAAATAAAATTTATCAACTTGAACAAGTACATCCTCCATAACTCCAAATGGAATTTTTACAAAGCAATCCATCAACTGTAATGTGAAATTAGTGGGTTTTAATTCACCCAATCCTAGTTGCTCGTAGACAGAATATAGATGCAAATTAACATTGGCTCCAAGATCAAGCAGAGCTTACTCAATCTTGAAGTTCCCGATTATGCATGAAACTATAGGACTTCTAGGATCATTGTACTTCAGAGGGACGTTGTGCTGAATGATAGTACTAGCCTGTTTAGTTAAAAATGCACTTTTCTGTACAGTGATTCTTCTTTTCACTGTGCAAAGATCTTTCAAAAACTTGGCATAGGATGGGACTTGCTTGATCGCATCCAACAAGGGATGTCAATCTTTACTTGCTTAAACCACTCAAAGATTTCAGCATGATTGTTCAATGGTTGAGGTTTCTTGACTCTTTGAGGAAAAGGTAAAGGAACAGGACTTGATTTTTTTTTTTTTAATTAGACAACTCTATTTCTTTTTCAATCAATAGTTCAGGCTCGATTGGTTCATTTACAAGGATTGACTTAGCTATTGGCTCAAGAGTTTTGGTTTTAATGGTCTTGTCAATCACCTTATCACTTCTTAGTGTGGTAATTACTTGTACTTGACTTGGAGAAGGTTCAGAAGACACGACATTAGCTTGGATTTGACCTTGGGGTGGTTTAGGTTGAGATGGAAATTTTCTCTTCTCTGTTGTGCTCAAAGACTGGGTCAATTTAGCTAAATGACTCTTAATATCCTCAATAGTCTATGAAGTTTGAGCTTTGAAATCAGTAAATGCATGGGTTGTCTGACTATTGAAACTCATTTGATTTTGAGTGAACTGGGTCATGGTGTCCTCTAAACTCCTCTTGTGTGGGGGTTGATAAGACTGATATGTCTGCTGAGTCTAGGGTTGTGGTTAAGGTGGACCTAGTGACTAATTCACAGGCTGTGTATTTTTTTCAAGTGAAATTCAGGTGATTTCGCCACCCTGGGTTATAGGTTTCAGAATAGGAATTGAGATAAGGCTTGTTAAAATTTAAAATGGCATTGGTTTGTTCCATCAAAACCTCTTTGAATGCTGGAATGGTGGGACATTCCCTCGTGGGATGTCCTGACAAAGCATAGATTCCACACAATTGATCAGTGGGTGACACAACAAAAACTTCCTTGATTTTTTTCATCTTTATAGCTTCAAGCTTTCAAGACAAAGTAGCCATTCTGGCCCTTAAGTCATCATCTTCTTTTAACATGTATTTCCCTCCTTGGGATGAAGAAGGCTTAATTTCAACAATATTTGGTGAGTCCGAGTCCCACATTTGGGAACTCTCATAAATGGTATCAAAACACTCAAATGCTTCATCGGGACTCTTACCCATGAATTCCCCCTGGGCCATCATTTCAATAAACTGACGCAGTACAGATGGGAGGGCATCATAAAAGAAACCAACTAAGGTACAACTCTCAAATGCATGATGTGGACAAGCTTGTAGAAGATCCTTAAATCTCTCCCAACATTGATAAAAAAATTCTCCTTCTTTCACAAAAAAATTCATGATTTGACATCTCAATGCATTAGTGCGGTGCACAGGAAAAAACTTTTTGAAAAATTCAATTTGCAAAACTTGTCAACTTGGAATTGATTGATCTTTTAAAGAATTTAGCCACTTTTTAGCCTTATCCTTCAAAGAGGAAGGAAAATTTTTTAACCGGGCCATTTCAGAATTATCTTGCAATGCACCACACACTTGCTCAAATTCTTTCATATGCAAATAAGGGTTTTCAGACTCAAGACCATGAAACTACGGTAAGAGTTGTATTGTCCCTACTTTAATGTTAAAATTAGGAGCATTAATGGGAAAAATAAAACATGATGGGACACTAGTGCGTGTGGGATGCAAGTATTCTCTTAAAGGTCGGATATTCTGAACTACCTCTTGTTCCCTTTGATAATTATTAGCCATGCTTAACTCAAAAGAGTCTGATGATACTTGTGACGATGAAGATGATGAAGACGAATGACTAGATTGATTTAAAGACCCTACTGATGACTTAACAAACATAAACAATAAAAATACGACAAACAATATATACACATATAATACAACTAGACAACTTCCCTGTTTGTTTTGAAATCACCATAACTCCCTGGCAACGGCGCCAAAAATCTTGATCTGGCCTGATTTATGTCATACACCCAAGTATAAGTGGTCAAATTGTAATATTTCTCAGTTAAGTCTGAGGTTGAACCTATAGGGAGCTAACTGTCGGTATTCAAAATAAAAAATGGTAAAATTGTCATGTGTATAGTGTGCAACGAAGCAGCTTGCAGTGTGAGCTTAGAATTATCAAATAAACACATAACTAAAACTTTGAATAACAACGATGAAAATGTACTCTTCAGTGCGGGATCCAACATATATTACACTATTCATTTATGAAAATGCCACCTTACCATGATCAACTCCCATTTCACTAACTGAACCATATCACAGCAACTAATTAGGTTAGCCGAAAGGTCTATGTACCATGCAACAATCAAATAACCAAACTAAACCCGAAGGTGAACCATTCAAAAGGTTTACTCTAGCTATTTAATCAGTAGGTTGATGATTCAATGAAGACGGAGTTCCGATTTATGCATTGAATCAAAAACATTGACTATGGCGAGATTTAACCCGTTTATAACCAATCTCCCGACTGTTACATAAAGTCCAACTACGTACATCATTGTATCATGCATGAAGTGCATAATAATTACGATAGTATGGTGTATAGCATTAAGCTCTGCTCGGTGTTCATAACCATGAGCATATTATAATAGTAACCATCCATCGACTAAGGGAGGTATAAACATTAACGCATAAATAAAACGTCACCCTTCACCGAAGAGTATAAATGGACTACTCGCCTCATTGCTATAGATGAGCAAAAGGATTGATATAATCACATTACAACCGAAAACAAAATACACAAAGTCCTTCCCCGAGGAATAACTGACACACTGCCACTCTTATTACCAGCTAAGGCACAAAAGTGAGAGAGGTTCAACCCTCCAAGTAGAAAGGATAAACAGAAATATAGAAGTAGAGAAAATTCTGGTTGAGAAGTGATTAGGGTGGGGCTCCGCTTGTTTTCTGACTAAAACACTCACTAAAGTCTCCCTTTTTCTCTTTCTTTCCTTCTTTCTCTCCTTTCTTGCACTGGAATACGCTCTCTTGCCATCCCCCAAAAAATGGCCGAAGTAGGGTATTTATAGGCACCAGAAGGAGGAGGTAAGGTGGCAGACACTCTGGCTAACCAATGGGGTGCTTGTGTTGCGTAAATGGACCAATGGGAGAAGAGAGAGATTTGAGGCAGTTTAAGGACCATCCGTACGCCATCACCACTATCCGGATAGTGGCAATTCTCTGGTTTCCTTGCTTGGCAGCCTCCTTGTTTGAATTGTTGACTTCTTAATTGCACTTGCCTCCCTTTCTTTATTCAACCTTTGCACTTCTATCCCCTTAAACTTCCGTAATTATTCTTGAAATCCTACAAAATATACAAACTACTTATTAATCCTAATACTCTGTAAATTAATCATTTTAACCTAACTTACGCACACAATTAACCTGAAATCCTAATTCATTTACGCACTTTTTAGGATTAATCAGAACTCTTCTAATTATTCATTTATGAAGAATAATTAATATATTTAAATTAATTTTGTTCTTCGGACATCTACTAATCATGAGTGACACATAGCAGCAAATCATGATCAACCTCCAGATAGCACGAAGTAGGTAAATAACTCATTCTGTCTACAATCGTCATGCAATTCAATCCTTCTATCACACAATGCCCCAATTGAATTACTAGGGTATGAAATTACCCTCAAACCCCTAACTCAATCTTATGTATTCGATCTTAGGCCTATGACTTCTAATGATCAATTAGAAATTATTTTCTAATTGTCATTCTACCTTGACCAATGACTCCTTGAGTTGTATCCTATAAAATCACATAGGACATTCTCCCTTTATTGATTAGGGGTGATAGATTCCATGTTTTATACTCATAAATATCCATGCATGTCTAACTATGTTCAACAATCCAAGTTACATGGTTAATAAATGAATATATTGTATAGTTAAAGCATAAAAGTTTATGCACAAGACAACCATGTTGTCTCAAGTCTAAGGATCAGTTGTATAAATGTAAATTTAAGATTTAAAATTGACAAGTATGTAAAACTCCATATGAAAAATCCTATTTTAGTCAATGCTCATGTTCAGTGTACTTATTCTCTAACAAGCACCCACACACCTATTTTATTGTCCCTACACTAGTGACTTGGACGAGTCACTTCATATCAAATATGAGCAAAAAAAGTGTATGCTAGTCTATCTGGATTACATAGTGCCAACATAGTAATCCTATATTACTAGGAACATTTAAGAGTTAAGTACTAAGAAGTATAGATCTCCTCTTTTCAACACCTTGAAAAACTATCTTTTTAACTTATACTCTATAGATTTTATCTTGCATGTTAAAATGAAATTAGCTAGTAACATGATAAATTAACTTTCCCTTGTCTTGAATTAATAAATGAATGTTGTTAGTACAACTCTAATATCATTTGTGTGATTGATCTTTGGTCATACTACTAACACCTAGGGTGTTCGATGAAATGCATTAAAGATCACCTAGGTTTGGACTCTCACTTCTCCTATTTCTTAGGAGTCATGACTTTGCTAGAAGCACTTGGGGCCTCCAACTTGGTTGAGATGGTGAGTTTCTCAAGGTCCTCCCTAGTCACCCTTGCTTTCCCTTCCTAAAACTTGGGTTAGGTCAAGGAATGGGTGGAGGACTAACTCTCTTCTCTCTGAATATGTATAGATCAATTTTGACATTGGGGGTAAAAAGAGTCTTGGGCACTCTAGCATTTGGTCCATGTGAAGATGATGAATGCATATGCTTGGGCTCACTAGACCTTTCTAAAAGTTTAGAAAAATTTAAGACTTGATGATTGGTTTTGGATTGGTTAGCTAGATGCAAAAGCTTCTTATTTAAGACATCCCTATTTTTCATGTAATATCTACTATGATGACCATATTCTCCACAAGTATAACACATATTATGGTTTGTTTGGGTCTCATTAATCACATTCTTCTTTGAGTTCCTATCCTCACCATTTTAAGTCTTTTTAGAACTTGTGTTTTCTTATGGGAGCGATGGGTTGGTGTTACCCTTCATAAACAAGGTCTTGGAAGGAGTGTTGGTGTGTTCATTTGTGTAGCCTAAACCACGCTTAAGCCACACTCTTTCCCATAGATAGCATTCTATCAAATTTTTCATTGCTTTGGGGAAGTCTTTGAAGATCTTTATCAAGTTTTTCACATTTTGACTCAAGATTATTTTTTGACTTTATAAATCCACGACACTCTAGCTCAAGGAAGCTCACTCGATGAATGAGAGACTTTTTCTCTTCCTCTAACCCACATATTTGAGCATTGGAATTAACAAGTCCACATGAAGTTCTTTTTCTATTTTCTTCAATTGAGTTCACTTGACCACTCAAGAAAGTACTGTAACGACCTAATTTTTGGAGAATGAAAATTGGGACAAGAACGAGTGCAAGAATAATTAGGGGTTCAGAGTATGGAGATCCGGACAGTGGTTAAAGGATCACTAGAAGGTGTGTGGGGGTGTTTTAATGTTAATTGATATGTTTAAATAGGATAGGAAATGGATTTGTGAGGTTAGAGGAAGCCAGAGTGCGGATTCGGTATGTTAGGTCAAATCTGAATCTGGGAATCAGGGGTAAAAAATAAAGAATTCAGAGATTAAATTGGATATTAATTTGAATTTTAAAAATTAGGAGAATTTTTTGTAGGGCATGTTTTAATATGTATTTGATTATAAAAAAATATTTAAATATAATTTTGGATTTGAGTATTTATGGAAATGTCATTGCATGGCATTTCCTTCCAAGCACCTGCCTGGTAGCAAAGGAGGGCCCCTTTTCACCCACCATTCATCTAGAAGCTTGAGGAAGTGTTAAGAGCACCTATTGGCCGGTTGGGGAAGGATACGATCAATAGAAGAGAGAGAAATATAAGAGAGAAGTTAGAGAGAGAAAGTGTTAGCTTGAAGAATCAAATTTCTGTGGAGGGAGATTCGAGCAACAAGGGGTAAGTTTCTAGCTTAAATAGGGTGCTAGGAGTCCGTTTTTATACCTAGAATGTTTTTACTGAGTGTTTGAGCATGAATTTCTATTTTGAAATTTTTGGGTTTTAATGGGTATTGAAACATGTATGAGTTTTGAGTTGGTTTTGGTTTGATTTTGGGTTTGAAAATGATTACTGAGAGTCTTGTATGCAATTTGGTGGTGGTTTTGTGTGTTGTCGTGGTCACTGATGGAGGTGTCAAGAAGGTGAAGTTTAAAATTAGGGTTTGTGTTCTTGAGAATTTGAACTTTGTTAATCTTGTGTTTTTAGAGTGTAAAAGGTACTATCCTTGACTAAAAAGGTCCTAAGGAATCAATTTTAACCGTTTAAAATGAATTTTGTTGATGTTTGGGGGTTCAAAAGACCATTTTCAGGTCTGGCCATGGTGGAAAGTCCATATTTTTCACCAACTTTGAGTGGAATTTTGGTTGGGTTTGGGTTAGATTTGAAGTGTCTCACCTATGGGAATTTATAGAGGTCTATGAGGAGAGCAAGTAGGCTCTAAAATTAGGTCTAAAGATGTACTGAATAGTGAGAAAAAAAGAGAGTAGTAGGGTGCTTGGAAGTGAAGAAAGAAAGCTAGGGTTTGAAAACAAAGGCTCAAGGTTGAAGATGAAGTGAGGGGAGGGCCACTTTCCATCCCAATGGAGAGTGAGGGTGTGTCCGAGGTTCTAATGTCCTCCTATTGGTGCCAAAATTTCCATAACATCCAAGCAGAGGTCCCAGTAAAATTTGAGGTCAATCTGATACTCGGATCAATATGTGGTGTAAAATATTTGTTTTGTCCTCCGGGGCCAATTTGCCCCAGTTTTTGGGTGATTTTAGGCAAATAAACTTTATATTCATTTTTAACTAGTTAAATTTAGTATTATGAAGTTTCATCAAAAAATAACATCGTTTCATTTTTGGCTATTTCAAATCAAAATACCGAGACAAGTAGGGTTTCTCAATTCTAGAACAAGCGATGCTTTTCCAAGTTTTTCCTAAATTATTCCATATGTTATTTATGATGGCATGTTTTGAAATATATGATTGAGTTTTTTAAATATTGACTTGGATCCGGACCCGGATTAGGATTTTTTAGTGCAGTTCGTACTAATGTTTGAAATGAACGTATTGATTGTATTACTTGCACTAATTTGAAGTCCGAGATCCTTTTGAATGAAATGTAAGTGCGCAACAGTCGAGTGGCGGAGGGTTTATGTTCCAGTTTGAGGCCATAGAGGGTACTCATTAAGTTCGTAAATGCCTAGGTGGCCAGTTGATCTTCGGACTTGGTTATTGAATTATTACTAGGAAGTGTATCTTCCTCGGGGTGAAAATCCCCCAAAATGTTGGATCGTATGTTCATGTGGACTCTGAGTGGTCTATTAGGATGATCGCCCACCAGTGCAGCACTTTATTGATGTTATGAATCATATTATTGTTTTTAACTTAAATGCTTTCTTTCAATGTTTTCTGCTCTATTACGTATGTATGAAATGAACTATTTTGATATTGCCCAATCATGTCAAATTATGTTATTTTCAAACTCATTTTTTTGGAATTTGAGTTACTCTACTGAGCTGATGATGCTCAATACATTATTTCTCCCTTTTCAGATTAGCAGATGGCAGGGAAGTTCGTGAAAGTTTGAACTGCCAGTTTTCAGGGTTTTTATTCTAAGTGTTGGATTATGCTGTTGAGACATGTAAATTGTAGTGACTATGATGTACATGTGTAGGTTGTAACAAGTCTATGACTGAGTCATATCATAGTTATGTATAGTAAGTTGATTTGTTGAGCTTAATGACAAACACTTGTTACGTTTATGGATTTGGTATCAAAGTTTATTCATTATTTGGAGACGGTATCATTTAGTGGTTGTGAAGGTTTTTAGCGCTCTATATTATATAGAAATGGGTCAGGGTTTCACAAGCACCTTATCTTGTTGTTTGAGAAATTGTACATATAATTGATATATACATCATGAATATCCTCAAAACAATCTTTATCCTTGACACAAGTGGAGATTTCTTCTTCCAAGTCTTCGACCCTCGTGGTAAGATTTGCCTCAACTTCACTAGTTGAAGTTTTTTTAGAGGGAGAGGAGTGTGAACCTACAAAGGCCATAAAATTCTCTTCATCATAATTAGAAGAGGAGTCATCACTCGAGGTTGACTCACTTTCACTATCACTCCATTTTTCCTTCACATCTCTCCTCTTTTTCTTGGGCATGTCTTTTTTGGTTCGGTTTGGGCATTCTAAAGCAGTATGTCCAAATCCTTGGCATTCAAATCATTGGAAGTCTTGCCTTTTTCTGTCAAGAGCTTTTTCCCCCTCTCTCTCTTCCCTCCTTAGGAATAGTAGGTTTACTAGGATTTCCTTTCAACCTTGAGGACTGATTAGCACAAAACATTGCATATTTAAAGTGCTTTTGCATCCCTTTTGTGCTGGCTTTTGAGGTTAATATGAGTTGATATGCATTGTTTGCGCTAATTATGGAATTTTGGTATGGTTGCAGATAAAAGGTGATAAATTGTGCTTCTTTAAGCCTTCCCATATTGGTTGAGGTGAATGATGATGAAAGGATGGCTTGAAGATAGTTCAGGAGGTGAAGAAATCAAGAAATTAGCAGAAACAAGGGAAAACCTACCGATAGGCCATACCGGTAGGTTTTAGCTACTGGACCTCAACCTACCGCCAGACATACCGGTATTTTAAGCCTACTGCAGTGAAACCTACCGGTAGATTTCCATCGACCTACCAGTAGGTTGTGCTGATACAGCCCAAATTCTGCATGTCAAGCTCTGCCACCTTAGGGGTCCCACCAGACATTCTCCTACCTGCCTCTGACACTCCCAACACCATGGACATCCCTCTTGCACCTCTTCTTAGAATTTTGGAGCCTTGGTGATCAATGAGGAGAGAGAAGAGAAGAGATGTTGGGTGTGCAGACAAGGTCTGCACCTACCCTGTCCAGCCCACTCTTTTACAGCCCTAGGGATGGAGATCACCTCAGCTAGCTAGGACATCACTCCATGGACGTTTTTGAGGGGGGAGATAGAGATTAGGAAAAAAGGATATATACATTGTAATATAGAGAGAGAGAGAGTCTAGGAAGAAGATGAATAGTGTTAGAGAGAGAAGTTGAGATTTTTGCATTTTCTTCCACACGTTGTCTTGTAATTTCATGTAAGATATTTCTAAGCTTTGTTTGAAGTCATTAATGCTAGTTATTTCAAGTTGCTTTTAAGTTTTATCGTCTATTCAAGCTTTTACCATTAATGCATCCATGTTCTTCAATTTCTTAGCTTAAAATGGTTAGTGAATGCATTCTCTTTTAGTTTGTGTTTCTTGCATTAACTTAGCTACAATCTTCATCTCTTTATAATGTATTCTTATTATATTTTTTTCTTTACTTTAAGCATGAGTAGCTAAGCTTTTTAATTGGCTAATCCAAGGGAGACCTCCACTTGGGTATGTCTTTACAACTCATTTTCTTTCCTCCTCTCAGAGTACGATGGCTCGGTTTGACTGGGTTGAGAGTGGATGCGATTGTGAGTCTTTGATATCCCGTAGGCCTGGTCACGGGTTATGCTTGGATCCTTACTTCCATCTCATCCCTAGCTTCCAACGAATCAATTGTACATCTATGCTCTATTGGAGGAAAGACTCGAGTTGTCTTGGCATCCCCATTGGAGTGAACCCTTCGGATTAGCCAACACTTATTTTTCCATCTTAATTTCATTACAACTCAAATCACAAACCAATTCCAAACAACAAAAGATTTTACACTTTTCTTTCACCAAAATCACCTTCTACACGATTCAAATCCTTCCCCAAGGAGACGACCTTGGAGTACTCTCCAAGTAAAACACGACATACAAAAGTCTTCTTGCGCTTGGGAAGCATTTTTGTTCACTCACACATTTCATTTTCCACCATTCCCTTGCCCTTTCTTTTGACATCATTCCAAGGGAGAGTGACATTCCCCCTTTCACACATATATCATACATACTTTGAGAGAGTGATGTCTAGAGCTTAGGAACAACAAGGAAATAATTCAAGCAAGGACTCCACATTGCTAGCCATGAAGTATCTTTTGAACTTCGGTGCAATTAAGGCTAGGTCCTCTTCTCCTAATCGGGGTGACTTGGAATTACCTCCCTCTTATTTCCTTAAGCTCAAGGCAATGCATTTTTCTTTCTTTAGCGATGGAAGGTGATTAACCCTAAAAAGTGTGTAAATGAATTAGCATTTAAGGATAATAGTGTGTCGTTAATTGAATTGAAGCGTTTAATTTGAATTATATTATGGCTAATATTTGAATTGTATATTTTGTAGGGTTTCGTACGCAATTAAGAGAACTTGGAGGGTTAGAACATTAAAGAGGAACAAAAGGAGGGAGACAAGAGTAATTTCAGCAAAAAGACTCGCCATCCGGAGGGTGAAACACCATCCCAACCTAAAAAGGTCAACAAAGTTAACAAAGGAGTTTGCAAGGCAAAAATCCAGAGACTTAGCACCGTTGATGAGTGGGTTTTATACCTACGAATTGAGTACTCTTGGCTTGGTGAAATTGCAAGTTTTCAAGTATTTTATGTTCCTTTTTATTTTTTTTGTGTGTTTTAATGTTATTTTGTAAGAATCATCATTTGGAAGGAAACATGATCATTTGGAAGGAAACAATGTCATTTGGGAGCCTAAGTGTTGGATTTTTGACGACCAAGCAACAAGGGAAGCTCTAGGCTTAAAAAGGGATCAGCGCCTAAGCGCTAGGACCAGCGCCTAGGCGCTTGAAGGGCAGAAAGTCAGCGCCCCTGAGCTGATTTTAAGCGCCTAGGCGCTTGTTTTAATGGGGACACGAATTCTGACTTTTTTTTGTGCAGAAATTGAACTCTAATGATAAATATATGCTAGGGTTTGAGCTAGGATATAAATATACTTATTTTGGGGGCTGCTATCATAGAAGAAGGACCAATGATTGATAGAAAATTAAAGGCAAAAAAAATCGAAGGAAGCGACGCGAAGAAAATTGGACTTGAAGGCTAGAGAGGAATTGAAGATTGCAACTAAGTTTTCATTTTTTTCTCTTACTTTTACTTCTTGATTTTCTGAGATGTTGATTAATTTGAGAAGGATATTTTTCAATTACATTATGAACTAAATTTTTATTAAGATTGCAACGGAACCTGATGTTTAGTTAAATTGATCTACTCTTGTTTCTAGTTCTTATTGATCATATATAAGTTGTTTATCATATTTTGTGCTTACTATATAATTGTGTGGCCAACAATTAATTTGATAACCTAGATGAAATTAGGAGATGAATTCTAGGTTTAGATCGGAATATGATGACATGCGTTTGATTGATTCTTCTTAGGATTGAATAGCTGGGTTTGTGTATAGGATAGGAATATACCTATATGCCGTGTGTAACTTTTATGAGAGTTTGAACTTAATGAATCTATTCCAACTTATTTTGCATAGGAATATAGTAATTTAATTGGGAGAGATATGTTTATCTTACTATCGGAAGAGGCTTGATAAATAATTTTGAAGTCTTAGTTAACAACTTAATTTGATCAATTAACTGGAAAAAGAGTGGAAATATTTATACGAAGCATTAGGGGAAGTTGTAATCTTAAATTCTTTTATCCGGTAAAATCACTCATTGTTCAGTAATTTTAGATTTAGTCTTAAATTAGTAATTACATAGTTCAATTCCAATTGTTTAAATAAAATTGAATTGATATAAAGTTAGTACTTGGAAGTTATTAGTAATAATTCTCCGTGGAAACGATACTCTACTTATCACTTTATTACTTGTTGATCGTGTATACTTGCACGTAAATTGTCAATATCAAATTCGGACAACAACCATCCGAACGGTGGTGGTGTCCGGACAATGGCCTTAACCGCCTCACCTTTTTCTCTTCTCCCATTGGTCCATTTATGCAACAAAAGGCCCTGATTGGTTGCCTTGGGTGTCTGCTGCCTTAACCCCTCCATCGGACAGAAATTCTCTTCTTCTACATTCTTTTATATCTTTTTTACTTTGAGGGTTGAATATCTCTCACTTTTTTTCCCTAGTTAGTAATAAGAGTGAGGGTGTTTCAACTATTCCTAGAGGATGGATTCTTTGTGTTTGTTTTAAATTTGCGTTGTAATGGGATTATCTTATCTTTTTTGCTCGTATATAGCAATGAAGGGTAAATAGTCCATTTATACTCTTTAGTAAAGGATGAAGACATGTATAATATTGTTTGTGTTATGAAAATGCCGATGTTTTTCCTATACTTTAATGTTTATACCTCCCTTAACTGATAGATGATTTTCATTACTGTTTGTTATCGTATTCTATATTCTCATGGTTACGAGTACCGAACTAAACTTATTGCTATATACCATTTGATCTATATGTTATTACGTACTTCATGCCTGATACAATTATGCATGTAGTTGGGATTTATGTGACAGTCGCTATATAGGTTATACACGGGTTAAATCTTGTCATAGCCAATGCTTTTAATTCAATGACCGGAACTCCGTTTTCATTGAAGCATAGACCTGCCGATCAAATAGCTATAGTAAACCTTTTGAATGGTTCACCTTCAAGTTTACTAGGGTTGGTTGGTTGTTGTACGGTACATAGACCTTCCGGCTAACCTAACCAGTTACTATGATATGGTTCAACTTATACATCAAACCTACCGGTTAACTTTTCAGTAATGTGGAAGTTCTGTAAGATGAAATTTTCATAGTTAAACAATAAAATGTATGTCGAATCCCCGAACTAACGAGTAGTTTTTTCATTGTTGTAATCCAAAGTTTAGTTTAAATATTTACTTATTAGTTCTAACCTCACACCACAAGTTGTTGTAATGCGCACTACGAGCACGACAATCTTACCTTTTCTATTTTGAATTCTAGCAGATAACTCCCTATGGGTTCTACCTCGGACTTAACCAAGTAATATTACAACTTGACCACTTATACTTGGGTGTATGATTAAGATCAAGTCAAGCTTTCGGCGCCGTTACCAAGGAGTTACGGTAGACTTGAAAAAGAACAGGAAAGTTACCTAGTTTGTATTATATGTATATATACTTTTTATTTTATTTTTATTGTTTATGTCTGTTAAGTCATCAGTATGGTCTGTAAATCAGTCTAGTTCTTCATCTTCATCTTTGTCATCATCACAAGCATCTTTAGACTCTTTTGAGTTAAACATGGCTAATAACAATTAAAGAGAACAAGAGGTGGTCCAGAATGCTAAACCTTTGAGAGAATATTTGCATCCTACACATACTAGTGTCCCATCATATTTGTTTTTCCCACAAATGCTCTAAATTTTAATATCAAAGTAGGGACAATACAGATTTTACCATAGTTTCATGGTCTTGAGTCTGAAAATTCTTATTTGCATGTGAAAGAATTTGAGGAAGTATGTGGTGCATTATAAGATAATTCTGAAATGGCCAGGTTGAAAATTTTTTCTTTTTCTTTGAAGGATAAAACTAAACAGTGATTAAATTCTTTAAAATCTCAATCCATTCCAAGTTGGCAAGTTTTACAAATTGAATTTTTCAAGAAATTGTTTCCTGTGCATTGCACGAATGCATTAAGACGTCAAATCATGAATTTTTGTGTGAAAGAGGGAGAAATTTTTTATCAATGTTGGAAGAAATTTAAGGATTTTCTCCAAGCTTGCCCACATCATGCATTTGAGAGTTGGACCCTAGTTAGTTTCTTTTATGATTTCATTCCTTCTACAATGCATCAGTTCGTAGAAATGATGGCCCAATGAGAATTTATGGGAAAGAATCCCGACGAGGCATTTGAGTGTTTTGATACCATTTCTAAGAATTCTCAAATGTGGGACTCGGCCTCACCAAATATTGTTGAAACCAAGCTATCTACATCCCAGGGAGGGAAATACGTGTTAAATGAGGATGATGACTTGAGGGCTAGAATGACTACTTTGTCTCAAAAGTTGGAAGCTCTAGAGATGAAAAAGGTCAAAGAAGTTTATGTTGTGTCTCCTACTGACTAGTTGTGTGGAATTTGTGCTTTTTCAGGACATCCCACTGGAGAGTGTCCCACTATTCCAACATTTAAGGAAGTCTTGATGAAACAAATCAATGTCATTTCTAACTTAACAAGCCCTATTCCAATTCATATTCTGAAACTTATAACCCAGGGTGGCGGAATCACTTGAATTTCAGTTGGAGAAACACACAGCCTGTGAGTCAGCAACCAAACCCACCCCCATCACAGCCTCAGACTCAGCAGCCATATCACCCTACATAAAAGAAGTTTGGAAGATACCATGAATCAGTTCATTCGGAGTCAAACGAATTTTAATGCACAATCCACTCATACGTTTAGTGATTTCAAAACCCAAACGTTACAAAACATTGAGGACATCAAGAGTCATCTAGCGAAGTTGACCCAGTCTTTGAGCATGACGGAGAAGGGAAAATTCTCAGCTCAACCTAAACCTTCACAGAGTAAAACTAGGCTAATGTTGTGTCCTCTGAACCTTCTCCAAGTCAGGTCTAATCAATTACCACATTGAGGAGTGGTAAAGTGATTGACAAGACCATCAAAGTCAATACTCTTGAGCCAATAGTTGAATCGATCCCTATCAATGAACCAATTGAGTATGAACCAATAGTTCAAAGGAAATAGAGTTGTCTGATGAAAAAGATAAATCAAATCCTATTCCTTTACCTTTTCCTCAAAAAATCAAGAAACCTCAACCATTGAACAATCATGCTGAAATCTTTGAATTGTTTAAGCAAATAAAGATTAAAATCCCCCTGTTGGATGCAATCAAGCAAGTCTCGTCATATGTCAAGTTTTTGAAAAATCTTTGCACAGTAAAAAGACGGATCGATATACAAAAAATAGCATTTTTGACTAAAAAGGCTAGTGCTATCATTCAGCACAAAGCCCCTCTAAAGTACAAGGATCCTGGGAGTCTTGTGGTTTCATGCATAATTGGGAACTTTAGAATTCAGCAAGTGTTGTTTGATCTTGGAGCCAGTGTTAATTTACTCTCATATACAATCTATGAGCAGTTAGGGTTAGGTGAATTGAAACATATAAATGTCACATTGCAGTTGACTGACTGTTATGTGAAAATTCCTCAAGTTGTTGAGGATGTGCTTGTTCAGGTTGATAAGTTTTACTTTCCGGTGGATTTTATTATTTTGGATACTCGGCCTATTTTGCATACTGCTACACAAATTCCTGTCATTTTGGGACGACCATTCATAACTACATCAAATGCATTAATTAATTGTAGGAATGGAATCATGAAACTCTTATTCGGAAATATGAAATTATAATTGAATGTATTTGATATTGCTAAGCAACCTAGGGAGGAGAAAGAGTTGCAAGAAGTAAATTGCTTTGAGTCTTTCACTCAGAATATGTTTGAGAATGTTTGCACAAAAAAGGAGTCACATGCACTATTAGAATCTGTAAATAATGTGAATTCTATTTTAGATATGGCTAATGTTGGAACATGGGTACCAAAATTTGAAGAGTTGTTACCTAATGAAACAAAGTCTATTGAGTCCAGTGTTGTTGCTCCCAAGCCAGAGTTGAAATCTCTTCCAACTGACTTGAAATATATTTTCTTGGGAGAGGATGAGACTTATCAACTAGTAATATCTTCAAAATTGTCGATGGCGGGGGCTTGGAATGCCCGGATTCATGCGCATGGCATTGCATATGCATGGGTAGCACCACATTCGTGGATAATTGGCACGAGTATGGGTGCGTCGATGGTTTTGATCAAACACCATTCTTGGTGGATGATGTATGGGCTCGGGAAAGTTGGACCGAGGTTCGACTAAGTCGCACGGGTTTGCATTGAAAATAGGGTCAGGGTTAGCAAGAAGGACTAGATTATCCTTCGGGTGCAAGACCTGGTGATTTGGATATGCACTCCGTTGGTATTGAGTTCATAAAGTGTGTCGGCGTATGCGGAGCCGTTGGTGGAAGTCCATAAATGTAACGCCCCAAAACACACCCTGGACGGCATTACATACTAAAACCATTTACATCACGAGAGCACTAATATCATCCATAAATAAATTAAACTTCATTCATCATCCATAAAATATTTACATCATTATCCAAAAGAATATGCCCAACCATGGCATTTACATCTCAAAAATTAACTAAAGTAGCACAGCGGAATAGCAAAAGAAACTAGACCTTACAGTGTCCAAAAGAATAACCTAGTCTAGTACAAAAGAAGCTACATCTCTACATATCCACCTCGGGATCTAGGTTCCCCTCGAGTGGAGCCTCCCAATGCCCTGACTCGTCGATGCCGAGATCCTCCTCTAGCACCAAATCTGAAAAATGTAATTTGTAGGGGATGAGCACGAAGCTCTGTAGCAAAATCTTCCCACACTCAAACAAGGTTTAGAAAAACATATAAAACGGTTGGTCTCATTTTCACAAATAGCAGATATACCATTTTGAAGGAAAAGCAGGATATTTTAAATAGATCTCAAGTTTAAATGTTTGCAAGAATTTAAATGAACCGTAAAGCTCAGTCACAATTATCACCATAACCATTTCCAACAGGTCCTTGTGGAGTCCCATACCTCCACAAACACATGTTGGAAACCATTCCGTAACAATAATAATAATCTCATGTTCTTATGTATATTGATTCATCCCCGTACCATGTATGTTGATTGCTTCTCATGAATCTACCCAACGATTATACCTAGTCCACCAATCACAATCACATTCACAAGCATTTTAGGAAAGGGCGTCTACCATCCCAATGGCAGTGACGAGTCCCTTCCCAAGAAAAGTATACTATCCCTTGTTCGAACTCCAGTGAACGATAGTGGTTTCATTACCAAATGACAACCCACTACAAGTGCTAGGAAACCATCTCACCCCCACTGGGGTAGACTAACCTCTAACACTCTACGGCATCTCTCGAAGGCAATCCAAGTCCCTCACAACAACCATACAATTGAGGAAACCAACATATTCTCAATTCATCAACATTTCAAGAAATTACCAAATTTCACAATTTCTGATATAATGTTTCATAATATGATGGAAGAAAATGAGCAAGAGATCATCATAAGTAACATTTTGGTGTACAATATCAAACACTAAAGTTTTGAAAGTAATACCAAGGGAAAATAGAGGGAAAAGTCCATTTCTCTTTAAAACCAAGGTTTGAAGATGAAAAGGAGAAATTTAATAGTTACCCAACCATCACAATGTTCAAAACATGGCATTTATTTCAAGAGGAACAAGAATCATGTATTTAATAGCAAGTACATATGATTTTAAATCAAAAGAATACATATAATGTAGCCCTAGCCTCAATGTAAGAACATAGGAAGAAATCCCCTACCTCAACCAAGTATCTCTAGCAACCCAAGCTTTAAAGACTCCCTTTTCCCCTTTTTCTTGCTCCCTTGCTACTTTCTATTTTGGTTCTAAGAGGTTTGAGTGAGGGTGAAGTGAAATTATAGAAGAGGGAATGGATGGAGAAGTGAAATCTTGAAAACTAGGGCTTTGATCTTGTAAATCTCTCCCATTTTTTGTGTTTTTCTCTCCCTCTTTTGCTCTCTAAGGGTGCTTAGGGTTTGGATGGGTGAAATGAGGCTCAAATAGTCGGCCTTAAGTATTTATAGTGGAAGAAATGGAGAAAGACCCGAAGTCGGATCGGGCTGGTTTCTATCGGGCGTACCGGTACGCGTACCGGTACGATTTGACTTCCAGATTTTTGTTCCAACTTCCAATGCAGTTTTGACCCATTTAGAGGTCGAATTGGAAAAGTTTCATGAGACATACTTTTGTAGCCCTAGATGTCTACTATCTACTGTAAAATTTCAGATCAATTGGACTTAAGGATAAAAAGTTATGGCCAAAACACTAAGTAGTGTTCAATACCCATTTTTACCCAAATTCTCGCTAAAGTGTATTTTAACTCCGAGACATTTCCTAACTTCCAATACATCCATATTACCACTCCCAATGTTCTTCGACCTTCCGGATTCAATGGAATCATTATTTTGACCTACAAACTTTTAGAAACTTGTTTAATCACCCTTTCCAAGTTTAAACCTCTTCGACACGTAACTTCCCAATAAAATTGTCTCCATAGCATTTATTCCTACGGTTTATTCTCATGTCACTACATATATCTACATCTTTACAAATATTATTTACTATATATATATATATCTCTATAAATATATAAAAGAAAATTCGGGGTGTTACAATAAATGTCGTGTCGGTTGGGTGCCCATTGGTGGAAGTCCATAAATACCCACCCCAAAAAAAGACCCTGAATTTATAAATGGTCATTGGATGTGTAACATCAATGGCGGGGGCTTGGAATGCCCGGATTCATGCGCATGGCATTGCTTGGGTTATGGGAGCCGGTGAAGGCTCGGATTGAGTTGCATGTGATCATAACATGGCATAGCATTGTGGCATTCATCATTGAATTATATGTTCTTGAATGAATGTATGTTTATTGTTGAATTACATGCGAACATTTCATATGCATTTGGGTTGGGGAGTAGTTGCTTGACTAAAAACCTTTGTTGTTCCTAACCTCTTAACATCTCCCTCAATGATGTATATATGATGTATGGATGAAGGGAAATGTCACTCTCCCTTAGGGATGATGTCAAAAGAAATGGCAAGAAAATGGGAAAATGGAATATTAAAAATGTGGGATGTGGATGAACAAAAGTGCTTCCCAAGCGCAAAAAGACTTTTGCAGGTCGTGTTTTACTTGGTGGTATTCCAATGTCGTCTCCTCAGGGAAGGAGTTGTATCATCATGAAGGTGATTTTGGTGCAAAAGAAAGTGAAAAATCTTTTGTTGTTTGAAGTTGGGTTTGTGGTTTGTCTTGTGGTGAAATCTGAATGGGAAATAAGTGTTGGCTAGTCCTAGGGGTCACTCCAATGGAAATGTCAATTCAACTCAAATCATTCCTCTAATAGAGCATAGGTGAACGATTGATTCGTGGGAAGCTAGGGATGAGATTGATTGAGGATCTAAGCATAAACCGTGACAAGTCTACGGAATATCAAAAACTCACTATCTCATCCACTCTCTACCCAGTCAAACTGAACCACCGTACTCTGAGGGAAGGAGAGAAAAAGAGTTGAAATAGCATTTCCAAATGGAGGTCTCCTTTTGGACTAGCCAACTAAAAAGCTTAGCTACTCATGCTTAAAAGGGAAACAACAATGAAATGGGAAGACATTATAAAGAAATAAAGATTAAGCTAAGCATAAAGAAATGCATTAATATAACTTCGACATATTACAACAAGAAAGCCGATCTTCGACAAAGAATGAGTGAATCACGTTCCACCCTTCACGGCTTTGGTAAAGCTCTAGAAAAGTGGAAGAGTTTCACTCCTCCAAGGGAAGAAGGAAGCTCCAACAATGGAAGTAAAAGAAAACAATACTTAAATTAAAAGAAAGCAATAATTACTTGGTGTTTAATCCACAACCAAGAGATGATAATACAATAAAAGAAAACAATAATATAAAAGAAAGCAATAACTACTTGGTGTTTAATCCACAACCAAGAGATGATAATACATAAAAGAAAGCAATAATTACTTGGTGTTTAATCCACAACCAAGAGATAATAATAACATAAAAGAAAGCAATAATTAAAAGACATCAATAACTACTTGGTAGATGATACAAGAAAGCAATCAAGACTTTTGGAGTGTTTTCCACTAGGAAGAAATGCTCTTTACAAGAAAAATGATACAAGAGAAAGATTATGATTACAAGCCCCCAAAGGGGGTATTTATAGGCATCCAAATTACAAATATCCTAAAAGATCTTTATTTACAAATATCCTAAAAGATCTTTATTTACACTTTGATCTCCCTTTGTTTTGAGCTTTAATAATTGACACCCTATGCTTTGATAATTGGCTCCCCATGCTTTGATAATTGGCTCCCCAGTAGTTTGTAGTTTTGACGCATAAAACCCTGAAAAGAACAACATTCAATGCATTATCCTTAATTCACACATTAACCCTAATTAGATTTATTTTGACTAGTTTAACTTTATTTAATTACACAATTGACCTATTAACTTAATTACATTTTGCATTAATTAGGGTTAATCACACCCCCCAACCTAAACATTACTAGTCCCTAGTAATAAATAACAACATAACAAAATAAAATCACTTTCGTAGATAACACGATTGCATTTAGCATATGGAACAAGCCGTTAAACCCCTAGGTGATTCCTAGTGGACGAGTTTTGTCTCGTGAAGGTTTCCAGTGAAGCTACCTACAAACTCCAGTTGAAAATATGTGTATATGCATTAGCACCATGATCGTTGAGACGCCGAATTGTTTTTTTTATTTTTTATTTTTTATTTTTCTAGCAAAATAGAACACTTATCTGTCATTGGTACGTAATATATGCAAAAATAAACACTTGTTATATTGGTATTTGAAATTCCCTATGTAGTAAGAATGATCATTCTAGCAACAAGAATTGTTATATAACAAACACTCCATTTTACTACCTTCCATGGATAGCTTCGATTTCACAAACCTCTCGTAGAATGCTCTCAGCAAAAGTTCACTCCGATTATAGTGACTTGTCTCTCACGGGGCATGTGATCAGAGGGTGGCCAATCGAAAAATCACATGCACAATTAGGAAGGGAGTGAAGTTTAAGGAAACAAACTAATCATGTTTGGCATAATCTCATGAAGGAATATTGATGCAATTTAAAGAAATACTATTTACCATGTGACGCCCCAATTTCCGGGGGTCCTTTATTAACCGTTGACCATCCGTCAACCTGCGGAAACACTCGTGATAGTCGTATAACCCGACACCACGTCATTCACATGCTTTTAACCGGATTTACCATCAACAAGGTCAATTATACCTCAATTTATGTCCATTTATGTCATAGGAACCAAAGAAAACCAAGCCCAAAAGCATGGCTAAGCATTTTGAAAATTTCAAATTTTTGGAAAACCTTCCGGAAGGTTTTGACTCAACCTTCCGGAAGGTTTGCTCACTGGAAAAGTTCTTCCGGAAGGTTTTTCTTAACCTTCCGGAAGGTTTTGCCTTCTGGAAATGGATTGAAAAAAAATGAAACGTGTCGGCCTTCCGGAAGGTGTACTCAAACCTTCCGGAAGGTTTTGCTCACTGGAAAGGTTCTTCCGGAAGGTTTTTCTTCACCTTCCGGAAGGTTTTGCCTTCTGGAAAATAGATTGAAAATGAGACGTGTCGACCTTCCGGAAGGTGTACTCCACCTTCCGGAAGGTTTTACCTTCTGGACCACAATTCTGCCTTAACCTTCCGGAAGGTGTTAGTTTGGGGAAATATTAGAGGCAAGTTGAAATAAAAATAATTCGAACTTGAACCGGAGCGAAATTTAGTCGTTTCGGGATTAAAACGGACCCGAAATTAAATAGGACATGTGGCCAATTGTGGGCCAAGTATCCTAAAAATATAAATAGGGGCCTAAAGTCTGAAAAATCAGACTTCTCCTTCACCATTCACCCGGTTTCAGCCGAGAGAAAAGAAGAGAGGGAAAATGAGAGAAAACTCCACCTTCTCTCTACGATCTACTCCGTTCTAGCGCTAAATCGATTCGGGCCAAGAACAAGAGTTGCTCTACGCGTCGAGGGCTACGCGTGGGTACCAAAAACGACGGTTTTCACCGAACGTTGGAGGGCCGAAAATTTGGAAGTGAAGGATTCAAGCTTGCTTTGAGTTCTAGGAGCTTCCCACGGCGATTCTACACGCTACAAGAGGTAGGGTTTTCTTCCTACTTAGGTTTATTTCCAACCTAGGAAGGTTATATGGAATGGGTAGGTGTATGTATATATGTATCACTTGCCTATTGTGGTTATTTGGGTAAATTTCATAAAGGAACTTGAAGTGTAGAAAATGGATATGGGAAAATTGGTAAAGTGAAATTCTAAATGGAATTGGCATTTAGAGGTGGTTGCTTTATAATTCTCTTGGGAGATTATGATATGTGGATATTAAGAAATGGATAGAATAAATTATATCTTGGTATAATTGTGTAGAAATCACTAGATATGAATTCTTGAGTTGATGAAGAAATTGAGTATATTATATGATTACATGCTCTGGGTGGTTCGAAGGTGTTGATTAAATGCCTTGGTGAAAATGATGTATTGATGAGTTTGCTATGTTAATTGCATGCTTATGTGATAACATGTTTGAAAATGGTTATTGGATGAAATGTTGATATATGCATGCTTGCTATATATTGACAATGTGTTAAATTATGGTATTCATATGCTTATGATATGAAGTACCATGGATATGTGGATTTATTGTTGAGTTGTTCATATGGCATTCATACATATTGAACATGTGGAGAAGATGCAAGGGTACATTACATTGCATTCTCATGGGTACATCACATTCATGGTTATAAGACATGAGTGTGTGTGGGTGAGTTGACATCGCATTCATGGGTCGTAGGCATGAGTGTGGGTGTGTGCATGTGTTGTGGATCAAACACCAAATCTTGGTGGTTGGTATGTGAACTCGGGAAAGTCGGGATCGAAGATCCGACTGAGTTGCACGGTTGCATTGCATAAGGAAAACTTGTGTCGGGTAAAGCAAGTAGGGCTAGACACTCCCTCGGGTGAAAAACCCGGAACCACTGGTTCATACACTCCGACGGTGCAAGTCCAAAAAGTGTAGATAGGCCCACGGAGCCGGCGGTGCGATTCCAAAATCCGTTGCCCAGGAAGACACAAGATTTTGTTATATAAAAACACCCATTCAATGGGTTGCCTCAAACAATGATTTGATTTTTATAAAGATATAACTTTTAATTCAAACGATCATTGGGAGGGTTTTTCCGTCAATAGACGGGTTCATACACATTGGCTTTTGCATTGTGTCGTGTGAGTCGGGGAAGACTCGGGATAAGGTGCGTGAGTGAGTTCCATCTCATATCATGGCATGACATAGCATAGCATGGTAGCTTTCTAACATTGAAGTGTGTACTCTTGTTGGATTGGTTGATGCTTGTTGATCGTTGCATGTGCGCATTTCATATGCATTTAGGTTGGGGAGTAGCCTCTGTAGGAGGATATCCTATTGAGCGTGGCTCACCCTTCGTGGGACAACATTTTCAGGTGTAGGATATGCATGGGTGGAAGACCCTCATACGGGCTTCAAGGACGAAGAAAGCCGGATGTGGCTTTGTTTTGAATGTTTGTAAAAATTTTAAGGAAATTTGATATTGACATGTAAATATATGTATTGGGTTGTAATAGAACTTGTACAAACAATGTTTCATGTTAGAAACTTCATTGCATAAGTTTTGGATGATTTTGAAGCAAATTGAAACGGATTCGAATTGAAAAACTAAGGAAGGAAGAAATTCTGGGCAAAACCTTTCGGAAGGTCACTAACACCTTCCGGAAGGTTAAGGCAGAATTGTGGTCCAGAAGGTAAAACCTTCCGGAAGGTGGAGTACACCTTCCGGAAGGTCGACACGTCTCATTTTCAATCTATTTTCCAGAAGGCAAAACCTTCCGGAAGGTGAAGAAAAACCTTCCGGAAGAACCTTTCCAGTGAGCAAAACCTTCCGGAAGGTTTGAGTACACCTTCCGGAAGGCCGACACGTTTCATTTTTTTTCAATCCATTTCCAGAAGGCAAAACCTTCCGGAAGGTTAAGAAAAACCTTCCGGAAGAACTTTTCCAGTGAGCAAACCTTCCGGAAGGTTGAGTCAAAACCTTCCGGAAGGTTTTCCAAAAATTTGAAATTTTCAAAATGCTTAGCCATGCTTTTGGGCTTGGTTTTCTTTGGTTCCTATGACATAAATGGACATAAATTGAGGTATAATTGACCTTGTGGATGGTAAATCCAGTTAAAAGCATGTGAATGACGTGGTGTCGGGTTATACGACTATCACGAGTGTTTCCGCGGGTTGACGGATGGTCAACGGTTAATAAAGGACCCCCGGAAATTGGGGCGTCACATACCATACCCCAATTTTGATTAACAACACACGCATGTAATAGACTTGAGATCAATTAGGGCTTTTCATAGGTTGTAGCGTGGCCAGATGTCAGTGGCTAACGAAATGACGTCAGAGGTTTTCAAAAGCTATCTTCTGTTTGTAGTGTAGCACACTTTTTCTAACGTTTTTTTTTTTTTTTTTCAATTTTTTTTTTTTTTCAATTGTTCCCATTGATTCTCCTTGTCATCAAAAAGTAGCCTCCACAGTTTTTACATTCCCTTGTATTTCTGTGTCATATTGATTTATAAGAGTGTGCAAGAAATTAGATAGCAATGGTGTGTCCAGTAAGTTTTCTTGTGGCTTGGTAAACATTTGGGTTTATCAAAGAAGAACTCATACATTGAGGGCTCAAACATGGCTGACTAAGGAAATAATTTTGTAGAAGAAATGGCTAAGGCTCAATATCAAATCAAAGATGGCCTAAGATCCTTTCTCAAGTATGTGCACATGTATATGTCGTATGAACAAATTTTTTGGGGGATATGTCAACAGATTGCCTTAGTTGCGTCAATCAAAGCAAATTTAATGAGATTATTCAAAAATAGAGAGTGAAAGACCTTACTTGAATAAATGTTAATTATCTCTCAAAAGTATGGTAAGGCTCAAAACTTACCATGGTATTCTTTGTCATCTCCACTGGTAATGTCAGGTTTTTCATGGAATGTCGATTATATACCGATTCTATTTTCGAGTCTGGTCATTCTGTACCTTAAGAATAACAAATAGAAATGTACATTTGACATTTAAGCATAGGGAAAATACTATTTTTCAAGGAAATTAGTTTTTTTTTTTTAATACTGGAATTCGAAATCAAACAAAATCACAGTTATTTACATACATATTTATCTATGAAAATTAACAGAAGATAAAATGCATAAATTGAACTTGGAAATTTATGGCGTCTCAGGATCAGTCCCTACCCACGCTATAGGTTGGCATTTTAGGACATTCCTTACTCGGCCCACATTTTTATTTCAACAACAAGACTTTGTACAAAATATTTTACAAAAGAGTTCGGACCCTTAACCTTCATCCCAAAACACGTTTTTCTACAGCTTTGTCTTTATTAGTCAAAATCTAATCCGAGTCATCGCTTATGTCTATATCAGTATTAGTGACCCTTCCAACTTCTTGTAACACATAACGTGTAAGTCCCGGGCTGGAATAGGATGGCGTGTCAGGAAAATCCTTACTCTGCCCATACACTATCCAGTTTAATCGATCGGTTGCATGACCCGAAATTGGTTCAGAACACTGATTGTATTTTTTCATATGAAAACACCTGCCACATTGTTTACAAGCACCCAGTCGTTTGGCACGACGACGTTTAGCATAACTACTTCTGCCACATAATGGGTTTGCTTGTGCTTCCCGGATTTCAATTTGTCTCACAACTCTTGCCTTTTTCATTATCACAGCATACACATCGGATGGAAAGGTGCGTAAAACGCCTAAACTGAACCAAAAAAGTCTAATATCCATGCTTGCTAAAATTAGAGACACCCTATCTGGTTCTTTAACGTCTGCCAGTTACAAAGACGATTGAAGCTGCATCCGATGTGATCATGAAATATAGGCACAAATACTGTAAAAATACGCAATCCAGAATAAAAATAAACAGAACCCTTTTTTTTTTATCTAAAACTAGAATTACAAATACGAAACTAGAGAAAGAGAAAGTAGATCCACACCCCCCAATCTAAACTGAACATTGTCCCCAATGTTTCGAATTTACCAGTTTATGAAGTTTGGAAATGAGGTTATAGGGTAGAGATCTGTTCAGCTGCCGAACCCTACAAACAAAACACAACAATTACTCAACTCAAGGGAGATCTGGGTGCTGGAAACCCCTCATCCTAAGTGCGAGAACAAAAAGAGCACCCAGGTACAAATACAAACATATAAGGCAAATTATTAAACAAAGGACTGGGTCGTCGGCGTATATGGTCATGGATTTATAGGGGGTGAGTTGTTTTTACAAAAAACAGAGAGAACGACGACGAAGAAAAAGAAAAAGAAGAAGAAGGGAAGAAGAAAGGGGGGGGGGGGGGGGGAACCAACACCGGTGATGGGGCAAAAAAAAAAAGAAAAAGTGGGAGGCCTAATAAAGGCGTCCCTCTGACTTTGTTTTTTTTTTTTTATTAAAAGCGAGTGTCGGTAGGCAGAAGAAAAGAAGAAAAAAAATGGGAGGCCCCCCCTTTTTTTTTAGCAAGTGTCGATAGGCAGAAGAAAAGAAGAAGAAGAATGGGAGACCAACACCGGTGATGGGGGAAGAAAAAAAGAAAAAGTGGGAGGCCTAATAAAGGCATCCCTCTGACTTTTTTTTTTTTTTTTTTTTAATGTCGGCAGGCGTGAATACATTGGTATAACATGCAAATGGTGCATCTCACCCCCCAAATTGAGTCATGCATTGTCCTTAATGAAACAACAAGGTATGATATTCAATGAAGGACAGTAAAAAAATGAGTAGGGTTAGAAAACACCTTGCAATTTAGCTTCGATAAAAGCACCAATATCTAAAACTCAAAAAAAAAACAATACTATACAACCAAAGAAAGTAAGTGACATAAAAATAACATAAATAAAAGCAATTGTACACTAAAAAAAACATAAATACTAGCTACTCCTCCACCAAATCCGGATACACCGGATCAATTAAATCCTCCTCCACCATCTGTCCTTCAATACCCTCAAAGAATGGCTTAAGCCTTTGGCCATTGACCTTGAATGTTTGGCCGTTGTCGGGGTTTGTGACATCCACAGCTCCGTTGGGGTAGGTCACCTTGACAAGATAGGGGCCATCCCAACGGGATCGAATTTTTCCTTGGAAAATGGATAGACGAGAATTGTATAAAAGCACTTTTTGTCCGGACTCAAATGATTTCCTCACAATAGATTTGTCATGAAAGATTTTGGTCCGTTCTTTTGAAATTTTTGAACTCTCATACGCATCTCGGCGGATTTCTTCCAATTCATTCAGTTCCAACTTTCTTTGCTCACCGGCCATTCTTGAGTCAAAATTCAAGGTCTTAATGGCCCAATAGGCCTTGTGCTCCATTTCAACCGGCAAATGACAAGTGGCTTGATCCGAAATGTGTACACCCAAGTGCAGGCGGTCAAGTTGTAGTAATAATCTGGTTTGAGTCCAGAGTCGAATCCTCAGGGAACTATGGTTGGTGTTCTTTGAAGTAAATAGTGAGAAAGACTTGTAACTGGAAATATTATGATTTTGAAGTTGTGGGAAGTTTTGGATAGAATGTAAAATTCTTTCCAATGGGTATTTTTCTAGACAAAATATAAGATGATTAAATGTAACAAACACTCTTTGGTTCGGGAATCAGAATATGTAGTTGATTATCCGGTGCATTATGTTTATGCTTTATAACTCAATTAACTCCCGTGTCAACGGCAAATTAATCGGAAGATAGGAATGAAGTGCAATAATGGTGGACATTGAAAGTTTGTCATGAAGAGTTAGTTAGGGTACTTGCCTTGAATCAATGGATCTTTCCATGTAGGAGTCATCCATTTATCATAGAAAGATCCGTTGATTATACAAAGTACCTTTACTTTGCTAGGTGCAATCAATCACCCAAAAATCAAGTGGAGTATAGAACATTTAAGCATAAAGGTGATACACAAACATAATGTCCGGATTAATCTTTTACATATCTATCATCCCTTCCCAAAGAGTGAATGAGGACTACTCACCCTTCATAGCTATGGTAAAGCTAGAATGATGAATGGTACTCATCCCCAAAAGGTGTTACAAAGTAAAATGCTCAAGCACTAGAAGTGAAATGCTTTAAAGTAAAATAGCTAAACAAGGAGCCGATCTTCGACAAAGAATGAGTGAATCACGTTCCACCCTTCACGGCTTTGGTAAAGCTCTAGAAAAGTGGAAGAGTTTCACTCCTCTAAGGGGAAGAAGGAAGCTCCAACAATGGAAGTAAAAGAAAACAATACTTAAATTAAAAGAAAACAATAAATACTTGGTGTTTAATCCACAACCAAGAGATGATAATACATAAAAGAAAACAACAACTTCTTAGTGTTTAATCCACAACCAAGATATAATAAAAACATAAAAGAAAACAATAACTTCTTGGTGTTTAATTCACAACCAAGATCTAATAAAAAGAAAACAACAACTTCTTGGTGTTTAATTCACAACCAAGATCTAATAAAAAGAAAACAATAACTCAAGAAAATAAATAAAGCAATAATACTTGAAAGATGATTCAAGAAAAAGATTCAAGACCTTTGGAGTGTTTTCCACTAGGAAGAAATGTTCTTTACAAGAAAAATGAAACAAGAGAAGGATGCCCATTACAAGCCCCCAAGGGGGGTATTTATAGGCATCCAAATTACAAATATCCTAAAAGATATTTATCCTAAAATATATTTAATTACAAATATCCTAAAAGATATTTATCCTAAAAGATATTTAATTACAAATATCCTAAAAGATATTTATCCTAAAAGATATTTAATTACAAATATCCTAAAATATATTTAAATATCCTAAAAGATATTTAAATACAAATATCCTAAAAGATATTTATTTACAAATATCAAGAAGATCTTGATTTACACTTTGATCTCCCTTTGTTTTGAGCTTTAATAATTTACACCCTATGCTTTGATAAGTTGCTCTCCATGCTTTGATAATTGGCTCCCGTCGTTTTGACGCATAAAAACCTGAAAAGAACAACATTCAATGCATTATCCTTAATTCACACATTAACCCTAATTAGATTTATTTTGACTATTTTAACTTTATTTAATTACACAATTGACCTTTTAATTTAATTACATTTTGCATTAATTAGGGTTAATCACACCCCCCAACCTAAACATTACTAGTCCCTAGTAATAAATAACAGCATAACAAAATCACTTTCGTAGATAACACGATTGCATTTAGCATATGCAATAAGCCGTTAAACCCCTAGGTGATTCCTAGTGGACGAGTTTTGTCTCGTGAAGGTTTTCAGTGAAGCTACCTACAAACTCCATTTGAAAAAATGTGTATATGCTTTAGCACCATGATAGTTGAGACGCCGAATTTTTTTTTTTTTTTTTTTTTATAGCAAAATAGAACACTTCTCTGTCATTGGTACGTAATATATGCAAAAATAAACACTTGTTATATTGGTATTTGAAATTCCCTATGTAGTTAGAATGATCATTCTAGCAACAAGAATTGTTATATAAGAAACACTCCATTTTACTACCTTCCATGGATAGCTTCGATTTCACAAACCTCTCGTAGAATGCTCTCAGCAAAAGTTCACTCCGATTATAGTGACTTAAATCTCTCACGGGGCATGTGATCAGAAGGTGGCCAATCGAAAAATCACATGCACAATTAGGAAGGGAATGAAGTTTAAGGAAACAAACTAATCATGTTTGGCATAATCTCATGAAGGAATATTGATGCAATTTAAAGAAATACTATTTATCATACCCCAATTTTGATTGACAACACACGCATGTAACAGACTTGAGATCAATTAGGGCTTTTCATAGGTTGTAGCGTGGCCAGAGGTCAGTGGCTAATGAAATGACGTCAATGATTTTCAAAAGCTATCCTTTCATTCTGTAATGTAACACACTTCTTTCAAGCTTTTCGACATTTTGCCCAGAAATGATTTCTTTTTTTTTTTTTTTTTTTTTTCATTTGTTCCCATTGATTCTCCTTGTCATCGAAAAGTAATCTCCACAGTTTTCCCCATTTCTTTGCATTTCTGTGTCATATTGATTTATAAGAATGTGCAAGAAAATTAGATAGCAATGGTGTGTCCAATATGTTTTCTTGTGGCTTGGTAAATATTTGGGTTTATCAAAGAAGAAATCATACATTGAGGGCTCAAACATGGCTGACTAGGGAAATAATTTTGCAGAAAAAATGGCTAAGGCTCAATATCAAATCAAAGATGGCCTAAAATCCTTTCTCAAGTATGTGAACATGTATGTGTCGTATGAACAGATTTCTTGGGGATATGTCAACAGATTACCTTAATTGCATCAATCAAAGCAAATTTAATGAGATTATTCAAAAATAGAGAGTGAAAGACCTTACTTGAATAAATATTAATTATCTCTCAAAAGTATGATAAGGCTCAAAACTTACCATGGTATTCTTTATCATCTCCACTGGTAATGTCAGGTTTTTCATGGAATGTCGGTTATATACCAATTCTATTTTCGAGTCTGGTCATTCTGTACCTTAAGAATAACAAATAGCAATATACATTTGACATTTAAGCATAGAGAAAATACCATTTTTCAAGGAAGTGAGTTTTTTTTTTTTTTTTTTTTAAAGAAGAAGAAATAAAATTCAAAATTATAAACATACTCATTTATCTATGAAAATTGAAAGAAGACTAGATGCACCAATTAAACTTGAAAAACTATGGCGTCTCAGGATAAAATCCCTACCCACACTACAGGTTGGCATTTTAGGACATTCCTTACTCAGCCCACAAACTCATTTATCTATGAAAATTGAAAGAACATAAAATGCACAAATTGAACTTGGAAATTTATGGCGTCTCAGGATCAAATCCCTACCTACACTGTTAGTTGGTAGTTCGGGACGTTCCTTACTCGGCCCACATTTTTATTTCAACAATAAGACTTTGTACAAAACTATTTTACAAAAGAGTTCAGACCCTTAACCTTCATTCCAAAACACATTTTTCCACAGCTTTGTCTTTATAGTCAAAATCTAATCCGAGTCATCGCTTGGATCTATGTCATTATCAGTGACCCTTCCAACTTCTTGTCGCACATAACTTGTAAGTCCCGGACTGGCATAAGATGGTGTGTCAGGATAATCCTTACTCAGCCCATACACTATCCAGTTTAATCGATCGGTTGCACGACCCGAAATTGGTTCAGAACACTGATTATGTTTTTTCATATGAAATATCCTGCCACAATGGTAACAAGCACCCAGTCGTTTGGAACGACGACGTTTAGCAAAATTGCTTCTGCCACACAATGGTTGTTGTTGTTTCTCTCGGATCTCAATTTTTCTCACATCCCTTGTTTTTCTCATTATCACAGCATGCACATCAGATGGGAAAATGCGTAGAACTCCTAGACTAAACCAAAAAAGTTTAGGATCCATGCTTGCTAAGACTAAAGACATTCTATCTGGTTCTTTAACGTCTGCCAGTCACAAAGACAGTTGAAGCTGCATCCGATGTGATCATGAAATACAGGTACAAATACTAAAAAAAAAAACGCAATCCAGAATAAAAATAAATTTTTTTTTTCAGATCTAAAACTAAAATTACAAATACGAAACTAGAGAAAGTATATCAAAATACAAGCGGAAGGAAGAAGATTTAGGATGAAACAAACAAATTAACGAAGAAGGAATAAACCCAGAATACAAAGGATTTAGGGGGATTATTTGGCAAATTATCAGATCTTACTGTAACAGCAATTACAACATAGTCATTGGAGGGCATAGCAAATTCACAAGGAATTTTATAAAGACAAATAGCCATGAGAATCACAAGCTGTAGATATCAAATTTCAAATATATATATAAATGAAATTACAAACAAGCAATACTTACAACACTAGCACTAGTGGGCTAGTGGAGATAAGGTTGTAAGGTACAGATCTGTTCATCTGCCGAAACCTACAAACAAAATACAACAATTACTCAACTCAAGGAATATCTGGGTTTCTCTGGAAACCCCTCATCCTAAGTGTGAGAACAAAAAGAGCACCCAGGTACAAATACAAACATATAAGACAAATTATTAAACAAAAGACTGGATCGTCGGCGTATATGGTCATGGATTTACAGGGGGTGAGTTGTTTTTACAGAGAACAGAAAGAACGACGACGAAGAAGAAGAGAAGAAAAAGAAGGAGAAGAAGAAAAGGGAAAGAGAAAGGGGGGAACCAACATCGGTGATGGTGGAAGAAAAAGAAAAAGGTGGAAGGCCTAATAAAGGCATTCCTCAGATTTTTTTTTTTTTTTAAGATAAGAAAGTGTCGGCAGGAGCTGGCAGGCAGAAGAAAAGAAAAAAGAAGAAGAAAGGCAGTGGGAGGCCCGCCCCTTTTTTTTTCTAACTTTACTTTCGGCAGTGTCGGCAGGCGCAATAATGGCAGCAGGCGCAATAATGGTGCATAGTAATAAAAATGAGTAGGGTAAGAGAACACCTCGCACTTGAGCTTTGACTCATGCACCGATATCTGAAACTAGGAACAACAAAACTATACAACAAAAGAAAGTGACATGCATTAAAAAGAACATTAATAAATAAAAGCAACTGTACACTATTGTAGAAGGATTTTAGCAAAAACGTTCAAACGTGTTGTAACGTTCGAACATCGAATCAAAAATTAAAATTTTTTCTACACTACATTATGCATACTAAAAGGAATCAAAATAAACAATCTTAAGCCAAAAGTCATGGCGTCTCAGAACAAATCCCTACCTACACTGTTAGTTGGTAGTTCTGGATGTTACTTACTCTGCCCATGTTTTCATTTTAGTCAAAAGAGTTTGTACAGAACAATTTTTTACAGACTCGAACCTTCAGCTTTCATTCCCAACCTCAGTACACTTTTCCACAGAGGTCAATCTGATTCCCCCTCCGTATCTGTGTAAAATGGACAACCAGTAACTCTCCCAACTTCCTCTCTCACAAATCGGTTAAGCACAGTACCGGAATAGCATGGCGTATCAGGGTAATCCTTACTCAGCCCATTCACTATCCAGTTTAATCGATCGGTTGCGCGACCGGAAATTGGTTCAGAACATTTGTTGTATCTTTTCTCATGAAAGTATCTGCCACACTGTTTACAGGCACCAAGTCGTGTAGCACGACGACGTTTAGAATAACTGCTTCGGCCACAGAGGGGTTTCGCTTGTTTTTCTTTTATTTCAGTCTTCCTTACTAATCTTCCTTTTCTCATGATCATGGTATGTACATCAGATGGAAAAGTACGTAGGACTCCTAGACTAAATCAAAAAAGATTTACATCCATGATTGCTACTTTATAACCCACTATCTGGTTCTTTTACGTCTTCCAGTCACAAAGACGATCAAAACTGACCCACAGATATTATCATTAATACAAGGTACATAATCTGAACAGATACAACAATAAAAACAAAAAAATTTACAGAAAATTTTACGGGTTCAACCTGCGCAGATCAACTACTGTAAACTGTAGATCTCACCCCCCAACCTAGACTGAACATTGTCCCCAATGTTTCGAGTTTTTCGGTTTGTAGAGCTTGAATACGCAGTTAACTGTGGAGATCTGTTCAATCGCCGATGACCTATACCAAAAAAAACAGAGATTAAGCATCTTTGGGGTGGTCTGGGTTTTCATTGGGACAAAAACCCTTGATCATCAGTGCGGCCCGAAGAAGAACAGCCATAAGTAAATAATACAAACAAATGTAGATCATGAGAAGGAGGATAGGGTCATCGAAAAATGCAGACATGGTACTGTTATGGGTTGGATCGTGGTACAGAAGACCAGATGCAGTGGAGAAGAAGAAGAAAAGAGAAGAAAAAGAAAAGAAAAGAGTAAAGGCGGTGGGGAAAAGAAAAAAGAAAAAAAAAACGATGGGGGCCTTATAAAGGCAGTCCATCGTGTCGGGTGTCTGATTGACTCGACCCTTTTTTGTGTCGGCAAGCGTAATCTCCGGAGTGATTTCCGGATATACTTTCTGGATCCATTAAAAAAATGGTCTCCACATTTTGGACAAAATTCTCCACAAAGGGTTTTAATCGCTGACCATTGACGGTAAAAATGTTACCGTTTGATGGGTTCTCCACTTCCACTGCCCCATGTTCAAATACCTTTTTAACAATGTATGGTCCAGTCCATCTTGATTTCAACTTACCAGGAAATAGGCGAAGTCTCGAATTGAAAAGTAGAACCTTTTGATCAGGTTCAAAAGATTTTCGCACTATGTTCTTGTCATGAAAAATTTTCATCCTGGTTTTTACAATTTTAGCATTTTCATATGCTTCATTTCTCAATTCCTCCAATTCATTAATTTGAAGCTTCCGTGACAGTCCAGCCTTGTCTAAGTCAAAATTCATTGTTTTAATAGCCCAGTATGCCCTATGTTCCAATTCCACAGGCAAGTGACATGGCTTTCCATAGACTAATCGATAGGGAGACATGCCCAAAATTGTTTTAAAAGCAGTTCGGTATGCCCAGAGCGCATCAGTTAGTCTTAATGACCAATCTTTGCGATCTGGGTTCACCGTTTTTTCCAAAATTAATTTGATCTCCCGATTAGCTAACTCAGCTTGTCCACTGGTCTGTGGATGATAAGGGGTTGCAATTTTGTGAAAAATCAAGTATTTTTTCATTAAATTCCAGAAGGGACGATTGCAAAAATGAGCACCCCCATCACTTATAATGGATTTTGGAATTCCAAACCGAGATAAAATATTTTCTTTTAAAAACTTGATCACCGTTTGATGATCATTATTTCGGCATGGAATTGCTTCAACTCATTTGGATACATAGTCTACGGCTACTAAAATGTATAGATAGCCAAAGGAGGGGGGAAATGGTCCCATAAAATCGATACCCCAACAGTCAAAAATTTCGATCACCAAAATTGGGTTTAAGGGCATCATGTTTCTTTTTGAAATGTTTCCCAACCTTTGACATCTATCGCAAGTTACTCAAAAAGCATGGACATCTTGGAAAAGTGTGGGCCAGTAAAATCCACACTGCAAGATTTTTGCAGCGGTTTTTCGAGATGAAAAATGACCACCGCATGCTTCTGAATGACAAAATGTTATTACCTGTCTACTTTCCTGAGCGGGGATGCAACGTCTTATGATCTGATCCTTACAGTACTTGAATACGTAGGGATCTTCCCAAAAGAAATTGCGGACCTCCCTCAGAAACTTCTTTTTGTCCATGGGAGTGAAAAATGGAGGAAGTGTTCCGGTAGCAATGAAATTAGCAATATCAGCGTACCATGGGGTCTCATCAATCCTGAATAGTTGTTCATCGGGGAATTTTTCATTGATTGGCAGTCCATCCTCATGAAATTCATAAGTTAATCTTGACAGATGATCTGCCACCACATTTTCCACACCCTTTTTGTCCTTAATGACTAAGTCAAATTCTTGGAGCAAAAGGATCCATCTCAAGAGTCTTGGTTTGGCATCTTTTTTTGTAAGCAAAAATTTCAGTGCTGCATGGTCAGTAAATACAGTAACAGAAGAACCAACAAGATAAGATCGAAATTTTTCCAATGCAAATACTACAGCAAGTAATTCCTTTTCAGTTGTTGAGTAATTCATTTGGGCATCATTTAAAGTTTTACTTGCATAGTAAATCACATGTGGCTTCTTATCTTTTCTTTGTCCCAAAACAGCACCTACAGCATAGTCACTAGCATCACACATCAATTCAAAGGGTAGAGTCCAGTCAGGAGGTTGCATTATTGGGGCAGAAATTAACATGCCTTTGAGTTTGTCAAATGATTTTTGGCACGCTTCATTCCAGTCGAAAATGACGTCCTGACTCAAAAGATGACACATAGGTTTTGCTATGGTGCTGAAGTCTTTTATGAACCTTCTGTAGAATCCTGCATGACCTAAGAATGATCGAACATCCTTTACAACCCTAGGAGCAGGAAGATTTCTTATCAAATCAATTTTTGCTTTATCAACTTTCATGCCTTCAGACGACACAATGTGACCCAAGACAATGCCTTGATTCACCATGAAATGACATTTCTCCCAGTTAAGCACCAGATTTGCCTCTTTGCATCTCATCAAAACTTTTTCTAGGTTAGCTAGACACAAATCAAATGAGTCACCATATACCGAGAAATCATCCATGAAGATTTCCAAAAAATTTTCGACCATGTCACTGAACAAGCTCAGCATACATCTTTGAAATGTTGCAGGAGCGTTACAAAGTTCGAATGGCATCCTTTTGAATGCAAAGGTGCCAAATGGACATGTGAATGTGGTCTTTTCTTGGTCATTCAGAGCTATCTCAATTTGATTGTATCCGGAATACCCATCCAGGAAACAGTAAAATTCATGGCCTGCTATTCTCTCGAGGACTTGGTCAAGGAAGGGAAGAGGAAAATGGTCTTTTCTAGTCACCAGATTGAGTTTTCGATAGTCAATGCACATTCGCCATCCTGTGACGACTCGTGTTGGCACGAGTTCATTTGCATCATTTTTGACTACTGTGACTCCAGATTTCTTTGGTACAACTTGGGTTGGACTAACCCATTTGCTATCGGAGATAGGAAAAATTATCCCTGCATCCAGGAGTTTGAGCACTTCCAGTCTCACAACCTCTTTCATGTGAGGATTCAATCGTCGCTGCATTTGACGAGAGGGTTTTGAGTCCTCTTCAAGGTATATGGCATGATTACAAATTAACGGGCTAATACCTTTCAAATCAGCGATGGTCCACCCAATGGTGTTTTTGTGACTTTTAAGAACTTCAATTAATTGAGCTTCTTGCAAGTCTGTGATTTTTGAAGAAATTACCACTGGGTAAGATTTATCCTCACCTAAAAATGCATACTTGAGATCAGATGAGAGCGGTTTCAGTTCAGGCTTTGGTGGCCTGTCACTTGAAGATAGTGGTTTTGTACCACTTGATGAAATTTCTTCAAATTTAGGAGCCCATGTCCCCACATTGAAGGTAGGGCACTCAATGGAGTTTTGTTCCAGAGAGTCAGATGAGTCAGATTTTGACAAAGTTGATTCACTAAGATCCTCATAGAATGAGTCATTCAGATGTGCTTGTATCAATGACTCAATGGAATTTATTTCTCCTACCTCCTCGTACTCTCTTGGGTGTTTTGCAATGTCAAAGATGTTCATTTCGAGAGTCATATCCCCAAAAGTCAATTTCATAATACCATTCCTGCAATTGATTAGTGCATTGGAGGTTGCTAGAAAAGGTCGACCAAGAATGACAGGAATTGGAGTTTCTGAATGAACTTCTGGATGAGTATCTAGAACAATGAAGTCTACAGGGAAGACAAAATTATCCACTTGGACAAGTACATCTTCAACAATACCCCTAGGAATTTTTACAGATCTATCTGCCAATTGGAGTGTGGTGCAAGTGGGTTTCAGTTCACCTAAACCCAACTGCTGGTAGACAGAGAAAGGAAGCAAGTTGACACTAGCTCCAAGGTCTAACAATGCTTGCTCAATTTTGAAATTTCCAATGACACATGACACAGTGGGGCACCCTGGATCTTCGCACTTTGGAGGGATTTTGTGTTGAAGTAGGGCACTGGCTTGCTCTGTGAGGAAGGCTCTTTTTTGAACATTTTGGCTTCTTTTGACTGTGCACAAGTCTTTTAGAAACTTGGCATAAGCTGGAACCTGTTGGATTGCATCCAGAAGTGGGATGTTGATTTTTACTTGCTTGAAAAGCTCGTAAATTTCAGACTGATTGTTTGCTTTCTGTATGCTCTTGAGTCTATGAGGGAAAGGAGCAGGAATAGAACACGAGGGTTCTTCTTCCCTTGATGGCTCTGGTTCTTGTTCAATCATGGGATCACAGTCATTTTTTGTTGCAAGTTCTGGCTCACTTAATGGGTTGGCTGGAATTGAGTCTGGTTTTGGGTCTGGAATTAGCATGTTTCTGATGGACTTGTCAA
Source organism: Ilex aquifolium (assembly GCA_951799425.1). Classification (NCBI taxonomy): domain Eukaryota; kingdom Viridiplantae; phylum Streptophyta; class Magnoliopsida; order Aquifoliales; family Aquifoliaceae; genus Ilex; species Ilex aquifolium. The sequence goes on along the minus strand of OX637396.1, from coordinate 24,823,732 downwards.
TCTTTTTGCCACTTCTCAATGTGGTGACAGTTTTGGCTTGGTCTTGTGGAGTTTCCATAGTTGATGGATTTCCCACCTGAAATTGGCCTTGTGGAGGCTTTGGTTGGGCAGGAAATTTTCCCTTCTCATGTGTGCTCATGGACTGGGTCAGCTTTTGAATGTGGCCTTTGAGATCCTCAAAAGATTGTGTGGTCTGGGCCTTGAAATCAATAAAAGCCTGAGTAGAACTATTGTTATAGCTCATTTGGGTTTGCATGAATTGATTCAATGTATCTTCAAGGCTCCTTTTGTGTGGTGGTTGATATGGAGGATATTGTGGAGGTACTTGAGGTGGATGTGGTGGCCCTTGTTGATGAGGATATTGTGGAGGTCCTTGAGGTGGTTGTTGTGGACCTTGTTGCTGATTCATGGAGGTTGGTTGTGTGTTTCTCCAACTGAAATTTGGGTGGTTCCGCCACCCTGGATTGTATGTTTCAGAGTATGGGTTGGAGTAAGGCTTGTTGAAATTGGAAATGGCATTTGTTTGTTCCAACAAAACTTCTTTGAATGCCGGTATGGTCGGGCATTCCCCAGTAGGATGCCCTGTTAGCGCACAAATCCCACACACTTGTTCTGTGGGAGGGACAACATCAACTTGATGGACCTTTTTCATCTCTAAAGCTTCAAGCTTTCGAGACAAAGTGGACATTTTTGCACTAAGATCATCATCTTCTCTCAAGACATACTTACCCCCTTGGAAAGTAGGTGGTTTGGCTTCTACAGTGGTAGGAGATGCTGAGTCCCACATTTGAGAACTGTCAGATATGGTATCAAAAAAATTGAATGCCTCCTCCGGACTTTTTCCCATGAACTCTCCTTGAGCCATCATTTCGACAAACTGTCGTAACCTAGTGGGCAAGGAATCATAGAAAAAACCTGCCAAAGTCCAATTTTCAAAAGCATGGTGTGGACAAGATTGGAGAAGATCTTTGAATCTCTCCCAGCTTTGATAAAAAGTTTCCCCTTCTTTGACCGAAAAATTCATGATTTGTCTTTTGAGTGTATTAGTGCGGTGCAGAGGAAAGAATTTTCTGAAAAATTCATTCTGTAGAGCCTGCCAATTAGGGATTGAAAGAGATTTTAAAGAATGTAACCATTGTTTGGCTTTATCCCTCAAAGAGAAAGAAAACAATTTCATTTTTGTCAATTCAGAATTGTCTTGAAATGTTCCACACACTTCTTCGAAGTCTTTGATATGCAGATACGGATTTTCTGCATCCAATCCATGAAACACGGGCAATAACTGCACTGTCCCCGGCTTTACAGTAAAGAGGGGAGCATTTTCAGGAAAAATAAAACAAGAGGGGACACTATTCCTTGTGGGATGTAAGTAATCTCGCAATGTTCGAATGTTGGGTACTTCCCCCTCTCTCACATGATCTTCACCCTGCCTATCAATATTTGCCATATTGAAGTTACAAGAGTCGGCTTCTGATTTGGGTGAAGGTGGTTCAAGTTGATTTACAGACCCAGAAGATTCAGCAGGCAAATTTGGATAGAGGCGATTGGTGTCAGTCATAAAAAAAAAAAAAAATTATTCACAATAAGGCAAAAATATACACAAAAAGAGAGGTTTTTTTTTTTTTTTTTTTTTTCACCTTTTTCTAAAAAGAGCACCTTTTATGATTCCCGGCAACGGCGCCAAAAACTTGGCTTGATCCGAAATGTGTACACCCAAGTGCAGGCGGTCAAGTTGTAGTAATAATCTGGTTTGAGTCCAGAGTCGAATCCTCAGGGAACTATGGTTGGTGTTCTTTGAAGTAAATAGTGAGAAAGACTTGTAACTGGAAATATTATGATTTTGAAGTTGTGGGAAGTTTTGGATAGAATGTAAAATTCTTTCCAATGGGTATTTTTCTAGACAAAATATAAGATGATTAAATGTAACAAACACTCTTTGGTTCGGGAATCAGAATATGTAGTTGATTATCCGGTGCATTATGTTTATGCTTTATAACTCAATTAACTCCCGTGTCAACGGCAAATTAATCGGAAGATAGGAATGAAGTGCAATAATGGTGGACATTGAAAGTTTGTCATGAAGAGTTAGTTAGGGTACTTGCCTTGAATCAATGGATCTTTCCATGTAGGAGTCATCCATTTATCATAGAAAGATCCGTTGATTATACAAAGTACCTTTACTTTGCTAGGTGCAATCAATCACCCAAAAATCAAGTGGAGTATAGAACATTTAAGCATAAAGGTGATACACAAACATAATGTCCGGATTAATCTTTTACATATCTATCATCCCTTCCCAAAGAGTGAATGATGACTACTCACCCTTCATAGCTATGGTAAAGCTAGAATGATGAATGGTACTCATCCCCAAAAGGTGTTACAAAGTAAAATGCTCAAGCACTAGAAGTGAAATGCTTTAAAGTAAAATAGCTAAACAAGGAGCCGATCTTCGACAATGAATGAGTGAATCACGTTCCACCCTTCACGGCTTTGGTAAAGCTCTAGAAAAGTGGAAGAGTTTCACTCCTCTAAGGGGAAGAAGGAAGCTCCAACAATGGAAGTAAAAGAAAACAATACTTAAATTAAAAGAAAGCAATAAATACTTGGTGTTTAATCCACAACCAAGAGATGATAATACATAAAAGAAAACAACAACTTCTTGGTGTTTAATCCACAACCAAGATATAATAAAAACATAAAAGAAAACAATAACTTCTTGGTGTTTAATTCACAACCAAGATCTAATAAAAAGAAAACAACAACTTCTTGGTGTTTAATTCACAACCAAGATCTAATAAAAAGAAAACAATAACTCAAGAAAATAAATAAAGCAATAATACTTGAAAGATGATTCAAGAAAAAGATTCAAGACCTTTGGAGTGTTTTCCACTAGGAAGAAATGTTCTTTACAAGAAAAATGAAACAAGAGAAGGATGCCCATTACAAGCCCCCAAGGGGGGTATTTATAGGCATCCAAATTACAAATATCCTAAAAGATATTTATCCTAAAATATATTTAATTACAAATATCCTAAAAGATATTTATCCTAAAAGATATTTAATTACAAATATCCTAAAAGATATTTATCCTAAAAGATATTTAATTACAAATATCCTAAAATATATTTAAATATCCTAAAATATATTTAAATACAAATATCCTAAAAGATATTTATTTACAAATATCAAGAAGATCTTGATTTACACTTTGATCTCCCTTTGTTTTGAGCTTTAATAATTTACACCCTATGCTTTGATAAGTTGCTCTCCATGCTTTGATAATTGGCTCCCGTCGTTTTGACGCATAAAAACCTGAAAAGAACAACATTCAATGCATTATCCTTAATTCACACATTAACCCTAATTAGATTTATTTTGACTATTTTAACTTTATTTAATTACACAATTGACCTTTTAATTTAATTACATTTTGCATTAATTAGGGTTAATCAACAAGCCTTTCCATAAACCAGCCGGTAGGGAGACATGCCCAAAACAGTCTTATAGGCAGTACGGTACGCCCATAAGGCATCGGTCAGTCTAACTGACCAATCCTTCCTGTTTGGGTTAACCGTTTTTTCCAAGATATTTTTAATCTCCCTATTGGCTAATTCAGCTTGGCCATTGGTTTGTGGGTGGTTTGCAGTTGATACTTTGTGTGTAACGCCATATTTAAACATTAATGATGCAAATGGCCTATTACAGAAGTGGGATCCACCATCACTGATCATTGCACGAGGCATCCCAAACCTCGAAAAAATATTTTCTTTGAGGAACTTGACTACGACCCTGTGGTCATTAGTCTTGGTTGGGATAGTCTCTACCCATTTGGACACGTAGTCCACTGCCAGAAGAATGTACAGATAACCAAAAGACATGGGGAATGGACCCATGAAATTGATGCCCCAACAGTCAAATATTTCGATGACAAGCACGGGGGAAAGGGGCATCATATTTCTACGGGTCACACTACCCAATCGTTGGCATCTGTCGCATGCCTTACAATATGAAACACAGTCTTTAATAAGAGAGGGCCAGTAAAAACCTGATTGAAGAATTTTCGCCGAAGTTTTCTTTGCTGAGAAGTGGCCACCGCATGCTTCTGAATGGCAAAATGCAAGGACATTCCGCTGTTCATTCTCCGGTACGCATCTCCGCATGACTTGATCAGGACAGTACTTGAACAGGTACGGGTTGTCGAAGTAAAAGTACTTCACATCTGCCATAAATCGTCTTCGATCCTCTGGGCTCCAATGCGGTGGTATTTGTCCTGTTGCAAGATAATTACATATGTCAGCATACCAAGGACACACAGAATGAATTGAAAATAATTGTTCATCAGGGAAATAATCTGGGATAGGAATGTGTTCCTCGCCCTCTTGCATGACCAGTCGAGATAAATGGTCCGCCACCACGTTCTCCACTCCTTTTTTGTCTTTGATGATCAGATTGAACTCTTGGAGTAGAAGGATCCACCTGATAAGCCTTGGTTTGGCATCCTGCTTAGACAACAAATACTTCAAAGCAGAATGATCAGTATAAACAACTATCGGTGAACCAATTATGTAAGACCGGAATTTATCTAATGCAAATACTACTGCTAGTAACTCCTTTTCCGTGGTGGTATAATTCATTTGAGCTTCATTAAGAGTTTTACTAGCATAGTATATTACATATGGTCTATTTTCCTCTCTTTGACCGAGCACTGCGCCGACCGCGTAATCACTTGCGTCGCACATAAGCTCAAAAAGTAAATCCCACTTGGGTGGTCGCATAATTGGAGGCGTGACAAGCATACTTTTGAGTTTTGTAAAAGATGCCTCACAATTATCCGACCACTCGAATGGAACATCTTTAGATAATAAATTGGTCAAAGGTCGGGCCAATGCACTAAAATTTTTAATGAATCGACGGTAAAAACCCGCATGGCCCAGAAACGATCTGATATCCTTGACGACTTTCGGGGTAGGGAGGTTGGAGATGGCCTCCACCTTTGATTTGTCCACTTCTATCCCTTTTGCCGAAACAATGTGCCCAAGAACAATTCATTGTGTCACCATGAAGTGACACTTCTCCCAATTCAATACTAAATTTTTTTCTTCACATCTCTCGAGAACTTTCTCCAAATTCTCCAAGCATCCATTGAAAGAATCACCAAAGACCGAGAAGTCATCCATAAATACTTCAACAATTTTTCCCACCATATCACTAAAGATTCCCATCATGCATCGTTGAAAGGTCCCAGGGGCGTTACATAGCCCAAAAGGCATGCAACGGTAAGCAAAGGTACCGTAGGGACAAGTGAAGGTGGTCTTCTCTTGGTCTTCCAATGCAATTTCAATTTGATTGTAGCCGGAGTATCCATCCAAGAAGCAATAGAATAGATGCCCCGCTACTCGTTCCAACACTTGGTCAAGGAATGGCATTGGAAAGTGATCTTTTTCTTGTGCACAGGTTAAGCTTCCGATAATCAATACAAACTCTCCAACCCGTGATCACTCTTGTTGGAATAAGCTCATTCTTCTCATTCTCCACCACCGTGACTCCGGATTTCTTTGGCACTACTTGTGTGGGGCTGACCCACTTACTGTCGGCAATCGGAAAAATAATCCCCACATCAAGCAGCTTCAACACCTCATCCCTCACAACCTCCTTCATGATGGGGTTTAGCCGTCGTTGTGGTTGTCGGGAAGGTTTGGAGTCCTCCTCCAGATATATCCGGTGAGTGCAAATGAGAGGGCTTATGCCCTTGATGTCCGCAATGGTCCACCCTATTGCTCCTTTGTGTTTTCTTAATACCTCCAATAGCTCCTCTTCTTGATTTGCATCCAAAGTTGAGCTAATTACCACCGGAAATGTCTCATCTTTCTCGAGATATGCATACTTCAAATGAGATGGCAATGACTTCAATTCCAATTTAGGCTTTTGCTCATTTGAAGGAAAAATCTTCTTGTATTGGGATGGGAGATTCTCGAATGTAGGGGTCCAATTTTCTACCCCTTTTAAACTATTTACTTCCTCTTGCTCATCCATTTCCTCTAGATCAACATTCTCCTCTTCTTTGAGCTTTAACATTCTCATAGTTTCCAAGTGTTCTTCCACCAAGGTGTCAATCATATTGACTTCATGCACCTCCTCATCATCTCCCGGTTGCTTGCACAAGTTGAACACGTTGAGTTCCATAGTCATGTTTCCAAATGCTAGCTTTATAAGACCATTTTTGCAATTAATCACAGCATTAGATGTAGCAAGAAAAGGTCTACCAAGTATCACAGGGATTTGGGAACTAAGATTTGCAATCGGGTGAGTGTCAAGCACAATAAAATCAACAGGAAAATAAAATTTATCAACTTGCACTAAGACATCCTCAACTACTCCCCTTGGTGTTCGGACACTACGGTCTGCCAATTGAAGTGTGATTGAAGTGGGCTTCAATTCTTCGAGCTGAAGTTGTTGGTACACCGAGTATGGAAGAAGGTTCACACTAGCCCCCAAGTCAAGAAGGGCTTGCTCCACCTGGCAATTTCCTATAGTTATGGCAATGGTGGGGCAGCCGGGGTCTTTAAACTTCGGAGGAGTGTTTGTCCTCAACATCGAGCTCACTTACTCGGTAAGGAATGCTTTCTTGTGGACATTCAACCTCCTCTTTACCGTGCATAAGTCCTTCAAGATATTTGCACATGATGGAATTTGCCTTATGGCATCAAGGAGTGGGATGTTGATCTTCACCTGCTTAAACATTTCAAGTATATCAGCATAATTAGCCACCTTGATAGGTGGCTTCAAACGATTTGGAAAAGGAGCAGGAATAGGAGAAACAAGCACACTTTCATCAATCATTTTTTTTTTCTCAACCACCTCACTTTCTTTCTTTTCAATCACCTCACCTTCGTCGGAGTCACCATTGGTCTCTTTTTCATTTGGTAATGTAACCCTGGGTGAGGCCTTTGGCACAATGGTCTTATCAATTTTCTTGCCACTTCGAAGGGTGGTGACTGCCTTGAGTTGCTCATAACTCTCTTTGGTGGGCTCGGACGACTCAATGACATGTTGTCCCTTAGGGTTCTCTTGGGGTTGAGCAGGGAATTTCCCTTTCTCTTGTTGTGATAACCCTATGGCATTGGTAATTTTCGTGAGTTGAGCCGAGATGTTGCTGTTGAAGGTGGTTTGACTTTGGATGAAATTATAAAGCACATCCTCCAAGTTCCTCTTATGGGGAGGTTGGTAGGTGGAAGGATTAGATGGTGCTTGTTGGGGAGAACTTTGGGGAGATGGACCTTGGGAGAAATTTTGTGGGGATGGATTTGACGAATACCCTTGCGGATTGGACCGGGGGTATTGGGAGCTAGACGCTTGCCCTTGACCTTGGGATTGAAATTGAAATTGATTTTTCCTGGGAGGTACAGGAGGTGAATATGCATTTGAACCATGAGGAATGGGATTTTCATTTCTCCAACTGAAGTTCGGGTGATTGCTCCAACCCGGATTGTAGGTGTTTGAATGTGGAGAAAATGATTGCCTCGTTTGGTTAAAGGCATGTACTTGCTCATGGTACACTTCCTTAAGTGTCGGAATGTTGGGGCAATCCGATATGGAATGCCCCACACTTTCACAAAGTGAGCAAAACTCCTCTATCTTTGAAACATTAGACACCTCGTGCCTCCTATTGACTTCAAGACTTTCAACTTTCCTTGACAATTTAGAAATTTTTGAAAGCAAGTCTTCCCGGTCTCTCAAGTCATACATCCCTCCTCCTTGATTTTGGCCACTCCCTTGAGGAGAAGATCTTGGTACATCGGTGGGATTCCTAATGTCCCAAGATTGTGCATTCAGGGCCAAAGTTCTAAAGTAGTCAAGGGCCTCATCGGGGTCTTTGTTCAAAAACTCGCCATTACACATCATGTCAATAAATTGTCTATGGCTCAGTGTAATTCTTCATAGAAGAAACTCACCAATTGCCATGCTGTGAAACCATGATGTGGAATGGATTGCAATAACTCCTTGTACCGATCCCAACATTGGTAGAATTGTTCATTGGGCTTCTCTGAAAAGTTTTGAATTTCTTTTTTCAAAGTGGTGGTTCTATGAACCGGGAAAAAATTGTTTAAAAACTCGGAGAGCATTTTGTCCCACAATGTTATGGAGTGAGGTCTCAAGGAGTTCAACCATGTTTTTGCCTTATCTCTCAGGGAAAATTGAAACAATTTCAGCCTAGCTATGTCTTCCATACCATGATTGGTGAGGAAGGTCACAACTATTTCCTCGAAATCCCTTATGTGCAAATAGGGGTTCTCCTTTTCAATTCCGTGGAACGTGGGAAGTAGTTGCAACATCCCCGGCTTAACTAGGAAGAGATGAGCTTGGGGTGGGAGTCGGATGCATGATGGTGTGGTGCTTCGTGTGGGTTGGAGGAAATCTCTCATTGACCTCGCCGGAGGCTCAATGTGGATGTTGTTCCCTTCATTTACGGGAAGGGGAATTTGCAGTCTCGGATTAGGCATTCTAGGTTCGGGCACTCCCCCACCCCTTTGAACATTAGGAATGTCTCCCATATTTTCAAAATTTGCACCTGCATCTTCGGGTAGGTCTAGGTCAAGGTTCATGTTGGGGCCCAAGGGTTGTCTAACTAGTCGATTTTGTTCGTCTCTACCCCACATGCAATCAAAACTATCTGTAATTGAAAATGTAAACAAACAAAAGTATATACAAGGATCAACGTACCTCAGCCCATGATGAACATCACGGGACTTACCTCCGTTGTCCGAAAATCACCTTCTAGGTTCAACGTTTGTCTTCCCCGGCAACGGCGCCAAAAATGCTTGACTAAAAACCTTTGTTGTTTCTAACCTCTTAACATCTCCCTCAATGATGTATATATGATGTATGGATGAAGGGAAGTGTCACTCTCCCTTAGGGATGATGTCAAAAGAAATGGCAAGAAAATGGGAAAATGGAATATTAAAAATGTGGGATGTGGATGAACAAAAGTGCTTCCCAAGCGCAAGAAGACTTTTGCAGGTCGTGTTTTACTTGGTGGTATTCCAATGTCGTCTCCTCAGGGAAGGAGTTGTATCATCATGAAGGTGATTTTGGTGCAAAAGAAAGTGAAAAATCTTTTGTTGTTTGAAGTTGGGTTTGTGGTTTGTCTTGTGGTGAAATCTGAATGGGAAATAAGTGTTGGCTAGTCCTAGGGGTCACTCCAATGGAAATACCAATTCAACTCAAATCATTCCTCTAATAGAGCATAGTTGAACGATTGATTCGTGGGAAGCTAGGGATGAGATTGATTGAGGATCTAAGCATAAACCGTGACAAGTCTACGGAATATCAAAAACTCACTATCTCATCCACTCTCTACCCAGTCAAACCGAACCACCGTACTCTGAGGGAAGGAGAGAAAAAGAGTTGAAATAGCATTTCCAAATGGAGGTCTCCTTTTGGACTAGCCAACTAAAAAGCTTAGCTACTCATGCTTAAAAGGGAAACAACAATGAAATGGGAAGACATTATAAAGAAATAAAGATTAAGCTAAGCATAAAGAAATGCATTAATATAACTTCGACATATTACAACAAGAAAGCCGATCTTCGACAAAGAATGAGTGAATCACGTTCCACCCTTCACGGCTTTGGTAAAGCTCTAGAAAAGTGGAAGAGTTTCACTCCTCTAAGGGAAGAAGGAAGCTCCAACAATGGAAGTAAAAGAAAACAATACTTAAATTAAAAGAAAGCAATAATTACTTGGTGTTTAATCCACAACCAAGAGATGATAATACAATAAAAGAAAACAATAATATAAAAGAAAGCAATAACTACTTGGTGTTTAATCCACAACCAAGAGATGATAATACATAAAAGAAAGCAATAATTACTTGGTGTTTAATCTACAACCAAGAGATAATAATAACATAAAAGAAAGCAATAATTAAAAGACATCAATAACTACTTGGTAGATGATACAAGAAAGCAATCAAGACTTTTGGAGTGTTTTCCACTAGGAAGAAATGCTCTTTACAAGAAAAATGATACAAGAGAAAGATTATGATTACAAGCCCCCAAGGGGGGTATTTATAGGCATCCAAATTACAAATATCCTAAAAGATCTTTATTTACAAATATCCTAAAAGATCTTTATTTACAAATATCATAAAAGATCTTTATTTACACTTTGATCTCCCTTTGTTTTGAGCTTTAATAATTGACACCCTATGCTTTGATAATTGGCTCCCCATGCTTTGATAAGTGGCTCCCCAGTAGTTTGTAGTTTTGACGCATAAAACCCTAAAAAGAACAACATTCAATGCATTATCCTTAATTCACACATTAACCCTAATTAGATTTATTTTGACTAGTTTAACTTTATTTAATTACACAATTGACCTATTAACTTAATTACATTTTGCATTAATTAGGGTTAATCAGTAGTCTCTTTAGGAGATACTCTATTGAGCGTAACTCACCCTTTATGGGAATAACATTTCAGATGCGGGACAAGCGCCGGTGGATGGCCCTCACATGGGACCTAGTTGAGAAGAAGCCGGATTGTGGCTTTAAATTGTATTTTGTAAACCAAATTATGTAATTAGTTTTGGACATGTAATTTCGTATAAACGATTGTAAAATGAACTCATATGGACTATATTTTGTGTAAAATTTGATGCTATGTGAGTTTGGGTAAATGTTGTATGAGATTGGGTGAGTTGAAGTTGAAAAATGATTGAATTGGGGAAAAACTGGACCCTACTACCGGTAGCACGTTGATTAGCTACCAATAGCACAAGTGTAGTGGGCAGTGGGCAGTGGGCTCAGCTACTAGTAGCTCGTTTCATAGCTTCCGAAAGCTCGCTAGCAGAGGGCTCAGGTACTGATAGCACGTACACGAGCTATCGGTAGCTCCTCCAAAATTTTTAAAAATTCAAAATAAATTTGTCAAGCCTTCGGGCATTGAGCCCTTTTGTTCAAAGGATGTAAATGGAGTAATATTAAGGACAAATTGATGTATATTGGACCTTGGAAAGGTCATGTAATTCAAATGTACACTGGTTATGCGTTTAGGAGTTCCCGGTACAAGGGAGACTCTGCCCAAATGTTGTGTTGTTTATGACCTCGGTGAAGGGGATGTTATGACGTAGTGTCAGGTTATGCGGCATTCACGAGTACGTCCGCAGGTTGATGGATGATCAACGGGTTGACAAAGGACCCCCGGTTTTAGGGGCGTCACATTTCTACCGATTCAAATTTTGTCAAACACATTAGTGGTCAAGAAATTCAAGATTATCTTCATGGACCCAAGAAGGAAAACAAGGGCTCACAGGGATGGTGCATCTTCAATTCATTCAAGACGAGAAGTCTCTCCACCGCCCCCAACAGTGCAACAGGAAGAGGAGGAACCCCAGGTTCAAAATCAGTTTAATAATGATATGTTTTAGAATATCGAGCAACAAATTTGGTTTGATACTCATTTCTTAACTAAAACTATCATTTCGAAAAGGCCTGTGATTTATGAAGATTTTGAACATATTAAGGTTAGACAAAATTTAGCGGCACGGAGGTGGTTGAATTATTTGAAACTTGTGGGTATTGCTTATGAATGTTTGGTACGTAAATTTTATAGTATTGCTGAAGTAACTGGGCAAAGGGAATTGCTTGCATATGTTAGGGGGATTAAATTTCAAGTTATAGTGTCTACTATTGCTGATTATTTGAACCCTATGCCGAGATACCTTCATCCCCAATATCCCCTTACTACGTTGCTTGCTATGTCTACTGTTGGGATTGATTTGACTGAGAATTCCGATTATGTCTGGGGTAGGCCCAACAAATATATTAAGTTGTGTAAAACCCGGATAAATTTGAACTTTTTCGGAAAAAGGGCAAAACGGTAATTTGCCACTATAATGTATATTTAAAATACTCATGTTTCTAGAGTTCAGATGACACAACGGACTTCGCCGTTAGATTCATATCGCGAAATCTAGTTACCCTGTCAAATTTTATCGAAATCCGAGATAGTCGGATTTTGCACATATTTCGAGACGACTGTGTGTCGAATGACCTCACAAAGGTCCCCACAAATGAATTTTATAAAATTTCCTTATAATTGAATTAAATTTCAAATAAAATTAATTTGATTTAAACCGGGATGAAATAAATCGTTTCGGGGCGAAAACGGACCCGAAAATAAGGGAACGTGCGGCGTAATGTGGACCGCGCAATTAAAGGCTATAAATAGGGGGAAATATCTGATTTTTCCCCACTTGTTCAGCTGAGCTCTCACGTTAAAGAGAGGAGAAGAGGGAGAAGAGAGAAAAATCAATTTTTCAAGGCTTTCTCCTTCGATTCCCGGAGTTCCACCGGTCAGAATTCGTCGAGCCAAGAGTTAAAGTCGATCCTCTCGACGAGGGCTACGCAACCACACCAAGAACGAATGATTTCACCGAAGATCCAAAGAGGAGTTTTTGGGAAATCAAGGTTTTGGGGCTTTGGAGGTGTTCTTGAGGTACTCCGCACTTCATCTCACGCTCCAAGAGGTAGGGTTCCCTCCTACTCCAGTTCATTTCTAACCTAAGTTGTCCATAGAAAAGGGTTAGTTTATATAATTTGCCTATCGTTATGGAAAAGGAAAAAAGAGGAAACGGGTATAGAAATGGTTCATTTCGAGTTCTATCTTGAAATTGATATGTAGAAATTCCTTGTGAAATCTCTTGGAATTTGGTATTACATGGGTATGCTATGTGTTTGTAGGTGTACCTTTGTGGATGAAATGTGTTCTTGGATATGAATTGTATGATAACATGTTTGTTATTGTTGTTAATATATGCTATGTGATATATGGACGGTATGATGAATTATGGAAATTATATGCATATGATATCAATTTCCATAGAATATGATGATATGTGGTTAATGTTGCTCATTTGGCATCTATTGCATATGGAGCATGATATTGCATCACATTCATGGCCATAAGTCATGAGTGGGGGTGTGTGTATGCATGGTTGATCACCTCATTTGGTGGTTGATATGTGGTCTCGGGAAGGTTGGATCGAATGTCCCCTTGAGTCGCATGAGAAAAGTTTGTGTCGGGTATGGCAAGAAGGGCTAGATACTCCCTCGGGTGCAAGACCCGGTTACATGGTTTATACACTTACCGGCGGTGAAATTCCAGAAAAGTGTAACGGTGTACGGAACCGGCGGTGAGACTCCGAGAATCCGATACCCAACAAAGACACATGGTTTTGTTTTATAAAATACTCATTCGATGAGTGTCATCCAACAAAGATTTGATTTATTAACAAATGAGTTTTATTAAAACAATCGTTGGATGGATTTTCGTCAAAAGACAGTTTTACTTCACAAGTGTATTGCATTGTGTTGTGGGAGTCGGTGAGGACTCGGGTTAAAGTTGCATGAGTGAGTTCATCTCATTTCATAGCATGGCATGGAGATTCCTCTCATGAGACTGCATATTCTTGTTTGGAATGTATGTTGGTTGTGAAATTGCATGTGACATTGCATGTGCATCTAGGTTGGGGAGTAGCCTCTGTAAGGGATACTCTATTGAGCGTAACTCACCCTATACGGGAAAACATTTCAGGTGGGAGATACACACCGGTGGATGACGCTCACTCGGGGCCCCAAGGATGAAGAGAGGCCGCTTGTGGCTTTATTTTGGGTTTTTCGTAAACTAAGTAGGAGAACTTAGTTTTGAACATGTAAAATTATGTAATTAATTGTAATAGAACTTGTATCAATCATGTTTTGATGTATAAATACATGTTGTATAAGTTTGGGTTGAATTTGGTAATGTTTGGAATGGATTGGAATTGGAAAACAGAAGAAACAGGCAAAAGTGGGCAGGGTGTACCGGTACAGTGTACCGGTACAGTGTACCGGTACAGAGCTGTCCAGAAGGCAGAGCGTACCGGTACGGCGTACCGGTACTGTCAGGACCAGTGAGCCCACCGTACCGGTAAGCTGTACCAGTACACTCTCCAAAACTCAGAATTTTTTTATTCTTTTGCCAAGTCTTTGGGCCATGTTTTCCTTCCTTCCAATGTTATAAATGGACAATAATAGGATACCAATGGTGGTCTATTAGACCTCGGATGGGTCAACCAACCGAAAGCAATCGGACTTATATTTTTAATATAAATCCCGGTAAAGGGAATGTAGTGCCGCTGTGTCGGGTCAACCGGCATCCACTGGTATTCCGTGAGTTGATGGGTAATCATGGGTTGATCAACGGACTTATAACGGACCCCCGGATTTTGGGGCGTCACACTGTGAGATTTTACTGATAATATCGAATTTTGAACTTGATGAATGTCAATAATTTGCTACCCCAATCCTAGAAAAATCAAGGTCTTCACTAAGAAAGCACATTTTCTGTAATCCCTTGGAATGGGACATACTATTGACTTGCTAACTCTGATTATGGATCAAATGATACTAATAGTGCAAAATAAAAAATCCTCACTTTCTTTTGTTGTTTTGTTCCTCATGGCCTATTGTGGGCATTTAGCACTCCTGGACAAAACTTCCTTGAAAAAAAGCCATGGAATTCAGGCAGAGGTGCAACAAGAAGTTCCTCCAGAACCATAAGCAGACCAGATTCCAAAAAGGTGCAGATTTTCAACCACCTGAAAAGCCGTAACAGCAGCAAGAGAAGGAGCAGTCCTATATTCCAGTAGATGATCGAACTGACAGACAGATTTTGTTAGGTCTCGAGACGAGGATGACTCAGTTTGATCAGCGTATGACCTAGTACGAGGAGAACCAAAGAGAGATCCTGAGGTTACTTGGGAGAAGATATGGTGGTGTCCCATCATCGTTAGCTTAGTTAGCCAGAATTTCCTGCACTTTCTACCTTCTTTCTCTACTCTTCTCAAACTCTTTATTTACTTTTTAGTTCATGCACTATGTTTTAAGTACTTTGGATGTTTTTTGGGAGTTTGTTTTTATGTTTTGGATGTTGGTTTAATTTAGTTAATTGAACTAGTCTGCGTTTATTTCATATAAGTTTTGCTAATGTTAAGATAATTAGCTTATATGATTCACTATAGAATTACATTGTTATTCCATTGATTTGCACTTGTAAACCTAACCAAATCATGAGGGATTTTCATTCTCTATTTGTGCACTATCTTTATATTTTCACAGAAAACTTATCATTTTGAGCACGTAATGATTTCTTATTTTGAAAAACCTTTTAAAATAACATAATCATTTTTGAAGCTTACATACATAGTGGAGATGTGAAACCCTTGTGCAAATTTTGAACCAATCCTCCTTGGAGAGATTTTAAACGCTTACTCAAGTAAGAATTTCAATTCAACATAAGATTTCTTTGAATAATCTCATTAATTTTATTTTAATTAACACTAATTGAATGACATGTTAGCATTCTCCTTTAAATTTTTATGGAAATCATACAAGTGTATGAGTTTTGGAAAATGATCTTAGGCTATTCGTGATCTTATTTTGAGCCTTGACCATTTCTTTTGCAAAATTTTATCCCTAGTAAGCCGTGATTGAGTCTTAGTAAAATTTCTTTTCTTAAACCCATATGTAAACCGAGCCAATGAAAATATATTTGTTCAACCCTTGCTATCTAATTTTCTTGCACCCTCTCTTAAAGAAGGCATTATACAAGAAAAGAGAAAAGTGAAAAAATATGGTGGGAAAGAAAGAAAAAAGAAAAGGAAGGGAAGAATGTATGGAAAGAAAATGAAAAAAAAAATGATAAAAGAAAAGTTTTGTAAACAAAAGAATGGCTAAGTAATTACAGGCAAAAAATATGATGTTGCTTCTGTAAAAGCTTGGAAAGTTAAAAAGAGATGTGTGCTACCCAAATTGAAAAGGATAGTTTTTGAATCCCTTAGACGTCGTTTCTTAAGTCCAATACCCTTGGCCACGTTTTAACCCTAATAAAGTCATTTTTTATTCCAAAAACCATGCATATGTATCATTTTCAACCATTCATTATAAGGGGGAATATTGATAATGTTATTTGATATATTGTTAATATTTTTTCATGAGATTATGTCAATTTTCAGTTTTATTCAAATAACCTTCTTTTGGAATATTACATGTGTCATTACTTTGCTTTGATTTCAATATTCTTACCACATATAATTTTTGAGTGATAGTCACTAAAACTTGGGTGAATTCTTTGCTGAGTGATTTCTAGGAAATGATTGACATTGAAGCTAATTTTCATACATCATAGCAAAGGATTGTGATATTTTTTAAGTGTTTTTAAAATAAAGAAATCTCCACACACACACGAGTTCTTCTGAAAATATAATGAATAGTGTTATAATTTGTGTGTGTTACTCTTACAATGATTAGGAGAAGAAGTATTATGGCATAAAGATAATTTAATTTTATATGTGAAAAATATGAATTATTTTATCTTAACTGTTGAAGTTTGTAGATATCTTCACTAGAAACCTTCACGAGACGAAACTCGTCCACTAGGGATCACCTAGGGGTTTAACGGCTTGTTTCATAGGCTAAATGCAATCGTGAAATATACGAAAGTGATTGTATATATTTTATTTATTTTTATTATTAGAGACTAATAATGTTTGGTTAGGGGTGTGATTAACCCTAAAAAGTGCGTAAATGAAATAGGGTTTAGGGATAATAGTGTGCGTTAATTGAATTAAAATGTTTAATTTGAATTATATTATTGCTAATATTTGAATTGTATATTTTGTAGGGTTTCGTACGCAATTAAGAGAACTTGAAGGGTTAGAACATTAAAGAGGAACAAAAGGAGGGAGGCAAGAGTTATCTCCTAAAAAGACTACTCTCCAGCCCAAATGCAAATGAAATGTCCACATGCAATACAACAATCAAACATTCATTCAAGAATATACAATTCAATAATGAATGCTATAATGTCATGCCATGTTATGAGGTGAGACTCACACATGCAATGCAATTCAAGCCCTCCACCGGCTACCATAACACATGCAACATGCGTATGTATCTGGGCATTCCAAGCCCCCGCCATTGATGTTGTACATCCAATGACCATTTTATAAAATCTTGTGTCTTTTTGGGTGGGTAATTTATGGACATCTCACCAAGGGACTACCAGCCCGCACAGCATTCGAGGACATCTTATCCAGGTTCAGAGCAACCTGCACACTTTTCCGGAATTTCACCTCAGGGCAAGTGTGTGAACCAAGTAACCGAGCCTTGCACCCGAGGGAGGATCTATCCCTTTTTGCTACACCAGACACATGTTTTCAATGTAACCCGTCCGACGATCTATCCCTTCTTGCTACACCCGACACATGTTTTCAATGTCACCTGTGCGACTCAGTCAAATCTAAGTCCAACTTTCCCGAGCCCATGTATCATCCACCAAGAATGGTGTTTGATCAAATCATGCACACACACCTACACTCGTGTCACATGCCCACGAATGCGATGCTTTCCGAGCATATGCAAATGTAATGTATAATTTACATTTACCATGTCATGTTCAACATATCATGAGCATATTATGAACATGTTCCATCTCAATCAACATTTCCCAAATTCATCAATTGTTAGTTATATCATAAGCATATAATCACAATTCCCAACATCATCAAAGCATGTTATATCAATTTCATTCAAATAACATACTAAACTCATCTAAGGCATTTTATCAAACACCAACATGGCACCAAAATATGTAAACAAATAACATGCCAAATTCATCACATTCCTCATGAAATCACATACAAGCAATTTCAACAAAACTCAATTCATGCTAGAATTGATTTTACACATTCTTATATCATTTCACATACTCTAGTTACACTATGAGTATATTTAAATAAGAGATTTCATCTCTAATCATGCTACCTATCTCAAACGCAACCCTAGGTTGAAAATAAACTTGGTTAAGAAAAGAACCCTACCTCGTGAAACGTAATACCGCGTACTAGAAGCTTCAAAATACCCAAATCAAGCCGAAAGGCTTTGACCCCAACAATCCCGTATTTGAGATTTTGGCGAAACCTGTGATCTTTGGTACGTACTTGTATCTCTCGTCATGTAGAACACTTTTCATTCTTGGCCAAAAGAAATCCAAGGAACGGATCATCCTAGATTGCAAGAGAAAGCTTAGAGATCCCTTGTGTTTCTCTTTCTTCTTTCTCTCTCTCTCTCTCTATCTCTATCCGAAAATCAGCTGAAGAATGGAGAGAAAAATCTGATTTTCTCCCCTTTTATACCTCTTGAATGCTTGGCCTACAATGCGCCACACGTCCCATCTTTTCTGATCTAATTTTGTCCCGAATCAATTAAATCTCGTTCTGTGTTAGGTTCAATATATTTTATTTGAAATAATTTTAAATTATTTTTCATTTTTAGCAATTAAAACCTGATCGCGTTTATTTTAGTCACGCGACACCCGATCGCATCGTAAAACACAAAAAAAACTGACTATCTCGAAATTCAACAAAAATTGACTAGGTAATTGGATTTCGCAAGACGAATCCAACGGTGAGGTCCGTTTCGTAATCCAAGTTCTTAAAAAATTTGGGTTTTCAACTCGTTCCGTAACAGCTAATTATCGTTTTGCCATTTTTCATAAAATTTTAAATTTTCCCGGGTTTTACATTGGGAGTAGAAGGAGCTTTGTTCAACCAAGCCTCTGAGCCTTTTCTGGTGAAGAATTTCTAGGTTTGGACTCACATAACCTATCCATATACTAGTAAAATGCATGACTTGGTCATTCAAGGTCTTGGATTGGTTAGCTAGGAGTGTGAGCTTCTTAGACATGACATCCCTATTACACATGCAATGTGTACTATAGTGACTATGTTCTCCACAAGTGAAATTTGTCTAAGGGTTCTTTAAAAACCGACTTGTTTAAGTTCCCACCCTTGCCATTTTTAGCCTTAGAGGAATTTATGTTCACACATGGGGGTGAGGGGTTGGGATTCCCTTCATAAACACAGTCTTGGAAGGAATGGAGGCAGTGTGTTCATCAGCATATCCTAAACCTCTTTGGTCACCAACACTTTTCCCTATCGATATCACCAATATTTTATCAAGATTTTTTGACCCTAGGGATAGTCTCTTAGAAAGTTCTTGTGATTCTTGAAGGTTTCTATCAAGTTTAATCAATTTAAACTCTAGACTTTTCTTTGACTCTACAAGCCCATGGCATTCACTCTCTATAAAGCTCATTGATTAGTACTTAAAATTAGCATTTTACTATGCCTTTTTTAGACTAATTGTACTTTGATGTAGTTTAAGTGATGTCATTTCAGATCCTAAAATGAACAAGGACTCAAGAACAACAAGTATCACACTTGAATGTAACACCAACACATTAGGGCACAAAATTGGAGAAATTTGGAACACAGCAAGAACGTTCGAACGTTAACCCACGTTCAAACGTCCTCTTGAACTAAGAGCAGACCTGACTGCTGAGAGAAGGTGTGTTGCAGCCAAGAAGGAAGACTCTAAGGCTCTGAGGCACTTGAGTACCACGTTCGAATGCCAACTCACGTTCGAACGTCCACTTGAGTTGATGGAGGACCAGATTACTGCATAGAGTGTGGAAATGCACTTCACAGAAGACCACAAGCCACTTGAGTGAGAAGGACAGGCCCCATCTGGCGTTCAAATGCCCATAAAGCAAAGACAAAAGAAACGTTCGAACGCCAGACAACGTTCGAACGCCCATAAAGCAAAAACGGATACAACGTTCGAACGCCAGATACCGTTCGAACGTTCTCCACAAACTGGCTGCAGAGTAGTTGGCTTTTCACTTGGACTTGGGCGGCATACACTATTATTTCACCCCCTCTTGTCTCCTCCTCCTTGCCTATAAATACTCCCATTGTTTGAGAGCTTGGGGAGACCAAGTAGAGAGGTTGATGGAGGCTTAGACTCCCACTCATATTGTAGAATTAGCTTACATTTCCTTGTATGAAGTAGTTGTTCTAGAGATTAGTTTGGCTTCAGTCCAACATCTCTTAGCTTGTTATAAAAATAGTTTTATGTTTATACTTTCACTTACATGCATAGAGGGAGATAGCTTACCTTTGGTTGTGGATCACCCTCCAAAAGTGACTATCTTTCTTCTACTTTTAATTTGTGTATCATTCACTTCCATTGCTTGAGCTTCTTTCTTCCCCTAGAGGAGTGAAAATCTTCCACTTTTCCAGAGCTTCGCCAAAGCCGTGAAGAGTGGAATGTGATTCACTCATTCTTTGTCGAAGATCGGCTCCCTGTTTAGTGTGTTTTGCTTTGTGATCCCTCTACTTGGAGGAATGAACATCACTCACTTTTCTAGCTTTACCAAAGCCATGAAGAGTGAGTAGTTTCTCATTCACTCTTTAGTAAGAGGAGAAGGGCATGTATAAATTATCCAGACGTTATATTTGCGCAATTTTGATTATGCTTAATGCTTTATATTCCCCATGCTTATTGAATGATTGATTGCATCTAGCAAAGCTAAGGTACTTTGTATAACCAGAAATTCTTTCTATAGCATAGATAACTCTTGTATAAAAAGACTCATTGGTTCAAGGCAAGTACCCCCGCTTGATCTTCATGACTACCCTTCAATCTTCACCATTATTGTGCTTCAATTAAAGAATGGAAATGGAACATTAATGTCATTATTGGATGTCTTGTAGAAACGCTTGCTTGTTTGTAGACGGGTTAAGTCTCGGCACAGACAATTCTTGTAAACTTCTAGAAAGACATCGAAATCATTCTCTTAATTCTCTTAATCCACCTTTATCTTCCAATTAACCCGCTATTGACACGGGGGTTAATTGAGTTATCCAGCACAAGTTTAATAAACCGGATAATTAACTACATGTCCAGATCCTTGAACTAAAGAGTGACTCTTTTACATTAGAGCTTATCTCATATTTTGTTTAGAAAATTCTCTTGGAAAGAATCTTATACTTTGTCCAGGAAATCTCACACCTCACACAACTTCAAATCTCAAGGGTTACAATCAATAGGTCTCCACCACTGCTTACCCCAAAACACCAAGAAAAGTTCCATGTGGATTCGACTTCGGACTCAAACCGGATTATTACTACAGCTTGATCGCCTGCACTTGGGTGTACACATTTCGGATCAAGCCAAGTTTTTGGCGCCGTTGTCGGGGAACCATAAAAGGTGTTTTAAGGTAAAAGGTAAAAGACCTTCATTTTTGTATATATTTTTTTTGTTTACTGTGAATAACTTTGTTTTATTTTCTTTATGTCTGAGGGCACTCATCACTATCAAAATTTGCCAGCAGAATCTTGTGAGTATGTGAATCAACCTGAACCAAATTCACCTAGATCAGTAGCAGACTCTTGTGAGAGTAATATGACAAATAATGAGAGAAACGAAGAAGTCCCTATGAGAGAGGAGGAAGTGCCTAACATTCGAACTTTGCGGGATTACTTAAATCCCACTAGAAATAGTGTCCCCTCTTGTTTTGTATTCCCTGAAAATGCGCCCCTCTTTACTGTAAAGCCGGGGACAGTGCAGTTATTACTCGTGTTTCATGGATTGGATGCAGAAAATCCATATCTGCATATAAAAGATTTTGAGGAAGTGTGTGGAACATTTCAAGACAATTCTGAACTAGCCAAGATGAAACTTTTTCCTTTCTTTTTAAGGGATAAAGCTAAACAATGGCTAAATTTTTAAAAAAACTCTTTCAATACCTAACTGGCAGGCATTGCAAAATGAATTTTTCAGAAAATTTTTTCCTCTACACTGCACAAATGCACTAAAAAGGCAAATCATGAATTTTATGGTTAAAGAAGGAGAAACTTTTTACCAAAGTTGGGAGAGATTCAAAGATCTGCTCCAATCCTGCCCACATCACGCTTTTGAGAATTGGACTTTGGTAGGATTTTTCTATGACTCCTTACCCTCTAGACTACGTCAATTTTTTGAAATGATGGCTCAAGGAGAATTTATGGGAAAAAGTCTGGAGGAGGCATTCATTTTTTTTGACACCATATCTGACAGTTCTTAGATGTGGGACTCAGCCTCTCCTACTACTGTAGAAGCCAAACCATCTACTTCCCAAGGAGGTAAGTATGTCTTGAGAGATGATGATGACCTGAGAGCAAAAATGTCTACTTTGTCTTGAAAGCTTGAAGCTTTAGAGATGAAGAAGGTCCATCAAGTTGATGTTAGCTCTTCCACAGAACAAGTGTGTGGAATCTGTGCGCTAACAGGACACCCTACTGGGGAGTCTCCTACCATCCCAGCATTCAAAGAGGTCTTGTTGGAACAAACAAATGCAGTTTCTAACTTCAACAAGCCTTACTCCAACTCATACTCTGAAACATACAATCCAGGGTGGCGGAACCTCCCGAACTTCAGTTGGAGGAACACACAACCAATGCCCATGAACCAACAACAAGTTTCATACCCACCACCTCAAGGACCTCCCGCATATCAACCATACCAACCACCACAAAAGAGGAGCCTTGAGGACACACTGAATCAGTCCATGCAAAGTCAAATGAACTATAACAATAATTCCACACAGGCTTTCACTAATTTCAAAACCCAGACCAATCAATCTTTCGAGGATCTTAAAAGCACAACCAAAAGTTGACCCAATCCATGGCCACACACGAAAAGGGCAAGTTCCTTGCCCAACCAAAGCAACCACAAGGCCAATTCCATGTAGGGAACCATTCAACCACAGGAAACCCACAAGACCAAGCCCAAGTTGTCACTACACTAAGAAGTGGCAAGGTAATTGACAAGACCATCAGAGACATGCTCATTCCAAAGCCAAAACTTCAGTCAATCCCAGTCAACTCATCATTTGAGCCTGAACCAATTGAGACTGAACTTGAAGAAGAACCTGAGCCTATGATTGAACAAGAGCCAGAACCTTCTGAGGAAAGAGAGCCTTCATGTTCCATTCATGCTCCTTTTCCTCATAGACTCAAAACCAAACAGAAGTTGAAAAATCAGCCTAAAATTTATGAGCTTTTTAAGCAAGTAAACATCAACATCCCACTTCTAGATGCAATCAAACAAGTTTCGTCTTATGCCAAGTTTCTTAAAGACTTGTGCACAGTCAAGAGAAGCCAGAATGTCCAAAAAAGATTTTTTCTAACAGAACAAGCCAGTGCCCTTCTTCAACACAAAACCCTTCCAAAATACAAAGACCCAGGGTGTCCGACTGTGTCGTGTGTCATTAGAAACTTCGGAATTGAACAAGCACTGTTAGACCTTGGAGTCAGTGTTAATTTGCTATCCTACTCTATTTACCAGCAGTTGGGTTTGGGTGAACTCAAACCCACTTGTGTCACACTCCAATTTGCCGACAGATTTGTCAAAACCCCTAGAGGCATTGTTGAAGATGTACTTGTCCAAGTGGACAACTTTGTCTTCCCTGTTGACTTCATTGTTCTGGATACTCAGTCAGCAATACATTCGGAGAACCAAATTCCCGTCATTCTTGGTCGACCTTTCCTAGCAACTTCCAATGCACTAATCAATTGCAGGAATGAAGTCATGAAATTAACTTTTGGGAATATGACTCTCGAACTGAACATTTTCAATATTGTTAAGCACCCAGAAGAAGACAAGGAAGAAGGGGAAATAAACTCCATTGAATCTTTGATACAGGAACATCTGAATGACACATTCTGTAAGAACCCTACTAAATCTTCTCTGCTAGAGTTTATCTCATCTGAAACAACAGATGATGGCCCAAATCCACAAAGTTTCCCTACTCATGCTGTTGAGACATGGGCCCCCAAATTCGAAGAGATTTCACCAAGTGGCACAAAGCCACTCTCAACAAGTATCAAGCCACCAAAGCCTTAATTGAAACCTCTCCCATCTGACCTCAAATATGCCTTCTTAGGAGAGAATGATTCATACCCAGTGGTAATTTCATCTAAGCTTACAGACTTACAAGAGTCTAAACTGATTGAAGTTCTTCAAAGCCATAAAAGCGTCATTGGGTGGACCATCGCTGACTTGAAATGTATAAGCCTGTTAATCTGCAATCATGCTATATACCTTGAAGAAGGTTCAAAACCCTCTCGTCAAATACAGCGATGACTAAACCCTCACATGAAGGAAGTTGTGAGAACTGAAGTACTCAAACTCTTAGATGCAGGGATAATCTTCCCCATTTCTGATAGCAAGTGGGTTATTCCAACCCAAGTTGTGCCCAAAAAGTCTGGGGTCACAGTGGTCAAAAATGATGCAAATGAACTAGTACCAACTCGAGTCGTCACAGGATGGCGAATGTGTATTGACTATCGAAAACTCAATTTGGTCACTAGAAAATATCATTTTCCTCTTTCATTTCTTGACCAAGTCCTAGAGAGAATTGCAGGCCACGCATTCTACTGTTTCCTAGATGGGTATTCTGGATACAATCAAATTGAGATAGCACTAGATGATCAAGAGAAAACAACATTCACATGCCCCTTTGGCATTTTTGCATTCAAAAGGATTCCATTTGGACTTTGTAACGCTCCTGCAACATTCCAAAGATGTATGCTAAGCTTGTTCAGTGACATGGTTGAAAAAATTTTGGAAGTATTCATGGATGACTTCTCTGTTTATGGTGACTCATTTGATTTGTGTCTGGCCAACCTAGAAAAGGTGCTAATCAGATGTAAGGAAGCCAATCTAGTGCTAAATTGGGAAAAATGCCATTTCATGGTAACGCAAGGCATTGTCCTTGGTCACATTGTGTCGTCTGAGGGCATGAAAGTTGACAAGGCAAAAATAGATATAATTGAAAATTTGCCTGCCCCTAAGACTGTAAAGGATGTCCGATCATTCCTAGGGCATGCAGGTTTTTACATGAGATTCATAAAAGATTTCAGTACCATAGTCAAACCCATTTGTCATCTTCTGAGTCAGTACATATTATTTTTGTGCAATGAAGCATGCCAGAAAGCTTTTGAAAAGCTTAAAGGTATGTTAATTTCTGCTCCAATAATGCAACCCACTGACTGGACTCTACCCTTTGAACTAATGTGTGATGCAAGTGATTATGCTATAGGTGTTGTATTGGGACAAAGGAAAGATAATAAACCCCATGTGATTTACTATGCAAGCAAAACTTTGAATGATGCTTAAATGAATTATTCAACAACTGAAAAAGAATTGCTTACTGTAGTTTTTGCTCTGAAAAAATTTCGTTCTTATCTTGTTGGTTCTTCTGTTACTGTATTCACTGACCATGCAGCCCTAAAATTCTTGCTCATAGAGAAGGAAGCCAAGTCAAGACTCTTGAGATGGATACTCTTGCTCCAAGAGTTTGATCTTGTCATCAAAGATAAAAAAGGTGTCGAGAATGTGGTGGCAGATCATCTATCCAGATTAACATATGAATTTCATGAAGATGGACTGACAATCAATGAGAAATTCCCCGATGAACAACTGTTCGTGATTGATAAGACACCATGGTACGCGGATATTGCTAACTTCCTTGCTACTGGTACGTTCCCCCCGTCCTTTACCATGATGGACAAAAAGAAATTTCTGAGAGAGGTTCGTAACTTCTTTTGGGAGGATCCCTACGTATTCAAGTACTGTAAGGATCAAATCATAAGGTGTTTCATCTCCGCTCATGAAAACATCCAGGTAATAACATTTTGTCATTCTGAAGCATGCGGTGGCCATTTTTCATCAAGAAAAACCGCTGCAAAAATATTGCAGTGTGAATTTTACTGGCCCACACTTTTCAAAGATGTCCATGCCTTTTGTTTAATTTGCGATAGATGCCAAAGGTTGGGAAGCATTTCTAAAAGAAACATGTTGCCCTTAAACCCCATTCTGGTAATTAAAATTTTTGACTATTGGGACATCGATTTTATGGGACCGTTTCCCCCTTCCTTTGGCTATCTATACATTTTAGTGGCTGTAGACTATGTATCCAAATGGGTTGAGGCAATTCCATGCCGAAACAATGATCACCGAACAGTGATCAAGTTTTTAAAAGAAAATATTTTGTCTCGGTTTGGAATTCTGAAATCAATCATAAGTGATGGGGGTGCTCATTTTTGCAATCGTCCCTTCTGGAATTTGATAAAAAAAAAATATTTGATCTTTCACAAAATTGTAACCTCTTATCACCCACAGACCAGTGGACAGGTTGAACTAGCTAATCGGGAGATCAAATTAATTTTAGAAAAAATGGTGAATCCAGACCGCAAAGATTGGTCGTTAAGACTAACTGATGCACTCTGGGCATACCGCACTGCTTTTAAAATAATTTTGGGCACGTCTCCTTATCGATTAGTCTCTGGAAAGTCGTGTCACCTACCTGTGGAATTGGAACATAAGACATACTGGGCTATTAAAGCAATGAACGTTGACCTAGACAAGGCCGGACTAGCAAGGAAACTTCAGATAAATGAATTGGAAGAATTGAGAAATGAAGCATATGAGAATGCTAAGATTGCTAAAACCAGGATGAAAATTTTTCATGACAAAAACATTGTGAGGAAATCTTTTGAGCCTTCTCAAAAAGTCATGTTATTTAATTCAAGACTCCGCCTCTTTCCTGGTAAGTTGAAGTCAAGATGGACTGGGTCTTACATTGTCAAAAAGGTGTTTGGACATGGAGCAATTGAAGTGGAAAACCTCTCGAACGGTAATATCTTTACTGTTAATGGTCAGCGGTTGAAACCATTTTTGGAGGACTTTGTTAAAAATGTGGAAACCATTCTCTTAATGGCCAGAATACTCATCCGAGATTTGTGCCTACCGACACTTAATTAGATCGGGTTTCGGCAGGTGAACAGATCTCTACCTTTCAACCTCATCTCCAAGATCCGTGAATTGGTAATTTGAAACATTGGGGACAAGGTTCTGTTTAGGTTGGGGGTGAGAACTACAGTTCATATTTGCCACCATGTGCTCGTAAATTTTTAAAATTTTTGTTGTTTTTTTTGATGTTGTTGTTATTCTGATCATATTATGTACCTTGTCTTGTATAAATTGATGATTATGTCTGTGAGTCAGCTTCAATCGTCTTTGTGACTGGCAGACGTTAAAGAACCAGATAGTGAGTCTTAAAGCTTAGAAAGCATGGATGTTAAAAAATTTTGGTTGTGCATACCGTGATCATGAGAAAAGCAAGAATGGTAAGGAAAGCCGAAATCCAAGAAAAACAAGCGAAACCCCTCTGTGGCAAAAGCACCTTTGCTAAACGCTGTCGTGCCAAAAGACTTGGTGCTTGTAAACAGTGTGGCAGAGTCTTTTATGAGAAAAGATATAACCAGTGTTCTGAACCAATTTCCGGTCGCGCACTCGATCGATTAAACTGGATAATGAATGGGTTGAGTAAAGATTACCCTGATACACCATGCTATTTCGGTACTTTACTAAACCGGTTTGTGAGAGAGGAAATTGGGAGAGTCACTGGTTGTCTGAACTACACAGACACAGAGGGAGATTCGGATTAGATTATTTTTTATAAGAAATTATACTTTTGTTGGGATGAAAGCCAAAGGTCCGAATTTTTTGTAAAAAGTGTAAAAATCTTCTTCTACAAACTCTTTTGACTGAAATGAAAATATGGGCCGAGTAAGGAATGTCCCAGAATATCAACCTAAAGCGTGGGTAGGGACTTATCCTGAGACACCATAGGTTTTTAGTTCAAAAATTGTGTGTTTAGCCCTCTCTGATTGTGTGTAGTGTAGTGCAGAAATTATTTTTGTTTTTGATTCAACGTTCGAACGTTATGTAACGTCCGAACGTCAGCTGCTTGCAGTGCTCAACCTCTGATGAAGCTCCTGATGAAACTCAAAAGTACTGGGAGCTCAGCCCGTTCGAACGCCAATAGAACGTTCGAACGAGAGTTAACGTTCGAACGCCAATAGATCGTTCAAACGAGAAGACCTTGCAGTACTCTGGTCTCTGACAGAACTGAATAGTACTGGGAGCTGGCCACGTTCGAACGACAATCACGTTCGAACGGTCTTTTAAAAATCCTTATATACACGTTCGAACGTCAGTAATGTTCAAACGTCACGACTCAAGCTATAAAAGCCTGGTTCGTCTTCTTCATTTCAAAACCCCCCAAAACCTTTCAAAACCTCCAAACCCTAGACTGTCCTTTCGTTACCCAGCCTTCAAAACACTCTTCATTCCCTATTTTTACCTCAAATAGACTCTCCCAAGACCATTCCCACATCAAGAATCTCCATTTTCACCAAGAACTCAAGATTTTCAAAACCCTCAGAAACACAAAATCGAAAACACCATGCCAAGGGTCAAGCTACCTGTCAGGCGCATTCCACAAACCCAGGAACCCAATTTTGTGGAAGAAGTAGTCGAGGTGAGAGAGGGGAGGCCCCCCTTACGCTAAGATACGACAATACCAGATTTCCTACGGCTCTAAAAGCTTACAAGTACGATAATTTCTACCAAAAGCATGCTGTGGTTTGTGAGCGTGATGTGGTGTTGACTGATTTTCCTGAGTTGGGTTTGCTTGCAGAGATGGAGATGAGGGGTTGGGTTTTATACTTGCAAAACGGCGGAGAGGCCGTAGTAGACTTGGTGCGGGAGTTTTACTCCAACGCCGAGATCGTCAATGGGGCGTTGAAAAGCTATGTGAGGGAAATCCACATCAATGTGGAAGAAGATTACATTTGGGGGATAAGGCAAGAGGTGCCTCGGGTACCAAGTCCCGCCTATCCCTCGAGAAAGAATGTGGCGATGAATGTTGTGGGGAAGGAGCTGACGGGTGTGTCCGACTTTTCTTGGACTGGAAAGAAATTTTTTAGACAAGGGGAGCTCACTGACAAATACAAAATGTTAAACTTGATTGCACAGTCGAATTTTGCTCCGATAGGAAGGAAAAATGAAATTTTACCCGACATGGCCCGTCTTCTCTACGCTCTTGGGAAAGGCCACAGTATCGATCTCCCCTCCCTCATATTGACAGAAATGAAAAAAAAGGTGCAATGTGAAGCGGAACTAGCTCCCGTTTGGCACCCTAGTGACTGAGATGTGCAAAGATCATGGGGTAAGGGTGAGACCAGAGATGAAGATCCAAAAACCGATGGGGCCACTAAACAAGGCTTCCTTCCGAAGGAGCCAAGGGCATAGTGGCGGCCCAGCGGCGAGATAGGAGGAGCCCCCTGCCCAAGGAGTCGACGAAGTTCAAGATGAGCTCAATGCGGAGGAGGAGAGGGAGTTAGAGAGAGAGCATATGTAGACTCAGGAGGAGGCAGGCACCAGCACCCACCGATCGCTACGAGAGATTATGCTTGGCATTGAGGCCAACCAAGACATGATTCCCCAACAGTAGGAGGAGATCCTTGGCTATCTGAGGGGTGGACCTGGTGGACCTAGTGGAGCTGGTGGAGATAGAGGACTTGGTGGAGGAGATTGATTTCTGTTCTTGATTTTGGTTATGATTATTGTTTCTTATTTGGATGAGATTTCTTCTTTGATAGTTTCTTGGGGATTTCTGTTCTTGGTTTTGTGTGCTTGTTTCTTCATGTATGGTGTTTTAGTTTGTTGTGAATGATAGTTCCTTCTTTTATGGGTTGAAGTTTTTGTGTTGTAGTCACTTCTTTTATGGATGGATTGAATCTTTGATGTGAACAAATCATATTCTATGAAATGAATGGTTCAATTTATCACTTTTATCTATTTTAAATGCATATGTAGATTTAGCTTAATATTGATATATGATGGAATGAATGTGGATGCTAAGAATGCTTGTTAAAGTGACTAAGCACATGATCAGTTTGACACCTCAACTTATCAACCGAGACTTAAAACCACATTTCTTGGAAAACTAGTATTCTCTCTATGCTTAAATTATCAAATGTACAGCGGTATTTGTTATTTTTAAGGTACAAGATGATCGGACTCGAAAATGGAATCGGTATATAACCGACATTCCACAAAAAACCTGACATAACCAGTGGAGATGACAAAGAATACCATGGTAAGTTTTGAGTCTTGCTATACTTTTGAGAGACAATCAACATTTACTCAAGTAAGGTCTTTCACTCTCAACTTTTTGAATAATCTCATTAACCTTGCTTTGATTGACGCCACTAAGGAAATCTGTTGACATATCCTCCAAGAGATCTGTTCATACGACACATACATATGTACATACTTGAGAAAGGATCTTAGGCCATCTTTGACTTAATTTTGAGCCTTAAGACATTTCTTTTATAAAATTATATCCCTAGTTAACCGTTATTGAGCCTTTAATGAACGATCATTTTCCAAATAGCCCGTATGATTACCAAGCCACAAGAGAATATACTTGACATACATTTGCTATCTAATTTTCTTGCACCCTCTTATAAATCAATATGATACAGAAATGCAAGAAAAATGGAAAAGGCTATGGAGGCTACTATTCAATGACAAGAAAAATCGATGGGAACAATTGAAACATAAAAGAAACAGAAAGGCAAGAAATTGCCAAGAAAGTGAAAAATGAGAAAAATGAAAGAAAGAAATATCATTTCTGGGCAAAATATCGAAAAGCTAGAAAGAAGTGTGCTACATTACAGAATGAAAGGATAATTTTTGAATATCATTGATGTCATTTCGTTAACCACTGACCTCTGGCCACATTACAACCTATAAAAAGCCCTAATTGATCTCAAGTCTGTTGCATGCATGTGTTGTCAACCAAAACTGGGGTATGGTAAATAGTATTTTTTAAAATTGCATCAATATTCTTTCATGAGATTATGCCAAACATGATTAGTTTGTTTCCTTAAACTTCACTCCCTTCCTAATTGTGCATGTGATTTTTCGATTGGCCACCCTTTGATCACATGCCCCGTGCGAGACAAGTGTCTATAATCGGAGCGAACTTTTGCTGAGAGCATTCTACGAGAGGTTTGTGAAATCGAAACTATCCATGGAAGGTGGTAAAATGGAGTGTTTGTTATATAAAAATTCTTGTTGCTAGAATTATCATTCCTACTACACAGGGAATTCCAAATATCAATGTAACAGATGCTAATTTTTGCATAGAATAAATACCAATGAAAGAGGATTGTGCGGGAGATAAGTCGAAATTGGGGGTAGGGTGTCTCAATGACCATGATGCTAATTTACTTTAATCAGCAACCTAACGTACACA
This sequence comes from Ilex aquifolium, assembly GCA_951799425.1. Taxonomy (NCBI): domain Eukaryota; kingdom Viridiplantae; phylum Streptophyta; class Magnoliopsida; order Aquifoliales; family Aquifoliaceae; genus Ilex; species Ilex aquifolium. Next base: position 24,792,631 of record OX637396.1, on the reverse strand, counting down.
TCTGTTCGACTAAAGCTTGTGGGTAGCTTCACTGGAAACCCTCACGAGACAACACTCGTTCGCTAGGCTAAACCTAGGGGTTCAACGGCTTGTTGCATACGCTAAATGCAACCGGATGACCTACGAAAATGGCATTAGGAGTAGATTTTCAATTATTGTATTACTAGAGACTAGCAATATTTAGGTTGGGGGGTGTGATTAGTACTTAAAATTAGCATTTTACTATGCCTTTTTTAGACTAATTGTACTTTGATGGAGTTTAAGTGATGTCATTTCAGGTCCTAAAATGAACAAGGACTCAAGAACAACAAGTATCACACTTGAATGTAACACCAGCACATTATGACACAAAATTAGAGAAGCTTGGAGCACAGCAAGAACGTTCGAATGCCAACTCACGTTCGAATGTCCTCTTGAACTGAGAGCAGACCTGACTGCTGAGAGAAGGCGTGTTGCAGCCAAGAAGGAAGACTCTGAGGCTCTGAGGCACTTGAGTACCACGTTCGAACGTCCACTTGAGTTGATGGAGGACCAGACTACTGCATAGAGTGTGGAAATGAACTTCACAGAAGACCACAGGCCACTTGAGTGAGAAGGACATGCCCCATCTAGCGTTTGAACGCCCATAAAGCAAAGATAGAAGAAACATTCGAACGTCAGACAACGTTCGAACGCCTATAAAGCAAAAACAGATACAACGTTCGAACGCCAGATACCGTTCGAACGTTCTCCACAAACTGGCTGCAGAGTAGTTGGCTTTTCACTTGGACTTGGGCGGCATACACTATTCTTTCACCCCCTCTTGTCTCCTCCTCCTTGCCTATAAATACTCCCATTGTTGGAGAGCTTGGGGAGACCAAGTAGAGAGGTTGATGGAGGCTTAGACTCCCACTCATATTGTAGAATTAACTTACATTTCCTTGTATGAAGTAGTTGTTCTAGAGATTAATTTGGCTTCAGTCCAACATCTCTTAACTTAAAAGTAGTTTTATGCTTATACTTTCACTTACATGCATAGAGGGAGATAGCTTACCTTTGGTTGTGGATCACCCTCCAAAAGTGACTATATTTCTTCTACTTTTAATTTGTGTATCATTCACTTCCATTGTTTGAGCTTCTTTCTTCCCCTAGAGGAGTGAAACTCTTCCACTTTTCTAGAGCTTCGCCAAAGCCATGAAGGGTGGAACGTGATTCACTCATTCTTTGTCGAAGATCGGCTCCCTGTTTAGTGTGTTTTGCTTTGTGATCCCTCTACTTGGAGGAATGAGCATCACTCACTTTTCTAGCTTTACCAAAGCCATGAAGAGTGAGTAGTTTCTCATTCACTCTTTAGTAAGAGGAGAAGGGCATGTATAAATTATCCGGACGTTATATTTGTGCAATTTTGATTATGCTTAATGCTTTTTATTCCCCATGCTTATTGAATGATTGATTGCATCTAGCAAAGGTAAGGTACTTTGTATAACTAGGAGTTCTTTCTATAACATAGATAACTCTTGTATAGAAAGACTAATTGGTTCAAGGCAAGTACCCCGGCTAGATCTTCATGACTACCCTTCAATCTTCACCATTATTGTGCTTCAATTAAAGAATAGAAATGGAACATTAATGTCATGATTGGATGTCTTGTAGAAACACTTTCTTGTTTGTAGACGGGTTAAGTCTCGGTACAGAAAATTCTTGTAAACTTCTAGAAAGACATCGGAATCATGCTCTTAATTCTCTTAATCCACCTTTATCTTCCGATTAACTTGCTGTTGACATTGGAGTTAATTGAGTTATCTAGCACAAGTGTAATAAATCGGATAATTAACTACATGTCCAGATCCTTGAACTAAAGAGTGAATCTTTTACATTAGAGCTTATCTCATATTTTGTTTAGAAAATTCTCTTGGAAAGAATCTTATATTCTGTCTAGGAAATCTCACACCTCACACAACTTCAAATCTCAAGGGTTACAATCAATAGGTCTCCACCATTGCTTACCCCAAAACACCAAGAAGAGTTCCCTGTGGATTCGACTCCGGACTCAAACCGGATTATTACTACAGCTTGACCGCCTGCACTTGGGTGTACACATTTCAGATCAAGCCACTCACTTTGTCCTTCAAGTACTTATTCTCATCTTCAACCCACAAATATAAGCTTTGGACTTCACCAAATCCACATGAAGTGCTTGTTTATCTTCTTTATTAGTTTTAAGCCTCAAGCTCAATATAAACACTCTCTTCTTGAGTTTGAGGAACTCTTCACACAATTGGTAATAGGCCTCATGTATGTCCTCAATACTCTTGGTGTCATCCTCACTTGAAGAGACCTCAACTTTCAAGTTATCTACACTCGTGGTAGGACTTGTTCCTTCTTCGTTTTTCTCACTCTTAACTTCTCTAATAGAAGTTTCTCTCGGGGGGAGGAATTTGAGCCAAAGAAAGATGTAAAGTTTTCTTCATCATCTGGAGAAGAGGTGTCCTCACTCTAAGTGGACTCACTTTAACTATCATTTCACTTAGCTTTCATTGCCCCTCCTCCTTTGCTTGGGCGTATCCTTCTTCTTTCTATTAGGACATTCCACTATCATGTGTTCAAAGCCTTGATACTCATAGCATTGGAGCCCTTGTCCTTTTTTCATTTCAACCTCTTGTTAAATTTTTCTACCCCCTTATTCTCTCGACCTTCCTTGGGAACTCTAGGTCTACTCTACTTACCTTTCAACTCAAAGGACTCTCTAGAAAAAATATTTCTTGAACTTCTTAGCGAGAAAGGCTAGGTTCTCTTGCCCCAAGTGAAGTGACTCACACTCATCTCTATCTTCTCTTATCGAGCAAAATCCAAGCCCTTTGACCTCTTGGGAGGCAGAATATTCATTTTAAAAGCCAAAATAAAACCAAATAGGTCTTCTATAGGCACCTTCTCCAAGTTGACTCCTGTCTCTAAGGCCATCACCCTAGCTTCAAACCTATCCGGTTGAGATCTCCATAGTTTCCATTTTGTTGAAGAGTCCTCATACTTGAAACCTAGGGCAAAAGAAGAGTTAACAAGGTCACTCAATTTAGGATAAAAATCACTAAAGGTATCATCATCTTCCATGCTCAAGGTCTCGCAATGAAAGGTGTACCATTGGAGCTGAGACATCTTCACCAATGGACTCCCTTTTCCCAAGCCTCCTTGGAAGTCTCATAATTGGAGATTCTCTGGAACTCATTCGGAGAAACGGCATTAAATATCGCATTCAAGACTTTTGAGTTCCACCCCGCACAATCATACTCATTCTTTGTCCATTTATACCTAGGGGTTTTGGTCTGGTCAACTTGTTAGTCCCCTCGGTAGTCATTACTATCCCATGGGTCCAACCTTCCAACATTGACAACCACACACACTCATTGAGTGATTTTAGGAAAGCTCTCATTCGTCTCTTCCCATAAGTATAATTCGAACCATCGAAGAGTGGTGGTCGTGACCGATCCTCCTTCTTTCTGAGAATCCATTGGAGACTAACTGGTAGTCACAGTAGTTCTCAAAGCAAGCAAAACACAAAGAATGCCTACAAGTGCCTATATGCAATTCTCAAGAAGACCCATTCTAATACCAATTGGGGAAATGCGACGGTGGTGGATCATTCCTCATGATTATACACGTAGAATGCTAGACACAACCTAGAGGGGGATGAATAGGTTAATTCAAATTTGGTCCGGTCAATCACCACCTTAACCTAATCTACCACAATTACCAAATCAAAAATGGATTTTTCAATTACGTGCTCGAACCCCTTTTAACAACACAAAAACCTTGTCATGTGAATTGGTCTAGTGATATGTTAATTGATTAATCAACACTCAATCTCAGCACGACAATGATCCCAACCAAGCCAATTGATTATAAAACCTTTAACAATGAATGAAAAGATATAAAAATCATTCATTCAAACACATAGTGCGAGTGTGTTTGAAATTACTAGTGTATATGCAAAAATTAATGCAATAAAGAGACAGGCAATTTGTTGAAGCGCAAACCCTACCAAAAAAAATTGCGACGAACCACTCGGGGTTCACCAAACCAAATCCACTAACCCAAAGTCGATTTACAAGTGCTCGAAACTTATAACTCAACCAATATCATGGTTTTTTCTAAGCTTGAAGGTGGATCAGAGAACTCGTGATACGACTTTGTAGCTTGAAATCCTCCCTTCCTTGATTCTTACATTTCTTGATCTTTGAAACTTCATGACCATGGAATTAGGTTGACAATGACAAATGTAATCCTAACACAAAAATTAAAATGTAAATATATGTGACGCCCCAAAAACTGGGGGTCCTTTCTCAACGCGTTGATCACCTATCAACCCGCGAAAATACCCGTGTATGATGCATAACCCGACACCACATCATCACACGACCATTCTAAGGTCCAATATATATCAATTTGTCCTTAGTATTTCACCAATTACATTCTCTAAATGTAACACTCCGCATTTTCTTTGATATATGTATATAGATATATAGTAAATATTTGTTGTAAAAATGTGGATATGTGTAGTGATGTGTGTTTGAATTTGGTAGATTGGAAAAGTAGAGATTTAAAATGTTAGTGGAAATAATAGTTGAAATTTGGTTTTTAATAAGTGAAAATAGGAAATTTTAGGTCCTAGAACTTGTATTAAATAGGTTTGGTGTAGAAATATGTGTTGGAGAGGTTTGGGATGGATTTGGTTGGCTTGGGAATGGATTGGAAATGGGAAAAAAAAAAAAAAAAGAAATGAAACAGGCTGTGAACAGTGCACTGGCTGCAACTTCAAGCGCGATTTCGACCTTGATGCAGTCAATATCTCTCAAAACTCAAAACATGAAAGTTGTAGAGCTCTTTCTTATCATTCCATAACATCTTGAATCATCTCAATCGGAGCTCGGATGAGAGAGTTATGCCCATTCTACGAAGACTGGTCTGGTGTTTGCCGAAACAGTAAAAACAATCGGGATTTTTGTGTTTTAAAACACCATTTTAAGCCCCATTTGTCCCATTCTTCCATTCCACTCTCACCAAAAACCTCTTATAGCCCTAGGAGAAGATAAAGGGAAGAAGAAAAGGGAGAAAGAGAGTCTCTAAAGCTTGGGATTTGGTTTGAAATTCTTGATTTCAAAGTAGGGGTTTTCTTCCATTCACTTACATTGAGGCTAGGGTTATTATATATGTATGTTTTCACTCTCATTCTTATATATATGGTATGAAATACTTGATTCTTGACATTCTTGCAAAGATTATCATGTTTTAAACAAATCTATGGTGGAATAACCATTAAATCTTTTTCTCATCTTCAAACCCTAGGTTTCAAGAAAAAGGGGTTTTTCTTTTGATTTCTCCTATGTTCTTGATTTCAAAACTTTAGTTTTTCATATTGAACAACAAAATGGTATTTATGATGATCTCTTGTACATTTTCTTATATTACTCTTTGTACCACCACTTAGGAGAATTGAGGATTTTTCTTAGAAATTGTTTGTAAATAGGAGACTTGTGGAATTGTTGCTATGGGTTCCTTGTCTCTTGGTATTATTGCAAACTTGATTATGTTTTGAGAACAGTTATGGGTGGAGAGCCATAAAAATCTTAGTTTGTGAGAAACATGGATTTCTCTCTCTATCTTCACTCAAATTTGGCTTTGAAAACTATAGTGCTTTGTGTTGAATATTGAAATGCTATTGTGCATGATCTCTTGTATTTTTCTTCATTGTTTATTTGAAATTGTCTCATGATGGATTTGTGGATTTTATGGAATTTGCTTGAAAAATTGGGCGTTTATGGTATTGTTGGTTATGTGAGATGTTTGTTGGTATTTTATCTCTTGCGTGGTTGTACGATACGAACATGGATTACTATTGACCGGGTATCATGTAATGGGTAGACGTCTTTATATGTCACGCGGGTATGAACTTTTCCTACCACATGGAGTGGGTAGACGCCTTTGTACGCCGTGTGGGTATGAACTTTTCCTATCACTAATGATCACGGATTAGTAACGTGGGTTGTGTCGAACATACAGTGTGGGTTATCGTGCATTGTACCAGAAATGGTTTCGACAAGAGTTTCGGGAAGTATGGGATTCCGCAAGAACTTGTTAGAAACGGTTTATGGTAGAATGGATTACCAATGGTATATTGTGTTTATTTATCTATTTCAATTACTGTTGCTATCTAAACTTGAGATCTGTTTAAATTTCCTCGTTTTACTTTAAATGTTATATAGGTTATTTGTGAAATGAGACCGACCGTTTTAAATGTTTTTCTAAACCTTGTTTGGGTTTGGGAGGATTTTTCTACAGAGCTTCGTGCTCACCCCCTATAGTTGAACATTTTTCAGAGTTTGTGCCAGAGGATGAGCTAGGTGCGAACGAGCCGGGCCATGGAGAGGCTTCACTAGAGGGATACTTGGATCCCGAGTGGGACATCTAGAGATGTCGTTGACTTTTGTTCTAGACTAGGATATTCTTTTGAAACACTGTAGTCTAGATTTCTATTGTAATTTCCGCTATGCTATCATAGTTAATGTTTTCTTTGCGAAATGTAAATGTCATTGTTGGGCTTATTCTGTTGATATTGTGGCCATGGCTTGGCTTATTCTTTTGGAATGTTATTGTGGGTATTACATACGATGAATGAAAATCTTTTGGGATAATGTTGTAAATAGTTTATGGATAAATGGACCTGGTGTGGTCGATGTAGTATAATTGTACAGGTTGTGTTTTGGGTAAAGCTCCCCAAACAAAGGAGACTTTGCCCGAATTTTGTTAAATTAAGGAATGATTGATATGAAGTCTTATTTATGGATGATTTATCTTAGTGCTCTCATGATGTAAATGGTTTTAGTATGTAATGCCGTCCAGGGTGGTTTTGGGGGCGTTACACTAAACAAGAAATCTCAAGGCCCGAAGGCTTGGCAAAGTTGTACTTAAATTTTGGAAGAGGTATCGGTACCTACCTCATGTGGTACCGGTACCTGAGCCTTCTGTCTGCTAGGTACCTGTAGGCCTGTCAAAATCCGACACGACACGATTACCCGACACGAATCGACACGAATTAAACGGGTTTGGGTGAGACTTTAACGGGTTCGGGTGGTAAACGGGTTAACCTGCTAAACACGTTTAATAAACGGGTCGTGTTCGGGTGAGACCTGTCAACCCGTTTATCACTCGTTTACCCGTTTAAAAAAAATAAATTAATAATTATTTTAAAAAAATTAGTCAAAATTAAAATATATTATTATTATTATTATTATATGATAAGGATAAATGAGTTAAAAAAAATCCTACTTCAAATAATTTAAGTACAGATTATTCACTTCCCCCGTTGCAGAGTGCTCGATGTGGGAACAAAAATTATGGTATTTCACTTGCACAGCCCAGAATGAGGCAAAGTAGAAGAAGAACCTAGAATGAGGATCAAACCAACTTGCACAGAAAGAACCCAGATCATTGTTGTCCATACATGGAAAATCGTCATGAATCAGAGACATGGTGTGGATCATTTCGACGGTGCAAGCTACAGGCATGGCTTGCGACTCATGGCCGCCGACGAGCTCGCAAGCGACGATGTAGAGCATTGGTCGGACTCTCTTGCCGCCGGCGAGAAGGGAGTACCGCATTTCTTCGTGGATCATTGGAGGATCTTTGACTGAGACGGCAGTGTCCAAGGCTCTGTTTATGGAATTGGCCTTTTCAACCATATAGGCTTTGAAATTGAAGGTCAGTTGGCTTTGGGTTTGGTCTTTTGGGGTTCTCCTACCAGTAATGGGGATTGGGAAGCCACGACAAAGAGATAGGGTAATGGAAAAGGAGCGAGAAGGGAAGGGAAGGGTCTGTGTTGACATGTGGCCAATCACCAAGGTGGAGGAGAACACACAGTGAAAGCAGCACAGTGAACATACAGTGAAAACTTTTGGCTTGAATCCCACATCGACAAATTCAAATGAAGGAGACCTCCCATGCCTATAAAAAGATGCAGCCCCTCCTTCCTTTACTCATTAAACTTTTTCATTTGCCTTTGCAAGTGACTGCCAGCTGGAAATCTTTTAATTAAGAAAGTATAGTTGGTGTGGATAATTAATTTAGTTTAAAATTTTAGTAGGATAATTTTTGGTTGTGGGTAAAAATTTTAATAGAATATTTTATAAAAATTAAATGGGTTAAACGAGTTGTGTCGTGTTACCCGTTTATTAAATGGTTCGTGTTCGTGTTTAAATTTTTTACTCGTTTATTAAACATGTCATGTACGGGTTTATATGTTTTTCACCCGTCACCAGTTTAACCCGATATGTAACCGTTTAACCCGACACGTTTGACACCCCTAGATACATGTACCTGAGTGATGGGGTACCGGTACTTGGATCTCTTGCTCCTAGGTTCTTTTCTAGTTGTCAGGTATCGGTACCTGATTCACACCAAATTTTGTATATTTTGTGTGCAAATCATCTCGGGTTAAATTGATTTTTGGAGATTATATTGATGTGAATTGCGTTAATCGAGCACTTATTGGTAATTTGTGAGTTTTGCAGTTAAACAATGCAAATTTCGACTGTGTGAAAGCTGTGATGAATGGAGATGAGGGCCATCTTTCATGTTGAATTAAAAGAAGAAGGAAGCAAGAAGGAATCCACATCATTCAGCTACCGCAGAGCTACCGGTAGCCAAATGCCTCTGGAGTTGCAGCTACCGCAGAGCTACCGGTAGCCAAATGCCTCTGGAGTTGCAGCTACCGCAGAGCTACCGGTAGCCAAATGCCTCTGGAGTTGCAGCTACCGCAGAGCTACCGGTAGCCAAATGCCTCTGGAGTTGCAGCTACCGCAGAGCTACCGGTAGCCAAATGCCACTGGAGTTGCAGCTACCGCACAGATACCGGTAGCCGTTTGCTACTGGAGTTTCAGCTACCGCACAGATACCGGTAGCCGTTTGCTACTGGAGCTACAGCTACCGGTAGTCAGTGAACGAGCTACCGGTAGCCGAGGCTATTTCATCCAAATTTTTGCTGGGTGATTCCTGATACCTCAAGGGCCCCACCATCTAGTCTCTCTCACTCCGCTGACTCGTTCAACATGCAAAACACCCCTCCATGCCTGTTCTCTTGGACTTTGAAGCCATGGCATTAATTGAAGAAAGAGAGAATAGGAGCTGCTGGGTTGCAGACCAGCTCTGCACATCTCTGTCATACCCTGTTTGTCTCCCTCCAGTAATCAGATAGGAGACTCCTTCCTCTCCAGAATGGGGAGGGAAGGGAAAAAGGGGCTTTTCTCCATAGCAAAGGAAATTACACCAAGAAGGCAAGTTGGGGTGCAGGGAGTTGCTGCATCTTCCTGGACCAAGCCTGCAAACTAGGCTCTGCTGCTGAAGCTTCAGGGGATGCCCAGGCACGTTTTGGAGAAAGAAATGTTCTCCAAGGATGGGGATGACCAGGAAGCCAGATGATTCATTCAGCATATTTTTTGTAATAGGTTTTTAGAGAGAGAAAAAGTCTGGGCGGAGAAGGAGATGAACAGTAGTTTCTAGAGAGAGAAAGTTGTGATTTTTGCATATTCTTCTACTGCATTGTCTTGTAATCTTGAGGAAGACTCTTAGTAGTTCATTGAATGCCATGAATGTTGTTTTCCCTTCATGTTTTGTTAGTTCAATGCTCATTTAATGTTTCACCATTAATGCTTCAAGTTCTTCATTTCTCATAACTATGCAATGGGTTTAAATACATGTTCTTTTAGCTCATAAATTCTGATATTTAGTAACTTTAGAAGTTCATAGATTTGCAATGCTTCTCCATTACATAGTTATTTCCATTCCAAATATGAGTAGCTAAATCCTCTAGTTGGCAAGACCAAGAGGGATCTCCCTTGGGGATACCATTTCAACTCTTTCTCCTCTTTCCCTTTAGAGTCAAATGGTTCGTTTTGACCGGATAGAAGATGGATTAGTCGATGAGTCTTTGATAAACCGTAGGCTTAGTCACGGTTTATGCTTAGATACTCATCGATGCCATCCTCGGCTTTCCGTGATTCAAGCGTTCATTCATGCTCAATAGGAGGAGTGATTTGAGTTGAGGTGGTATACCCATTGGAGTGATCTCTTGGAATTGTCAACACTTGTTTTTATCATTACATTTTCATTAGCATACACTTCACCCATCAACTCTCAAGACAAAAGATTTTACATTTCCATTTTTCACCAAATCATTTCAATCTTGATTCACTACCTTCCCTGTGGATACGACCTTGGAATACTCTTCCAAGTAACTCACGACACACGAAAGTCTCCTTGCGATTGGGGAGCATTTTTGTGCATACATTCCCATATTTACATCATCCCATTTCCCTTTCCTCATTACCCGTTCTTTTGACTCTATCCTTAGGGGAAGAAATTCTTCTCCCCCGTCCATACATTGCATACATTGAGGGATAGTAATTAGGGGTTAGGAAAGATATCGTTTTTGTGACAATCATTTTGGCGCCGTTGCCGGGGAAGGCAAGTTTCAAATCAAGGAAGTGATTTCCGAACAACGAAGGTAAGTCCCGTGATCTTCATCACGGGCTGAGGTACGTTGTTTCGTGTACATATTCTTGTTTGTGGATAATTTCATTTGTATAGATATTTTGTTGCATGTGGGGAAGGGACGACTATCACCGATTAGTTAGACAACCCTTAGGACCCAACATGAACATCGACCAAGACCCACCCGAGAATGTGGGTGACAATGTTGAAAATATAGGTGCAAACCTAAATGACCAAAGGGGTGGGGGAATACCCGAACATGGGGAGCATGACCCAAGATTACACTATCCCCCTCCCGATCAATTTGACAATGTGGGTGTCAACCCAAATATGCGAGGTGGTGGGGGAGTGCAACCACCTAGAATGCCCAACCAACAAGCGCATTTTCCCCCACCAAGGAATGAAGGGAATAACCCACTTGATTTTGAGGCAAGAACTATGCAAGAGTACCTTCAACCTACCCGTAGCACCACACCATCATGCATCCGTCTCCCTGTCCAACATCACCTTTTTGTGTTAAAACTGTGGATGTTGCAACTAATCCCCAAGTTCAGGGGGGTTGAAAATGAAAACCCGTATAACCACATAAGGTCTTACGAGGAAATGGTTGCAACGTTTCTCCCAAATCACAATTTAGAAGAGATAGCCAGGATGAAATTGTTCCCTTTCTCTATGGATGGGAAGGCAAGAGTGTGGCTTGATTCCATGGGACCCCGGACTATGCTGTCATGGGATAACATTGTCTCCTTTTTCTTAAAAAAAATTTTCCCGGTTCATCGAACCACCTTTTTGAAAAAGGAAATCCAAAACTTTTCTGAAAAACCCAATGAGCAGTTTTATCAATGTTGGGACCGTTATAAGGATCTACTTCACTCCATACCACATCATGGTTTTAACTCATGGCAATTGGTGACTTTCTTCTACGAAGGAATCACCCCAAACCATAGACAATTCATAGATATGATGTGCAATGGGGATTTCTTGAACAAAGACCCCGATGAGGCCCTTGACTATTTTGGTACCCTCGCTGAAAAGGCACAAACTTGGGGTGTTCAGGATCCGGATGACATACCTAGGACAATGCCGGGTAGTAGTCAACCACCACGGGGGGGGTGTATGACTTAAAAGACCGTGAGGATCTACTTTCCCAAATTTCCAAATTGTCTAGGAAAGTGGATAGCCTTGAGGTGGAGAGGAGACGAAATGTCTCTCATGTGTCAAGAGCCGAGGAGGTTTGTTCTGTTTGTGGTGGTGTCGAGCATTCCACATCGGAGTGTCCGAGCATCCCGGCACTTAAGGAGGCATACCATGACCAAGTTAATGCCTTCAACCAACCAAGGCAATCATTTCCTCCAAATCCCAACACTTACAATTCGGGGTATCGTGATCACCCTAATTTCAGTTGGAGGAATGAGAACCCCATTCCTTATGGCTCAAACACATATACACCTCCTGCACCTCCCAAGCAAGGTCCGTACCAATCCCAACATCAAGGTCAGGGGCAAACTTCAAGCTCCCAATACCCACGGTCCAATCCACAAGGATACCAATCCAACCCTCCCCCACAGAATTTTTCTGGACAAGGCCCATCTAGCTCTTCCAGCTACCAACCACCTCATAAACGGAGTCTAGAAGATGTGGTTCATGCCTTCATCCAAAGCCAAACCACTTTCAATAAGGATATTTCGGCCCAACTCACCAAGATCACCAATGCCATTGGGTTGTCTCAACAAGAGAAGGGAAAATTTCCCTCTCAACCCCAACAAAATCCCAAAGGTCAAAATGTGGTTGATTTGGCCGAGACTTCCCAGGAGGGTTTTGAGCAACTCAAAGCTGTCACCACACTTAGGAGTGGTAAACAATTTGAAAAGATGGTGGTGCCAAAGTTGACACCAAAGGCCGCATTGCCAAAAGAAAAAGATATTGAGAGTGAGGCCAAAGAAAGTGAGGCCGACAAGGGCGAGTCGAGTGAAAAGAGTGAGAGAGATGGGGTTGATAAAGAACATTTGATTGATGATGGGTTATGCTCTCCTTCTATACCTGCCCCTTTTCCCCATCGGTTGAAGTCACCTGTCAAGGTGGCTAATTATTCTGACATTTTGGATTTGTTTAAGCAGGTGAAAATCAACATCCCGCTCCTTGATGCCATCAAGCAAATTCCGTCATGTGCCAAGATATTGAAGGACCTATGCACGGTGAAAAGGAAGTTGAATGTCCGAAAGAAGGCATTTCTCACCGAACAAGTGAGCTCCATATTGAGGACCAACACTCCTCCAAAATTCAAGGATCCCGGTTGTCCAACAATTGCCATCACCATTGGGAATTGCCGGGTTGAGCAAGCATTGCTTGACTTGGGGGCGAGCGTCAATCTTCTTCCTTACTCCGTGTACCAACAACTCAAGCTTGAAGAGTTGAAGCCCACCTCAGTTACACTTCAACTGGCGGACCGGAGCATACGCACACCAAGGGGAGTAGTGGAAGATGTGCTTGTCCAAGTTGACAATTTTTACTTTCCAGTCGATTTTATTGTATTAGATACACACCCGGTTGCTAACCTTAATTCCCAAATCCCCGTTATTCTTGGAAGACCTTTTCTTGCTACCGCTAATGCTGTGATTAATTGCAGGAATGGTCTAATGAAGTTGGCTTTTGGGAACATGACCATGGAGTTGAATGTGTTCAATTTAGCAAAACAACCCGGGGATGATGTGGAGGTGAACGAGATCAATAGAATCGACACGTTGATTGAGGAGCAAGTGGAATTAGAAGGGATGTTGGACTGCATGGAGGAGGACCTTGTTGAACTTGTAAAGTTAGATGAGGAAGTGAGCATGGAAGAGTTGAAAGGGGTGGATAAGTGGATCCCAACATTTGAAAGACTCCCACACCAAGAGAAGAAGATATTTCCATCCGATGTACAAAAGCCTACCTTGGAATTGAGGCCACTACCTTCCCACTTAAAGTATGCATATCTTGGGGAAGATGAATCATTCCCGGTGGTGATTAGTTCGACATTGGATGCAAAGCAAGAAGGAGATCTCTTAGAGGTGCTGCGGAGACATAAGGGAGCAATTGGGTGGACAATTGCGGATATCAAGGGGATAAATCCTACCATTTGCACACACCGGATCTACCTTGAAGAAGATGCGAAACCATCTCGCCAGCCACAAAGGAGATTAAATCCGATCATGAAGGATGTGGTACGGGATGAGGTTTTGAAACTACTTGACGTGGGCATCATCTTTCCAATTGCCGACAGTAAGTGGGTTAGTCCCACGCAAGTAGTCCCCAAGAAGTCGGGTGTGACCGTGGTGGAAAACGAGGAGAATGAGCTCATTCCAACAAGAGTAATCACTGGGTGGAGAGTGTGTATTGATTACCGGAAGCTCAACTTGTGCACAAAGAAAGACCACTTTCCAATTCCATTCCTCGATCAAGTGCTAGAACGGGTAGCGGGGCATCTTTTCTATTGCTTCTTAGATGGATACTCTGGCTACAATCAGATAGAGATTGCCCTTGAAGACCAGGAGAAAACCACCTTCACTTGCCCCTACGGTACCTTTGCGTATCGTCGCATGCCTTTCGGGCTATGTAATGCCCCTGGAACATTCCAACGTTGCATGATGGGGATTTTTAGTGATATGGTGGAGAAGATTGTCGAGGTGTTTATGGATGACTTCTCAGTCTTCGGGGACTCCTTTAAGGGGTGTTTGGAAAATTTGGAGAAGGTGTTGGAGAGATGTGAGGAGAAGAATCTTGTGCTAAATTGGGAGAAGTGTCACTTTATGGTGACGGAAGGGATCGTGTTGGGTCACATAGTGTCGGCAAGGGGCATTGAAGTGGACAGATCCAAGGTGGAGGCCATCTCCAACCTTCCCACGCCGACAACCATCAAGGGAATCCGGTCATTTTTGGGCCATGCAGGTTTCTATCGCCGGTTCATTCAAAATTTTAGTGCATTGGCCCGACCCCTTACCAATTTACTGTCTAAGGATGTTCCCTTTGAGTGGTCGCATGAGTGTGAGGCATCTTTTAAGAAACTAAAAAGCATGCTTGTCACGCCTCCTATCATGCAACCACCCAATTGGGATCTACCCTTCGAGCTTATGTGCGACGCGAGTGACTACGCGGTCGGCGCAGTGCTTGGTCAGAGGAAGGACAATCGACCGCATGTTATACACTACGCTAGCAAGACACTTAATGAGGCACAAATGAATTACACTACCACTGAAAAAGAATTGCTAGCTGTAGTGTTTGCTCTTGATAAATTCCGTTCATATATCATTGGTTCACCTATTGTTATCTTCACTGACCATTCTGCCTTAAAGTACTTGTTATCTAAGCAGGATGCGAAGCCAAGACTCATTAGGTGGATCCTCCTCCTACAAGAATTTGACTTGACCATTAAAGACAAGAAGGGAGTTGAGAATGTTGTGGCGGATCACTTATCCCGGCTGGTGGCACAAGAGACAAATGAGCACATCCCTATCCCAGACTCGTTCCCTGATGAGCAATTATTATCTATTCATTCTCATTGTCCTTGGTATGCTGACATTTGCAATTATCTTGCAACAGGACAAATCCCACCACACTGGAGCTCTGAGGATAAAAGGAGATTTATGGCCGACGTGAAATACTTCTACTTCGATAATCCGTATCTGTTCAAGTATTGTCCGGACCAAATCATGAGGCGATGCGTGCCTGAAGCCGAACAGCGGAACGTCTTGGCCTTCTGTCATTCCCAAGCCTGTGGTGGGCATTTCTCTGCCAAGAAAACTTCTTCAAAGATTCTCCAATCAGGTTTCTACTGGCCTTCTTTAATTAAGGATTGTATTTCATTTTGCAAAGAATGTGATAGATGCCAACGGTTGGGGAGTGTGACCCAAAGGAATATGATGCCTCTCTCCCCTATACTTGTGATAGAAATATTCGATTGTTGGGGCATCGATTTCATGGGTCCCTTCCCTATGTCGTTTGGCTATCTATACATTCTGCTGGCAGTGGACTACGTGTCCAAATGGGTGGAGGCTATCCCGACAAAGACTAATGACCACCGGGTTGTGGTCAAGTTCTTGAAAGAGAACATTTTTTCGAGGTTCGGGATGCCTCGTGCTTTGATTAGTGACGGTGGATCACAATTTTGTAACAGACCAGTTGCATCGTTAGTGTTCAAATATGGCGTTACACATAAAGTATCCACCGCTTATCACCCACAAACAAATGGCCAAGCCGAGCTAGCCAATAGGGAGATCAAGACCATCCTTGAGAAAACAGTTAACCCCAATAGGAAGGATTGGTCTGAGAGATTGATTGATGCCCTGTGGGCATATCGTACTGCCTACAAGACAGTTTTGGGCATGTCCCCCTATCGGCTTGTCTATGGAAAGGCTTGCCATCTGCCGGTAGAAATGGAACACAAGGCCTATTGGGCCATCAAGACTCTAAATTTCAATATGAGAATGGCGGGTCAACATAGGAGGTTAGAAATGAATGAATTGGAAGAGATTAGGCGGGATGCATACGAGAGTTCAAAAATTTCAAAGGAACGGGCGAAAATCTTTCATGATAACTCCATAGTGAGGAAATCATTCGAGCCCGGGCAAAAGGTACTCTTGTATAATTCCCGCCTCTCCATCTTTCCCGGAAAGTTAAGATCCCGTTGGGATGGCCCCTATCTTGTCAAGGTGGCCTACCCCAATGGAGCTGTTGAGATCACCAACCTCAAAGATGGCCAAACATTCAAGGTCAATGGCCAAAGACTTAAGCCATTCTTTGAGGGCTTTGAAAACCAAGTGGTGGAGGAAGAGTTAACCGACCCGGTGTATCCGGACGTGGTTGAGGATTAACAAGTGGGCCCTTGTTTGCACGTACAGTTTCTTTTGTTTTAATTATGTCATGTTTTTATTTCATGTCACTTACTTGTTGTCGGTGTATAGCTTTGTTTTCTCTTGGATCCAGATCTTGGTGCTTGTGTCAAAAGCGCAATTGCGAGGTGTTCTCTTACCCTATTTATCTTTTATTGTCTTCCATTGCATACTATACCCTTTTGTTGCATTGAGGACAATGCATGATTCTAGTTGGGGGGTGAGGTGCACCATTTGTATGTCACACCAAGGTTGCTGGGAAGTATTCTGCTTTTGTCGCATTAGTACAGAATATGTGAGAAATTTTGAAAATTTTTGATGAAAAATACCTTTAAGTTGATCTGTATTCCCTTATGAAGCAAGTATGAACTGGATGACATGTTGATCGTTGTTGTGAACTTTGTGCACATGAGCTTACTATAGAAATGGATCCTATGCATAAGTATCACATATGTATTGATTTTTGAACTCATCTGTATGTGATTTCTGAATTTGTAATTTCAGTGATTTACGGGTTGGATTCATGTTTTAAGCTTGACATAAGTAGTGGAGATGAGTAAAGACCCATGAGAGCTTTAGTGCCAAACCTTTTTGGAGGGAACTTACGTTTACTCAAAGAACAATTTTTCAATTTCCAAATTTGTTCAATAATCTCATTATGCTTGTTTTGGTTAGGTGTATTTGGGTAGTTGATTGACTTTGTCTTGATTGTACAATGCTCTCCCATGCCTATCTAGAAATGATCTTAGGCCATCTTTGATGTTTTGAGCCTTAGCCAATTTCTTGGAAAAATTTATCCCTAGTGCTGTGATTGAGCCTTATTGTAAATTCGTTTCCATGCCACACATGTAACCAAGCCAATGAAAAGAATAAATATCTACCTTACCTTGGTTGTTCCTAGTGCTAAGTTGGGTGATGATAAAAGAAAAGGAATGATGGTGTGAAAAATCAAACAAAAGGGATGAAGGATGTTGAAACTCAAAAGAGTTCAATGGAAAAAGAATGAAAATCCAAGAAAATGAGAGAAAGGGAGTGAAAAAGGAGAAAAAGAATGAGAAAAAGAAAAGGGAAAAATGTAAAGGAAAAGAAAGAAAAGAAACAAAGGATGTGGTGATGGTGTGAAAATCAAAATCCCATAAAAGGGAAGTGTTTTTCTAAGATTAAGGTCATTCACCCGGAACAACCCCCTTTGTTATCCTATATCCTTCGTTTCCCTTACCACAACATCACCCCAAAACCTCATTACAACCCTTGAAAGTCCTAAAAGATCTAGAGAAGCATGGGGGATGCATACGTTTAAAAGAACAAGAGAAGTTGATTTTGCTATCTAATGCCCTAGCATTCCTTTCATGAGATTATGCCAAGGTTGTTTCATTTTTATGCATACTTCATTTTTGGATTATATGTGAGCATACTTTGTTTTGTGCACAAGATTCCATCTCACATATACACATGGAGAGCATGCCCGGATAATCATAGTGTTATTCATTTTGAGAGAACACCCTTGGTGAGTTTTTACATTAAAACTGAGTTTGTCTAGCCTGTCAAATATGAATTCTATTTGTAAATTCCTAAATTACTTGTTTAATTCATTTGCACACAAGTTGGAAATTAATATGGTAAGTGCATACTTTAGCCTAGCATCTAAGACTATACTTTTGTTCATGTTTACTTAGTTCTAGTCATATGAGGAATGTGTTAGAAGTGCCATACTGGCAAGAATGAGGGAATATTTCTCAAATTTTGGATATTTGGAAAGATTTGGTATTGCTCAAATGTTATTTAGTGATTTGCATGTTGGGTATTTATTTTGCTAATTAAAATTAGAAATTCACCCACTATACATTGAAGGCATCAAAGTTGTAAATCACATTGCAATTTCGGTAATGAATTGGGCATAATTATTCGAACTGTGGTTTGCAAGTGGATTAGATGTTTAGGGTGGAGTGGAGGTCATGAAAAGAGTGTTAGAATGCATAAGGGAGATCCTAAGAGAGAGTGGAATGAAAGTGAAATGACTGTAGGGGTATTTTGGAATTAAGGCAGCAACTACCGCTCGACTACCGGTAGCCGTTTGCTACTGGAGTTGCAGCTACCGCACAGATACCGGTAGCCGTTTGCTTCTGGAGCTACAGCTACCGGTAGTCAGTGAACGAGCTACCGGTACCTGATGGTCAGAACGCCTGAAATTAGGGCTTTTATTTGGGTTTTTTCGGAGAGACTCTTTAGGATCCTCACAATACATTGAACCCATTCCAAATCCCTCTCACCCATACTCCCCCCTAGATACCCAAACCGTTTCCTTTCCCCATTCATCTATAAATTCCTAACCATAGAACTGCGAATTTGGAGTTTCTCGTTCAAGATTCAAAGCCCCTGTTTTTCCGAAACCTTGGGCCAGCCGAAAATCTCTCAACCCCACCCCCTCTTCTCAGTTGCAGACTCAAAGAATCACCCCTATGGCTCGTACCAAACGTGCAGGACCAAGTTCCCCACAACCCTCAGAGGCACCCAATCGAAAGAGAAGTGGGGAAGGTTCAAGTGCTCAAAGGGCGGAGCAAAGAAAAAAAGCAAGGAATGAGGCTAGGGAGCAGTTCGTTAATGAGAAAAATGTGACTTGTGAAAGGGCTGTGCATAGGAGATCCTTGGGTGTAGGTCATGTGGTGGTGAAGACCATTGAGGCCCTTGGAATGACATTTTGGTTCAAGGAGGTGAGTGGGTTCAATTTGCCTCAATGCCGAGAGTTTTACCAAAGACTCAAGGTGGCGAATGAGGATGAGAATATCTTGGAAACGAACGTGCGAGGAAAGGGGTTTCGAGTGACCCCCGAGGTGATTGCTACTCTGTTGGAGTATCAACAGCCACCTCCCTCCACTTCGATTTATCCTCACAATGTCGAGAATGTCATTTCCATTCAGGATTATGTAAATTCAATGTATGTAGACCCAACACAGTTCAAGGGAACTGTCCATTCTGGGGGTCTTAGGCATGAGTTTGGATTGATGAACAAAATTCTTCATTACAACCTGTTTCCAAAGGGATCAGAAAAGACACCGAATGTGGAGAAGTTGGGTCTCTTGGATGCAGTGATGACAGGGAAGAAGTTGAATATCGCACTTTTCATCTGGGAGGTAATGAAGGATTTCGCCGTGACTGACCGTCCAAGAGCGAATCTTCCTTATGGAAATTTGGTGACTCGCATGTGTAATCATTTCAAGGTAAAAGGAATTGTTTCTGATAAAATCACCCCTTCGGAGACTGGAACCATTGGGCAAGCTAGTAGCATGAAGAGGACTGCTATGACCCGAGCCGAGCGTGCTAGACCTTCAGGTCCAGGGTCATCTAGTGCAGGACCGCCAGGTGAGGGCCCATCTGAGTCAAGGCCATCCACTGCTATGCCAGAAAGCCTCGTTGTTCGCCGTTTGGATTCACTGGAGGGTACTGTACTGGGAATGGAGGCTGTTATGCAGGGGATGGCAGTGATGATGAAAGATCTCTATGTGCATACCTTCCCCGGGAGGTCTATACCGGAAGGGCTAGCACCCCCTGCTTATGATCCCCCTAGTGCTAGGCCCTCCACTTCTCCAGTTGTGGAAGACAATGACGAATATGAATCCGATGAGAACAGGGAGGGTGATGAGGATGATGTGTCTGGGGATGAGAATGAGGAGGAAGGAAGTGGTGATGAGGGGAATGATGATGAGGTTTAGGGTCCTTTGGTTTCCCTTTGTTTTGTGTTCTTAGGTTGTTTTGTCCCTCTTTGAAACCTAACCCCATTGTACTCCAAATTTGAATTTGAGTTATGAAAGTAAACCACAGTTTGAATTTAGTATTGCCCTTGTTAATTTCTTAAATTGCAATGTGATTTCTTGTGTGTTGATTGATCAAAGAATTGATTGTGTGAATGGGTGAATGAATGACTTTTTGTATTATAATGCTGTGTGCCAAAACTTTGCTAGGGACTAGCAAAGCTCAAGTTGGGGGGTGTGATTCACACCAAATTTTGTATATTTTGTGTGCAAATCATCTCGGGTTAAATTGATTTTTGGAGATTATATTGATGTGAATTGCGTTAATCGAGCACTTATTGGTAATTTGTGAGTTTTGCAGTTAAACAATGCAAATTTCGACTGTGTGAAAGCTGTGATGAATGGAGATGAGGGCCATCTTTGATGTTGAATTAAAAGAAGAAGGAAGCAAGAAGGAATCCACATCATTCAGCTACCGCAGAGCTACCGGTAGCCAAATGCCTCTGGAGTTGCAGCTACCGCAGAGCTACCGGTAGCCAAATGCCTCTGGAGTTGCAGCTACCGCAGAGCTACCGGTAGCCAAATGCCTCTGGAGTTGCAGCTACCGCAGAGCTACCGGTAGCCAAATGCCTCTGGAATTGCAGCTACCGCAGAGCTACCGGTAGCCAAATGCCACTGGAGTTGCAGCTACCGCACAGATACCGGTAGCCGTTTGCTACTGGAGTTTCAGCTACCGCACAGATACCGGTAGCCGTTTGCTACTGGAGCTACAGCTACCGGTAGTCAGTGAACGAGCTACCGGTAGCCGAGGCTATTTCATCCGAATTTTTGCTGGGTGATTCCTGATACCTCAAGGGCCCCACCATCTAGTCTCTCTCACTCCGCTGACTCGTTCAACATGCAAAACACCCCTCCATGCCTGTTCTCTTGGACTTTGAAGCCATGGCATTAATTGAAGAAAGAGAGAATAGGAGCTGCTGGGTTGCAGACCAGCTCTGCACATCTCTGTCATACCCTGTTTGTCTCCCTCCAGTAATCAGATAGGAGACTCCTTCCTCTCCAGAATGGGGAGGGAAGGGAAAAAGGGGCTTTTCTCCATAGCAAAGGAAATTACACCAAGAAGGCAAGTTGGGGTGCAGGGAGTTGCTGCATCTTCCTGGACCAAGCCTGCAGACTAGGCTCTGCTGCTGAAGCTTCAGGGGATGCCCAGGCACGTTTTGGAGAAAGAAATGTTCTCCAAGGATGGGGATGACCAGGAAGCCAGATGATTCATTCAGCATATTTTTTGTAATAGGTTTTTAGAGAGAGAAAAAGTCTGGGCGGAGAAGGAGATGAACAGTAGTTTCTAGAGAGAGAAAGTTGTGATTTTTGCATATTCTTCTACTGCATTGTCTTGTAATCTTGAGGAAGACTCTTAGTAGTTCATTGAATGCCATGAATGTTGTTTTCCCTTCATGTTTTGTTAGTTCAATGCTCATTTAATGTTTCACCATTAATGCTTCAAGTTCTTCATTTCTCATAACTATGCAATGGGTTTAAATACATGTTCTTTTAGCTCATAAATTCTGATATTTAGTAACTTTAGAAGTTCATAGATTTGCAATGCTTCTCCATTACATAGTTATTTCCATTCCAAATATGAGTAGCTAAATCCTCTAGTTGGCAAGACCAAGAGGGATCTCCCTTGGGGATACCATTTCAACTCTTTCTCCTCTTTCCCTTTAGAGTCAAATGGTTCGTTTTGACCGGATAGAAGATGGATTAGTCGATGAGTCTTTGATAAACCGTAGGCTTAGTCACGGTTTATGCTTAGATACTCATCGATGCCATCCTCGGCTTTCCGTGATTCAAGCGTTCATTCATGCTCAATAGGAGGAGTGATTTGAGTTGAGGTGGTATACCCATTGGAGTGATCTCTTGGAATTGTCAACACTTGTTTTTATCATTACATTTTCATTAGCATACACTTCACCCATCAACTCTCAAGACAAAAGATTTTACATTTCCATTTTTCACCAAATCATTTCAATCTTGATTCACTACCTTCCCTGTGGATACGACCTTGGAATACTCTTCCAAGTAACTCACGACACACGAAAGTCTCCTTGCGATTGGGGAGCATTTTTGTGCATACATTCCCATATTTACATCATCCCATTTCCCTTTCCTCATTACCCGTTCTTTTGACTCTATCCTTAGGGGAAGAAATTCTTCTCCCCCGTCCATACATTGCATACATTGAGGGATAGTAATTAGGGGTTAGGAAAGATATCGTTTTTGTGACAATCAGTACCTATGTGACGGGGTACCGGTACCTGAGCCCACTGTCCATCGAGGTACCAGTATCTGAAGTCTTGGTATCGATACTTGAGCCCACTGGAATCTAGGTACTAGTGCCCATGTGTCGAGGTACCGGTACCTGGGCCTTCCAACAACGTGGTACCGGTACCTAGTCACCTTTGTACTGGTACTTGAGCCTAGATTTTCCCAAATTCTGTCATTTTCACTTCAACTCATCTAATCTCTTACAACATTTACTCAAACTCATATAACAACTAATTTTACACCAAATTTAGTCCATATGAGTTCATTACACCACTCTTTATGAAACATTAAAAGTTCAAATCCAATTACAAAATTATTTTGCAAAAGATGTAATTTAAAGCCACATATTGGCTTCTTCTCAATAAGGACCCATGTATGGGCCGTCCACCGGCGCTTGTCCCGCACCTGAAATGTTATTCCCATAAAGGGTGAGCTACGCTCAATAGGGTATCTCCTAAAGAGCCTATTCCCCAACCCAGATGCATATGAAATGTTCACATGCAATTCAACAATCAACAAACATCCATTCAAGAATATGCAATTCATAATGGAATTCACAATGTCATGTCATATTATGAGACGAGACTCACACATGCAATGCAACCCGAGCCTTCACCGGTTCCCATAACACATGCAATGCCATGCGTATGTACCCGAACATTCCAAGCCTCCGCCATTGATGTTACACATCCAATGGCTATTTTATGAAATCATGTGTCCTTTGTTGGGTTGATGATTTCTTAGACTTGCACCAACGATCCACCACACTGACACGGATTTTGGTATCCCACCTCCGGTTCCGTGTACACCAATACACTTTTTTGGACTTTCACCGTCGAAAGTGTATAAACCATTGACCGGGCCTTGCACCCAAGGAAGAATCTAGCCCTTCTTACTATACCCGACACATATTTTCCATACAGTGTCCCGTGTGACTCAATTGGACCTTGATCCAAAATTTCTGAATCCACCCATCAATTCACATTCATGTCAATTTCTCACAAATGTGATGCTACCCGTACATATGTAATGTAAATGTACAATTGAAAATTTCATTGTCATGTTTAACATATCATGAGCATATTATGAACATGTCTCAATTCCATAAAAATTTTCAAATCCTCAATGTCAATATATCATAAGGCATATACCAATATTTTTCAACATCAATCCCAAACATGTTATAACGTATTCAATGCAAATAACACACTTAATCAACATAGGTATTTTATCAAACACCTTCAAGGCATAAATGTAAACACATAGCATGTCCAATTAACACATTCATCTTGAAATTCCAATGAGCAATTTCACCAAAACTCAATTCATGCAAGAATTGATTTTAACCATTCTTATACCCATTTTCCACATTTCAACTACAATAGGTATTATTCATACATGAGATTACATCTCTAACACCCTACCCATTTCATATTTCAACACTAGGTTGGAAATAAATCTAGTTAGGAAAAGGAACACTACCTCTTGCAGCGTAATACACGTAGAGGAAGCTCCAAGAAACCCAACTCAAGTTTTACCCTTGATTTCTAAAAATTCCGTTCTTGAGACTTTGGCCAAATCCACGATTTTGGTTACGCAGACGTAGCTTTCGTCACGTAGAACAACTCTTGTTATTGGCCCAAAGCGATTCGACGAACGGTTGGCCCTAGATCGCAAGGAGAAGATGGAAGAAAACCCTTGAATCTCTCTCTCTTCTCTCTCTCTCTCTCTCTCTCTCTCTCTATTTGGAAATGGGCTGAGTAATGGGGGAAAATCTGATTTTCCCCTCTTTTTATACCCCTCATTTGTTTGGCCCTCGTTGTGCCACACGTCTCATCTTTTATGATCTGATTTTGTCCCGAATCAATTAAATCTCATTTCATGTTATGTTCAATATATTTTATTTGAACTAACTTTGAATTATTTTATATTTTTCGCAATTAAAACCCTATCGCGTTTTTTTTACTCACGCAACGCCCGATCGTATCGTAAATCGCAAAAAATTTGACTGTCTCATAATTCAACGAAAATTGACTGGGTAATTAGATTTTGCGAGACTAATCCAACGGTGAGATCCGCTTCGTTATCCAAGTTCTAGAAAATTTTGGGTTTTCAACCCGTACCGGACTAACTAATTACCATTTTGTGCTTCACAATAAAATTTTTAAATTTTTTCAGGTTTTACAATATATGAATTTTACTAAAAGTCATTAATTAATGTAATAGCTTAATAATAATCATCAAATACATAAAATTGAAGTTCATAGAACTTTAAATCATGACATAGTCTTCAAGACTTTCATAAAATGTAAAATTAATATGAAGTCTTCAGAACTTCTATGATTTTTTTTTTTTCAATAAGCGTACATATCAAAGAAGAAAGATGAATTGAAAAGAACAACCTTCAAGAATAATATGTAACATCAAATAGTTACCGATCTTTAACTTCAAAATAGATTAGAGTTTTGGAATGAAGTCTTTCCTCATATGGTTATAGATTTGTGATGATAACGTGTTGTGAAATCAAGACAATTTAGAAAATGTAAGCACACAATTAAGTACTAGAAAATAAGAGACAGAAAAATTAGTTCTTCAGAAACTTAGAGAACTTGATCTTTGAGACTTTCTTTTTTTTTTAAAAAAATTCTTATTGTACTTCTTTAAAACCCCATACTATAATTAAATATAGATAAAATTATTTTAAGAGTTCTTCTAAAATAACTACAATGATGTTAAAAACTTTGAATCGTTGTCAAAAGAATTGTCATGAAGTTTGAGTTTCACTCTTATTGACTTTTGGGTCAAATTTAATTTCAGAGGCATGTAAGCTTGATAAGGGTAACCAGGTAGATTTCCAAACGTTTTTAGTTCAAAATAATATTACCATTGAATCTGAGAGGTCATGAAATCTTGGTATAGGCATCCGACTCGTATAACGGTCAGGAAAGGTAAGATGATAACTTTGGTGTTTCGGGTATTTTATTCTTTAAAAGATCAAGAATGGTTATTGATTGAAATATTAGTGACTCAAGAAGAATCTAAAATAGTGTATTCTGGGGTTTAAACACATTTTGGAGAGAATTCAGATAGGAAAGAATTTGACACAATTTTAGTATTTTGGTCATAATCTTTTACCCCGATGTTCGATTGACTTGATTCTTACTACATTAGAAAGAATACTTTAGGATCTACAAAAGCATATTTCATGAAAAGTTCGTGAATCAACCTCTAACTAAGTCGAAATTGGACTTGAAGTGTGGAGCAGAAAGTCAACCACATCTAGATGAAAGTAGTGTGGTAGTGTTTTGGGTCCGTTGGGATGGAAGATGTGCATCTAGATGTGTGAGTTTATATTCGAACAGAAGGTCTAGTCCGTCCAGACGCGCACTGCATATCCAGATGCATATGAAATCTCTGGTGTGATCAATTTAGGGTACTTTTAAAATATTTTCAACCCTAGGGAGACTAGTAGAGTTTTGGAAAAAAAAAGAGAGAGAGAAAGAGAAGAAAGAAGAGGAGATTGGACCAAGGATTGTGGATATCCGCACATAAAAAACAGCGTTAGTCATTCTAGGAACAAATTTTACAGAATTGAGGTATGGTTTCTTTTCCTTTCCTATGTATGGAGGCTAAGGCTTATGTCTATGTAAATTTTGATTCAAATTCGTACACTCTAGATCTATAAATGTTTTGGATTTATTTCAAAAGCATGTTTCATTTTGTTAAAACATATATGATTTTCATCCAACAGTATGTTTTTTGTTTGTAAACCCTAAATTTTTGGATAATGTATAATTCTTAATATTTTCCTATGGCATCATGCATGTTTTATTAAAGTTTTCCTCTATTTTATGAATTGTGAAACTGCTGGTTGTGTTACATGTGGATTTTATTAAAAATCATGAATTAAATCTCTTGTATTGATGGGTTTGATAAACTTGAATGCACTCGAATTTATATCGCGGAGTGTTAAATGTGTTTATTACCTCGAGGGGTTCGAAGGTTTCCTATCACTCGTAATGGGGTATTAGTTTCTTGCGGGGTTTCAAACCACTATTCATTTACAGGGATCGAAGCTGAGGGTTAGTATATTATTCCCGGGGAAGATTTCGTTAAATACTTATTCATCAGTATAAAATGTCGTGGCCCTGCGTGAATTGATTTGATGGTGATGTGTTTATGGACCAAATATATTCGATGTGTGAATTCTTACTAATCAATCTACATACATGAAATATCTTTGTTTTGATCTATTGCTCTTTGACTAATTCTACTTAATTTTGGATTTTCTGTATAAGTAACGAAACTTGAGATTGTTAACAATGTCACATATTTCACTTTAAAGGATATATTATTTTGTTAAATTGAGACCTACCTGCTTTTGTTTATTTCTAAACCTTGTTTAAGTTTGAAAATTTTTCTATACTGAACTGATTGTGTTCATCCCTTCTTTTTAATATTTTTCAAATTTGGGTGTTGAGATTGATACCAACCTAGATAAGCATTTGTAATTTTGTTTTGAGATGGATCAAAATGTGGATCTAGATTTCGAGGTTTAGAGATTGATTAATTGATTGATTAGTTTTAATTTCAGATGACACAATAATGTATATGAATGTTTACTATGCAATTGGATGGGGGATATTTATCATTGTTGAGGTTTTAGATGTAAACTTGGTTGATGGATTATACTTTGGGATTTATACTAGTTAGATGATGTTTGATATTGTTGTTTTGACTCATCTAATGGAATGATTTTGTTTGTTTGCATGATTTTAAAGGTTATTAATTAGATCACGTCTTTTTATAAAAATGAGGCATGAAAACATCACTAATATGACAAGCTCTCTTGCATTCTTCCATAGTATAAAACTAATCAATAGTTCATCCACTAATTAATGAAACTAAATGTGGCACCCACTAATTAGTTGGTTCTTGACCTACTTTTATCTACTTAGTAGGCCACCAAGAATTTATATAATGTAGATGTTTATAACATACCCTTAGTTTTTCAGCTTGAAGTTTCTGTTGTGTTTTTTTTTTTTTTTTAACAAAGAAGTTTCTGTTGTGTTCAATTCCTGGAGCTTGTGTTGTAGCCTCTAAATGTGTAGTGTCAACCCATACGACCCGCCACTTCCAATTTATTTTAATTAGGTTACGTGAGTTGGGTCGGGTAACCTGGGAATTATATTAGTTGTTAGGCCAGTCAAAATCCGATACAACACGATTAATCGAAACAAATCGATACAGTTTTAAGCAGGTTTGGGTGAGGCCTAAATAGGTTCAGGTGATAAACGGGTTGACCCATCAAACTCGTTTATTAAACGAGTCGTATTCAGATGAAACCTATCAACCTGTTTACCACCCATTTACTCATTTAAATAAAATTAATATAATAATTATTATTATTGAAAAACAAATTTACCCAGAAAATATATAAGTCAAAATAACAAAAACATTTCCTAATTCCTAACCCTAAGTCCCTAACTCTCTCTTCTCTTCTGGTCCGCCACCCTCATGGATCCCCTCTAGAGGAACTGAAGCCTCAAGGTTTGGCTTCTCTCTCTCTCTCTCTCTCTCCCTGCTCATCGGTGTTTGATCGTCGGTCACTACTCGTCGTTAAACAAACAGGTTAAAAGGATTTAACCGTGGGGTGTTAAAAGGGCTACCGTGTTAACCCGACCCTACCCAATTTAACTCTTTTAATAAACGGGTTAGATGAGTCTTTTGTGTAACCTGGTTATTAAACTAGTCGTGTTCAGTTAAAATTTTTTCACTCGTTTATTTAAACGAGTCGTGTTCGGTTAGAAATTTTTCATCCGTTTATCTAAACGAGTCATGTACATGTTTAGTAATTTTTCACCTGTCACCCGTTTAACCGATTCGTAATTGTTTAACCCAACACAGTTGACACCCGCACTAGTCGTGTTTGTATTTTATAGTCTAGACCCTAATAATTAAAAGGTCGTATATATGTTATGTTATTTTTGACACAAACCTATTTAGATCCGACAACCTGCTTTATCCAAGACGATTGTCGACTCTACATTTGACAATTAAGGTAGTTAGTTACGATAAAGAAATGTAGTCAATTAAAATAAAATATCATTAGAGACTATTATTATATTTTAGTCATTGAATATTTGTCATATAAACCATTAATGGTAATGACTAATTATCACCACCAAATCATTATTCTACCAAGAAATTAGTGATGAAGTATTAGGTTTTTTTTTTTTTGCTGCGATACTTGAACGAGTATTATAGTAACAATAACTAGTTTGTCACTAAAAATATAATTTTAGCGGGGATATTTATAGCCGTAATCTAAATTTTGCCACTCAAAATCTAATTTCTTGTAGTATACGTGGACCCCAAATCTAATTTCTCCAATTTAATTATTTTATCGCATAGGATCCCCTGATTCAAACACACCTTGGGGAGCCTTGCTAAACGCATGGGGGATCGACAACACATCCCTTGCTAGGGTCACAAACATGGGAGGGCTTAAACCCAATAGCTCTAACGTGCAAGAAGCTCATCTACCAAACACGGGACCTTTATGCAGCCCATGTGGATTCAAGACTCTTTACCCCTGGCTTAGGCTGCTTTCACTTCCCCACAATTTTTTGGTTTCACATATTTAAGAAGCAGCAAAGCAACCATAGAAAGGGGGAGAGAGAGAGAGAGCAATTTCACAGGGGAGTGGAGCTACAAGTGGTAGAATGAGATCTTGAACAAATAATTAAGGTGGCAACAGGATGATATTGCAGCCAGACCAAACAAGAGCTCCAAAAAAACAAAAAAATATCTTCCATGACTAAATGTATAGGGAATAGTTCCCTCCATCAAATGTGTATTATATCATTTGTAATAGCTTCAAGCAAATCATATGTGCAATGGTATCCTTACCAAAAGGATCAGTCAGGCTCTTCCTATGCTCCATCCGATGGGGGCGAGGTAGCAGACCTTGTAATGAGCAATCAAACATAGGTTGAAATTGATTTGGTTGATTCTGTCAGTTGTGGATTCTTATCTTCAACAGAGCAGTCGCTGAAATGTGTTTCCAACCTCTCCCTTGTATTTCACTTCACCAAGATAAACACTTGAAGAAGCAGCATTTAGTTGTACAGACGATAATTATCATGGTTAAGAGAATTCACTTCTAATCTCTTCAAAATAAATACTTGCATTGTAGTTTGCATGCCCATTTTTGGATAGTGAATATGAGATTCTAGCTTTAAATCGCCATGGGAATCCATATTCAAAACCAATCTACATGTTTGGTTGAAACCTTTGGTTGTTTCTTCTTTGGCTTTTGGTAACGATTGTTCTCAAATTTAGCTTTGACAATGAGAGAATAAAGCAAGTCTGCCTCAGCCGAGGTATCATATGGTGTGTTCAAGATACTATCAAAAAAGATAAACCATAAAAAAGAGGAAAATTGAGCAAGTCAGTAATAATCAAGAAAGGGATCTCAATATAATGAGACTAGGGCAAGCAATAAGCATAAATAATGTTATACATTTGATGAAATGGGTCATCCATTTCCATGTACGTGGCATGCTAATCATTCATGCTCTATCAAGTGACAAATACCCTCGTCAGTTGGGACCTCTTGTCCATTTTTTTTTTTTGCAGGTTACAAATTGATAAACATCCATGCTCTATCGAGTGACGAATCCCCTTTTATCCTTGACAGGGAGCAGTTCAATGTTTTCTGAATCTATGAAGTTTTCCCTAATCCCCATACAGTTAATTACTTTTGATTAAGTTTTTCTTCTTCATCTTTTGGTGGGTGAAAGTTTTCATCGACTCCCAAATCCCAACCCCTACAGTGTACTAAGTCTAAATGAGATCTGCAGTGTGTAGCAACCAAACCTGTCAAGTAGCTCCTCCAGAACAACTCTTTGAGCAGGTGTAACATAATGAATACAACTTCTCGGACACTGACCGACTGCAAGGTGAACTTGGTAATCTTCACCATGATCTGATAGATGGATAGCAACTTCAAAATTACAAACATATAACAGAAATACAAAATTCTTCATTGTTCCAATACTAAATAGAACTACACCATTTTTTCAAACTTATGAAGGGTAATAAGCCTGTCGTTCAAATTTCAACTCTTTCCCCAGCGACAGAAAAAAACAAATTAATCACCCGATAATTTTTTCTGTAAAACGCACAATCTCATGGAAAATAAGATTTTCACCAATCAGTTATCACATTTCAAAATTACACAGTTCAGAATTTTCAGGCATCTCAGATCGGTGGAATACTTGTCATATGTATGAATTAGAATTAGTAGTTGAGCTAAGTTTCCATTGAACAGGTCAAATGTAAGAGATTATGCATTGTTGGCCCCTGATTTATTTCTTAATTCCACCTTCTAGATCAATTTATTGTACCCAAAAAAATTGGACATGGATGAGTAGAGAGATCTAAGGCCAGTTGTTCTTGCAAGAGGAAGTTTCTGTAAACCACTTTCCTGGGAAATATCTGGGGCTCATTTGCAAGCACACTTTAGCACAAGGCACACACTGGATCAGAAAGCACCTCCCCTGCCCACATCTTTGGTGTTTCGTGTGAAGTTATATTTCTGTTGGATTTGTGAGAAGCCCTTTATCCATTTAATTTTTATCTTTATTATTATGCAGGATAGTTTTGTCAGTTTAATTTTAAAAACTTTAGGGTAAATTACACTGACACCCCCTGACTTTTTGGTTTATTACACGGACACCCCCTGACTTTTTGGTTTATTACAACGGACACCCCCCTGACTTTTGACAAATGACACTAAGACCCCAATAGTTAGACGGAGTTAACTCTCCGAATAAAAAGACAACTTTGCCCCCTATGTTTAAACCCAACCCAAACCCAAAACCTTTGCCCCTCTGTTTAACACAAACGTAAACCCAAACCCCAATCTCTCTCTCTCTCTCAAACCCAAACCCCAATCCCTCTCTCTCTCTCTCTCCCACCAACGATCCCAATCATCAGTCTTCTCTCTCTCCCTCAGCCCATCTCTGTGTGTGCATGTGTGTTTGTATATTATATACATACATATATATATACACACAAGCAGAGAGAGAGAGGATGGTGGAAGAGCGAGTTTATTTTGCCCCTCTGTTCATCGGTCTTCTCTCTCTCCCCCTCAGCCATCTCTGTGTGTACGTGTGTATATATATATATATAATACACACACATTCATATATACATACACACAGACACCACCCAATACCCAGCAACGCAACCACACCACCCCCCACCCAGCCCCCCATCTCTCTCTCTCTCCCTCTCTCTCTCTTCGGCGATATAGCAGACCCCCAATCGCAACAATGGAGTCATTAGTACCCATTACCGGCACCATTGCCGAAGACCCAATTGCAACAATGGAGTCCACCATCAACACATCCATCGGCTGAAATCTCACCAGAGATAAAGAGGACCCATCAACACCACCACCTCAACCATCCAAAATCACCCATTTAGGATTTGCGATCTTTACCTCAAATCTTCTTTCTCTCTCAACGAATAAACTATCTAAAATCACCCATTAGGGTTCTGTACATGTTCATTCTTGACAAAACTCTGTGTGTGTGTGTTGGGGGGGGGGGGGGGGGGGGGGGGGGGGGGGGGGGGGGGGGGGGGGTGATCTGTTGCAGCGGTGATTTCGGTGGTGGCTTTCAGTGTAGAATTTGGGTTTGCTTTTTGTTGTTGTTGTTGAGATGAAGAGGGTAATGAGCTTCCATTGACCACTAGTGTATTGGTCTCTTTGGATTAATGCCTTCAAACTGTTGTTTTTGGAGCTGCGGATTAATCCAGTTCTTGCTGTGGTGGTTGTGTGTTTTTTGTGTGTTTGCGGAGATGAAAATGAAGATGGAGGTGGTGGACCGATGATAGAGTTACTCTGTTACTAGTGGCGGTGCTCTGTACATAAGAGAGAGAGGAGGAGGAGGAGGAGGAGGAGGAGGTGGTGGTGGTGATTTTTAGGGAAGTATGGTGGTGGTTCCGTGGTGTGGAGGCGGCAGTGGGTGGTTAATTCAACATTTAATTTTAGATTAAATGTGAAATATAACATTTAATTTTAGATTAAATGAGAAAATTTTAGTTTATATATGAAATATAAAATAGAGAAATGATAAGTGAGAGATTGATAAATTTTTGCGGGTAAGAACATATATTTGGAGGGCATTTTGGTATTTTAGGAATTAATATCGATGACATCAGCTTTGACCGTTAGTCATTCTAACGTCTGTTAGTTAGAAGGAGTGTGACTGTTATAAGTTTTAAATCTCAGGGGAGTTCGGTGTCATTTGTCAAAAGTCAGGGAGTGTCCGGTGTAATTTACCCAAAACTTTAATATAAGTGACAGAGGAAAAGAACCCTAACTCTCTTCTCTTTGTCTCAATCATCTTTCTTTTCTTTTCTGTTTTCTTTTTTTTCTTTTCCTCTTCTCTATTTCTTCTCTTTCTCTTTACATTAATTCAACATGATATCAGATCATGTTTTGTGATTCTTCATATTCATCTACACGCAGAATACAACCAATGTTTTTTTGGTCTGCAAGAAGGAACATTTCGTATTTTCCAGAACTTTTTTTGACTGTCCGCAAAAATAAATAAATAAATAAATAAAAACAGTTCCTTGGTCAACTTGATTAGTAGAGTTTATCTATGATTTTTCTAGAATTTTTTTTTAGATTATTTGGTACTTCGTTCGATTTTTCTTTGATTTTGGGGGAAAATAGGGTTGTTTTTCAGATTTAAGATTTCCAACATTTTTTTGAGGGATTTGTTGCTTGTAATGGACACAACAAGTGCCAATTTTAAATGCCCAAGGGTTGCCCCGTGATCTAAAGTTGTTTTATTGGAGTTCTATGGCTTCAAGAGGGGCGACATGCATGTTTTTTGTTCAACAACAGTCCGTTTTGTGTTTCGGCAATGATTTCACCCATTTTTTGTGATTTCAGGTTTGATTAAATGCAAGTTTGAGATAGTAGTTGTTTCTTGTTGTTTTTTGGTTTTTTGAGCTTTTCGGCGTGTATCTGGCATTTAAGAAGAGGTAGAAATAGATTAAACATGTTGGAATCTAGCACGGTCTCTCAAAAACAGTCAAACAATTCTGCAAGTGAGATTAGGCTTCAGACTGAAAATCCCAACCTACAGATTACAACAATGAAGTTTGATGGCCACAATTACCTTCCTTGATCACAATCAGCTATGTTATTGTTAGGAGTAATGAAAGATGGGCTATTTGAGTCAAAAAACTAAAGAAACGAAGACTGTTGATCCACTTTATAAGTGGGAGGCTAAGAATTCAATGATTATGTCTTGAATGCTATACTCTATGCAACTAGAGATAAGCAAAGACTATTTATTTCTACGTACTGCCAAGGAGATTTGGGAGTGCGTAGAAGAGCGCTTGCTCTCCTTTTCCTCCATTTAGACATTGAGTTCTCCTTCCGCTTTGCAATCGGTAAAGGTTGTACTGGGTAGCGTGACACCGATTCTGATTGACGAGTGTTTCCTTGCAGCTCCTCCTATTATATAACTGTGTTGATCTCCACACTACTTTGAGCGTCCCTGACTAAGCACATCCAATGCCGCCGTAGAGCGAAAGACAAGGGCATAGAACACTGGAAGAGATGGTTAACTTCAATTACTCCAACAATCTAGTAGACGAAATTTTCGAATGCTCGGACCGTGATCGTTTTCTATTCATATCTCCATGCCCCCAATGTCAGGGCCTTTACACTACTCAACGTACAAACATTCAAACCACTCCCATTATCAATGGGCATCTGATCTACTATAGGCCAGTCCGTTCCAAAGCAAGCATAAGTAAAAGTTAAACCATTACAAGACCCAACGGGCGTAGAGGTGAACAAAAGTATATCCCTAGGATTAGGATCTACACTTTGTCCAAACAAACTCAGCTTATTCATCCTCTAAACGTAAACGTCTTATCATGCGTCTTATCGTGCACCTTTACAAATATTCTCATCCTGATGTACCTTGCTCTAAAGGGTTCCTAATCTTTCATTATAACTTGTAATTTGTTGGCTATTATTACGATAGGAATATTTGTTTTCTTGTGAAATCCCCGTGAATCCTTCGGTTCATGAGATTCATCGAAAACCCTTAGATCATGGTAATTGTGTGCCCCGCTGAGATCGTCTCTATTTTAGGTGGCTAGCACTATTATCAAGTTTCAGATTTGTAATGGCGAAAGCACGAACTGTGGCATTGTTCGTGGCTTAGAAATGGTCCAATCATCTACAGGTACAAGGTCACTATACTAATGGATCTCCCGGATCATGCTCTAGTAAGAGATTTAATCAAAAATGAGAATTGGAAACTTCCACCTAATTTCAGAATGGTTGGACAGTGTCTAATGCAAGCGATTGCCCCGTATAAACTTGCGCAGCTCACTGTTGAAGACAGGATTGTTTGGTCTCTTCACTGACCTACTCTAGGATGGGCAACATGGCACAGGCTTATGAATTGAATGTCGGATTCACAATACTAAGTATAAGAATTCCTCTTTGGTGGCTTATTTTATACTTTCAGGGGTTATGGAAAAAATTGGATCACTATCATAGATTTGACATGCAATGTGCTAAAGACGCCTCAAAACTACAAAAGTTGATTGAACAGTAGAGGATTATGGAATTTCATCCTGGCTTGAATCCTAAGTTTGATCGAATGAGGATTCAAATCCTTGGGAAGGAACCTCTTCCTTCCCTACAGGAGGTATATGCTTATGTTCAATCAAAAAAAAAAGTAGGCATGTAATCATGCTCATCCTATGCCCCAAAAGAGTTCAGCGTTGGCTATTGGTGCTTCTCGATTGTCAATTAAGATATAAAATGTTAAGAGAGGACATACAAATGATGTTGCATCTGATGATAGAAATAAGCTATATTGTGATGCCATAAGCCTAGACGTAATAGAGAGAGACTTGTTGGAGATTACATTGTTATCCTCAATTTGGAGGTAGAAGAGGATGATCCATTCGTAGATTAGGATCTCAAGCCCATTTTACTACTGCAGTGAAGACTTCTTCACCTAATCCTAGTCTTGCTCCATCCCCTACAATAGAAACAATGGTTCTTACTAAGGAGCAAGGAATTAAATTTTATTTCAAAACGTACGAAACGTTTCTATTTCCATAGAAACCAAACGAATCATTGATTAAATATCAAAATTCCTATGGTTCGAGGTGTTTCGTGTTTCGGTGTGTTTCGGTGTGTTTCGACGTATGTTTCGGAATGTTTCGATCAACGTTTCGAAAACAAATTTTTAAATTTTTCTTTGTTTCCATCTTTCTTCCAAAATGTTTCCGAAACGTTTGCGTTTCCAAACTTATCGAAATTATGCACCGAAATAAAATTTTGATCCTTGCTAAGGAAAAAGTGAAGAATATATGTCGCCATATGTCCAAGTTGGAGACACCTACCATTGCAAACTGGTTAACATAGCGGATGGTTCCCTATAATGTGTAGCTGGTAAAGGTCCTATTCCACTCATTTCCTCTCTATCTCAACATTTGTTTTAAATGTTCCTTATCTTTCAAACAAACTTCTTTCTATCGATGGCATTATCAGGAAATTAAACTATTATGTAACATTCTTTTCTTGATATTTTGTCTTTCAGGACCTTGCCACAAGGAAGACAATTGGGTGTGGAAGGGAGACAGTTGGTCTTTATTTTTTGAATTTCAGGAGTCAGGCGATGCTACCATTATACAAGCTCATAAAAGTCAGAAAAATGTGATATTTCTGAAAAGAAGATTTAGCTACTAAATCTTTCATTTCTTTTGTTGCAACATTATTTCCTTCTTTTTTTTCTAAGCTGAATGTCCTTCAATTTCGTTGTGAAGTATGGGAGCTTGCAAAACAACATCGTATATCACTTTTTGTCATTCTTCATAATGATATTTAGGACCTTCCCAGATTGCTAGCTTGTCTAACTTCAAATGGTTTGTGACATTTATTGATGATTTTTCTCATACCACTTGAATTTACTAGCTAAAAGTAAAAGTTAAAGCAAGATCAAAATTTCGTTTCGGTGCATTGTTTCGGTCACCTAAAAAATGGAAACATTTCGACATGTTTCGGAAACGTTTCGATCCGTTTCGAAAACCGAATGAAAAAAAATAAAATATTTAAGAATTATTTTTTCAAAACATTGATCGAAATATACCAAAATATCTTGAAATATCTTGAAACATTTCGAAATAATTGTACAAATGCATTAAAATATAGCAAAACATTTCAAAACATTATGGAACACCTCGAAGTATTAGAATTTTGATTCCATCACTGATTCGTTTCGGTCTCCTCGGAAATGAAAACATTTCGGATGTTTCGACCGTTTCGCAACGATATTTTGATCCTTGAGTTAAAGTATCGTCTTGTTTCCAGACATTCAACAAGCCAGTACTTACCCAATTGCATAATAAAGTATAAACTGTTTATTCTAATAATAGGGCCGATACACCTCACCAGAATGGGATTGCTGAGATAAAAAATCGTCATCTATTAGAAGTCGCAAAGACCTTGATGTTTTCTATGAATGTTCCAAAGTTATACTGTGGAGATGCCATATTGACCCCAACATATCTTATCATTAGAATGCCTTCTCGACTTCTAAACTTTTAGTCATTAGTTAAAGTATTATTTTCTTTTTCTTCCTCTTCTTCCCTTTCTATCTCTAACTGTTTTTCAGTTCCTCCTTGGATGTTTAAGTGTGTTTGCTTTATGCATGTTCCTTCTTGGCTCTAAAGCAAGTTAGATCCTAAAGCAACCACATACATTTTTCTTGGTTTTTATCCTACACAAAAAGATTATTGTAAAACCCGGGTAAATTTGAACTTTTATGAAAAAGGGCAAAATGGTAAATTGTCACTTCAGTACGGGTTAAAAACCTGAATTTTTCTAGAACTCGGATGACGAAACGGATCTCACCGTTGGTTTCGTCTCATGAAATCTAGTTACCCTGTCGAATTCTGAGATAGCCGGATTTTTCGCGTTTTACAATGCGGTCGGGTCTCGGGTGACCCAAAAACGAAATTTTTAATAAAATTTCGAAAGTTGAAAAATAATTTAAATCAAGTTGAAAGAAAAATATTTTCAACTTGAATCGGGGCGAAAACGGATCCGAAAAAAGAGGGTCGTGTGGCGCGTTGTGGACCAAGTGTTTGGAGACTATAAAAAGGGGAAGAAATCAGATTCTTCCCCATTTTCTCAGTTGGGTTTAACGTTGGAGAGGAAGAGAGGGAAAAAGAGAGAGTCTTCTACATTCTCTCTACGATCTACAGCGCTACGGTGCTCGAATCAACTCGAGCCACGTATGAAAGTTGTTCTCCTCGACGAGGGCTATGCGTCCATACCAAAAAGGACAGATTCCGCCGAAGTTTACGAGACGGGATTTTTGGGAAAATTCAAGGTTGAGATTGGGTGGTGTTCTTAAAGGTTCTACAACTCGTTTTACGCTTCAAGAGGTAGAGTTTTCATCTTAATTAGGTTTATTTCCAACCTAGGTTTGAAATATGGAATGGGTAGGTTAATAGAAGTTGTATCACTTGCCTACTGTTGTAAAAAATAAATTGAGGAAATGGGTATTGAGAATATGTAGAATAATTTCTATCATGAATTAGGTATGTGGAAATGACCTAATGTGATTCTTAAGTTGTGCGATTAATTGAGCAAATTATGTGATGACATGATTGGATGCCTTGAAAGTGTGTGAAATAAATGCAAATGTGAAATTAAGTATGTTTGCATAGATAATGTGATAACATGCTAAGGAATTGTTATGGGTGTGATGTTAATATATACTTTATGATATGTTAGCATTATGATAAGTGTGGATATTATATGCTTTTGATATAATTGGAAATAGAGTGGTGGAAATTGTTCATTTGGCATTCATTGCATATTGGGTATAATGTTAGCGACACATTCATGGGCATTGGGCATGAGTGTGGATGTGTGTGTGTGTGTGCATGGTTCAATCAAACACCATACTTGGTGGATGATGGGGTGGGCTCAGGAAAAGTTGGAACGAAGTTCCGACTGAGTCGCACAGTTGCATGAAAAACTTGTGTCAGGTATAGCAAGAAGGGCTAGACTCTCCCTCGGGTGCAAGACCCCGCTACTGGTTTATACACTTTCGACGGTGCAAGTCCAAAAAAATGTATCGGTGTGCGGAGCCGGCGGTGCGACACCAAAAGTCCGCTACCCAACAAAGACACATGATTTCGTTTTATAAAATAGTCATTCGATGTATAATATCCAATAAAGATATATGATTTTGTTTTATAATAAAGACATGATTTTTATTCCAAAAATATCATTGGATGTATTTCATCAATGGCGAATCTATACACGTTGGCATTGCATTGTGTTGCGGGAGCTGGAGTGGCCTCGGGTTAAAGTGCATGAGTGAGTCTCATCTCATTTCATAGCATGACATAGTGATTTCCAACATTGAATTGCATATTCTTGTTTGGAATATATGTTACTTGTTGAAATTGCATGTGACATTTCATATGCATCTAGGTTGGGGAGTAGCCTTTTTAGGAGATACCCTATTGAGCGTGGCTCACCCTATATGAAAAAATATTTCAGGTGCGGGATATACGCTGGCGGACGGCTCTCAATCGGGCCCCCATGGTTGAAGAAAAACCGATATGTGGCTTTTAAATCTTATTTTTGTAAAACTTCATGTAAATTCGTTTTGGACATGTAATGTATGTAAAAGAATTGTAATTTGAACTTGTATTAACTATGTTTGATACATAAATTCAATGGGTTTATAAGTAGTTACAGTACATGTCACATTGGCACAATGGCACACGACAATGTCACAGTGATACACGACAATGTCACACTAATATAAGCCAATGTCACACTGATACCAGCCAATGTTACACTGCTACAAGCCAATGTTACACTAATACAAGTCAATGTCACACTACATACATTTACATAGGACCCCCGATTTTAGAGGCGTCACAAGTATGGATAAATGGACCCGGTGTGGTCAATGTAGTATATTGGACCTCGAATGGGTCATGTGATTGTATGATTGCACAGGTTGTGTTTTGGGTAGAACTCCCCGTACAAAAGAGACTCTGCCCAAATTTTTTAAAATTATAGATCCGGGTAAATGGGGTATAATGGCGTGATATCAAGTTACACAATATCCACTTGTGTTCCGCAGGTTGATGGGTGATCAACAGGTTGACAAAGTACCCCCGTTTTGGGGTGTCACAGTTATAAATATTTTCATCCTCTCTCGGGTAAAAGATTTGTTTCTATGGATGTCACATTTTTTGAAACAATAGCTTTTTTCTCCCCACAATCTTCTCTTCAAGAGGAGAATCTGAGTGAAGATAAGTCTGAGTTTGTTATTTCATCGGCCTCATCAGTACCTTTCTTTTCATTCGAAAAGAGAAGGACAATAATATGGAACATCAGCAAGTACAATAACAACAATAGCAAGAACAAAACGAATTAAGTTTTATTCAAGAAGACAGAAGGATAAGATCATCTATAATCCACCACCTTGCCAAACGGTTTCCTCAGGATTGGGTAATCTTGCTCGAGGTTGAGTGTAGTATTCTCATTGCTCTTCGTAAAAGAGTTTGAGCTTGCGCTGAACATCCCACATCTAATTTTTGTGTCTTTGTATCACCTTTCACCCTCTTATCGAGCTTTTACATCGCAGAGCTTGTATCCCACATCGATGCTCTAGCAGTATGATTATTATCACAGTCATAGTGATCGTACCTTGTTTGTTAAACATTATTTCCGTAGAAAGGCGACTGGACTCATTGTGTATGTTGGTGGCTCTGTAATTACCGACAATGATGCAGATGACATGGTGAAATTAAAGGCATATTTGTCTCAAAAATTCGAGATAAAAGATTTGGAAAGTTTTAAGTATTTCTTGGACATTAAGGTTGTGAGATCTAGATGTGGGGTACATACTCATGGTATTTTTTAATTGTTGCCGCTGAAATCCATTTTAGTTGAACTTGAGTTTAATTCTAAGTAATCGTTGGTACTGTGATAATAAGGCGGCAATTAGTATGGCTCAAAATCCAATTCAGCATGATAGAACCAAGCATGTTGAAGTCCCCAGATATTTTATCAAGGACAAATTGTGTGCTAGCTTAATTTGTATTCCATTTGGTGAAGACAGATGATCAACTTGCAAATATCTTTGGCAAGCTGGGCATGTGTGATAACTATGCACCAGCTTGAGGGAGTGTTAGAAGCTTTTTAGCCTTTTATTTTTATTTTTATTATTATGAAGGGTACTTTTGTCAACTTTATTTTTACAACTATAAATACAAGTGACAGAGGGAGAGAACCCTAACTCTCTTATCTTCTTCTCTTCTTCTCATCCGTCTTTCTTTCTTCCTTTTTTCTTTTTGGCTTCTCTAATTCTTCTCTTTCTCTTAACATTAATTCAACAGGATTTGGCATGATGTGTCAACTATGGAAAAAAAAAGTGGATTATTAAAGTTCGGTATAAAATATTTAAAAAAAGAAATGCATATAACTTGTGAACATATATATGATAATCCAATCCAAATTAGAAAAGATTTGATGTCAAATCAGTTTGGGGAAAATTGTATCCCCACCCCTAAACCAAGATTTTGACTGTCGCAATACTTTGAACTATCCAATTAGATAGAAACATATATGAATCTGAAAGATAAGACAATTAAGTTTTGTCATTCTTTCCCCCTACCTGCTATTTTCTTATATTTAACCACCAAGGATCAAAACTTCCCTTCAATTCACCGAAACAAATGAAACATTTTGGTTTCAGTGGAAACTAAACTGCAACATTGAATACCAAAATGTTTCGAAATATTTCGGGATGTTTTGGCTAATATTTCGGAACGAAGATTCTAATTTTTTTCTTCATTTTCATTCTGTTTACAATTTTTTTTTTTTTTTTTTGAAACATTTGCATTTTACAGGTGATCAAAACTATAAACCAAAAGGAAATTTTGCTCCTTGGCAACCAAAATAACGGGAAAAAAATAAAAAAGAAATAGACCAACCTTGACCAAGGGCTCGTGCAGTTCCGGTTGAAGAAGCAAAAGTGAATGCATTAGGTGCTCTCTTAACGCATGGAAATGGACAACCTACAGAAATGTCAAATGAGGACAGATCAAGAAGAGCTAAACAGAACATACAGCTTCGTGGCTCTTCAAAACTAAATAAAAAGCACATCTTGAAAAAGCACTGCACCTGGATAAATATTATCTGCACAACAGCAGCTAAGAGCTAACAGAGCTTTTCTTTTAAAAAAAAAAAAGAAAAAAAAGGCTTCAAATGAGGGCTTTGGTACGCATTTTGGATAAATGCAGTACTATCTCACAATCTATCAACATACTACTACTCTCCTAGAAAAGCAAAATTAAAAACCTCATAATTGTCTAGTGTTGTCTATACTGAATTTTTGGGTAAAAAATCTCTAACTCAATATATTTGTAAATCTCAATGATATATTTCATGAAGTTTCCTAAAGATATTATCAGAAAACCATTGGAGTTCCAGCTCTGTCTAGACTAAAAGACAGAAATTTATGTGAACATTAGTGCTCATGGATTAGCCCACGAGCTTCAGGTATTAGATGATGGATAATTCAATAGTGTAACTTGAGTACAATATTATGCAAAAAAGTGAGCTTTGAATAGGACCTGTTGTGCATAATTGTTAATATTATACAGTTGCATGATGATCCAACTGAAAGCTTTATGAATGCTATGTTAAGCTCTACGACCGTTTGCTGAATTTTCTGCTCAGTCCAGCAAGTGAAAAACAATATCCTCAGGAGAGAACTAATTTTCTCACTGTGATCCCAAGTACCCAAATAATACGAAACAGGATAAAGATCCATTTCTATTCAATGATTATGCCCAATTGACAACATCACAATCCTACAAACACATGTTTCTTTAAGGGTTTGCTCTTACTAGCTTTTACTTGTTTGGAGCGGAAAAAAAAAAAACTGGAACTCCATACTCAGTTTTTCTAAACTTCAATTTGAGTCGAGGTGTATATATAAAAAATATGACAAGCTGGGTTAGTTGTCGGTATAGAAGGTAAATGGTAAAACAACAGAATGCAGGAATTAGTACCTTTGCCAACACAAAGAACCTCATTAACGAAGAGATCAAATGCCTCACATTCTGGTTCATCAAAGGGATCCAGACATTCACTACAAAATGCATCTCCAGTGGTTAACATGACAATGCAAAACACACACAAACATATGTATACAGCACACATAGTAAAGCACAGAAAGAAAATTTGTAAGGATTGCAGATTATGGGTCATAAAAGGCATAAAAGATTCTGAGCTACAACAATTTTGAAAATACTATGAAGAAAAGTTTTGAATTTCCAAATTAAAGTAGTCATCAGATAGAAGCCAATCAAGAAAAAAGAACAATGCAAGGTAAAAAGGAAAAATGGGCCCCGGGTGGTGTAAGAATTTATAGATACGTCCCCAATACAACATTCTAAAAATAATGAAATGTGTGTTTACCTCTCAATGATTTCTGATTTGCTATAGTTTGATAATATCTGCACACATTATCAAACAACAATACTCGGTTATGCTCATCAACAAACGGTAAGAATCAGAATCAATAACAATCTGGCACATGGAAATGTGGGAAAAGTTTGATGATTTGACAAATAACAAAAGGCAAAAGCAATAGAATTCATGAGGCCTACAATAACTTACAGTAATGAACACGAGGATAGGAGACCATTTAAGTGATACACCACAACTTCTCATAACTACAGTGGATGAAATCCTAATCGGACGAAAATTTCTCCAACTTTCTTGAATTAGGCCTAATAAAAAAAGGCGATATCTCAATTATCAAAACTATAGTCCTTCCCACCAACCGTAGTTGAGGTTTTCCCATTTCTTCTGTCTGTCAATTGGATGGATTGTCCATCTAAAAGAGACTTCATTCCCCCCACCCCCCCCCCCCCCCCCCAACGTTTTATGAATTATGTGATTAGATTTATCCTAAATTAAAGTTTGTCATTTCATATCCTTTGCCTTCACTTTCATTTCATGAAATCGATTAGAAAAACCAACTAAATAATTGGTATAACATTT
The DNA here is from genome assembly GCA_951799425.1 of Ilex aquifolium. Taxonomy (NCBI): domain Eukaryota; kingdom Viridiplantae; phylum Streptophyta; class Magnoliopsida; order Aquifoliales; family Aquifoliaceae; genus Ilex; species Ilex aquifolium. The sequence continues at coordinate 24,749,003 of OX637396.1, read as the reverse complement.
TAAAAATAAATTTAATACCTCATAGGCTTGAATTACACGACGAACCATTGCATCTGAACTTTCCCCATCTCTTCTTACATCAGGATGAAACTGTTTGACCTGTATTAGAAAAAAAAATAAAAAAGAAGTAAATAACTGGATACATAGATACGAAAATCAAATCAAGAAGATAATTTATCTCCTCAAAAACTCATAATGAGTCCAGAAATCCCAGGGAATTTTTATTATTATTATTATTATTATTTGAAAAAAGGAGAAAGCTGTGAAAAGGAAAAGGACAAAAAATGATAACAATGCTGGAAATGATCCGAAAGGCAAAGTGTGCATACTTTGGCCCGGAAAGCAGCTTTGAGGTCGGACGGAGAGCAGTTAGGGATAACGCCAAGCACATCATAAGCAGAAGAAGTGGACAAAGGTTCATCTCCAATACTCCCGCTACAATATACTGTAAATGGAGATGGTGAAAAAGAAGCGAAGTAAAGTGGGTACTTCCGATTTGGACTGATAGGCCATCCGAATGAGCAAGTGGAAAGGAAATTGTGACCGTTAAGATTGTTAACGGTTTTTGGAAAGAGGGGGTAGATTCCAACGGTATTATTGTTGTATATGCATCCCATCTCTCTCCTTCTGAACTTTTTCAGTCCATAGGAAATGCACACTGTACTATCTGTTACTTGGCTCTCATTTGGGTTTGGACGATGATCAGATTATTGTGATCCAATCTATTGCCATACATATACATGTGGTTTTCAAATTTTGGGGCATACAGCAAGTGTGAGGAATATATTTAAATAATATTTTTTATAAAAAATTTAATTTTTATTTGTAATTTATTTAAATAATAAATTATATGTCGAATAATTAAATTTTATATTAGTTATTGTTAAACTTAACTATTGATCGATTTTGTAAGAGTACCTAAATTGTCTTTTTTTTAGGTATTTTTCCAACTTCTTTAAACATTTTTTCTTTTGTTTATATTAGAGTTTCATTGTAAAATTGTTATTTGTATATCTAAATATATTATTCTATTATTTTGTCAAAGAAATTGATTAAATTATAAACTATTATTTGTATTATAATATTATAATATTGATGTATACAAAAAAAAAAATCAAATTTGACAATAAATTCAATTTGCCAACAACATGTATATAATAATAGAATATAAATTGGACTTTATTTTTTTATATAAATAGATAGAGATATAGAAATGGTATCTAAGTGTACTACAGATAAATAAATCCACAAGAATTTAGAAGTCAAATGCTACTAATATTACTTTACTATTAATGGAGTGTATGTAAAATAGGGTGGGCTTAATTACTAATGGGGTGAGTATAGAAAGGGTGGACTTAGTAGTTTGATAATAAAAAATTAAATAGGAGTGGGAATGGAGATTTATAGGGGTGGGAATAGCCCCACCCAATATATTATTCTATTTTTTGTTATAGAGATTGATTAAATTGTAAACTATATTGTTTGTATTATAATATTATGATATTGTAATACAAAAAAAAATCAAATATGACATGTATTTGACAATAAAATTCAATCTACCAACAACATGTATATAATAATAGAATATAGATTGGACTTTGTTTTTTTTTTATAAAAATGGATATAGATATAAAAATTATATGTAAGTGTACATAAGAATTTAGAAGTCAAAAAGAGTTCAAAAGAACTTAAAAATCAAATACATATAAAAAATAAAAATCAGATTAAAGTAATATGTAGGTAGAATTGAATTTATAATAATGATTAGGGATAAATTAAAAAATCAAAATTTTTTCACCGATATTGACATTATTAAGTAGTATAGATAAATATATTAATTTTTACTGAATCGTTCAAGTATAGTTTTGGGATTTCTAAAGTAAAAAAAATAGTGAAAAAATATTTGAGAGATATCTAAATTCGTTTAAAGTCTGATTACATAATTATTATGTTTTAATTTTTGGAATACGTACTGACTTTCTATTTGGTTCAAAATTTTCAGTTGGGATTAATCCTTCCATTCGAATATGTTTGCATGTTCTAACAAAATGGTCCCACATGACTTGAGTATGGTATGGGGATATCTTTGTTCAGAAAAAATGTTTTTTTTTTTGGTCTCCGTACATCTTGAGTTATGCTCACGGAGTCCCCTCCATTGAATTTCAAGCCGTATGTAGATATCACAAGCGAAGCGGCATAAAATAATATTACGTCGATGAACAAGTACATGAATAGAGAAACAGTCACGTGAGATTTTGATTTTATGTCAAAATCGAGCTGAGCTATTACAGTTCAAAATATACTACCGACCAAAAGGACCTAGCACAGTTTAAAGGTATGGTGTAAACTGAACAGCGAGATAATTGTCTATGATCAAAGAATTTAGCAGTAACAGATAGGCGCAATAAATAGCTCATGAACTGAGATTGAGGAAGCGTTAGAGAAATTTTTGGAATTGCTAACAAATAGTCCCGTTGGGAGGGAGATGTGTCATCTTCTTTACCGGTAAATGGAATCTCTGAAGTCTATATAAAGCAATAATGATGCATGGCTAGAGGTACATTGAATTCTTTTAAGTATATTTCTTCATACCTACACTTACTGACTTAAGCATTGAAGTGCCTTCGATCGAAACACTTCAATCCCAGGCAGTTTGTTTCTTTTTGTAGGAAGCCCTACTTAGGAAGGGACAACACTTTCACAAGGGTTAAGGGGAACAGTGTTTTTATCCCTTTACATTTAGCACCGTCTGTGGGAAACACCCGAACAAAAAGTCATGTCAAGATTGAAAAGCACACTTGGATCGCCTTTAGAACCCGATGTATAGCAAGAAGACTCAAATCCAAACTATCGAGTATCGTTTCCCTCTGGAAGCGACATTCGAGTGGACATCTACGATAGCCAGGACGAACAGCCAGAGGATAGGATCTCTTCTACCAATTTCAACCCGGACGGCGATGAAAACCGGCATGAAGACCCGCGGGAAGAATCTCTCCGTACCGGGGAGGATAACCCTGCCCTGGCGAGATTGGTTCAATCATTGCGAGATCGTTTGGATGCACATGACGAAATATTCAAAAAATCATATGCAAGAGAAAATGCCCTAAAACGAGAAAACGAGGAGCTAAAACAAAGACTTAGGAAAGTCAATGAAAGAGAAGACACAGATCAAGGCGATCGTCGCACCTGAAGGCGGCAACACAGAACTTCGGACCGTTGGGGGCAGAAAAATGATGAAGATGCACAAGGAGTTGGATGTCACAAAAGGACACACCAGTTCGGCGGTCAGGAGGAAGAATGGACGCGTTTCATCACCGAGGAACTCGACAGTCAGTTAAGAAGGCTAGAGCAGATGTCGGCAAAGGACCTAACACGAAGAGCAACCGAATAATACGTCGGTGGTACGGAGGGTTCTCCGCTCACCAAATGGATAGATCGAGCAAGGATACCGAGCAAGTTCGTTGTCCCGAGCTTCAAATTTTACAACGGGAAGGCAGATCCCACCTCACACATTCATCATTACAGACAGTTGATGACAATGCACAGGAAGAACTAGCATTTCCTCTGTATTATCTTCCCCAGCAGCCTTAGGGAATCGGCCATGAAATAGTTCGATGGACTCGCCAGAGACTCGGTGGATAGTTGGGGTCAACTAGCCGAGAAATTCACGACTCGATTTATAACAAGCAATCGGCAACCTAAGGATGTGGGGACACTGCTGAAACTAAAAAAAAATAATGGAGAGACGCTACGAGAATATGCACACCGGTACTAGGAGACGATGAACAAGGTAGAGGCGTGTAATCCTGAAATAGCAGTTGCATCCTTCAAGATCGGGCTACCAAAAGAGAACTCGTTGTACCAATCGTTGACGAGAAGACCGACGACAAACATGGAGGAACTTATGGTAGTGAAAATCCCTAACATAAACGCTTGGCATAAAAAAATGTATATACATTGAATTGCAAAAAGAGTTCTTTCATAGATTCCCAAAAGGGGGTAGCAATGTTTTTTTACATAATTTTTCAGGAAGTAGCAGGAGGACCACAGGAGCTAGGCGTAGAATGACGCAAGAACAACTCAGAGGTAGGAGGCACATCGACAGCTTTCAGAGTTGTAGCCTAGCCTTTTGAAAAGTATGCTCCTTCCAACAAAGGGATTTACAAAGCTAAGTCCCTCTCTGCCTTCTCCATTCCTTGCTCAAAAGCAGCATCTTCAAGATCCTTGACCCCAGCTTTGAACTTATCAAACTCCTCCAACAAAGTGGAATGTTTGAGCTTGGTTTGGGATAGATCTACGTTGAGAGAACTTTCTAAAGTTTTTCGTTCCTCCACTTCTGTTGCCAGCTTTTTATTCTCATCTTTCAGGCTAAGTGATTAAGCTTGAAGAACCAGCATTTCCTCACAAAGCTTGGCATAATCTTCGTCAATAGATTCCTTCTTCGCCATGGCAGACATGCGATCATGAATCGCCTCTTTAATCACCTTGTCCTTTCTAGCAATCCTTGCCCCTACTTCATACACTTTTTGAAGACCCTTTTAAAAAAAGAAAAAAAGGGACAAGACATAAATAAAGATGTAACTAAGTGTAAAGGAAAAAGGAGTCAAGACAAATACCAAAACCATTTGCTGAATGGCTTGCTGAGTGATCTCATCATCTAAAGCCGCTTCATTCATAGCAAGGTCGTAAGGCAGAATCACACCCCTGGCAATCCCTACTGCGACGTTCATATCCTCGACAGCCGAGTCCCGAACCCTTATTTTCTTGGCTTTCGCTTTCAGTATAGGACGGAAGGTAGGAATTGACTGTTCAGCTGCAGGAGGAGACTCGACCATTCATCTCTTCTTCGTCGGATGCTCCTCAGGCTCTACATCAGCTGACCGAGTTGATGAAGAGACAACCAAAGGAGCAGCAAGAATTGCATAACAGAAGGCTCGGGGGGAGGAACTGAAGCCTCAAAATTGGATTGTGGCTCAATAGGAGCAGGGGCATTATCAGGAAGAGGCATTAGATCAATTTCTAGGGTAGGTAATGAAGGTGCTTCGTCAAGAATATGCACGGTCGAGGGAGTAGCTTCATAAGGTTCACTAGAAGAAAGAAAACTCAGAGAATTTTTTACTAATCTATTTCTTCTAAAAGGAATGGCAGACTTTTGCCGAGAACGAGGGGTAGCAGCGTGTTGGGCTCGCAATACATCTCGGTCTTCGGCAAACGTGGCATTGGGTCGATCAGGAATAGCAATGAAAGAGTGATACGTAGGAGTATATCCTAGGAGGACATGAGCAACTCGGCAAAACAGGCTCTCGTTGAAGGACCACTCTTTTTTCAGGTCGTCCATTTTCACCAAACACTCAACTATTTTACCCTTAACAGTCTTCCCCAATTGCAAAAGCAAAAGAGTAAAGATATATATAATACACTGGCCCAAAATTAAACAAGACTATGATCATATACCTGGCATGCCTTCTTCATATGGACATCGATAAGAAGGGGTATCTCCCACCTTGTACTCTCATTTCCCAAAAACAAAGATGATATCATTCTCGTGTCCCTTATTCGAATCCGGGAGATGGGATACCAAGTATCGATCCTTCCTTCTCACCGCTAGGTAGTAGCTATCACCTGCTGTCTTTAGAATATAACAGAAAAGGATCTCCCAGATACCTAGATTGACGTTTAGAAGGTTGTTCAAGGCAGCAACACCCATAACTATTATGAAGAAGTTAGGGCAGCATTGGATAGGGCACAGCTTCATGGCAGAGAGTACCCACAACAGCAGTGGGTGCAAAGGAAATCTCACCCCACCTTCGGTAATCGCCCTTGTGTAGATGGGAATTCCCTCGTGCAAATCAATGTTTCATCGGTGCCGGCTACTCGAATTTGAACGTCATCAGGAATATTGTATTTGATCCTGAAAGCTGGAATACCTTTTTTCGTAAGAAGAGCCATTTGGGAGAAGAGGAGCAGATGAATAGGAAGAACATGAATGCAAAACTGAAGAGAAAAAAAAGGATGTGGTAGTCATCCTATACTCCCTTTAAAAATAGGTAAGAAAAGGAAGCCAAAGGGCGAGCATTTAATGTGAAGAAACAATGCAGAGTACATTGCATGTCTCAAGAACCCAGACAATGATAAACCTGGAGACATGAAACGACTATCAGGCAAATGACAGCTGACACGCATTTCCTGGGGGTAAGTGAAGGGGCATAAAACAGACACGTGAATAGAGAAACAATCATGTGGGGTTTTGAATCTATGTCAAAACCGATCCAAGTTGTTATAGTTCGGAATATACTACCGAGTAGAAGGATCTAGCACAGTTTGAAGGTATGGTGTAAACCGAACAACGAGATAATTGCCTACAATCAAGGGATTTAGCTGTAACAGCTAGGCGCAGTCAATAGCTCATGAACTAAGATTTCAGAAGCGTTAGAGAGATTTCTGGAATTGTTAACAAACAGTCCCGTTGGGAGGGAGATGTGCCATCTTCCATACCAATAAAGGGAATCCCTGAAGTCTATATAAAGCAGCAAGGATGCATGGCTAGAGGTACGTTGAATCCATTTAAGTATATTTCTTCATACCTACACTTATTGATTTAAGCATCGGAGTGCCTTCGATCGAAGCACTTCGATCCCAGACAGTTTGTTTCTTTTTGCAGGAAGCCCTACTCAAGAAGGGACACCACTTTCACAAAGGTTAAGAGGAACGGTGTTTTTATCCTCTTACAATAACAGAGCTGCTCATACACCTACAGTACAACCCAGGAAAGGAAAGCTTCATGATCAGTGGGTAGTTAATCCACCAGATATATTCATGAGTATCATTTTGGCAAGAAGCAAGAGTTGGTGTAGGCATTTTTAAAGTATGTAATGGATGATATATTTAGTTTTTAATGCAATGTTTACTTTCATGACCAAAAAAATAAAAGATTTTTGAGCCTAAGCAAAAAAAAAAAAATTTGGGAGATTTGGTGACAAGTACAGATCCAAATTTTTTTTTGACTTTAGGTTTAGCCTCAACACTTTTAAGGTTAAAAGTCAATAAAAATCAACACTTGACAAAAATATCTTTAATGAATGAAGTTATTTAAAAACTTGTATCATTATCCTATTCTTATACAAGAAAGGCTATTTGGACAAAAAATATTAACACATTTTGCTGACTCCTTCCATCACAACAACTAACTAGGTAGTTGGGCCCAATAAATATTAGAACTCATAATTAAATTAATGATAGTGATATTGAAAGTCAGGAAATATTATGAATATTTTTTGTCCAAGTAGCATTGCTCTTCTTATATTTTTTACCATTACCTTCATTATCCAACCACCACCACTGTCGCTGTCACTACCATCACCATCTCCATCGTAGCCAACCACCATCCACTACCGTCAACAACTACCATCACCCATTGCCACCCACCATCACCACTGCCGCCGCCACCACCCACTATCACCACCGCCGCCACTAACCACCCACCTACCACCACCAACCATCGCCGCCACCACCACCATCACCACCCACTATCGCCACCAATATTACCATCACCGCTGTCATCCACCATCACCATCGCTCCCCACCTCCACCACCATCACCTGTTGCCACCATCACCACCCACCACTAACCACCACCACATGCCGTCACCACCAACACCCGCCGCCACCCACCCATCGCCGCCCACCATCATCACCACAAATCCAAAATAGTGAAAAATTAGTGCGCTCAAAAATATTGAAAAAAACATACGCATTGAATTTTAAGATAATGAAAGTCTTAATTCACAAAATTTTCACAAACAATAAAATTTAATAGAATGAAAAATCCGAAATTCACTGTCCAAAATTTTCACAAAGAGTGAACTGCCAAAAAATTAAAAATTTGAATTGAAAATATATATCAAAAATATTAGAAAAAAACATAAACAATGAACTTTAATAGAATTAAATTCCTACTTCATAAAATTTTAACAAACAGAGAACTTTAATAGAATAAAAACCCTAGTTCACTGTGAACTAAATACAGTAAACTCAAAACTAGTGAACTAAATATAGTGAACAACCACCACCACCACCACCACCCATAATCTACTACCAAAAATAGTGAAAAACTAATGAACTCAAAATATTAAAAAAGAAAACATAAACAGTGAACTTAATATAATACAACTCCTAGTTCACTATTTAAAATTTTTACAAACAGTGAACTACAAAAATATTAAAATTTTGAATTGAAAAATATTTATGAAAAATAGTGAACTCGAAAAATATTAAAAAAAATTTAAACAGTGAATTCCAAAAACAACGAACTTTAATTGAATGAAACTCATAGTTTTAAAAAAATTTACAAGTAGTGAACTTTAATGGAATGAAACTCGTAATTCATTGTCCAAAATTTTCATAAATAGTGAGCTACAGAGAATTAAGAAATATAATTTTTTTTCATCACACACACACACACACCCTCTCTCTCTCTCTCCTTCTTAAATTATTTTCTCCCTCCACTATCTTTCGTCCTCCAACACGCACACCCAAAAATAGTGAACTCAAATATAGTAAAAAACAAGGAACTCAAAAAGTAGTGAAAATTAGTAAACTTAAAAACAGTGAAAAATAATAAACTCAAAAACAGCAAAAAACAATGAACTCACTCAAAACAAAATGATCAGACTAATGAACTCAAAAACAACAAAAAATAATAAACTCAAAAATAGTGAATAATAGTGAACTCACTCAAAACAGAGTTATTTTTTCGAAAGGTATGAACTTAAAAATATTGAAAAAAAAAGAACTTAAACAGTGAATTAAAAAAAGTGAACACAATATCAAATTGGATAGTGAACTAAAATGTGACTAACAGATTCAAATATCATATCATGTTGTCGCCACTACCGCTGCCCACCACCATTGCCATCGCCCCATCACCACCGTCCACTACCATCGCCACCACTATCACCAAAGCTTTCCACCATAACCACCACCGTCGCCGTAACCACCCATCGTCGTCCACCAGAACCATGTCCGCCGTCCACCACCACATATTTGATATATATTTGAATTGAGAAATATATATAAAAAAATATAAACTCAAAACATATTAAAAACATAAATTTAGAACTCTAAAGATTATGAACTTTAATAGAATGAAACTCATAGTTTACTGTGAACTCAATTATAGTAAACTCAAACAGTGAACCAAACATAGTGAACAATCACCATCGTCACCCACCACGACCGTCGCCACTGCCTAAAACCCACCATCTAAAACAGTGAAAAACTAGTGAATTAAAAAAAATTAAAAAAAAAACAAAAACAGTGAATTTTAATAGAATAAAACTCATTTTTCACAAAAAATTCACAAACAGTGAACTTTAATAGAATGAAACTCTTACTTCACTATCCAAAATTTTCACAAACAGTGAACTACAAAAATGTCTATGAATTTCACTATTTGTGAAAATAATGAAATTTATCTAATTTTAATGTCAAGGACAATAAAAATTAATTTTATTTTATTGTTTCGATCATTGAAATTAAGACTTAATTTTACCTAATATACTTGGCATTGAAATATGCAAAATTTTAAACCGTGAATTTCATTCAATTTTAATGTCTCGAACTCTAAATAAATTAAATTAAATTTATTTAACTATTTCGATTATTGAAATTGGTACTCATGTGGGCAACCAAAAACTCAGGATAATAACAAAAGAGTAATGTTATTGAGATTTAAAAAAAATGACTTAATATTCTGACCTAATGATGTGGCTTTATAGTAACTGTTGGATTAACACCAAATTCTAATGTTTCATGAGACTCACATTCAATTTAATTGCTATAATAAATTAGGTTAATTGTCCCAATAACATTTCTCATAATAAAGATGGAGAATTACCCTTAGACTACCAGAAGTTTGTCACTTAATCACTCAGATCCCTTGACATTTGAAATATTACACACAAATCCCCTAAAGTTTATATGTGTGTAACACTTAGACCCCTGCTGTCAATATCCGCTAATATATTCGTTAGTAAATTATATACAGATCCCCTGAAATTTGTAGGCGTATAATACTTAGACCCCTCAAATTTAAAATGTTATACTTAAACAAAAAAATACTCCAATCAAAGATAGAATATCAAATATTTTAAATTTTATAACCAAAATTTATGTTATATTATGACATTTATTGAAATAAAATCAAAAATAAAAATATAATTTTTTCTTAAAAATTATAATTAGTATACAATTTTACTATCTATTGGAATTTAATGTGGTCGTTTAAATGACCAAATTAAACTACCAAATTACCCCAGTTAAAGTTAGAATATATTGTGTCCATTACAGTTTAACATCTTGTTTGATTTTTTAGTTTTATTCTAATATATAGTATAATTGTATACTAATTATGATTTTTTAAGAAAAAATTAGATTTTTATTTTTTGATTTTATTTCAATAAATAATATAATAGAACATGAATTTTAGTTGTAAAATTCATGTTCTATTATGAATGACTTAGACCCGTTGTTTGATTTTTTTAGTTTTATTCGAATAGATAGTATAATTGTATACTAATTACAATTTTTTAAGAAAAAATACATTTTTATTTTTGATTTTATTTCAATAAATGATACAATAAAACTTGAATTTTGATTATAAAATTTAAAATATTTGATAATCTATCTTTGATTGGAGTATTTTTTGTCTAAATATAACATTTTAAACTCGAGAGGTCTAAGTATTATACGCCTACAAATTTCAGGGGATCTGGATATAATTTATTAATGAATATATTAACCAACATTTACGACAGGAGTCTAAATGTTACGCAGAGTATAATATTTTAAATATCAGAGAGTCTCGGTGATTAATTGACAAAATCAATCCATGTTTTTTCCCTTACTGTGCAAACACAAACCAGGTCCCAACACCGACTGCCATTCAAGAGCGTTTCAAAATAATTTCGATAAAAATCTGAAAACGATTCATTTGTGATCAAAGAATCTTCTCGTTGCAGCTGATCATCTATCGAGATCATCTTGTTGCTGCTAAGTTCAAGCCGGATCAGATCTTTGTCAAGAAAAAGTCATAGATAATCGATGAATAGTCGCCTTAACCCAGATCTCTGACCCATTCCTCTTCAAAGTGGTGCAAGTCAAATGGTAGAGAAGAGATGAATTAGATGCTTCATGCTATTCTTTCTTGAGCAATACTATAAAATTCAAATGAAAACAAAAAAGTTTCAATCTAAATGCATATCATCACTCGGATGAGTGGATCTCATCAATTTTTTCAGTAGGACCCACTCATCTCATACTCATTCAAAGGTTGATATTCATTTGAGTTTTAATTTTTGAGTTTCATTTGAATTATATAACATTTTCCTTCTTTTTTATCCAACTTTTTGCTCAAAGAGTAAATTATATTTTATCATTCTGAATTATTACTTTTTTTTTACTTTATACCCTCAATTATAATGTTTCTCACATTATACCCTAAATATTAATTTTATTACATATCACTAATAGATAACTACAAATTTAAAAATCTGTCAAAAAAATGAGGGAAATTCCAAAGAACTTCCTGCCAAGTATCTAGAACCACTTTATTTTACCTCTTTTACTCAAGCTCAGATATCTAACCCTGAGGGCCAGATCAAAAAATTAACAATTGTTATCTATTGGAGTTATATGAAATAAAATTGATATTTTAGGTTGCAATGTAAAAAATTTATAATTGAGGATATAAAATAAAATAAAGATAATAATTCTGGAGGATAAAATGTAATTTATCCTAAAAAAAATTCTCAAGGACTTAATGATTGAATTGTTTCAAGTGACCGTCCTTAATCCCTTAAAAAGGTTAAAAACTTGGACCTAATAGCAAAAAAGAACTTGGGAGTGTACTTTTATCCAATTTTCACTTAAAAGTAGATATTTGAAAAGCCACCAAAGGCGTGTTTCTCATACACGCTGTCCTTAACTCATTTTACCAATTAGGACTCGTTTGGTTGTTGTATTATGGAGGATAAAATATTATATTGGATTAAAATTTGTCTAATTATGTCTTATAATGCATTTGTTAGTTAAATTTGACTCTCTAGCATGTATAGTATTATTTTAAATATGTATACCAATCATATATTTTTAATACCTTACATCCGTACTAATATGCCTATTTCAATACCACTAGCGGAGGCGAATCAGGTGATATTATAATCCAAGTGAGATGTATAATGTTCTAAATTACTTTTATATCACCAATAACTAGTTAAACCTCATGTTTTTTATTTAGGAGGGGAAAGGAGAAGGGAGATTTGAACCCTTGACCTCAACAAGGTAAAACTTTTACAAGACAAAGAGTATCATTGAACAAAAGATCCATTGGTTAAACCTCATGTTTATCTCCTCCTCTAGCACACGTCTCTCACTCCACTATGATTGTTATAAGCAGAGGATTTGGACTTCTCTTCTTTAACACAAATCAAAGATTGAGGTTAAATTTTCGCCACTTTATAGTTTAAATCCATAATAAGCTTCTATTTCGTTCAATTTTTCTCATCTTTGTTTTGAGTACATATTTCTCTGTTTTTTGTTGTTGTTATTATTGGGGTTGCTCATGTTAAATCCTTTGATGTATGTCATTGTTGATCTCCTACTTCTCTTATTCAATATTTGATCATTAGTTAAATCATTTGAGGATAGTCATGTTTTGGGTTTTGTGGTCACATCTTCTATCAATTTTTTCTTAGTGAGATTTTTTAATGGGTCGTTATTTGTGAGATGTATATTTTTAGCTTTGTTTGTGAGATGCTTTTTTTAATTTTTTTTTTTAATCAGGTGAGATGCTTTCAGCTAAGCCATGAATGATTTTTGTTTTGTCAAAAAAAATCTATAAGATCCAATTCTGGTATAAGAAAATTCATTAGATGTAATAGTTTATTAGGAGTATAATTGTTTTATTTGTCAAATTAGGATTATATTGTTTTGATTTTAAAAGACTACTTGAAGTCTTCTTTATTAGAACCAACCAGCAGTATACTGGATTCAAGAGTTTTCGTTATTAATACCATAGAATTAGAGTTGATAGAGGACATTTCTATCATTACAATATTAATACCACAGAATAAATAATCTATATATATATGTTAGTATCTGCGAATTTTTTTTTATTTTCTATTTTATCCATAATTATTATAATAAAGTCAATTATATCTACCAATATATATACTTTCATCTAATTTTTGTTTTGCACTCCTATTTGACTTTTAACTTGTTTTGGACTCTTTTGTACGGACTTCTAAATTTTTTTGAACTCATTTATTAGTAGTACAGTTATATATAATTTTCTATATCTATATAGAAGTAAATAAAAAACTTTTGATTTTCTATTTTGACCTTAATTATTATAATAAATTCAGTTATACCCAATAATATATATTTTTTCATCTATTTTTTGGTTTTTACTCCTATTTGACGTTCATCTTATTTTGAACTTTTTTATAAAGACTTCTAAATTTTTTTGAATTCATTTATTAGTTGTACAGTTATATACCATTTTCTATATTTACATAAAGAATTAAATTCGTATATATATGTTAAATTATTATACAAATATAGTTATCAGATTGAATTGCATGGTCAAATATATATTATATTTTATTTTTTGGTATGCAATAATATAATAGTGTTATAAACAATTTAATCAATCTATTTTAAAAAAATAAAAATTAATAATTCTATAATATAAATTAGTGCCCAAATGCCTAAAAGGGCTGGAGAGATACCTAAATAAATGACAGATTACGTATTCAAAGTTTTATAGAATAAATTAATAATTAAATTTAGTAACAATTAAAATATAAATTAATTATTTGACTTTTAATTTACTATTTAATTTAATTACACATATAATTCATATTATTTAAATTTATTTATGTGCAATGCACGTCGTGCATTGCTAGTCTAATTAAACACTAGATAGTATTGATAACTATTATTCAATTTTTAGTCCTTGCCAAATATATGATTGAATGTGTAATATTGTAGTAATCTATTTACTCATATATTTTGTCCATCTATATAGTATTAGATTGTATTATTTAATACAATCCTTCTTGTATAATACGACAACTAACGAGTCTTTGGATTTTTACTTCAGATTTATTCATGTGCTTAGCAAATACAATGGTTTCATTAGTAATATTTGATGATGCACAAATTGGTATTATACACCACCTGTCAAGTGATTAATAATTAATGCAGTAATTAAGTAGAGAGAATACCTCAAGATAGACAAAGATGTAGAGTGGTTCGGTCAATGTGACATACGTCCATTATAAAGGGTTGGGGTTGCCTGAGTATTTTATTACTTCGAGAAGTGTAGGGAGAGCAGGGAGATACAAGCTATGAAAAAAAGAGAAGAGTGATAGCAGATGTGCTCGATTGAGTGTGATGCCCCCTAAGTGTTGGCGGGACTTACAATTTATAGTCGTATCGTAACATATTGAGGCGACTTATCAGTAACTAAGTGACTAATCTGGTAGAGCTGGCACCGTCTTCTCAATGGATGAGGCAATTACGACGCTCTCCATAAGATCCGGTCAAATGATGACTTGGTGGTTGGCTCTTTTCAAGGCGGTGTGGATGAGGCTCTTGAATGATTCTACTTACTCCCTTAGTGATGTAGTTCTTATAACTCTAATGAGCTTGACTGGATGTGGATCCCTTTTGACTGGACTTACTGAATCTCTTTAAGTTGAACTCTTAATTTAAACTGGGCTCACAACGTGGGTTGGGCTCTTGAGCCTGACCCATCAATATTCATTGCTAAACAGAAGTTTTAATTTTTTTAATCCCTGTATTCATTAGTTATGGAACTAGTAATAATGTTTTTCAAAGGTTCTAATTTTTTAATTCCATCGTACAAATTCATGATGCAGACAAACAATTTCACAAAGAAATATTGTGTGAAGAAGAGGTGTGATAACTTTACAAGTTCTAATCAATTTTCAAGCCATATGAGGACAGCGGGATGCTACGGGGTACATTTGAAAGTGTTGGGAGACTCGTAGTGTAAAATTCAGGCAAATTTGAACTTTTTCTGAAAAAGGGCAAAATGGTAATTTGTCACCCTAATGCGTATTTAAAATATTCATGTTCTAGAGCTTGGATGATGAAACGGAGTTCGCCATTGGATTCGTCCCGCGAAACCGAGTCACCCTGTCAAATTTCGCAGAATTCTGAGATAGTTTGATTTTTCACGTTTTTCGAGGTGACTAGTGTCCAGTGACACCCAAAAACGAAATTTTTATTAAAATTATAAAATTTCCTTAGAATTTGAACTTCAACCGGGACGAAATTAATTGTTTCGAGGCGAAAATAGACCCGAACAAGTGGGGGCCGTGTGGCTCGATGTGAGCCAAGTTTTAAAAAATTATAAATAGGGCTAAATATCTGAAAAATCAGATATTTCCTTCTCCAAATCAGCTGGTTTCAGCGTGTGAGGGAAAGAGAAGAGAAAAGTGGGAAATCAAGCTTTCTTCCACCGATCTTCGAAGTTCCGTCGCTCGGATTAACTCGGACCAAGAGTTAAAGTCAATCACCGCGACGAGAGCTACGTCTACGTACCAAGAAAAGTGGATTTCACCGAAGGTCCAAAGAAAAGATTTTGAAGAAATCAAGTTCTTGGGCTATTTTTGGGGTTCTTGACGTCTCTACACTTCAATCTACGCTATAAGAGGTATGGTTCTTCCTACCTTGGTTTTATTCTTACCTTAAGTGGGCCTTTTAATGGCTGAAATGAGACTGCATATAGGCTGTCCAAATGGACAGTTTTTGGACTGTTTAGGTGGCTGAAATGGGGCTGCATGTAGGGTCAATTCATGGACTGCATGTAAGGCCAATTCATGGACTGTTTTTAGGCCAATTCATGGACTGATTTTAGGCCATTTCATGGACTGTTTTTAGGGTCATTTCATGGACTGTTTTTAGGACCATTTTACGGACTGTTTTATGGCCTGTTATGAACTGTTTTTATGGCCTGTTTAGGGACTGTTTTGAGGCCTATGTATGGGTTGTTTTTGCGCTCCGACTAGGGGCTGTTTTGTGCCCCGATTAGGGGCTGTTTTGTGGATTGTTTATGACCCGTTAAGTGGGTTGTTATGTGGGCTAATACATGGGCGGTTATATGTTAAATTGTGTCTTTTTGATTAAGTGTGTTATTGGCATAAAAATTGTGATAACAAGCTTGGAATTGTTTTATGAAAATTGTCAATGTATATATATGCTTGTGTTATATTGACATTATGGAGAATTATGGAATTATATGCTTATGATATAATTCTATCATAAGATATGTGAAATGTATTGAGATTATTCATATGCTATTCATAGCATATTGAACATTGTATCGTTGTGCATAGAAACATCACATTCATGGGCATACGTCATGAGTGTGGGTGTGTGAGATGCATGGTTGATCAAACACCTTGTTTGGTGGTTGGTATGTGGGCTCGGAAAAAAGTGGATCGAAGATCCCCTTTGAGTCGCATGGTTGCATGGAAGAAAACTTGTGTCGGGTATAACAAGTAGGGCTAGACTTTCCCTCGGGTGCAAAATCCGGTCACATGGTTCACGCACTTCCCGGCGGTGAAATTCCAGAAAAGTGCTGGTGTTTACGGAACCGGTGGTTGAGATACCAAAATTCGTTGTCCAACAAGATACAAGATTTTGATTTATAAAAGTACTCATCCAATGAGTAACACCCATCAATGTTTTGGTTTTATAATGAAACAATTTTAATTTCAAACGATCATTGGATGAATTTTTCGTCAAATGACGGTTCATTTCACAAGTGCATTGCATGGTGTTGTGAGAATCGGTGAGGACTCGGGTTGAAGTTGCATAAGTGAGTCTCATCTCATTTCATGGCATGATATAAAATTCCTATCATTGGATGCATATTCTTGATAACAATGCTTGAATGGATAAATGTGTTGATTGTTGCATATACACATTGCATATGCATTTAAGATGGGGAGTAGCCTTTGTAGGATATACTCTACTGGGCGTTGGCTCACCCTATACGGGAAACATTTCAGGTGCGGGTTATGCGCCGGCGGACGGCCACAATCGGGGCCACATTCTTGAAGAAAAGCCGAGTTGTGGCTTTTAATCCTTTTTGTTTGTAAAATTTGGCATGTATTGTATGTAAAGAATTGTAATTGGACTTTTATGGACTAATTTTAATATAGCCTTGCATGTTTATATGAGTGTGGATAGATGGACCCGGTGTGGTCATTGTTGAATATTGGACCTCAGATGGGTCTTGTTATTTTGTGATGCACAGGTTGTGTTTTGGGTAAAGCTCCCCGTACAAAGGAGACTCTGCCCAATTTTGTTAAATTATGGACCCCGGTAAATGGGGCATAACGTTGTGATATCGAGTTACTCGGTATCCACGGGCATTCCGCAGGTTGATGGGTAATCAACGGACCCCCAGATGTTTTGGGGCGTCACAGCTTGGTATCAGAGCCTAGGTATACGATTTACCTAGGGCTTGATTGAGCGTGGGTCTAGACCATAACATTCATTGTGCATTTCATGTTATGTGTTTTAGTTGACACGTGTTATGTGCTGTGTTATGTGGTGTATATGCATGATAGAAATGTATATAGAAAAGAGGAACACTAGGGTTAGAAAACATAACCTTGGGAGTTCGAGAAAAAGAATGAACGTGATAGTTCAAGGGTTAAATGTCTACTAGTATGTGACACATGTTCTACTAGGGGGACAATGAGAGAATTCTCAACATTTGTGTTTGATCCCTAACTTTGGGAGTTGTTGATCTATTGCTATCTCATGTGTGTGTAGATGGCAACTAGAGGAAGGGGACGTCGGGGTGGACGGAACAACAACCAACCACCACCGGTTTTTGACCAACAAGCCTTCATGGAGGCTATTGGTATTGCGGCTGCTACTATTGCACAGGCCAGTGCTACAACAGCTACCATTACACAGGCTAGTGCAAGTGGGGGCCAAGGAGACTCAAGTCATCTCCAGAAGTTCAATGCACATCAGCCTCCGATCTTCATGGGAGGGGCGGACCCGATGGTAGCTGATCATTGGTTCCGGCAAGTAGACAAGGTCATAGGGGCAATGGAGATCACCTCCGATGCTACGAAAATAACCCTAGCTACTTTTCAGCTAGAGGGAAAATCCCAAGTGTGGTAGGATTGGATCAAGACCTCAAAGAACTTGGGGACAATGACTTGGACAGAGTTCAAAGAACTCTTCATGGGTAAGTAAATTGCTCAAAAAGGAGGTTAATAAGTTGGTGTAATCCATGTGCCCCACAAAATTGTAACTTGGCAAGCCAAACAAATTAGAAAATTTTGTATGTGTTTAATAAATCATGTGACATTGTTACGTGGTGTGTACACTCAATAAGAAGTTGTCACAAAAGCAACTTGTGGGAAAAACAAGGTGGATTTTAAAAAAAAAAAAATCTTACTGGATGTTAAATTATTTTGACTTATTTGAGACGTACTTTTTGGTTGTCGATTTGTTTGGAATTTAATATGTTTTGTACTGAGATGTCTTTTCACATTCATTAATTTCGTATTTTAATGTTTGGCTAAGGTTAGTTATTGGCTATTAAACAAATTTTTAAATCTTGAAATACTTATTTATTGTGTATTAAAGAATTGTGATTTTTTTTTTGTTTGTATTGGATTAGGCTCATGCATTAGACGACAAAATTTTAATTGTCATGGTTCTGGTAATGATCATCACCAACCACCACCACTAGACACACTAAAACTAATTGTAATTTTTTTTAATCACGTTGGGTTTTTAAACACGGGTATTTTTTAATATATATATATGCAGGGGCGGAGCCAGAAATTTGGGATAGTGGGGGCAAAAATTTTAGCAACAACAATACTAAATGTACTAAATTGGAAAAGCTAATGTATTATTACCGTTGATTTAACAAATAAAATGCATTTAATGCTGATACCCTATGCTAATTCAATAATAACAATGTGTTATATTATCAAATTAGGTCTTTCAATTATATGTTAGTAACATTTTTTTAACAAAAGTAAAATTTAAAATTTTGAAGTAATAATAAATTAAACGAGGTGATCCAACGTGTGGCTTCTGCTATTGCAAGGTCTGGAGTAAGATGTACATATTATTATCCTGCATGTGAGAGAGTATTTTTTTTTTTTTGCAACTTGAATCCTTGACATTCAAATCATAAAGAAGCAACGTATACCTTATCTTTACCATCTTATTGACTAATTTTTATATTATAAAAAATATTACATAATAATATTATCATTCAATGTGTCAAAATTTACAAAGATGAGAGTAAGGGGGCTTCATATAGGGGAGAGAACGAAAAGCTCCAAAATTTCTTGAACACTTGTTGAGAGATTCAACTAAATAATCAATAATCAAGTAAAGAAATTTAATCTTAATGTTAGAAATTATTAAGTAAATTAAAATGTATATGAATTTTTGTGGGGGCAAATTTAGAATATATTAAAATTTATATAAAAAAATATTTGGACAACAAAATTGAGTGGGGGCAACTGCCCCCACAAAGCTAAGTGTAGCTCTGCCCCTGTATATATGTATATATACATATTAGGGGTAACTCGTACCTGAAAGTACGGTACAATATAAATGATTTTAAGAGAAATTTTTGTTGACTGTTGAATGAGTCAATTTGAAACTGCCGGATGAACTTATTGAAATTTATCTTATTTTATATTATAGATAGGTATAGGTATATATAAGGATAAGAATAACACGTGTAACAAAAAAAAATAAAAAAGAACTCAATAAAATAATTTTGTGAGAAACTCAACGTCCCACAGAAGTTCTTGGCTGCCATTATAGATAAAGTCGCCACATTTTTGTTCAATTACCAAGAAAAGAAAGGAAACTAAGGCCTTGTTTGAATTGTATCTCCAAAACAAATTATTTGTTTGGTTTAATTGTCCTAGAGGTCCCCAAAGTATGTGGTTTGTCTCATTTTAGTCTCAAATGTTTCAATTGCTTCATTTTGGTCCCTGAAGTATTGAATATGTTTCTATATGATCTTTTAAGCAAATAACCTCCAAATTGCTAACAATTTTTTATCATAAACTTGTCACGTAATAGCTAAATATGGATAAAAAATAATTTTGATAGCTCTTAAACAAAATTTGGATAGCTCTTCAAAAAAATGTGTAATATGGGTAGTTTTTGACTAAAATTTGGATAGCTCGCGATCAAAGCTGTGTAATTTAGATAGATATTTAACCAACATTTGAGTAGAAATTTGATAAGAGTTATCCAAATTATTTTTTTTTATCCATATGTAAGTATCATGTGACAACTTTATGATAAAAATCGTTAGCAATCTGGATACTGTCTGCATGAGGGACCATATAGAAACATTCAATACTCTAGGGACCAAAATGATGCAATTGAAACATTGAGGACCAAAATGAGACAAACTCCATACTTTGAGGACTTTCAGTGCAATTAATCCTATTTGTTTTCTGATACAAAAAACAAGTGAAAACTTGTTTGGGCAACCTATTTTCCAGAATAATTTCCAAAAATTTTGAGAAGAAAATGCTGATTTTAGAGAATAACTAAAAGGTGTTTTCGTTGTTTTCTATTTCCTAATATGTTTGTGCAATGAATTGATGAAGCAACTTCTCAACACCCATTTTCACTCCTAGTATGGAGTACCCTGCAGATTTCTCAATAACGAGACAACAGAGAGCTGCTATTACATAGAAAATAGACTTGATACACACAGAGGCCACCCACTTTAAAGTTTGAACCCTCCCTCAAAGATCGTCAGCACTTTCTCAAACCATATGCACCTTTCTTTGGTCTCCAGCCATTCCTGCATATGCCTGAGAGCAAAGTGAAAAATCAAAATCCAATACCTTTCCCTTTTCTTGGCCAAATGCAACTATAATGTCAACCCATTTGTATTTGTGCAATATCAAAGAAAATCTCTCGTAGAAAATAAAATAATGACCTATAAGGATCATAGCGTCCATTTTTCAACACTAAATGACATTCTTTAGCATACACAATCTTCTAAGGAGTTAAGGCCCTCCACCCACAGGGTCACAACACAAAGTAAATTGACTTCAGCTTCATTTGTCTCCATAAAGTTCAGAAGAAGAGATGGACTACATAAACTAACATACTCTGCGTCAACAAGATTTAAGTAGAAGTTCATTAAAATTTTCCATAGACATTTTAATGTAGAGTTAGAGCTCTTATCTTTGGGTAAGAATACAGAAAGATGTACTACCACGTGAAAACCAGGGAGAACTACTCTACTGAGTAGAGTTATTTAATCAACCCATTACAGCGGGTTGTTGAATCTGCTTTTTAACAAAAGCGGTGTTATTGAATCCGCTTCTAAAAAAATGCCGTAGTCTAGTAAATAAGTTCAAAAGTACCGTATTTTGGTAAATTTGTTTTAAAATTGCCGTATTTGGGTAAATAACTCCTACTGAGTACTACCGAGTGAATACGTAGCCAGCTAGAGATACTGTCTACGGTTGACAACCGAGGGAAGTGTAAAAGTTGAAATGTCAAGGTCAATATGTTTCAAAAATTTATCAAACATAGAGAGGATACTTGATCAAGGTCCTATAATGTGGATATTCTTCAAAATTCCCCAGAAATTGGAGTTCATCAATAGAGATATAAAACATCGGAAAGCTATCCCATACCATTTGCGGTCAGGCCTTGAAGAGTTCTCTCCATCGCATCTGACTATGGGAACATATGTGGTTTGTTTTGTCTCTTCATTTGGACTCGATCCAAGACTGACCAAGCGGACCTATGCATAGGCAGAACTTGAACTTCCTTTTCTCTCATTTTCCTTTCATAAAACTTGCTTACATCATTCCTTTCTGGAGGAAAGCAGAAAAGTCGGGAATTTTGCAACAAATTCCAGCTAACTCCTAGCTGGTTCGGTCCACAATTTTACCTTCTTAACCTGTTAGCAACCCCCAAACAGGGCCTTGGATGTGCATTTGTAGTGATAGGTTGAGCTGAAAGGCCCCTATTAACCTTCAATAGTTGTTCATAAGTTTATGAAGAAAGTGGGACTAGTTTGCTCTTTTACACCACATTTACCCATAGCTGCTTCCATGTACCGTTCCTTATTTTTCTTAATTCCAAATTCAAGCCTTTTCTGATATTAATCACTCATTCAGCAAATAGATGACCAAAACCAAGATCTCATTCCGTATTCGTTTCCAGCCACTACTTAGAAGTCGTACATATTTCTAATTTCGAAAGGAATCCAAGAGTCCAAATACACTAAGCCAACATGCACCAGTTAACAGCCCACTTTATATCGCAAATTCCAGTGAAGACAAGAGACCTTTGGTAAGCACAGAATGGTGACGACCAGGGAATTAACATTTTTGTCACCATCTGTTTGTCCACTTTTCACTACTAATCATCAGAATCCACATACGAATTAATAGCACATACTGACTCCATCCTTTTCATCCAAACAGAATAGAATAAACCTTTTATCTGGCACATATCCTTCATCTTGCATGTGTCTAAACAGCTCTAACAAGACACCATAAATTCTTTCACCTTGTGGATGGATTTGATCAGCAACAACAAAGCTGTGGACCTCCTTCTCAATCTCTATCCAACTTATCGCCGTTTCTTTCACCACTCCCATCTCCTTCATTCTCCTAATAGTTCTCGCTCTGTCTTTCCATCTCCCTTCAGAAGAATAAATATTGGCCATCAAAATATAAGGTGCTGGACTATCAGGTGCAGACAAAAACAACTGATCAGCAGCATACTTTCCCATTTCAGAATCACCACGAAAGCTACAAGCACCAATTAATGCTTGCCAAACCAGTATACCTGGCTTTACAGGAAGTCCCTCAATAAATACCTTAGCTTCATTTAAAAGCCCTGCTCGGCCCAACATGTCAACAACACAAGCATAATGTTCCATTCTTGGACTGATCCCATAGACTCTGTCCATGGATTCTAAGAACTCCATGCCCTTATCTACTAAACCAATGTGACTACATGCATGAAGCAAAGATAGAAATGTAACATCGGTTGGCTCTACTCCTTCAAATCTCATTTCTTCATATAGTTGAAGTGCTTTGAAGCCATTCCCATGACGAGCAAAAGCTGCAATCATGGAATTCCATGAGATGAGGTTCCTCGGATGCATCCGATCAAAAACTCTAAGAGACTCCTGCAAATCACCACACTTGGAGTACATGTTGATTAGCCCATTGCTGACAAAGGGATTAGAAACGAAGCTCCTTTTGATGACTAATGTGTGAATTTGCTTACCCAGAGCCAACGAAGTGTCAATGCCAAACACCCCAAGAATAGCTGAAACCATGTTTGCATCAATCTCCATTCCCTCCTTTACCATCTTCACAAAAATCTGAATAGCCTCCTCCTTAAACCCATTTTGTGTAAATCCCACCAGAATCACAGTCAATGAAACCTCATCAAGAACCTCAGCAGACTCAAAAATTTGCCATGCATCTTCTACACTACCGCATTTTGAGTACATATCCATCAATGCACTTTCAACACACAAATCTGATTGAATTCCCAACTTCCAACACAGCCCGTGAATTTGACATCCCTCCCCGAGGGCCTGCATACCAGAACACGCTAACAACGCACTTAAATACGTCAAAAAATTGGGTTCCACTAATCCACGCCGCATTTTCACAAACAACTCCAAACTTTTCTCATAAAATTCATTTTGGGCAAGACTTGATATCACAGCTGTCCAAGTAATAACATTCTTCTCAATTATCTCATCAAAAACCTGCCTTCCCAAGTCAAAACACTCACATTTAAAATAGGATGTTATCAAAGCATTCCCTACTGAAATATGTCCCTCATAGCCATTTAAAAACACTAATCCATGAATCATCTTATTAACATAATGTAAATCCGGTCCATCGCAAGCTGATAAAACCGTAGTTAAGCTTGCATGATCAAAGCGATATGTATAAGAATCGCACATTCTTTTGAAATACTTAAACCCCATTTCTAACTCCCCATTTCTCAACAACCCAGAAATCATCGAATTCCCCGATATAGTGTCTTTCATGGGCATTTGATCAAACACTTTGGCTGCAGCCCATAATTCAGCACATTTGGAGTACATGTTTAAAAGAGAATTCCAAACAACCTGGGCATTTCGGTACGTAAAAGGATTACTGAGCCCCAAAAACTCAGGGTTTTTAAGGATTGAGGCATGGAGGGAAGTACCCAGATGGAGATAGCCTTCTCTTCCACAAATGGAGAGGAGGAGGGTAATGTCTACATGGTTGAGGACAAATCTTGTAGTTTCTGAAGAAGGGTCTCGGGAAGTTGAGGGTTTGAAGGGGAAGATGAGAGAGGAAGCCCAATTGGGAAGGTGGGGGCTCGGTTTTTGGAAGACCCATCTGGTTTTCATCCATGAAAAATTGAGGTACCCAAACTAGTTTGTCGTGTGGGGAAAACCATGCCAATGGTCTAAAAAAGTTCGTATTTTGTTGGTTGAAGGGAGGCCGGGAGATCGAATCAATACAACTTGTAATTCGAGTCAAGTATGTTCTGGAGTTAATTGCATCGGAAGTTCTCAAAATATGAGATTTATCATATTTTAATCTTCAATATTTTAATTGCATCATTTTAGTTTTTAAAATATTAAATATATTTTTATGTGGTCTCTCAAACAAATAATGTTCAGATTGTTAACGATTTTTTATAAACTTGTCACGTAATATCTAAATATCGGCAAAAAAATAATTTGGATAACTCTTAACCAAATTTATACTCAAATTTTGGTCAAAAAGCTACCTAAATTACGCAGTTTTGATTATGAGTTATCAAAATTTTGGTCAAGAGCTACCCATATTACACATTTTTTTTGTTAAGGGCTACCCAAATTATTTTCTACTCATATTTAGTTATATGTGACAAGTGTATGATAAAAAAAAACTATTAGCGATTTGGATGTTGTTTGTTTGAGGGACCACATAAAAATATATTCAATACTTCAGTGACCAAAATGATAAAATTGAAATATTAAGAACCAAAATGAGACAAATTTTATACTTTGAGGACTTCCAGTACAATTAACCCTATAATATATTTGTATAGGTTTGCTCTACCTTCCTCTTTTCTTTAAAAAAATTCTATGAAATTCAAATTTTCGGGGTTGATAATAAGGAAAATTATACAAATCTTCAGGGTTTGTTAAGAAGTTGATTCTTTTATGTGCGCGATAATTTCTGCACAATAAATAATCGACAAATCCCTCCCCTGATGAACACGAGTTTATCTAGGAAGTCGGAGGTTTCGTAACAAGTGGGTGTTGAGAAATGGTGATGAAGCTCTATGCAAACTATCTGGTCACCTTTGAGTTATCGAGTTGAGTCATGTCACTCGAAAAGAAAGGTTAGAAGGGTGCCATAGTGTTTTCTGGTATAACCCTTCCGACGATCAAGTTAATTAGTATGTGAAAGAAGGGTGGAAAATCATTGTTCTATTACTTGGGTGAGAATTTGCATACCACAAATTGAGTTTGCGAGAGTTATTTATACCTCCATGTAGTTAATCATTGCGGACAGCTGGATCCCTTGGAGAGAAAACTCCTCATTGGCCCATCTGGAAGGTACATGTAGTGCACAGTCCTCGAGTTGGGTGCCCTCCTTTTCACGTGGAAGAAGCTTCTGTATTTAATACTCAGATCTCTGAGCATTTAATGCTCCCTTTTCTGGGCTCGTTGAGCAATAAATATGTCTCATCCTTCTGAGGGATCATTTAAAGTTCCCCAATGTGGCTGCGCATGCGCAAGGACTATTTTGTCCATTGCCCTCCAAGAGGTCATATCATTTGGGCTTTGTACTTCATACACCCTCACCATTGGTTACCAAACTGTCTTCCTTATCACTCTGACAGCCTAGGAAAGGGGAACTGATCATTGACAGCCTAATCCGCTCTCACAAGTCATGATAACCGTATAAACAATGTCCATTGCCAGTGTGGAGGGCTCAACGCCGAGGAGATGTGCCAGATGGAGAGCTCCTCGGGGGACTTGGGATGCCGAGGACAGGTGTCAAGTGATGATAGCTCTGAGAGGGACTCACGCCGAGGACACATGTCAGTCTCAGAGAGCTCCGAGGGGACTCACGTCGAGGACATGTGTCGCTCCATGGAGGGCCTGAGTCTTGTTGAGCTGAGGACGCGTGTTAGTCAAGGAGATCTCTAAGGTGTCTCACGCTAAGGACACATGTCGATTTGTGGAGGCTCTACGTTCATCATGTCGAGGCCACGTGTCGTCTCCCCATCAATTTGTGTAAACGTCCCATCAACTACCCCTAGCCTTTGATCTTCGAAAGGCGAGGATGACGTGGCGGAGAAAAATGAAAGGGTTTGACCTCTCCTCCCTCGTGCAGTCGCTTTCCCAGCCTTGGGGCCTGTGCCCCATTTAATGTGCCTCTTTCATTTTTTGTGCATAATAATGAGCCTTGGCTATTATTTAAAGTGAGCCATCGCATCCCTTTTCTATTTTTGCCAACCCTGTAACTCAAAAAGCCCTTTGTCGGAGTTCTAGCAGAGAAGCCTCAATTCGTCTAAAAGCCATCAATTCCTCAGAATCCACCGGAGAAAGAAGCCACCAGCCCCTCATCTGTAACAAAATTGTGCTTATTGGTGAGTAACTGTTCTTATTTCTCTCTCAGTAGTGACCACTCTCCTTCTGTGTCCTTTTGTTTCCCAGTCTTCTTCAACCCACTCTTAGGGTCCCCTCTCTAGGAATCCCATCTTTGAGTGTAAAACCCGGGTAAATTTGAACTTTTTCTGAAAAATGGCAAAATGGTAATTTGTCACTATAATGCGGATTTAAAATACGTATTTCTCTAGAGCTCGGATGACAAAACGGACCTCACCGTTGTATTCATCTCGCGAAATCTAGTTGCCCTGTCAATTTTTGTCGAATTCTGAGATAGTCGGATTTTTCACGTTTTACGAGACGACTATGTGTCGAATGACCTCACAAAGGTCCCCAAAAACGAAAATTATAAAATTTCCTTATAATTGAATTAAAGTTCAAATAAAATTAATTTAAACTTAAACCGGTACGAAATTTAATCGTTTCGGGGCGAAAACGAACCCGGGAAAAGGGGGCGTGTGGCGCGACGTGCACCAAGCACTAAGGGTTATAAATATCAACAAAAATCTGATTTTTTGAAAGAATACTCAGTTGATTCCAGTGTGTAAGCGTGTGAGGAAGAATAGAGGTGAAACGAATTTGGATAATGCTTGGGACAAAC
Source organism: Ilex aquifolium (assembly GCA_951799425.1). Taxonomy (NCBI): domain Eukaryota; kingdom Viridiplantae; phylum Streptophyta; class Magnoliopsida; order Aquifoliales; family Aquifoliaceae; genus Ilex; species Ilex aquifolium. Next base: position 24,721,639 of record OX637396.1, on the reverse strand, counting down.
TGAACGAATTTGGATAATTGAGAGAATAATTTTGAACACAAACACATACCCCAAAAAAAAAAAAGAAAAGAAAAAGAAAGAAACACCTGCACACACACACAAGCAAACCCCCCCCCACCAAAAAAAAAAAAAAAACACATGTATTAGAGGTGCAAAATAAAAAATGAAAATAATTTAGAGGATCGAAGTGTAATTTACTTTTATAAGTAACAAATATATTTTGGAATGGATGAAAAGCACTTTTATTTTTCAAAATTTGAATAGTCCAACTAGAGGTGCAATTTGGTAAGTTCAACCCGTGCCTAATTTGAGTCCCACCCAAAATATTTGGCATTTGGTCACAAATTTCTATTATTGGATTGGTTTTAAGCAAATAAGTAAATAAACTCAATTAAAACTCGGCTAGTTCAACCTGAATTGAACACATTTTGTTGTTTAACTTAATTGATAATGAAACATAGATCCAATCTGACCTGAATTCTAGTAGTATTAAAAATTCAATTCTTTAAACGACTTCAAATTTCAACTTGATTTATAAAATTTAAGAATTAAAATATATATATTGGATTAAATTTGAGTTCGAGTTCAACTAAATTTATGGGTTTTATAGTATGAGTTGAGCTCGAATTAACCTCTTAAATCGCTCAAATTTCACCCCTCAATAAAGGAGTGTTAAGAAAATGCCCACAAAAAACAATCGAAAGGAAAGAAACGTTTTGGTTCAAGAGTGGAAGTTGTTCCCATACTTCTGTTAGTTTGGTGAAAAGGTGTACATTCCAAATAGAGGGAGGTCCCTCTTGGCTTTTTCATCTCCTATCGTACTTCCTTGAAACCATTGGTTGATGAAAATGTCGTCAAACCACAGTAGGCAAAGCAGCGTGGGTTGGTTTTTACAAGTCATTTCATCATCAAATTCTCAAAGCACCTTGTATCATTTTAGGCATGTTAGCCTACCAAATTGACCTTTTTTATTTTCGTCCCTTAATTTGTAAAATATTACTTCACCTTTGGTTCCTTATTTGGATTGAACTCTTTTGAATGATGCTATATAGCCCACACATTTAATGAAATATAATGTTTTTCGTCTCCAAGTTGCTAGTCCTATTTGTTGCTCTAATCAACTATTGTCGTTGAATTAACAAATGACCCAACATGAATGAGATTTTTTATTTTTTTGGTTCAACGGTCAGGGAGTCAGGGTTAACTTATGTGCACTCGACAAATTCTCTTTCTAGTCTAGTCAAAAACAGATCATCCACGCTAGAACTAAGATATTCTTGAGAGATAAAAACCTTATAACCTTGCCAAAAAGAACTGCCAAAATTTGAACTCATGATGTCAGTCCAACAACAATAATACGTTGGATCGACAAATGTGTCAATAAAATGGGGCCAAATAGTATTATTTAAGGTTTTGATTTATTGGACGTCATATGATATCAGCTAATACAAAGTAAGAGATAAAGAGCTTTCAATTTTCTGATGTGTTATTTGCATGAAGAATTGGTAATAGAGCATCAAAACATGCCCGATTCATGGGAGAATTGATTATATGGCATGAGTAAGCATTGACTTTATCAAGTCTCTCCTTTTTTTTCAGATATTCCGTCATAATAAAATCACTACCGTCTCCTTGGAAAAAAATAATGAAAACATATGAAAGTCACCCCAACTCAAAACTTTCAGAATCGTGCTTCCTTTCTAATGCATGGGCAATGTTCTCTCTCTCTCTCTCTCTCTCTCTCTCTCTTTTCCTAAAGGTCTGTTTGGATGGGAATAAAAGAATGATGGAAATTGAATATGATAGAAAGTAAAGTGAAAGAAAAAAAATAATAAAAAATATATTTTAATGCATGTATTTGGTTAGGATGAAAAATTTGCAAGAAAATTTTAAAAAAATTCATTCTAATGTTTGAAAGAAAGGAAAGTTATAAGAAAAAAAATTTAATTGTCTAAATTATCCTTAATTATATTAAATTGGTCTAAAGAAGAAAAAAATATGTATTATAATTAAAAGTTAAAAACTTTTAAAAAAAAGTGGCTCGTAACCTAATTATAAGACAAGCACCAGCATGAATGTCTTTGGACCAAATTATATGGTTCATTAAATCCATATCAATATTTTTTTAAATTAATAACCAATAAAATATTTTAAGAAAAATAAGGATAAAATAGAAAGTTAGTTATAGATTACAACTTTCTTGCATTTCCTTGTGTTTTTAATAACAAAAAAAAAATTGGTTAGTTGTGAGAAAATTCAAGTATGGAAATAAATTATTTTTTTTCATCATTTTTCATTTCATGCTAACCAAATACATAAAAATTTTAAAAAAATTCTCTTTCTTGCATTTTCTAACATTCTCCCTCTAAACAAACGGACCCTAAGATAAATCTCATAAATACCCCCCCTAAACTATGGCTTTTATTTTAAATTACCCTCTTAACTTTCAATCGACCACTTTCATTAAGATTAACCGTTAAATAAAATAAATTAACAGTTATCTTAACGAAATCTGTCTCATTTAACATTAATATTAACGAAATTTGTCTTCTTTATCAATAAATATTAACAGAAGGGGTCGATTGAAATAAATTACTTAATTTAAGGGATAAATTGAGAGAATTAAAAGTTCATACGCAATTTAAAACAAATTTATGAGATTTTCCAATTTTTTTTGCCTTTCTATCTAGCTAGAAAAGTATATTCTTGTTTTTGGGTATCCATTGGGGTCATTACTAGTGTCCCACATGTACAGGTCAAGTGATGCCACTGGATTAATCAAATGATACCCAGCCTACTTTCAAATTTGATGGACATGATATCATCTTTCTTTATATTTGCATTTTATCATTCCTCCACCACCCTCCACATTCTTCTTAAACAAGTCATCAGCCGTGACTCCACCAAGCCCTGCTACATTACATTCATAGGATGCCATGTTTTATTCTTATTGAGATGGGTTGGGTTCTTTATATGTTTTTTCTTTGGATAACTAGGAGGTATAACAATATTTAAAGCAATCATCTAATCTTTTTAACTACATAATTATCTTACACACATTGTGTAATTACGCAGACATACAATAGGCACTTTGGATTACTCTTTATGGGATCATAAAAACCCACTTTCCGAAATTCTCTTCCTTCTCTTTGGGATTGAACATCAATTGCAACACAAGGTCATAAAGGCATGTATGATATCTTAACTCTTATTTAATGGGAGAATTAGTAGTCTAGTGATAAAAGGTGACACCATTAAAAAAGGGGTTCGGAACTTTGAATCTCACCATCATCACTTAATAATTAAAACATATAATAATTTATGATTGCGCTCTCATAGTTTTTTTTTTTTTAATTTTTTTTTTTTTCGGAGGGGCAGGGGGGACTTGAAACATTGACCTCAAGAAGATAAAACATTCATAAGATAAGGAGTACAATTGGACCAAAGACCCGTTGGTGCTCTCATTGTTCATCACATCTAAAATGTGTTTAGTTGAGCAAAGATTCCGCATTTCTAGCAAGATATTGTCATTCTTTTTTTTTCGATAATTAAAAAAAAGGGTGGGGTAAAGGAGACCACTCAGAGACCATTTTGATAAAACCTCACTGGTGGAATCATGAGACTCTTGATCGCGCCTATTACACCTTTCAGAAAACGAATTTAGCTAAGCTAGTATAGTGGCCACAAAACTCCAATGTAGACTTCAAAACTCGAATTTCAACCCCATAATAAAAAGTTCGACCAATATCCACTCGGTTTAGACATTGTCATTCAAGTAGAATATCAGCATGCATAATGGGAACATGATACAAATTAAAAGCAGAGATATTTGATTAATTTTATTTTCATGCTCCATGTCCTTGATATGTAGTCACTACCCAAGTTCCGATCTCGTCGTTGTACTTGTACTTAGAAGTTCTCACCCAAATAAATGGCATGTTGTTTATTTTTTATTCGTATTGTACATTTGAGATACATAGCATTACTCTTAATTATTTTTCTTTGGTGAAGGCAAATGTGTTGTTGCCAAGTTGAACCTCGCGACTGGGTACTGATTCCCTCTGACTAAAAATTATAACTTTTAAAACTAAGTTATAATTTTTTAAAAAAATATAAGTTACATTTATAAATAATATTATTGATCCCAGAATATTATGATAGATCATAGAATTTATAATTTTTAAAAATCAAATTACACCTTTTAAATATTGAAATAAAAAAGGATAGCAAGTATTTGTAATTGATCACAATATTTCATAATCGATATGAATAATTCAAATTAATTTTAACTTCGCATTTGAAAAATATAAATTAAGCTTAAAATTAGTAAGTTTGAGTAAGTTTGTCAACTGTGATCCATCAGCACGAACTTGAATTAACACGATCTTAAAATTGACATACTTATTAAATACGCATAATAAGCATTGATTCTTTTTAACCTCTATAAGAGATGACCTAATATTTTCTTTGATAGGATTAGATAACCAAGTCTTTTTGAATATATGTATATATAGATGACTTTTTCAACCTCGTAACCTAACCGTTTTCATCTAGCTTTATTTGAGTGTTGGCATGTTATACATGTTGACATCAAAACCATTTATAGTTTTTTCAATTTTGGTTTAAAATTGGAGAAAAATAAATATATATGGCTTTTATCTCTATTTTTTAAAAATTATTTAATTTTTCAAATTGTCCTCTCAACTACTTAAATTGTTTTCACGTTATTCCAAAAAATAAAAGTCTGATATCTTCTAGAACATATCCATGTGTTGGGATGAAATTAAACAAAATTATATAGTCCAAAGGCACACTGAAATAATTTTCCTTCAAATTTCTGCTGGATCATAATTGATGAGACAATGTGAGAAAAGAATAAATAATTGAGTAGATGCAAGTATGAATAGGACAAACATAGATGGTTCAAATTAATTAGCATGGAAAATCTCAATAAATTTGACCAACGTAACTCTACCATCAAATCTTCTCCTATTAAGTATTCAAAATCTCAAGAAATCACCCAAATCCTTGTCTTCCTTCTTCTCAAACTTAATTTCCTCTTTAAAGTGTTTTTAAACTAATTTTCCAATCTATCACTACTTTTATGAAAGTGTGATCTAGACTCACTTTTAATTGAAAACCTTACACCTTTGTCTTATCTTGCACCGATTCTTCCTATTCATGGGGATTAGGTAATTTTTTTTCCTATATATACCAGCCAACATCAATCTTCATCGTACCAGCTTTATTTTGAGGGTTTTCTCCATTTTTCTTTTTCCTGGGGGATCAAAAATGTTAGACAAGTCGGTGGAGGCAAACACGAGAGATGGAAACGAGGGTAAGAAGATCAAAGGAACGGTTTTGTTGATGAAGAAGAGTGTTTTGAACTTCGATGACTTAAAAGCTTCGGTTCTTGATGGCCTTCATGAGTTGCTGGGGAATAAGGTCTCTCTGCAGCTCATTAGTGCTGTTAATGGTGATCCTGGTGAGTTCTTGCATGTAAACTTACACATATTCTTCTCCACGAGTCATGTACAGTCATTTACCAGTTTTGTGCTCTAGAGTTGCAACTAGTAGTGTCATGTTGGTTCGCATCATATCTAAACTGTATTGTATCAAACTTTGTTTAAACCATAACCAATCAACTTTTAGTCATGCACAATTGGTGTCGGGTCGTATATGAATTATATATAATCCTTTACAAGTGAGTTTTTGTCTTGTATTTGTCCATCTAATTACTAAATGTGTCAGGTCAATCAATCCAGTTTTGAACCAAACCATTAAAGATGAATTCTTATTTAGTAATTTCGTGTCAGGGGTCTTGTTAAGAAGGACAGTGTTGTATATGTAGTAGCTTAAACAATGCTTAGACTCAACCTCATTGTCCCTGAGTCTGATATCCCATACCATCAGATAGCATCACCACAGAATCTTAGAATGAATGGTTAGGTCAGGAATGAAAGAAAGTGTTCTTATCAAACCATCCATGGCTTGGATCATTTCTCCCAGATTAGGAGTTCTTGTATTTGTTTTACTAATCCTATCACTATCTCTATCGTTTACTTCATTCTACTTGGCCAAAAATCTATCATATATTGGGTAGCAAATAGGAACTGATACTGCAGAGAGGATATACTTCCTTCCAAGGGCCGATTCAATAAAACTTGGGCTTTTAGTCCCATGTTAAAAGAAAGTCCCAAAATTTTTAGGTGTATATTTAATTCAAATAAAATAAATTTAAATTCATAAGATTTTAGACCCCAAAAACAATCCAGCAAAAATTTAAACCCAATCAAAAATAAATTTGAGTAGTTTGCGTTCATAAACCCAACCCATAATATTAAAAAAGTAACGCTATTTGGACTTAAAAATCTAACCTTATATACTAGTGACTAAGTTTAGAATGTGAAATAACTATTTTTTTCACTACTATTTTCCACCAATTTTTCCTTTTAAATCAAATTTGAAGAAAGGGTCTAGGGTCAAACCATCTATTCTAAATTCATCCTCTCACCTATTTTTGGGCATCATTTGAGATTTAACTCAAGCTAACACCAAAGAGATGGCAGCAAATTGTAGTAACATACCTAAATGTTCATAATTTTAAAGGTCAAAGTCTACACAAGTAAAGGTTGAGTCACAGAAACCCTCACCAGACCTTTCAGAGATGAGAGCCTTATGTACTGGGTCACCTTTATTTTAAAGTCTGCACAAGTTGCTTCACATAGAAAAAAATGTTAGCAAATTGTCGGCAGATATATATGTAGTGGTAGTTTTATGGATTCTGTTTGACCTTCTACTAGTAGTATAAGTCAAAAGTGTAAAACGGTTTGCAATATGGTCATTTTGCAGAAAGAGAATCTAGAGGCAAAATTGGAAGTCCAGCATACTTGGAAGACTGGAATACTACAATTACATCTTCAGCACCAGGGGTATCGGCATTCAAAGTTACCTTTGATTGGGAGGAGGAGATAGGAGTACCAGGTGCATTCATCATCAAGAATCTTCATCACAGTGAATTCTACCTCAAGACACTCACACTCGAAGACTTCCCCGGCCATGGACGCATTCATTTTGTTTGCAACTCTTGGGTTTTTCCAGCTAACAAATACAAAACAGACCGCCTTTTCTTCACAAATCAGGTACAATAAGAGATAATGAAGCTGCATAGCCTCATACTTTTAACCTTAAATACATCAATGAAACTTATGGGTATCATTATGTCCCTAGTAGTTTCTCTTATCGGATTAAGGAACTAATTACTATAGTAAAATCTAAATCTACTAAGTATACTATTCTATGCAAACAATTTAATTAAAAACAGAAACTGAGATACACTTGCAGTGACGTAGAATTGCACGAATTATAAAAATTCAAAAATTCAAAAATTCAAAAATAATAATACTAATACTAATCCGAGGCTTGTGTAATTACAATTTTCTTAAAACATATTTGTTCTCTGTCGGTGCTTAAGGTTGATAAGCAACTGTCTCCCAACTTAGAACGGATTTCGTTTTAGAAGATGCATCATTTCAATCTTCAAGACTCCAACGAACACAACTTTGTGTTTTGCACTTGAACCTCTTAAAAAGAACAATGCAACAATATGAAGAAAGAGAGACAGAGAGAGAAAGAAGAAATAATTAATGCAGAATTCAGAATTGTGATAATAAAGAGAAGTAAAATGAGAAAACAATTCTAGTAAGAAGTAAAAAATTGTTCAATAGTGTGATTTGGGAGTGCAAGCATCACATATTTATAGACTCACTAGTGGCATTTTATAAAAGGTGAAACCATTTGTAATGGTGTCTTTTAATTCAAAACGTATCAATGATAACTTTATGAAAATGTATAATCATTTGAAATGGTGTATTTTAACCAAAAGATATCAAATGTAATTTTTATAAAAAGTTGTGACTATTTGTAATGATGTCTTTTAACCAAAATGTGTTAATGGTAGCTTTATGAAATGATGTAATCAAAAAGAGTTTAGTACCCTTTCATGTCATCTTTACTTCACACCTTTCTAATTTTTTCCAAAAGTCACAAAGAGTTTTTCAAAAAATAACCTCCCAAAAAAGTTTTTATTTTGAAAATATTTTAACAATTTCTCATTTAACACTTAATGGTTTTAAACAAATAAATATATCACGTTCATCTCCTCGCGGAGAAGAACGCATTTAAAATTGGTCTCACTAATTTCGAGTTATATGTCTCACTAATGTCAGTACTGTGTATGTGGCAATTGAATTCTGACTCAAAAGGTCTAGTTCCTTTGGTCACTATGATCCTCAGATTGAGACTGTCAAAACTAAGTGAGGTTCAAGTCTTCCAGACACCTACACCATTGCACAGTATTATAGTTGCCCTTACTTTCTATATACTTTTATATTTGAAAATTTCTCAAGTTTTAAAAACCTGTGGAGGATTATTGGAATAAAATAAAGTTTTTAAAACTTTCTATTTATTTTATTCAGTTTTAATATAAGATTTAGTTAATTATTAATTTTCTTTGTTCATACACACTTACAAATCTTATATTTATTATACTTTTTATCCTTCAGATTGTGTACCGTTCTTCTTATAATTCAAAAAAATTATTTTGTATACATATTATTCCTAACTTTTTGGGCAACTTCGATAACGTCGGGTTCACCTCTACCTTCCAGTGGACGTGATCCCTAAGGAGGTGTTGCTCTGAGCAAATCTGAGTTGGATCTTGGAACTGCATATGTCTATTAATACCTTAACGTGAGAAGATATAGTTATTTTAGCACAGTGATTACATGCCTCTCAAATATCACAGTCTAGCTCTTTCTAAATTTTTATTGTCTATTATATATTATCCTAATCACATGATATTGTTTCATATATTTATTTGCATTTCTACTATTTTGTGTCTTTGTCATTCATTTGTTTACCAATATTTATTAAATTATGCTAAATTCCCCCCAACATAATCTAGTTGCCATCTTCTTTGTCAATCTTCAAGAAACATAGTTCTAAGTGGTTCGACTAGGAAAGATAGACCTCAAACAAAAATGGGACATTTGAGTATCAATTCTATGTATATGTTGTCACTGGAAATAAACAAGGAATTGATTCTTCCTAGATGAAGCTTGACATCTTGATTGATTTCACATTGGTGGTGATACTCGAATCCTAAGTGTGTTATGCACCCTTCAAGTACAATGAACTAGTCCTTCAACAAATGTCATGAAGTTTAGATAGATACCAGTTTGACTAAATTAGAGTAAGGAACTCAATTTTTTGTGAACAAACAAGTTACATAAAATATTTAATGCAGACATACATGCCAAGTGAAACACCAGCACCATTACGTTTGTATAGAGAAGAAGAATTGGTGAACTTGAGAGGACATGGAATTGGAAAGCTCGAGGAATGGGACAGGGTCTATGACTATGCTTACTACAATGATTTGGGAGATCCTGATAAGGGCTCGAAATATGACCGCCAAATTCTTGGAGGGTCTACCGAGTACCCTTATCCTCGTAGGGGGAGAACAGGCCGACCACCAACAAAGACAGGTTAGTCATTTCCTCTCTGGCATTGTTAGTTGAAATAATTTTTGGTTTTTTACTAAATATTCAGAATGATTAGTTGTTCAACAGAAAATCAGATAGTCATTACAGTAAGTGTGGAAGATAAAGTTCAACTATGCTTTCAACTCTTAGCTATTATTGGTGAAGTATTGTAAATCTTTGGTATTACTTTGACAGATCCAAATTCCGAGAGTAGGTTGCCCCTTCTGATGAGCTTAAACATTTATGTTCCAAGAGATGAAAGGTTTGGACATTTGAAGATGTCAGATTTTCTTGCTTATGCCTTGAAAGCCGTCGTTCAATTCCTCATCCCCGAGTTTGAGGCTATATGTAACCTTACACATAATGAGTTCAACACCTTTCAAGATGTGCTTAAACTCTATGAAGGAGGAATCAAGCTACTAGAAGGTCCTTTGCTGGACCTTATTCGAATTGATGGTCAGGGACTCTTCAAATATCCAATGCCACAAGTTATCAAGGGTATTATTTATATTCACCTCGGGTGTAAATTTTTCCTTTTCCTTTCGTTTTCTTTGCACAAACACTTTTTATGCCAATGTTTTGTACAGTAGTTGTTCATGTTGTTTCGATGTTGTTGGAGCAGAGGACAAGTCTGCATGGAGGACAGATGAAGAATTTGCAAGAGAAATGCTGGCTGGAGTTAACCCTGTCATCATCCAAAGTCTCAAAGTACTCAAACTTCTCTTATAAATTATGTTATGATCCGTGTATCTGTTGAGAAGATGGATTCTCAAAAATGAATATTTTAAGTTAGAAATTAGCTCAATTTTCCTCTATTTTCCTCCATCTTCTCAACAACCGAATGGGGAATAATGATGTTTTGCTAAATTCCTTCCTTGCAGGATTTTCCTCCAACAAGCAAGCTAGATCCTAAAGTTTATGGCAACCAAAACAGTTCAATAACCAAAGAAAATATAGAGAAACACTTAGATGGGTTGACAGTAAATGGGGTAACGTTGATGCATTCATTTATTAACACTATTTGCACTCAAACAGTAGCTTTCCAATCATTCATTTATCATAAACCCTATAGCTATAAAATATTTTGTTGATAGGCAATAGAGACCTATCGGCTATTCATATTGGATCACCACGACACATTGATGCCATATCTAAGGCGAATAAACACGACTTCCACCAAGACTTATGCCTCGAGGACTTTGCTCTTCTTACAAAAAGATGGAACATTAAAGCCATTAGCAATTGAACTAAGCTTGCCACATCCGGAAGGCGATCAATTTGGGGCTGTTAGCAAAGTATACACCCTTGCTGAACATGGCGTTGATGCGTCTGTATGGCAGTTGGCTAAAGCTTACGTCGCTGTCAATGATTCTGGCGTTCATCAGCTCTGCAGCCACTGGTATAATACTTAACACAAAATTTTTTATTACGAGAAGGGTTAATTGCACTGAGAGCCTCTAAAGTATATGCTTTATCTTACTTTTGACCCGAACCCATGCTTTAGAGACCTCTGCCGAAACTATCCCTTACAACAAATATTATGGTTTTGGCTCTAACGAGTAAAATTTTGGTGGCAGGTTGAATACTCATGCAGCGATGGAGCCATTTGTTATTGCTACAAACAGGCAGCTGAGTGTGATACACCCAATTTATAAGCTTCTGCTTCCTCATTTCCGTGATACGATGAATATCAATGCATTTTCTCGACAGATACTAATTAATGCTGGTGGAATTCTAGAGAGCACAGTTTTTCCAGCAAAGTTTTCCATGGAAATGTCATCTGTACTCTATAAGAATTGGGTTTTTCCTGAGCAAGCACTCCCTGCTGATCTCCTCAAAAGGTGAAATACTGATCTTAGTCACAACATATCATTTTAACTTCGAAAACATTACTTCAGAAAGCAAGTGGGGAAAACAAAAGATCTCTGCCATAAACAGGTATATGCATAAATGAGGTATATATATGGGAAATGATTTTTGATTAGACACATCAACATGACATGAAACCCATGTGCAATTAGCGGGTTAGGATTGACACGAACTCAATAATTATATGACTCATTAAAAATGGATAATAAATGGTAGTGCATGAACAAAAAGGCTGAAGTTTTAATAAATTCTATTTTTTGATCTCCTGTGATATGAATCCGTGTACAGTTATAGGATATATGTGGTTTTGCTAGTATATGGATCAATTAATACTTTAGTTAACAAGGGAACCTCGGGTAATGGATTTGGTTAAGACTTAAGAGAGAGAGAGAAATCCTGATCTTGGGTGTTTGGTTTATGTATGCGGGCAACACAAACACGACATACACAATTAACAAACATGAAGGGTTACCACCATGATATCTAAGTATGACTAAGTAAAGAGGCATGAAATGACACATCTATGACAAAGTGAGGGATAATTTGGAACTTCAAATTTTGGTTAAAGTGTTTAGAGTGGAGTAAACAAGAAAAAAATGAAAATTTTGAGGTGGTTATCTTGTTCACATGAAATTCTACTGCTTGATTTATACAGAGGAATGGCAATTGAGGACTCAAATTCTCCCCACGGCCTCCGCCTACTAATTCAGGATTACCCATACGCCGTTGATGGGCTTGAGATCTGGTCAGCAATCAAAACATGGGTTGACGACTACTGCAACTTCTACTACAAGACTGATGAGATGGTTCAAAAAGACTCTGAACTCCAGTCATGGTGGAAAGAACTACGAGAAAAAGGACATGGTGATAAGAAAAATGAGCCCTGGTGGCCTAAAATGCAGACCCGCGAAGAACTGAGAGACTCATGCACTATCATCATATGGGTGGCTTCTGCTCTCCATGCAGCTGTCAATTTCGGACAGTACCCTTATGCTGGATACCTCCCGAACCGCCCGACCTTGAGTCGTAGGTTCATGCCTGAACCGGGCAGTCTTGAGTATCATGAACTCGAGTCAAACCCCGACAAGGCTTTCTTGAGGACCATTACAGCGCAGTTGCAAACCCTGTTGGGAATTTCTCTGATAGAGATTTTGTCCACCCATTCGTCCGACGAGGTTTATCTGGGGCAAAGAGACACTCCTGAATGGACTACAGATGCTGAACCATTGGAAGCCTTTGGGAGATTTGGGAAAAAGCTTGATGGAATTGAGGATCGTATTAAGGAGATGAACAACAATAAGAAGTGGATGAACAGGGCTGGTCCTGTCAAAATACCATACACTTTGTTGTATCCTACCAGTGAAGGTGGACTAACTGGTAAGGGAATTTCCAACAGTGTATCAATCTAAAGCTCTTTTAGCTAAACCATTAATGTACAAGTATGGTACTAGGGTGAGACTATGATGCCAAACTGTTATTTTTCGGTACCACATCGGAAGGCTCGTGTGAGACAATAAATTAATTATAAGTTTCTGTATGCTTCCTTCATTTTTGGTATTGTACTCTTACCCCTAGAAATAAAGTATGTATCAAGTTTAAGTATTCAGTACTTAAAAGTAAAGTCTTATGAGGGTTTTAGTATTTGGTTGGACACTATCCCTTTATTCTCTCGTTTAGGAATATAACTGACCAGACTGCAAATTTAAGTTTGTGCAGAATCGAATACTAGTGAATAGATTACATTCTAATCATGCTAAATGGAAGTATGACTGGATGCTCTAACATCCAATAACTGTTAGGGGGAACATATTCACTAATTTTTGCCATCTTGCCATGGTTTTTAAATATTTTCATTCAAATAATGTAATTTTTAATTTTTTTTTCGATATAGTAATTTCAACCCACATTTTTAGTGAAAAACTTCAAAAGTGTGTTTTTCCATAGATTGAACCCACTATTTTCATGCAATTTATGATATATTAGAAAATAAGTAAAAAACTAAGCTATTGAGTAAAAAGTTAATTATCATCCACACCCTATCTAGATAAGAATATTTTTAATGAGACCCCCTCTATTATCCAAAACTTCACTGACACCCTTTCTAATTTATATTTAAATTTCACCAACACCCCCTACCGTTCAACTACCGTTTCTAACAAAAATATATATATATCTAAAATATCAAAATTACCCTTACATATATAAACCTCAAATAATCTTTCTACATAGAATTTGATTAAAATTCGAACCGATAAAAATTTATTTTTCTTCATATTAAAATTCGAGTTGGTTGAAATTCATTTTTCTACATATTAAAATTTGAGCCGCTAAAATTTCTTTTTTCATGCATTAAAATTTGAGCTTATTCACGCTCAGCCTGATTTTCTCGCACCAATTAAAATTTGATTCGAGCTGATTAAAATTTATATTTTTTTTACATATTAAAATTTGGTTCATGTTGATTAAAATTCATTTTTTACGTATTAAAATTTGAGTCGGTTAAAATTTATATTTTTTTATGTATAAAAATTCATCCGGTTAAAATACAATTTGAGTTGAAAAAAAATTCAATGTGAGTTTTAATCGGCTCAAATTTTAATATGTAAAAAAATAAATTTTAATCGGCTCAAATTTTAATACATAAAAAATGAATTTTAATTAGTTCAAATTGAATTTTAATCGGCTCGAATTTTAATATGTAAAAAAATTCAAAAAATAGAGGGAGTCTCATTGAAGTTATATCTATTTAGAAGGGGTGTGGATGAAGTTTTTCCTAAAATATATCATGGGCAATTTAGTAAAATTATATTCTAAGTTAACATAATTAATTTAATAGGAGGTATCAGCAATGTTTTAAATAATAGAGGGGGCTCATTGAAGATATGTCTATCTAAAGGGAGCGTTAATGATAATTACCCAAAAGTTAAAAAATCGTGGTAGAAAAAAATTTGTAACGAGTCTTAGAACAACTCCAACTCAGCTCAACAAAATGGTTAGCGAAAATATATTTAAATATTATATTATCTATTTTAGCAATTCACTTTTTCAAGTTCACTCCAACCACACTCTCTATTTTAACTAACTACTTTAACTAACTTTCAATAATATAATTCAAAAATGTCACACGTCATCAAAGTTTCAAATTTTAAATTTTACAACGGTTATATTTACAACCCAAAGCATACATTATTCATGTAATTCACCTCAAACCATATATTATCATCAACTCAACCAAAATCATACCATAACAATAATTCTAACCAAACTTCAAATAATACAACCTAATAACAATTTAACACCCAACCACTTCAAATAACACAAACTAATTGCACGATATATGTCTCATAAACCTAAGATTTTCACAAATACTTGCATTAATATTTCATAGGGTCTAAAATCAAATATTTCATTATGCATGATGATGCACAAATTGGTCTTCGTGCAAGATCAACAGTCAAGTATATAAACAAGTGCAATTAATGAGCAGTAAATAGGGAATCAATAGCAAAACAGTAAATATTGAGTCAACACAAAGATTTACAGTGGTTCGGTCCGGGTGACCTACTCCACTCTCGAGAACGGCAGCGGTGGCCGGAAATCTTTATTGATGAATAAAAGTCACCGGGAGAGTATTCTCCGGGAGAATTACAGTGAGAGAGACTTGATGTGTAGAGAGGTGTAGAGAGGTCTCAAGGTGATCAAAAGATCTGCCCTCTATGTAGAGAAGACTTACATTATATAGGTTTTGTTGTCCGAATTTGGTATTGACAATTTACGTGCAAGTATACACGATCAACAAGTAATAAAGTGGTAAGTAGAATATCGTTCCCACAGAGAATTATTGCTAATAACTTTCAAGTACTAACTTTATATCAATTCAATTTTATTTAAACAATTGCAATCAACTATAAATTTACTAATTTAAGAATAAACCTAAATTTAATAAGCAAAGGTTGAATTTAACGGATAGAAGAAGTTAAGATTACAACTTCCCCTAATGTTTCGTATAAATCTTTCAACTCTCTTTTCTAGTTAATTGATCAAATTGAATTGTTAACTGAGACTTCAAAAGTATTTATCAAACATCTTCCGATAGTAAGATAAGCATATCTCTCCCAATTAAATTGCTATATTCCTATGCAAAATAAGTTGGAATAGATTCATTAAGTTCAAACTCTCATACAAGTTACACACGACATATAGGTATATTCCTATCCTATACACAAACCCAGCAATTCAATCCGAAGAAGAATTAACCAGACGCATGTCATCATATTCAGATCTAAACCTAGAATTCATCTCTCAATTTCATCTAGGTTATCAAGTTAATTGATGGCCAAACAATTATATATTAAACACAAAATATGACAAACAACTCATATATGATCAACAAGAACTAGAAACGAGAGTAGATAAATTTAACTAGACATTAGGTTCTGTTGCAATCTTAATAAAAATTTAGTTCTTAATGTAATTGAAAAACATCCTTCTCAAATTAAACAACATCTTAGAAAATCAAGAAGTAAAAGTAAGGGAAAAGAATGAAAACTTAGTTGCAAGCTGCAATCCCTCTCTAGCCTTCAAGTCTGATTCTCTTCGTGTCGGTTTCTTCGATTTTTGCCTTCAATTTGATATCAATCCTTGGTCTTCTCCTCTCTATATATATTTTTTCATCCCCCAAAGTCATTATATTTATATTCTCCTCAAACTCTAGCACATAGGAGACATTAGATTCCAATTTCGTGTCAAAAAGGAGTCATAATTTGCGTCCAACTTCCGTGGGGGCGCGCTGGGGCGCTGGGACAGCGCTGGGGCGCTGGGAAGGCAGCCTGTTGGCACAGGGGCGCTGGTTTTGGCGCCTAGGCACGCCTCCCTTTTTTTAAGCCTTCAGCTCTGGACCATGTTTCGTAAAATCGCCATAACTTTTGATCCAACCGTTGGATTCAGCTAAAATTTTGACACAATACAGAAGATATCCAGATCTACAACTTTCATGTTTTGAACTTTTCCAGATTCTGAGTTGATCATGGTCAAAATGGAGAAAAACCGAGATACTTCCACCAGATGGTGCTAGTTCTGGTGCCTTTGTTACCAAACATCAATACCTCCTTAATTTCTTTCACTTTTAAGCCTCCAAATCCTTGTTTCCTTCCAAATGATCTTGTTTGCTTCCAAATAATGATTCCTACAAAATAACATCAAAACACACAAAACAATTAAAAGTAAACATAAAATAATTGAAAACTTGCACTTTCATCAAGTCGAAAGTACTCAATTCGTAGGTATAAAACTCACTCATCAAATACCCCCAAATTTAAATCTTTGTTTGTCCTCAAGCAAAATACTAAGAACAAAAACTATAAAAATTAATCCTCCAACTACTCAAACAATGGATCAATATGAATTTGAATAATGGCCCCAAAAGTTACTACAAATACTAATTCACGGGAAACTTCAAAACAATGCAAAGTCCAATAGCTCAACATACTCCTTAATTTTACCTCCGCTCATGACCCTTTAAATACATGTGCATATTCTAACTGTTTAAACTAGCCATCACCCAGATAAATTTACGTAGTCAAGCGCTCCATAAAAGATATTCAATATTAACTCTATGAACTTACGTTTCACATCAACCTCTGCTAATAAAGGCAAAACATATAATTAGAAGGTACAAAGAATTTTTTTTTTCTCTCCCTCTTTTCTTCTTTTTCGTTCATTTGGTGAGTGCATTTTATGCTCCATCTCACCTCCTATTGAGCGAGTGTGTTTTACGCTCCATCTCGCATTTTCTTGAACGAGTGCGTTTTACGCTCCATCTCATTCTCAACATGTGTTTATGAGTGAGTGTGTTTTACGCTCCATCTCTACTCACCACATGCCTCTTTCTTGTTTCTTGTCTTCCTATTATTTTTTTCTTTCTAACTCATGAAGGATCAAACCAAAATAATTTTTTTTTTTTTTTTCAAAAACTCAAAATTTTTTTTTTTTTTTTATACTATCTCATCATAACCAATATTTCCCCCAAACTTATATGAATGTCTAACTTGCTTCGAATAATGCTTAAATAAATTTTCTAGAGTTTCACTGATATCTCCCACAAGCACTTAGCCAAATAAATTCTCTAAATGATAACTAACCAAACAGATAGATATGTGCTCATGCATGAAAAAAAAAAAAATCATAACCAGTGTAAAACCAACTAGTATGTCAAACTACAAACTTTACATGTTCATCAATTTCCCTTGAATTAACAATTAATCACATTCATCATTGGCCATACTCAAATTCACTCAACCCATTGCCCAAATTGTACTAAAACATGGAAAAAAAATGCTATCTAAATTCAAACCTAATAATGCAAATGCAAACAAGAAAACACCCCCAAAGTTAAACTAAACATTGTCCTCAATGTATAAAGTAGGAAAAATTAAGACAGAGGACTTCCCTGAGATTTTGCTAGTTGGCATCATCGTTAGCATCCTTGTCGTCCATTGAGTCGGGAGTGTAGTCGGGAAACATAGGTGGGTTATTCTTGGCTCCTTGTAAGGCTTTGTGTGTGCTCCAACTTTATGTTCAATCCTTGGGATCTGCAAGCAATTGATATACCAATTAAAGTGCACTAACTAACTAACTACATTATTTCTTAAAAAAAAACTAAATTAAAATAAAATGAAATAAAACTTAGAAACTAAAATTTGGGTTGCCTCCCAATTAGCGCTTGTTTTATAGTCTTCAGCCTGACTACTCCCTGTTTCATCCCGGGTCAGCAAGGGTAATTGAGGTCTTTTGAGGATCAATGTCGCCACCCCCATAGTGCTTAAGTCTTTTTCGTTTCACCTTGAAAGTTCTTTTCGAATTGGCTTCCTCAACTTTGATTGCTCCATGTAGGAACACATGCTCTTTATATAGCTTGACGTTCTCAAGAGGATCTGAAATACAACTTTCTACGAATACCCCATTCACTGTCTTTTCAACCACATCAACCCGAAAACATTCTTCTGCTTCCTCTGGAAATTTCATAGCTGAAAATACATTGAATGTAACCTCTTGATCTTGGACTCGCATAGTTAGCTCACCTTTCTGTACATCGATAAGTGTTCTCCCCATTGCTAAGAATGGTCGCCCAAGAATAATAGGCATTTCCCTATCTTCCTCACAATCTAAGACTATGAAATCAGCTGGAAAAATGAACTTATCCACTTTAACTAAAACGTCATCAACTATGCCCCTTGGGTAAGTGAGTGATCTATCCGCAAGCTGCAATGTGACATTAGTAGGCTTTGCTTCTTTCAAACCCAATTTCTTGTAGATTGAGAGCGGCATCAAATTAATACTAGCTCCCAAGTCACACAATACTTTCCCGAAAAATTGACTGCCTATTGTGCATGGAATTGTGAAGCTACCTGGATCTTTGAGCTTTGGTGGTAGCTTCTTTTGAAGAATAGCACTGCACTCCTCCGTAAGTGCCACTGTCTCAAAATCGCCTAGTTTTCTCTTGTTTGACAAAATTTCCTTCAAAAATTTCACATAGTTGGGCATGTTTTCAACTGCTTCTGCGAAAGGGATATTTATTTGGAGTTTCTTAAATACTTCCATGAATTTAGAGAACTGCTTATCCCACTTCTATTTTTGCAAACGTTGTGGAAACGGCACGGGAGGCACAATAGGTCTCGGATTGCCTCCATTAGAATTTACAACTGGATCACATTCCTTCTTTTCATGATCCACATTCCTACTATCCTTTTCTTCACCCTCCCTATCATCTCCAAGTGATTGTTTTGGAGTTTCACCAACAACTTCAGGTAACTCTTTTCCGCTTCGTAATGAAATAGCATTACAGTGCTCCTTACCTTCCCTGTTAGGATTGATCTCTGTATCACTAGGTAGAGTGCCTTGAGGTCGGTTATTAATGGCATTAGCAAGCTGACCCATTTGGTTTTCTAGGTTTCGGACTGATACTTCCATACTATTCATCCTTGTCTCACTTTGTGATATGTACCTGGAAAACAGCTCCTCCAAATTTGACTTCTTTTCCTGTTGTGGTGGAGCTTGATTATGAAAGCCTGGTGGATATGATTGTGTTGGAGCATAGGTTTGGGCTTGATTATTATTCCACGAGAAGCCCGGATGATTCCTCCAACCAGGGTTATAATTGTTGGAATTGTTACTATATTGCTGCCTGTTGTGGTTACCAATGTATTGTATGGACTCTGGATTAATTGCACATTGATTGCTCAAATGGTTCCCGGCACACAATTCACAAACAACTGTCACACTTTGAATATGTTGCACTCCTAGAGCATCAATCTTCTTTGACAACGTAGCAACCTGTGCAGCCAATGCAGTAACTGCATCAACTTCATAAATCCCTGCTACCTTTGGCTGATTGATCCTTGTAGAAGGCCACTGATAATTGTTAGCAGCCATCGTCTCCAATAACTCGTATGCTTCATCGAAATTTTTCCCCATTAATGCCCCTCCTGCAGCTGCATCGATACTAGTTCGGGTAGCACTAAACAACCCGTTGTAGAACGTTTGAACTTGTAACCAATTAGGAATACCATGGTGAGGGCATTTTCGGAGTAAGTCTTTGAATCGCTCCCAAGCTTCATAGAGAGTCTCAGAATCATACTGTGCGAATGAAGTGATGTCGTTCCTCATCCTTGCAGTTTTAGCTGGTAGAAAGAATTTAGCTAAGAATTTTTGAGCTAAATCTGACCACGTAGTAATAGAATCTTGTGGCAATGAATGCAACCAACTCTTCGCCTTATCACGAAGTGAGAAAGGAAAAAGTCGGAGTCTAATCGCATCTTCAGAAACCCCATTGTATCTGAATGTGTCGCATATCTCCAAAAAATTCACCAAATGATTGTTTGGGTCATCATTAGGCAAACCCCCAAACTGTACTGAATTCTGAATCATTTGAATGGTACCCGGCTTGATCTCGAAATTATTTGCTTGAATTGCGGGCCTTTGAATGCTCGATTGTATTTCTGTAACAAGAGGCATATCATAATCCCTTAGTGATTTATGTTCTTCTTCAGCCATAATTTCTTGATTATTTACTTCTTGACACTGCTTTCGCAAGTTTCGGCACCTTCTCTTAATTTCGTCTTCGTACGATAGTAGCTCCTGACTTTTAGATCGTGTTAGCATACAAAATTCAAGAATACCAACAAAAGAAAATAAAACAGAAAATTAAATAAATTTAAACTAAGATCAAATTGATTGAAATTAATATTGAAATAATTACTAGAATAATTCTCCGGTAACGGCGCCAAAAACTTGTTGTCCGAATTTGGTATTGACAATTTACGTGCAAGTATACACGATCAACAAGTAATAAAATGGTAAGTAGAGTATCGTTCCCATAGAGAATTATTGCTAATAACTTTCAAGTACTAACTTTATATCAATTCAATTTTATTTAAACAATTGCAATCAACTATAAATTTACTAATTTAAGAATAAACCTAAATTTAATAAGCAAAGATTGAATTTAACGGATAGAAGAAGTTAAGATTACAACTTCCCCTAATGTTTCGTATAAATCTTTCCACTCTCTTTCTAGTTAATTGATCAAATTGAATTGTTAACTGAGACTTCAAAAGTATTTATCAAACCTCTTCCGATAGTAAGATAAGCATATCTCTCCCAATTAAATTGTTATATTCCTATGCAAAATAAATTGGAATAGATTCATTAAGTTCAAACTCTCATACAAGTTACACACGACATATAGGTATATTCCTATCCTATACACAAACCCAGCAATTCAATCCGAAGAAGAATTAACCAGACGCATGTCATCATATTCAGATCTAAACCTAGAATTCATCTCTCAATTTCATCTAGGTTATCAAGTTAATTGATGGCCAAACAATTATATATTAAACACAAAATATGACAAACAACTCATATATGATCAACAAGAACTAGAAACGAGAGTAGATAAATTTAACTAGACATTAGGTTCTGTTGCAATCTTAATAAAAATTTAGTTCATAATGTAATTGAAAAACATCCTTCTCAAATTAAACAACATCTTAGAAAATCAAGAAGTAAAAGTAAGGGAAAAGAATGAAAACTTAGTTGCAAGCTTCAATCCCTCTCTAGCCTTCAAGTCTGATTCTCTTCGTGTCGGTTTCTTAGATTCTTGCCTTCAATTTGATATCAATCATTGGTCTTCTCCTCTCTATATATATTTTTTCAGCCCCCAAAGTCATTATATTTATATTCTCCTCAAACCCTAGCACATAGGAGACATTAGAGTCCAATTTCGGGTCAAAAAGGAGTCATAATTTGCGTCCAACTTCCGTGGGGGCGCGCTGGGGCGCTGGGAAGGCAGCATGTTGGCGCAGGGGCGCTGGTTTTGGCGCATAGGCGCGCCTCCCTTTTTTTAAGCCTTCATCTCTGGACCATTTTTCTTAAAATCGCCATAACTTTTGATCCAACCGTTGGATTGAGCTGAAATTTTGACACAATACAGAAGACATCCAGATCTACAACTTTCATGTTTTGAACTTTTCCAGATTCTGAGTTGATCATGGTCAAAATGGAGAAAAACCGAGGTACTTCTACCAGATGGTGCTAGTTCTGGTGCCTTTGTTACCAAACATCAATACCTCCTTGATTTCTTTCACTTTTAATCCTCCAAATCCTTGTTTCCTTCCAAATGATCTTGTTTGCTTCCAAATAATGATTCCTACAAAATAACATCAAAACACACAAAACAATTAAAAGTAAACATAAAATAATTAAAAACTTGCACTTTCATCAAGCCGAAAGTACTCAATTCGTAGGTATAAAACCCACTCATCAGGTTTAGTGAGGCGGTGACGTGAGGGAGAGGACTTCTACTATTTTGGTAAGTACAATTATGGTAGGATTAGGTCTCCGTGCGTATCCCGATATTTTCTCCCTCGTGCTCCTATTCAGTCAATGGAGGATCTTTAGCTGGGTTGGACTTGAGTTGGAGTGACAAGGTCAAGAGGGCGAAGGAGGAACAGGAGGCCAGGCCTTGGGCGGCGCCTGGGCTTGGGTGACCCTTGGGCGGCGCCCCTTAGTGCTTTGGGCGTTGGCTCCTTGGTGCTTTGGGCGTTGGCTTCTTGATCTCTTTTGGGCATGGCGAGTTGGACTCCTTTTTGGATACTGATTATTTGGGCCTTCTCGGTTTATTTTTGTTGGGCCTAGCCCAGTTGATTTTAAACTCATCAATACATAACACTAAGGGGGTTTTCAGAATTTAAGGGGGTCTAGATTTTATTTTATTTTTTTTGGGGGGTGGGGGTTCAAAATTGGGGTTTTCAAAATGGGAGGTTATTTCGGAATCGGGGTTTTTAGAATTGGAGGGGGCTTCGGAATTGGGGATGAGGAGGGAGGTGGGTTTTATGGGGAGAAGGTGGGGGATGTGGTTTTCAAAATGGGTGTGGGTGGGGGGTGCGGGGAGGGAGGTGGGTTGCAAAATGGGTGGAGGGGAGGTGGGTTTCAGAATTAGGGGGGATCTACAACTTGGGGGTGGGAAATGAAGAAAATACCTGGCAGCAACTGTTGGAGAAGACGATGAAGGAAGAGGCGTGAGCAGCTGGCGAGCTTCTTCTCCCACTCCAGATCTGGCGAGTATGAAGGTCCTCCTAGATTTTAGCTACCAAGATGGCTAGCACGTTGGAGCTGATTTTTGGAGTCAACGTTGTCAAAATTGCTAAAAAGTGGATTTAGCTAGCTGAGTTGGATATGTTCTTAGTTGCTATTTTATTTTTTCATTTTTATAAGATTGTATTGACCACGATGGAACATCATTACACTGATTCAAACTTGTTTTTCTTTTACAATTAAAAAAGAAAAAAAAACTCATTTTTTTAAGGAGGGGGGGGGAGGGGTTGAGATTTTTCCTAAGTCACGACCAACCGTGGAATGGAAAGTGAGCCTTTTCAGAGGCTACCCGGACTAATCCCTTGGTGGTCTAACCCGAACGTTTTAGCTACAGAATTTTTCCTCACATGATACAATGATCGATTGTATCTGTGGGGCTCAAATTCAGTGGGTTAGGTGGAGATTGACTTCTGGTTTCAATATCTACAATCTTGAATTGAAATGGTTGATTGGACTCCAATTGACCAGCTGGTACATTTATAAGAATAGAATCCACTTACCCATTTCATTTTTAGTCCACAATTCATAATAACAATAATAATTGACAGTTCTCTTGCACATCTCTTCAATGCTAGAGTTTCACCCAACTCTTATTAATTGTGTTCCAACCGTTGTGGGATTCACCAACTCATCATTCAACATGACTTTCTAATTGTACAATACTTCTTCTTACATTTTTAAATCCTCTCAATTTCGTATTTCCTTTATGTTGGTCAATTTTAATCACCAATCACTAAATTATTGGTTCCACTATTGAGACCTTACAACATCCGATGGGACCAATTAACTCTAATGATGCACAACTTGATTGGTTCGTCCAAACTTATCCTCTTGCACCACACTGTCTATCTCGACTACTAATCGTGAACCGCCCCCACGTTCTTAAGTAATGCACTATTTTTGCCATTTCTTTCTATTGGATTACACCTCTCAATCTTAGCTTTCATCCCTCATTTGCAATTGGCAAACTATTTATATGATGCAGTCTAATCTTACGTGAAAGGATCATGTTCGCAACTCAAACTCATAACGTTCAAATAAAATAAACTTCTCACTGCGTCAAAGTTCTCTCACGCATATCTATAGGTGACTCATTATAAGATTTTTCACACAAGGATCACCTCCATCAAGTTGCTATGGCCCTAACGAGGGGTTGACTTCAAAGTGAACTTGCCCTAGTAGTGCATTGTGGAGAGAACTGCTGTAAGATTTGTGCTCCTATCCGATAAGATGAACATTTCAAATGCTTGAAAAAAAAGACCGAGTGAGTGCATTTACCGTGTCGGCCGGGCCCAGCTGGCCCACAAATAATAAACTCAAAATTCAATAGCTTCACTAGATGGACTTCAATTAAATTAAGAGTAATGATATTTTATCTAAAAAATTAACTAATTTATTGATTTATTAATATGGTATAAGAGTATGGTTGTGACTGTAATTTTTAGACTTTTTTTTGGAATTATTAATAAATTAAATTAATTTTTTTAAGTGTTAATAGCATTAATCATTAAATTAATATAATCAAAAGTCTTTATCCAAAGTCTTTCTAAAAGGACAAAGGAAATTCTATTCCAGCTTCTAAACGAGTGAAGCTTCTCAGTAATAGCACCATGGCTCAATACCTTTAATTGCCTTTAAGTACTACCAAGCCTTTCACCTTCATTCCATCAGAACAGCTTACTCATAACATTTGCTTATTGCTGCTTCTGTATTTTTGTTTCAAAAACAAGGAAGAAATGTCTCGAAATGTTACTGATCATCATTCAATCATGGATGAAAATAAGGAAAATAAGAGAATGAAACAGGAGGGAAGTGAGAGAAAGAAGATCAAGGGTACTGTAGTTTTAATGAAGAAGAACATTTTGGAGTTGCAGGACATCAAAGCTTCGATTGTTGATGGGGTTGATGAGATACTTGGCCATAAGGTCTCTCTCCAGCTTATCAGTGCTGTTCATGGTGACCCAGGTATCTACTAATTTGCTTGTTAAAGTACAGTTTATTTAATTTCTTCATTTTTTATTTTGTTTTTGGGTAGCAATACATTTTATCCACCTGTTGAATCGTACAATATGGTACCACTTTCTTTTTGGTATTGTACCCAAGTTAGCAGGAGAAGATTAGTACTCAATCTGATAAAGTTTTAACAAATGGTGTTCTTTGGATTGATCCTAACTTCTTTCTAGTCGAATCCTGCACTGCTGAGGCTACGGAACTGATGGACTAAATCTTGCTCTGCAGTTGGTGGTATTGTATTTAAATAACTTTTGACCTCTGCCCCAAAAAAATTCTGATGATGCCTAAAATAAACCCAGGCACGAGCTCAGATAGTAAGCTCAGCTCGGGAGCTCAGGTAGAGTAAGCAGAGCTCATCCAGCAAGGGTCTGAGCTCTTCCAACTAGCACTAGAGCTCCTAGCTGAACACACGAACTGAGAAATGACCAGAAGGCAGCAAGATGACAGCAGACACATCCATAACAGAAACTGAGCCAATCCAAGGCACAAAACCCGTAACCCGCCAAGATCCTCTCCTTAAACCAAGGGAAGAATCCCACGATGAAGGGCAAAGATCTCGTCGTTTGAAGCCAGCTATGGGAAGGTAAGGCCACTCCGAGATTGTAGATGAAGATAGGGCATAATCCCTTCAATGTAGGAGATAACTCCGGATTAGAGGTAAGCATGAGACTAAAAAAGGGAGGGACAGCCTCCATGGAGGGGATGAAAAACCCTGACACCCTGAGTATTCTGCTGGAACATATTCCATTTTTTATCAATAAAGAGAAAGGAGTAAGAGTCTCCATTAGAGAGTGGATTAGCCGAGCTCATTAGCCGGTGAACCACTATATATCTACTGCATTTCACACACTACAGATCGATTGATTAGAACATTCATCCACCAATTCACGAACCTTGTAGCTCAGATATCATACCAAGCCCTACGTAGATCGTACATAACACACAATCCAATCCCATAGCTCGTACGCGCGGGTTTACGCCATCAGTTTGGCGCCGTCTGTGGGAACGACTGTTCCTGTTACAAGTAAGCTGATTCCTCAGTGACTGATGGTAACAACTCGAAATATGAGCAGAAGTCAAACAAACCCGCCCCGAATGCAAGATCAGCAGGAAGCCACCAACGGCAGACAACCCGGGAACATCCAGGAAGCGAATTCCCCCATTAATAACGAGTTAGAGGCCCTTCGCCTCGTCAACCAACGACTGCTAAAGGAAAATGCCGAGCTATCAAAGCTCGTACAACGCCCGCAAGAGGCACAACCGGCCCAAGAAGGCCAGAATAACCCCCCTTACAGGGAGCGGCGACACTGGGATCCCATCAGAGAGGTCGACGAAGAAGGAGAAAGCAGCCAAACCAGGGGGCACGCTCCTTATGTACCTCCTAGGAATGGCCATAACGACGAGGTGCAAAGTCAGAACGACGGGGGTGACAGGGATGATTTTTTCCTTATCCGCCGGACAGGAAAGAGCAGCGCTGGGAACAACGCTTCAAAGACATCCAACAAGAGCTCAGCCACATGAAGGAGGCGGTAAAGAGCAAGGCCCCGGTTACAATGGATGTCTTGGTGCAGCAAACCGAGTCTCCATTCACCACCGGAGTGCTACACTTTCCACTCCCACCGAAGTTTAGGACGCCACAGATAGAGGTCTTTGACGGAACGAAGGATCCTGTTGATCATCTCAACACTTACAAGAACCAGATGGAGCTACATGGATACCAGGATCCTGTACGTTGCAGAGCTTTTGCCATCACCCTGAAAGGCTCCGCCCTAGCCTGGTTTCACAGGCTCCCACCAGCCTCGATCTCATCCTTCAAAGAACTCTCCATAGCATTCGTATCTCATTTTATAGGAGCTCGGATATACAGAAAACCTAGCTACCACCTGCTGAATGTGAGACAGGGGCCTCAAGAAAACCTGAGGTCTTATGTCCAAAGGTTCAATTCGGAGACCCTAAAAGTAGACGTTCCAGACGAGAAATTCGCCATAACTGCCTTCATTGCAGGGTTGGGAGTGCAGTCCAAGGATTTAATGTTCTCCATATCGAAGAATCCGCAGGCAAGTATGGCTGAGGTATTAGCCAAGGCAGAGAAGTATATAAATGGCGAAGAGGCACTCCTTTCCAAAGTAGGGGGTACATCCTCACGTAAGGAAAAGGAAAAAGAAGAAAAGAGAAGAGACAGGAGCCCCAGAAAGGAAAAAGGACGGGAGAGGTCTCCAAGAAGGGAAAGGGACCGCTCGCCCAAAAGAAGAGGAAATGTCAGAGATCGCCTGGGCCCCCCGCAGCCCGAGCTACAGCCCCGATACGGACCTCAGCGATTCACCCCCCTCACTGCCGATGTGTCACAGGTTCTGTATGAGGTTCAGAACGAGAAATTCTTGAGATGGCCACCTCGGATGAAGGCAGACCCGGCCAAGAGAGACCCCACTAAGTACTGTGACTATCACAGAGATCATGGCCACCATACTGATGACTGCATTCAACTAAAGAAGGAAATAGAATTCTTGATTCAGCGAGGTCAGCTACGTCGCTTTGTAGCCAATGACAATCAGAACCGAGCCCTTCCGCCTCCGCCACCTCGGCAGCAGGCACCGACACCACACCAGCAGCCTCTAGGGGAGATCAGAGTAATATCAGGAGGATTCGCAGGAGGAGGGGAGTCCAGCTCAGCCAGGAAAGCACACCTTCGACGAATCAGAGCCGAAGAAGCTCTCGAAGTGCACGCTGTGTCCAAGGCACCACGCTTGGATACGGCAATCACTTTCTCAGACGCTGATTTGGAGGGATACCAATATCCCCATGATGATCCATTGGTGGTACGAGCTGTGGTGGCTAATAGAACTGTTCATCGGGTTCTAATCGATAATGGGAGCTCAGCAGATATCATTTTCGCGCCTGCGTTTGACAAGATGGACATAGGAAGGGAGAGACTTGAATCAGTAAGCACTCACTTGCTGGGATTCTCCGGGGAAAGGGTGCTCCCCTTAGGCTCAATCCAACTCGTGCTCACCCTAGGGGACCCACCTTGCCAATCCACCACCACCGTGAAATTCCTAGTAGTCGATGCACCCTCTGCATACAACATCTTGCTTGGAAGGCCATCCCTTAATTCTATGAAGGCAATCCCATCTGCCTATCATTTAGTTGTAAAATTCCCTACAGAAAATGGAATCGGAGTAGTCCGAGGAGACCAGCGTATAGCAAGGGAGTGCTATATGGCTTCAGTAAAAAGGAAGGAGGTTGAGAACATCCAACTGGATGAACTCGACATGAGAGACGAGATGGAGACAAGACCAATGCCATCGGAAGAGCTGGAACCAGTTCAACTTGATGAGAAGCCAGAACACCTCGTTTATGTGGGTTCCAAACTAAACGCTGAACTCAAAGAACTCCTCATCCGGTTCTTAAAAGAGAATGTAGGAGTGTTTGCTTGGAAGCAAGAAGACATGGAAGGAATTGACCCTTCGGTTATTACCCATAAGCTATGCGTGAACCCAACTTGCAAACCCATCAAACAGAAGAGGAGGAGCTTTGCCTCTGAAAGACAAAGGGCAATCAATGAGGAGGTCGGCAAATTCCTTCGTGCCAAGGCTATTAGGGAGGTTGATTACCCCACCTGGTTAGCAAACGTAGTCCTTGTAAAGAAGACCAATGGAAAGTGGCGGCTGTGCATCGACTTCACTTATCTCAACCGAGCATGCCCCAAAGACAGTTTTCCTTTACCTCGGATTGACCTAATAGTGGATGCCACTGCAGGGCACGAGCTCCTCAGTTTCATGGACACCTTCTCAGGCTACAACCAGATCAGGATGGATCCCAGCGATCAAGAGAAAACCTCCTTTGTAACTGAACAGGGAACATATTGTTATCAGGTCATGCCCTTCGGATTGAAGAACGCTGGAGCCACTTACCAGCGACTAGTGAATAGGATGTTCCAGAAACAAATAGGAGCGTCCATGGAAGTTTACATTGATGATATGCTAGTAAAGTCACTGAAAGCAGAGCTCCACATCAAGCACTTAGCTGAGTCATTTCGAATTCTAAAGGAGTACAGAATGAAGCTCAACCCCGCGAAATGCGCATTTGGGGTCTCAGCGGGAAAATTTCTGGGTTTTATAGTTAGCAGCAGAGGGATCGAAGCTAATCCAGAGAAGGTTAGAGCAATGGTGGAAATGCAGTCGCCATCCAACACAAAAGAGGTGCAACGCTTGACAGGCAGAATAGCTGCACTGAGCCGTTTCGTGTCTAGGTCAAGCGATAAATGCCAGCCTTTCTTTCAAATTTTGAAGAAGGCATTCCAGTGGGATGCCGAGTGTGAAGAAGCATTCAAATCCCTAAAAGATTACATGAGCTCCCCTCCAGTATTGGTAAGCCCTTTAGAAGGAGAAGTCCTCACCCTCTATCTAGCAGTTTCGGATTTTTCAACAAGTGCGGCGCTAGTTAGGGAGCGAGACAGAGCCCTGCAACCAGTCTACTACTGTAGCAGAGCTCTGAGGGGGGCAGAGGAGAGATATCCAAAGATGGAAAAGCTCGTTCTAGCTCTGGTTACAACAGCTAGAAGACTCAGACCTTATTTCCAGGCCCATACTATCGAGGTTCCAACAGATCAGCCAATGAAACAAGTGCTACACAAGCCAGAATCCTCGGGGAGGTTGGTTAAATGGGCCATAGAGCTCAGTGAGTTTGATATCAGATATAAGCCAAGAACTGTCATCAAAGGGCAAATTTTGGCAGATTTTATTGCAGAATTCACAGCAGCAGCGCCTATGGAAACCACAGATTTAATACCAGACCTCCC
This sequence comes from Ilex aquifolium, assembly GCA_951799425.1. Classification (NCBI taxonomy): domain Eukaryota; kingdom Viridiplantae; phylum Streptophyta; class Magnoliopsida; order Aquifoliales; family Aquifoliaceae; genus Ilex; species Ilex aquifolium. The sequence continues at coordinate 24,691,759 of OX637396.1, read as the reverse complement.
CATGTGGAAGCTTTCAGTGGATGGAGCTGCCAATGCTCAGGGAAGCGGCGCAGGAATAATCCTGACCTCCCCAGAAGGAGTAGACGTCGAATATGCCCTTAGATTTGGGTTCAAAGCCTCCAATAATGAGGCGGAATATGAAGCTGTCGTCGCTGGGCTTAATCTTGCTTACTCTATGGAAGCAGAGCAGCTGGAGATCTACAGTGACTCTCAACTGGTGGTAAAGCAGATAGAAGAGTGTTACGAGGCAAGAGGCGAAAAGATGGTCCTTTACCTCAAAAAGGTACGAGAACTAATGAAAAAGTTTGTGCAGGTTAAGGTCAGATACGTGCCCAGAACGGAGAATTCACGAGCAGACGCTCTGGCAAGGTTAGCAACTGCCTCGCAAGAAGATTTGGATAGGCTAATTCCAGTGGAGCACCTTCCAAAGCCTTCGGTAAGCATCGAAGAAGAGGAAATTCTATCAATTGAAGCTCAGCCAAGCTGGATGGACCCCATCATAGAATACCTGCAGAATGGAACTTTGCCGAATGATGCTAAGGAGGCATCCAAGCTGAGGACCAGGTCAGCCAGATTTTCCTTGATGCAAGGAAAGCTGTACAAACGTGGATTTTCAACGCCTCTCCTTAAGTGCGTAGGAGATGAGGATGCCAACTACATACTCAGAGAGGTACATGAAGGAATATGTGGCAATCACGTAGGAGCCCGAGCCTTGGCAGGAAAAGTACTAAGACAAGGGTATTATTGGCCCACTATGCTCAAAAATGCCACCGACTTAGTAAGAAAATGCAAAACCTGCCAGGAGCATGCCAATGTGTCCCACTGTCCTCCCGAGCTCCTAACCTCGGTGGTAAGCCCATGGCCTTTTCAGCAGTGGGGTTTGGACATTCTGGGCCCCCTTCCCACTGGTGTGGGGCAGTGCAAGTTTGCCATCATAGGAGTGGATTACTTCACCAAGTGGGCGGAGGTCGAACCTTTGGCGACAATCACAGAGCAAAAAGTTCAAAACTTCGTGTGGAAGTCGATAGTTTGCAGGTTTGGAGTTCCTAGAGCGCTCGTATCTGACAACGGAAAGCAGTTTGATAACTCAAAATTTAAAAGTTTTTGTGCTGAGCTCGGAATCAAGAACTATTTCTCGGCTCCTGCACATCCCCAATCCAATGGACATGCAGATGTCACAATCAGAACCATAAAGTCGGCTTTGAAGACCAAACTGGAAAACCTGAAAGGGAAGTGGGTGGAATACATCCCTGAGGTATTGTGGGCCTACAGGACAACCGTCAAATCTGCAACTCAGGAAACCCCTTTTGCATTGGCCTTTGGAACCGAGGCGGTGGCCCCAGTAGAGATAGGGCTCCAATCTCCAAGGGTGGAATTTGCAGATGCCGAGCACAACGAAGAATCTCTCTTACTAAACCTCGATCTCTTGGATGAAAAGAGAGGCAGAGCTCTTCACCGTATCCGCATTTACCAAAGGAAAACTGTGAGGTATTACGACAGGAAGGTAAGGCACAGAAGTTTCAAGGCTGGAGACCTGGTACTTAGGAGGCTCCTGCTTGCAAGAAAGGATCCCACGCATGGGAAATTGGGACCCAACTGGGAAGGGCCCTATATCGTGTCAAGGATAATCAGACCGGGGAATTACGAGTTGCAAACAGAGGAAGGGAAGGTTCTACCTCATTCATGGAATGCCGAGCACCTTAAGAAATTTTTTCAGTAAGTGTCACTTGTAATAGAGCCATTTTTTAAGAATAAACCAGTCCTTTATTCACCATCACTATGATTTCCAAACAAGATGAGCTCTTCAGCTCATAAATATACGATAAGCTTCAAAGCTTATAAATGAAAGATGAGCTCTTCAGCTCATAAATACACGATAAGCTTCAAAGCTTATAAATGAAAGATGAGCTCTTCAGCTCATAAATACACGATAAGCTTCAAAGCTTATAAATGAAAGATGAGCTCTTCAGCTCATAAATATACGATAAGCTTCAAAGCTTATAAATGAAAGATGAGCTCTTCAGCTCATAAATAAAGATAAGCTTCAAAGCTTATATAAGAAAGATGAGCTCTTCAGCTCATAAATACACAATAAGCTTCAAATCTTATAAATGAAAGATGAGCTCTTCTGCTCATAAATATACGATAAGCTTCAAAACTTATAAATGAAAGATGAGCTCTTCAGCTCATAAATAAAGATAAGCTTCAAAGCTTATATAAGAAAGGTGAGCTCTTCAGCTCATACAAGCTTCAAGGCTCATAAAATTCAAGACTGATCTCTTCTTGGAGACACCAACAGTTGAATACAAAGCTGGTCTCTTCTTGTAGACACCAACAGTCGAATCCAAAGCTGGTCTCTTCCTGGAAACGCCAACCATCTTTATATCCGCTGTTCTGAACACATTGGGGTCCGCGAGTGTGTAGGAAGGGCGCCAGGACCACTAGGCATGGGGAAAGATTAAGGTCTGTACACACCTGATCTTCTCCCTCAATGTTCGCGGTCAGATCTTTGGAACTAGACTGGAACTAAGGTCAGTGCAAACATGATCTTCTGTTCTCCGTCTACGTCCGTATTCTGAACACCAAGAGCTCATATATGGACATGCATACTCAAGAATGAGAAACCTAGAATTCAGAATATCTAAGAATATAAACATTCGGAAAAGTGCGAAAAGATTCATAGTCTGGTATCATTCAAGAAAAGAAAGAAAGATACAAGGAAATAAAGATCCTAGTCTTTTTTAAGTTGGGACCTCAGCTCAACAACCTCTTCCTTCAGGCTAGCATTCTCCTTCTTCAGCTCGTCCCTATCCCGCTCAGCCCTGTGAAGTGAATCAAGAAGCTTCTGACCAATGGGGGTAAGGAAGATGGTGGACAGAGAGCCAGGAGAAGAGGAACCATCCCTCTTACGCTTCCTTGAACTCGTGCCGGTGTTTCCACCCTCGTCAGAGTCCTCATCCTCATCAGAATCAGAGAAAGAGGTCTAGGAGGGATAAGGAACAGAGGAAAACTCAAACTCAGTAGCCTCAGCCCCAAGCAAATAGAGGTTTGCACTCGTCATCAGCCTGGAATAAGTCCTAGACTCCGCAAGCAGCAACTCATTGATATTCACCATCCCTGGTACATCCAGATCAGGTGGACCTGCACAGACAATCACATAGTAAGAACGCGTCTCCAAAAAGAAATATTCAAAAGAGCTCAGCTCGAGCTTACCAGTATGAGAGAAGCTCTTCCAGGACCGCGGGACCCTAGCTTCACGACAGCGGTCCTCAGGAGATCTCCAAGACTCCCCAGAAACGAAAAAGAAACGTTTAGACCATCCTTCAGGATTGAAGGGAAGGCCTAGAACCAAAGGACGTAACTCAGAATTCCTCAAACGGAAGAAGCTGAAGCAGGGGGCATCGTCTTCCTCGATCTCGAAGAAGTACAAAAACTCAGAGACATAAGGGAACCTGCCGAGGCCATGTAGGCGGCAGAACAGGAAGAAGCTTACCATAACGGCCCACCCTCGTGGGGAAAGGCGAGAAGGACATAGGCCATAGTAGGCAAGGACTCGCCCTATGGCCGGGTGAATGGGAAGGCGAAGCCCCATGTCCATGGCACCTTCAAAAAGGCAGACTTCCCCTCGGGGAAGGTAGTTGCAGGGCTCGTCGGAGGTAGGAACTCGCAAAGGCAAGTCAAGATCAGGAAAAAACCGTTTCTTAATATCCACCAAATCAGAAGATTCAAGTATTGAAGGAGACAGGTGGCGACAGTGCCACTCCCATTCAATTCCAAAGGAGGCACGTTCCTGGAACAGAGAAGAAACAGAAGCAGCCATCGGAAGTGTTGGTAAGGAAAAAGATGCAACAAAACAAGAAGAAAGTCAAGAATATTTCATGCAAGAGAGGGAAAGAGGAATCCAACAGATGGTAAGAAGCTTAAGAAAAGTTGGGAACTTTCCAGGAAACCAAGAGTCAAATAAGGGGAAACAGTTGCCTGTTTAGTTTCTTGAATAATAAAGATAGTTGCGGTTATGGAAAGTGGATGCGGTTATGGAAAGTGGTTGCGGTTATGGAAAACGATTGGAGAAAAAGGCGGGGAAAGAGACTACCCCTCCTATTTTGCACTCAAAACAACCTACAAAGAATTGTGGCCCCACCAAGCAACATATCCTCCATATTTAAACTCAGAGCGCTTGAATAGCAAATCTTGAAAGCCTGCAATTCTAAAGAGCCCTGCCCACGTTAGAAAGGAAGAGTTCCTGATGGATTCCTTGGTTCATCAAAGAAACTTAGCAACGTGTAAAAGTTGACAGCCTTGCTTAAAGAAGGCTTAAAGCACTCCTCGAAGCAAGGTGGGGGGAAGAGAAAAGTAAAACGCAGAAGAAAGCTCTTTATTCTCACAAATATGGAGCATTGAAATTTGTTGTCTAGTTCAGACAAAAGAGCCAAAAAAAAGCTCAGTAAGAACTTTCAGGTTCAGAAGACGAACTGTATAGCTCAGCAAGAGCTCATAGGCTCGCAAACTCGAACTATGTTGCTCAGAAGGAGCACATCAGTTCGGAATATCAAGCTGAGCAGCTCAGAATAAAGAAAAATAGGGACTGGATCCCTAAGAGACCAACTACCGAGCTCAAAAACCCAGGAGTAGCAGTTGAGCATAACACCAAGTCTCATGTACTCTTCAAATCTAGTAATTCTGCTTCAAGAAGTGCACAGCACCCCTCAAAGAAAAAGGGGGAAAGAAGTTACATCTCAAGCATAAAGCAAAATAAGTAAGTGTGCAAGTGCAAGTCAAAGGTGTACGTGAATATGTGAATCAGCAATGGAGAAACAAGATGAAGACCACAAAATAGCACAAGGCCCTAGCTCTTCTCGAAGCAGGAGACCATTAGAAGAGCCGTGAAGCTCAGCTAGAACTTTTAAAGTTCAGACAAAAAGCCAAATGAAACAAAATTCAAATTTGTGAAAAGGGCTGTGTAGCTCGGCAAGAATTCTTAAGCTCAAAAATCTGAGCTATGCAGCTCAGAAAGAGCTCGCTAGTTCACAATACCGAGTTGTGTGGCCCAGAATAAAGAAGAATAGGGAGTGGATCCCTAGTATACCAACTACCGAACTCAACGACTCAGGGGAGGTCATTTGGACTCAACACCACGTCTTCTATACTCCTCAGGTCTAGTAATTTTGTTTCAAGAAGTGCACAGCACCCCTTAAAACAAAAGGGGGCAAGGGGAATACAAGAAGAAGAAAGATCAAAAAGCGCAGGAGAATAGAGAGAATAGAGGCAAAACTGGCTTATGTCTCAAATCACAGTTCAACTCAATCACACATCAATTCAAAGCAAAATTCAGAAAAATTAGAAACTGCCCCATGAAGTTCGTATTTCAAAACACAAGGTTGATGTACAATGGAAAATAAGAGTTACATGAGTATGGAAAAAGTTCTAAGAGGGAGTAATTGCAGGATCTTGCAACTCGGCTGAGGGGCCCTCAGCAACAGAAGTAACAAAAATGCCTGGGGCCCCCGCTTCTGTCGATCCCGAATCTTGAGCAAGGGCTTCAACCATCAAGTCAGCTGAAAATGGTGTAGAGGCAAGAACAGCGGGGGCAGCTGCAGGAAGCTCAGAAGTCACCACTGGAGGCTCAGGAAGCACGATAAAAGCCCCAGAGGTCCCAGGGGCAGCTGTGTCTTGACTTAAGGTTGCCGCTGAGAGAACAGAGGCATCCTCCTCGTTATCAGAGCTAAACTCCTCCATTTCTTCTGCGGTAGGGATAGAGAAATTGAAATCAAGGTCTGGGAAAGCTTTGATAGCCTTGCGCCTAAAGGCAAGCCATCCAGTAGCCCACAAGGTGGTGGCCTCATCCCTCAGCTCAACGATCCCTTCGTCCCTCTGCTAGACCAAACGTTTCTGCTCCTCGAGCTCCTCACAGAGTTTGCCGTTAGCCTCACTGAGGGCAAGATAATCTTGATTGGCCTGGATGAGCTCCTTCTTGGCGTCAAACGCCTCCTGGTTAGCCTTGGACCACGCCTCAACTTTAAGCTGCAGGTCTTCCTTAACCAACTTCAGCTCATCCCGAGCCTTCTTTTCCCTCTCCTCAGCTCTGACCTTGACTGTCAGTGTGTGTTTGAGGTCGGAGGCTTGCTTCACCGTCTGCTCGTTGAGGCTCTCCATCTGCGTTGTGAGGCTCTCCACCCGGGCTCTAAGGTCTTCGTTCTCAAGAGACAGTTCAGAAACCTTGGTCTTATTTTCAAGACCTGAAAAGAGCTCTCTTGGGACCGAACCCGATGCAGTAGACCATTCACATGAAGGACAGCCTAAAAATGCGAAAGAACGCATGAGTCCACGAAACAAAAATAATTGAAGAAGGAGAAGTGGCAGTGCTTACAGCAGCTGCTCCCTGAAGAGCTGAAGAAATGGATTCCTCAAGAGGCATAGAAGCAGCCTTCAGAACATCAGACTCAGTGAAAATAGAAGAAAGAGTCCCTGCAGCAAGGTCCATGTTGTCAAAAAAGGAATCCTCATCTTCTTCGGATTTTCTCTCGGTTTTCCCAGAGGCAGTATATGAGACTTTTCTGGGTTGGAGGTCAGGGATCACTCCCAAAGCTTCTTTGACCTCAAAGGAGGAAGGGGAAACCTGATCTCCCTTTTGAGCAGCCCCCGACCCAGGATGGGCCACTGGAGGAGGAGAGATGACTACGTCTTGAGGGATACCGGATGAGGAGGGCGGTGCCTTGATGGGAACCAATTTTGTAGTAGCAGAGGAGGGAGGAGGCACTTCCACTCTAGGGATCTTAGCTCGAGTGGTTGGACCACTCCCTGAGCCGACCCGAGCTTTGCGCTTCCCAGACCTGCCAGCTTCCATCAGCTCTGCAATTTTGGCCTGAAGCTCTTCTGGAGTAGACTTCATGGTAGAAGGACCTGGAAGGTCTGGATGAAGCAAGAAAATGTAAAAAAAAAAAAAGAAAAAGAGAAGGAAAGATTATGAAGAGAGGAGAGCAAGGGACGATGAAATTACCTTCGTCAGCCCCTAAAACAGATAATGGAATCGCTAAAGTCACCGCAGGAGGGCTCAGACCTAGCCGCACCAAATTTTTCAACTCAATCAGGTCAGCGTACTTTTCCGGTTTAATCTTCGCCAACTTTGCCAGCACTTTATTGTCTTCAGGGCTGAGCTCAAGACGACCACCTGAAAAGAAGAAAAGGTACAAGTAAGAGAAAGGCAAGAGGCCTATAAGTTCCAGATCAGAGCTCAGCCGACTCGAGTAAAGACTCACGCAAGTTGTCTGGTTCAGTCCAAGCCGTAGGGATACCGAGTGTATCTGTCTTATCAGCAGGATTATACTCCCAATTGATGCCCCCGACAAAAAAGAAATGCTCCTTCCAGTGCTTATGAGAGGAAGGAATGTTAGAGATAAGCTGCCTAACGTTGGCACGCTTAGAGGCGTACAAGAAGCCTTCAGAGGTCGGTTTGACGTTAAAAAACTCTTGAAACAGAGAAACGCTAGGAACCCCGAGCTTATGCTTCTTGAAGATGACTAAAAAACCAACCATGACGCCATAGAAGTTGGGAGAAATCTGGGAGGGACACACACGGAAGTGTTGCAGAATAGCCTTGATGAAGGGGTGCAGAGGAAAGTGAAGACCGTTATCAAAGGCGGCAAGAAAGAAGCAGACCCTATTGCGTACTGGTTCTACGTAGTAGACAGAGCTGCCTGGGCACCAGGGTTCAACCCCAGGAGGAAAACCATACCGAATCTTATAAGCTTTCATTAGCTCAGGGGCCTCTCTGCTGTAGCCCACAGACTCTGCATGCCGGAAGGCAGACCCCAAATACGAAATCCTCTCTTCAACCCCGACTCCACTCACCTTGACTTTGCCTTTATCAGGTCTGGGGGGCACGGGAGAGGAAATAGAGGGAGGCTCCTCGGTACCCACCTCGGTTTTCGCAGCCTCCACACCAGGAAAGTTATCAATTTCGTCACTTATCTCCTCTAATTCAGTATCCTCTTCGGCTGACCTAGACCCTAAAAGTGAAACAGAGGAGCGAGTGGCTCCAGAAGAGGCAGACATGATAGGAAGAGAAAAAGGAAGATTAAAGGAACGATAAAGCAGAGGGGCACGGGTCAGGCACTCTGCAATAACCCTTGGGTCAGCACAGTAACTCCCGACGGCAAGGATATGAACTATGGAGCTCCAATCGACGAAATGAGGAAGGGGGGCTAAGCAATGATCACGATTCCAAAAGTAAAAGAATCGAAAAGTCCAGAAATGCAGCAACCACCTCGAATTCGAGGGATCCAGAGCAAAATGAGGAAGAGAAAAGGGCAAAGGACGTACCTAACTCAGAAATAACGGCGAACGGAAGCCTGGAGCACTATCGGAGGAAGGAGGCGATGCGAATCTTCGAAACGAGGGCTGGGAATTCGATTTCAGGCAAGAAAATAGAAAGGTTCGAGTAAGAAGGTCCGAAATCACAGAGAGAACAAAGACGAAGGGCAGCGAGGAAGATGAATAGTGTGAAGAAACGGTTCAGGTAGCCGTTTTGAATATTTAAAGCCTGAGGGACGTGGGCTGAGACGTGCGCAGGAATCGAGGAAAGAAATAATTGCTGCAAACCGTCAAAAATCCTCGAGCCACGTGCTAGCCACGTGCTGGTCTAACTCAGTCTGTGTAGGTCAGCCCTTACCTAAGCTAACCTAAGGCAAGGGCTGGGGGGCAACTGATGATGCCTAAAATAAACCCAGGCACGAGCTCAGATAGTAAGCTCAGCTCGGGAGCTCAGGTAGAGTAAGCAGAGCTCATCCAGCAAGGGTCTGAGCTCTTCCAACTAGCACTAGAGCTCCTAGCTGAACACACGAACTGAGAAATGACCAGAAGGCAGCAAGATGACAGCAGACACATCCATAACAGAAACTGAGCCAATCCAAGGCACAAAACCCGTAACCCGCCAAGATCCTCTCCTTAAACCAAGGGAAGAATCCCACGATGAAGGGCAAAGATCTCGTCGTTTGAAGCCAGCTATGGGAAGGTAAGGCCACTCCGAGATTGTAGATGAAGATAGGGCATAATCCCTTCAATGTAGGAGATAACTCCGGATTAGAGGTAAGCATGAGGCTAAAAAAGGGAGGGACAGCCTCCATGGAGGGGATGAAAAACCCTGACACCCTGAGTATTCTGCTGGAACATATTCCATTTTTTATCAATAAAGAGAAAGGAGTAAGAGTCTCCATTAGAGAGTGGATTAGCCGAGCTCATTAGCCGGTGAACCACTATATATCTACTGCATTTCACACACTACAGATCGATTGATTAGAACATTCATCCACCAATTCACGAGCCTTGTAGCTCAGATATCATACCAAGCCCTACGTAGATCGTACATAACACACAATCCAATCCCATAGCTCGTACGCGCGGGTTTACGCCATCAAATTCTATGTACAAGTAATCAAAGTCAGGCTTGCTTGGGATACTATAATTCGATTGATTGGCATAGCTTTTGCATTGGATTGTTGTAAAATGTATTGATCCCTTGATTCAGTTTAGTCCAGCTGGACATATGTTTCAACTTATGTTGTACCTTGTTGCAAATCTAGGTTAAGCTGTTGAAACTTTTTAGTGGGTAGTGATTTTCTACTGCTGGGAAATATTCTTTTGTTTGCTGTTTCCAAACTTTTATTGTTCATCTTGTATTTATGGTGGCAGGTTTGTTTTGTTCTTTGAGCTTTGTTAAGGGTTTCGCTTTTATGAGTTTGGCCTCGCAAAATAATCAACCAATGCTTGCATAGATCCAATTTACCAGTCTTACAGAAGCAGTAAGGCACCATACTTGACAGTCAAGGAATTCCTAGAGTTAATGGATGCACCTCCAGTCTGAGGATACCTAGAGTTAATGCATCCACCATAGAGGACTTTTTTTAGTGACCAAAGAGATAATTTTGCAAGAAATAAAATTGAATTAGTTAGAGCTTCTCTTTTTGTTTGTTATTTCTTCATGATAATTTGATTTGCTTAACTATGAAACTCAGACTGAATTTGGTGTCTTTGTAGCCAAAGGGTTCCGAGGGAAACTTGGAAAACTGGCTTACCTTGAAGATTGGATAACTAAAGTCACCCCTCTAACAGCAGGCGATTCAACATTCAATGTTACATTTGATTGGGATGAGGAGATTGGAGTTCCGGGGGCTTTCCTAATTAAAAATTTTCACCACAATGAATTCTACCTAAAGACCCTAACTCTTGAAGATGTATATACTCATGGTGAGATCCACTTTGTCTGCAATTCTTGGGTTGCCCCAGCAGAACATTACAAGAAAGACCGTGTTTTCTTCACTAATCAGGTACCAATTTTTTCCTCCTAAAGAGAGGTCTTTAGAAGGAAATTCACAGAAAAAAATTCACTTCTGTTAGCTATTACAACAAAACTTTATGGTCGTTTCTCGAATGTAAATCTTTATAGAAATGATAGCTCAATGGTTGAATAGATTGCTCAAGTTACATCAGGAGAAACTTATTCATGTCAGAACCCAGGATCACTCTTTCCTTGTATCCCAATGAATACTTCCAAGAGTTCAAAGACACCATAATCCTCTGCTCCTGTTGTTGATATTGGAACCATGTATTATCCAAGTAACACATAATCCAACGTTGATATCTCTGTACGAAAATATGCCCTTTGCGTGTTTTGCACCCATAAATATTTCCATTTTTAAGTTAACATTCATGACTAAGATAGCATTCCATTGAGTCACTCTAAGCAAAGTGAATTATCCACTAAGGATCAAGTTCCCCTTTTGTTTCACAGACATACCTTCCAAGCCAAACACCAGCACCACTACAACACTACAGAAAAGAAGAACTCGAGAACCTGAGAGGAAATGGAACTGGAAAGCTTGAGGAATGGGACCGTGTTTATGACTATGATATCTACAACGATTTGGGCAATCCAGATAAGGGCCTGAAACACGTCCGTAAGATTCTTGGAGGGTCTACTGAGTACCCTTATCCTCGAAGGGGAAGAACAGGCAGACCACCAGCAAATACAGGTAAGTCATCTGTACTTATATTCCGCCAGTCGTCAACCTAGTGCTTGCCGTCATTATATGCAACAGGAAGTAATTTGGTAACTAGGTCATGATCATTAAGAATACAAAAAAACAAGTGGTAATAGATGCAATTGAAACTCAAATTACTGTTAGTGTCGTGTTGATTTGTTGGAATTATCTTTACAGATCCTAAAAGTGAAAGCAGGTTGCCACTATATGCGAGCTTAAATATTTATGTCCCTAGAGATGAAAGATTCAGTTACTTGAAGATGGCAGATGTTACCGCTTATGCACTAAAAACGATATTTCAATTCCTTGTCCCCGAGTTTGAGGCCTTATTTGATAGAACCCCTGATGAATTCGACACACTTGAAGATGTACTAAAACTGTACCAAGGAGGAATCAAGCTATCCAGTGATGCTTTACTCGACACTATTACAGAACACATCCCCTGCGAAATGCTCAAGGAACTGCTTCGATCAGATGGTGAGCGGCCGTTCAAATTCCCATTTCCACAAGTAATCAAAGGTATCGTAAATGTCTCCGAAGCAGCCATTGTTGGATAGCATAACTTACTCTAGCATCTTTAGAATATTGACCCCCAATGTATGATTTTCTCCATTTAACTCTAATTGTTTGAAGCAGAAGATAGGTCAGCATGGAGGACAGATGAAGAATTTGCAAGAGAAATGCTGGCTGGAGTGAACCCTGTCGTTATCCAGCGTCTCCAGGTAAACTAAAGCTTTTTGTGATATATTGTTTCAGGATAAAATGGATTCAAAGTGACAAACTTGGAAGCTTAAATTGGTCATTAAGTATTCTTTTCTTCTTCTGTACATATTGGTTATCAATATCTGTTAAGAATCTTAGTATTATATGAACTACATTTCTCTTCAGGAGTTCCCTCCAACAAGCAAGTTAGACCCCAAGCTACATGGCAACCAAACCAGTTCAATTACTGAAGAACACATAAAGAATAGCCTAGAGGAGTCGACCATAGATGAGGTAATATTGACAGATATCATCTTTTACTCAAACTTTTCAGTAAAATAGTCTTATTTAGATAACTCTTGCTTACACATAAACCATTACAACTGTAAATCATTTTCTTTGATAGGCAATCCAGAAGAACAGGATATTCATATTAAATCATCATGACACGCTTATGCCATATCTGAGCCGGATAAATTCAACTTCCACAAAGACTTACGCAACAAGGACGCTCCTTTTCTTGAAAAAAGATGGGACATTAAAGCCATTGGCAATTGAATTGAGCTTGCCGCATCCAGACGGGGATCAATGTGGAGCTGTTAGCAGAGTGTACACACCAGCAGAACACGGCACTGAAAGTACCATTTGGCAGTTGGCTAAAGCTTATGTTGCCGTTAATGACTCTGGCTATCATCAACTGAATTGTCACTGGTATAAAGCTGTCTGAGAAAGCTTAGTTTTATTGATTATAATTTAGGGTGTAAGGTGTAATGGGCTTTTCAATCGTGACAGGTTGAATACTCATGCAGTGATCGAGCCATTTGTGATTGCAACCAACAGGCAGCTCAGCATCCTTCATCCAATTTACAAGCTTTTGCATCCTCACTTCCGTGACACAATGAACATAAATGCACTGGCTCGGCAAACTCTTATAAATGCTGGCGGAATGCTTGAGAAAACAGTTTTTCCTGGGAAGTTTGCAATGGAAATGTCAGCTGTCGTTTATAAGGATTGGGTTTTCACTCAGCAGGCTCTCCCCGCAGATCTCGTAAAGAGGTATATCCATCAGTCTAAATAACTTTGGCACTTTAAAATTTAAGACTCCGAATGTGAGCCATGCAATGGTTTAACATGCTAACATGCATATCCTGAACGATTTCAAGCAAAAGAAAATTAAGTGTTATTACTTATTACAATGGTCTTAAAAAAGTAAAGTGAAAGCTTTCAATAAATTTTGATCTTGCTGACTGGAAACGGTAACGATTACTTCATTCAGAGGAATGGCAGTTGAGGACCCCAACTCTCCACATGGCCTCCGCCTACTAATAGAGGACTACCCATACGCTGTTGATGGGCTTGAAATATGGTCAGCGATCCAAACATGGGTGAAAGACTATTGCTCATTCTACTATGAAACTGATGACTTGATTCAGAGAGACTATGAACTCCAGTCCTGGTGGGAAGAACTTAGGGACAAGGGTCATGGTGACAAGAAAGACGAGTCTTGGTGGCCTAAGATGCACACACGTAAAGAACTAACAGACACATGCACAATTATCATCTGGGTGGCTTCTGCTCTTCATGCAGCAGTGAATTTTGGACAATATCCTTACGGAGGCTACCTCCCAAATCGCCCATCCATAAGCCGTCGGTTCATGCCTGAACCTGGCACGCCTGAGTATGATGAGCTTGAATCAAACCCTGAGAAGGCTTTCTTGAAAACGATTACTGCCCAGCTGCAGAGCATTGTTGGTATTTCCCTCATAGAGATACTGTCTAGGCACTCTTCGGATGAAGTTTTTCTTGGCCAGAGAGACACTCCTAAATGGACAACAGATACAGAACCACTGGAAGCTTTTGAAAGATTTGGGAAGAAGTTGGCATTGATTGAGGATAGAATTACCAAAATGAACAATGATGAGTATTGGAGGAACAGGGTTGGGCCAGCGAAGATGCCATACACTTTGCTCTATCCTAGCAGCGAGATAGGACTTACAGGCAAGGGAATTCCAAACAGTGTCTCCATCTAAAGCTTTTCTGGTTAGAAGTTATTACAGTTCCCGAGAATCAAATTTTGTATAAATCCTATTGATTCTTACTTAGAATAAGGTTCTTTTTTGTGGGTTTTAGTAAGCCCTTTTATAAGCCTAAAATAAGTTCCACATGTACTCATGGTTCAAAGTCGCGGTCTCAGTCGACTCGGTATCAACTGATACTTTGAACCATGCATGTACTTGCACCATAATATATGTTATGTTGTATGAGATTTTTTCCCCTTTTGGCTAAAAAGTAGATTCCATAGCAATTCTGACAGCCTGAGTGAGAATAACATGATTGCGTTTCCACGAGCATTGGAGGCCTACTGCAGCTTTTGGCTGCTAATACTTTACCTTAAGATTACAAAACAAATGAGTGAATACTGTTTAAAACAAAATCTGTTTAAAACAAAATAAGATTCAGACCAGTTCATAACAAAATAAGACTAATTGTCAACTGCAAAGGATACTAATGACACTAAATCTACGAAAGAGGTCATTCCTATAGCAGAATCAAAGGCAGGATACATAAATAGTGATGGAACACAATTCAAACCCTCAACCAATGATCAAAATTTCGTTTCGAAACGTCTGAAATATTTTCATTTCCAAGGATATCGAAACGAATCAGTGATGGAATCGAAATTCTAATACTTCGAGGTTTTTCATAATATTTCAAAATGTTTTGTAATATTTCAATGTATTTGCACAATTGTTTCAGAATGTTTCAAAGTTTTTTTAAGCTACTTTGAAATATTTCAACCAATGTTTTGAAAAATAATTCTTAAAATTTTTATTTTTTCATTATGTTTCCAAAACGAGTCGAAACGTTTCCATTTCTTAGGTGACCGAAATAAAATTTTGATCCTTACCCTCAACTTTTGTAGTATGGACCAATGACACCAGAGACGTAGAGATATAGGAGGTGACACAACGAGCAATTCAAGTAATAAGATATAAGTCATTCCATGGAGTCCATCAAAAAGATAGAGTAAAACTTATACTCAATTAGAATCACCAAGAGAGTAACATTGTGTTTGATATGTGATAATAAAACATGCGAATAAAATGACAATTATAAAGTAGAGATTAAATTCTTTACGGAGTGACTATAAAGAATTTATTCTCTATAAGGTAATGTACGTTACAATGTTTGCTTTGTAATAGTGAAAATCCATTCTAACTGACATGGAATGCCTACTTCCATAAATAAAGGATTAATCATTCCCAAACAATATATAAAATCATTACCCCATACAGCAATAAGTGCCCCCCCCCCCCCCCCCCCCCCCCCCCAAAACAACCCCCACCACCATCACCCTTACCTTCACGACGGCCACCTCCTCCACCGACCCACCATCACTTCCAACTACTAGTTCCCCTTGCCACCATAGTCGCACCATCACTGTCACCACCCCCGCTCCAACTACAACCACCATCTCCAACATTCACTACCGCCACTTGCACCACCCTACCACCCACCATTGTCGCTACCACTAGCCACCACCACAACCATCACCACCCCCATTTCTGCCTTTAGCATCCCATCGCACCACACCATATCCATTACCGCAGACATCGTCATCGCCTCCACCACCCAGATTGTCGTCACCACCACCTTTCTGTAAGAATTAATGTGGCCCACTTGATTTGGCACATGTGATTTTACTAATTATTATCAGATAATTAATTTGGGTTAGATAATAATAAGGTTACCAATCCTAATCTAATCGGTATAACTAATGTTTTCTGATTGGTCAATGCGAAGAAATTGTTTCCTGATGTTCTACTTTGATGGGAAGTAGAGTTTATGTTGAACTAGGAAATCGGTCCTCTCTTTACCTATAAATATACACATGCCCCATCGAGTTGTGTATCATACGAATAAAGGTTAGGAGAAAGAAATCGATTTCCGAACTACACCAAAGGATGGTTTAATTCTTGATCAAGTAATTCAAGGTTTGCAATAATGGCTCCAGGTATGTTGATTATGATATTTTTAATTCTGCATTATGATTATTATGAGTATGTGAAAATCATGATTGTTCTAGATCTTAGAATTAGAATTTGATTATTATTTGATAAAATTAAATAGTTTTCCATGTGGTATCAGAGCCTGAGTAAAGAACTCTCGTGATTTTCCGTTAATGTTCATGTTATATTGCCTACTGCACTGAATTAATTGTGGGCTGAATTAATTATTATTATATTACCTCTATCTATTTAAAAAAAAAAGGGGGGGGGGGGGGGGGGGGGGGGGTGCAGTTCATCATAAATTAGCTTGAAATTCCTTTACGCCAATTGATTCCTGAAACAACTTTGCAGACTATTCCTATTAATAGGAAGACGACTTTTCTGATATTTATTATTTAATTGATATCTTTACGTGATATCACATTTGATGAAACTTGTGACTTCTGCCTTTCTTTATATTTGGTCTAATATAAAATTATAGCTTGGCAGGTACTTGTTATGTTTTCATGTACTGTCTGTCCATGAAAGGATACACTATTGTTTTAACCATGTAAATAATACTGAATGGAAAATATACACAAATATGTGTGTATATATATATGTTTGTACATATTTGAGACCTCTCTTATTTGTGATAGACTGACCTTCTCAATCTTTGATACGAAATTGTATTATTCAGAAACTCACTTACGCTTGGGACAAAATATTTTATGTCATGTTGATTGGTCACTTTCATAGACAGAGTAGCCATGATGTATTATGCATTTATCTTGATCACGTGAATGATCTTGTGTGTCAAAATAATTAATGATTGATCATAAATTATTATTGGCCTAATTATTTATGCAAAATTGTTATTCGGTATCTATATTATGATATAGTTTGGTAGTCACCAAAGTGACCCAACTAGAATGACTCATAGATATCAAATCACAAAATTGATATTTAATATCCATTACTGAGATTTTAAAATAATAATTTATGCTATGTCATTATTATGATTTGAGATCTATATTACAATATAGTTTGGTAGTCACCAAAGTGACCTAACTAGAATGACTCATAGATTGCAAATCACTTAATTAATATTTAATATTCATTATTGAGATATTAAAATAATAGTTTATATAATGTCATTATTTCGATTTGAAATCTATATTACGATATAGTTCGGTAGTCACCAAAGTGATCCAACTAGAATTACTCATAGATATCAAATCGCATAATTGATTTTAATATATATTATATTGTGATATTAAAATAATCGTTTGCGCAACGTCATTATTTTGATTTAATGTTTATATTATGATATAGTTCGGTAGCCGCCAAAGTGACCCAACTAGAATGATCTATAGGTATTAAATCATATAATTGATATTTAATACCCATTACCGAGGTATTAAAATAATGACTTGCAAATTGCAGTTTTTAATCATTTGGATATTAGGAATCAGCCAAAAGGTGCACCACTTTTCAAATGATTAATTAACTGGAATAGGATAATTGGTGTATATTCATAATAGGTGTGAAACGTATGCCCAAAGGTGACGGACCTACCTAATTATGAATATATTATCAATTAGTCTTATTAAGTGAGAGAGAATCACCAAAATGGTTAATGTATTAGTATATCGTGATTACTACCCAAAAGAGAGTCACGATAGTACTACTTATTGTTTCTTAGAGTATGTATTTATTCTAACTCATGGTTAAACTTATAGATGACTCAAGACATTAATGTAGTGAGCATTTACCTTCTTTTATTGTTAGTTCATGTATTGTTATATTCACATACTTTGTCTAGTTCGATACTTAATGGAATGAGTAATTTCATATTGATGTGAACAAATTCAATTTCACTTATGTATTTTGACTACTTGTCTCACACTTAACTGCTATTACTGAATCAAGTAGTTCTAATGAAAAGGGCTTTACACAAAGCCTACAAATGATCGAATAGACTAGACATTATGTTTATGCATATGATAATTATGAATAATATTAAGTTAGTACTTTCGCATATGGATAATGCTTATTAATGTTACATAGTAATGCAAGAATGTTATTGAACTATTGATGAGTTTCTTATTGGACAATGATGGCTGAACTTACCATTATGAAATTTGATAGTACATGTGGGATGCATAAATATATCCTCATAATTTTAGCTACTAAGTTGATAGTTTTAAGGATAGACGAGTTCTTTTATGTAATTTAATTTGAATTCTTCGTCCCTTGATATGAACCTATATTGATGATATGTAGCATGTTAATGTATGTCTATTATGTTTGTTCAAGAGGAAACAAGACTTAAGAATTTAGGACACTATTCTAAGACCAAGAGCCTACTTAGCTACTTAGACTCATAAAGGAAATAAATAATATGTGTCATTTATGTAAAAGTTGAGATATTTTTTAAAATGATTGATATAAACGAAAGACATGATTCGAAAGGAAATATAAGTATTAAAGCTTTTGTATGTTTCGAATCAAACCTTAAAGAAGAATATTCTTCTAACACATTATGAATTGACTTGAATTGCTACTACGAATGTTTTAAATTTGATGCTAGAGATTTTTCCTAACCCATAATGATAAATCATAAATTGATATTCATTGTTAATTGGATCAAAACCCAACTTAATGGGTTGAGACTTTCTGTTTGTTTCTATATATCAGTCATTATTTGTATAACAAGTTATGTTCCTGATATTTTGAAGTTTGATTTTCTTATCTAAACTTCATGATGATTATTATCATATTTCTAATCAAATATGATAATAAAGTGTTAGTTTGTTTAAGAATACTTCTTTTAGCATTATGGTATTTTTCATAATAGTTTGTACAAATTAAAGCCTGATGACCTATTTTTAAATCTCTTCTAACCTTATATCATAATGTTTAGAACCTACTGTAGTCCAATAAATGAAAAATTCTTTATGTTGTGACATAAATGAATATGTCACATAATTAGAGAAAGGTTGAAGAAACTAATCAAATATGATATTGTTTTCAATATAGAATTTTATTGATTGTGTACAGATTCTATTAAGGAAAAATGAATCAAAAAACACCAAGAAAGATTCTAGAAGTGTGAAACTCTTTAAACTTATATATATGGACACATAAAGAATTTGTTATCACGCTTATGGATGATTTTTTCACATTACGTTATCTCAATATACTACATAAAAATTTCAAGTAAAGAATGCTATTAAGATACATATTATTAATGTTGAAAGATAGGTATATATAAAGGTGAAAGTCATCAGATCAGATAGGTGGTAAATATTAGAGAATGTATGATGGTTAAAGATAATGACTTTATCTATTTGTTAAACTCTTTGAAAAGTATGATATTTATACTTAACGCACTATGTCTAGTACGTGGTAGCATAATGATATAGCTAATAGACATACATAGTGAAAATGCTTAGGTGTATATTACGTGATTTCTCATTACTCTTATTTTATGGATGAATGCTCTTAGAGTTTGAGACATCTGAAAATAAATTAAATTTTAGAATGATTAATGGTAACTTTATCGTTTACTAGAAAAAAATCCAAAAGGTATAGTTTTTGCTATCCTAACCATAGTATGAGAATTATATGTATTGATAATATCAGATTTATTAAGAACGGTGAAATCAGTAGGAGTGATGAATTACATAAAAAGTGGTTATACCCATAACTTGTAATGATGTTGTTGTTTCCATAATTGTTGAATGATTTGAAAATGTTGAACAACAAATTAATGATTAATCACTCCATATTGAGATTGTCACCAATAAATCGAAAGTAGGAAGTAATGGCTTTGTTAATTGGATTAATGTCATGAATAATTAATTGAAATCAATGGACCAGAATGAAATTTGAAATCTTGTTAGATATGAAATCAAACTTATAATCAAATGTTTCACTCATAATTGAGATATTGATTATATAGAGACCTTCTATCATGCATTTAACAAGGACTCACTAATAATCATTATGACATTGGTAGCTTATTATGATTTAGAGTTATACCATATAAATGTGAAACTATAAAGCTTAACCTAAAGATTTCTCAATAAGAGAAATAATTCTTGAGTTGTAAACTTAATAGGTCAATATATAGACATAAATAAGTTTTTTCCACCATAGTATTTTAAGTTCAATGATATCTTTACTTCTTTAAATATTAAGGAAAACACCATTATTGGTGTATATATATCTTAAAGTTAGTGGGAGTAAGGTTTTTAACTCTATATGTTGATATTGTGTTGTTTGTCAGTAGTAATCTTTGATTATTACATGAAATCAAGTTTCTCTCTATAAATATTAAATGAAAGATATGGTGAGACAACCTACATGATTGTAATTTAAATGTCCCAGGATCGATCACATAGATTATTTAAGTTATCTTATAAAGTATATATAAGAAGAATTCTAGAGAGATTTAATGTGGAGAACTATTATGCTAATGTTACTTCAATTTAAGTAAAAAGGATAAGTTCAGCCGTATGTAATGTCCAAAGAATGTAATGGATTCCTTATGTTTTATGTATGCATTTACGTGTATAATATCATATATTATTCTTGCATTCTTGCAGTTGGTATATTTTGTAAATACCGAACCGATCCTGAAATGGATCATTATGAGCTTATAAGATATTTACAAGGTATAAATGATTATATGCTCACATTTAAGAAGTCTAATCATCTAGTGGTGATTGAAAATTATGACAGTTAAATGGTGGCTTGTTTTGAGGCTACAATTTATGGATTATGGATGTGAAATTCTAATCTCAGGACTTGGAATTGTCGACTTTATGGCCTAACCGCTGGGAACTTATCGTGATAATTTCGCATATGTGTTTTTTGCCAAATGTCTATAGAGCATAATAGCATGAAGCTCATGATTGCAAATCCATTAAAGAAAGTGCTACTAAAGACATTTAAAGATATTAACATAATGAGTCTTGATTGTAGCTCATGATGGTTGTTCACTTAATGTTGTGGATTTTGCATAATGATTATTTATTTGACACTTCAATTCTTATTCGAACTATTTACGATATTTCTTGTTTTTCAGAATGTACGTACATGTATAAGATTGATTGAATGATAACAAGAATAGCCTTCGACACAAGACATTATTGTTAGACCTTATTATATACACTTCTCAATTATAGATCGCGTTAGACAGGTTGCTAGTGTTGTGGTACATGGAAGGGACTATATCGTGTTAATGATGTACAACCGCCATGACTCGCATTAGTGGGTTGTTTAATTGTGATATTATGATATCACAATTTAATTGTGATACTATGATGACCAAATTAAGGTAGTGATGGATTGAATTTATTGCGCGCTTATGTGAACCTTGCTAGACCCAATTGTAAGATAATCATCATATGGACCAAGTGGGAGAATGTAAGAATTAATATGGTCCACTTGATTTGGCACATGTGATTTTACTAATTATTATCAGATAATTAATTTGTGTTAGATAATGATAAGGTTACCAATCCTAATCTAACCGGTATAACTAATGTTTTCTGATTAGTCAATGCGAAGAAATGGTTTCCTGATGTTCTACTTTGATGGGAAGTAGAGTTTATGTTGAACTAGGAAACCGGTCCTCTCTCTACCTATAAATATACACATGCCCCATCGAGTTGTGTATCATACGAATAAAGGTTAGGAGAGAGAAACCGATTTCCAAGCTACACCAAAGGATGGTTTAATTCTTGATCAAGTAATTCAAGGTTTGCAATAATGGCTCCAGGTATGTTGATTATGATATTTTTAATTATACATTATGATTATTATGAGTATGTGAAAATCATGATTGTTCTAGATCTTGGAATTAGAATTTGATTATTATTTGATCAAATTAAATAGTTTAAAACTTTCTACCACACTACCACCCTAGCACCATTACTGACCACCACCACCTCACTCTCACCACATCGTGGTGTGGTGGTAGTGGTAGTGGAGGAGGTGGAGGCGAATGTAGTGGGATAGTGGTTAGTGGTGGAGGGGTAGGGTGGCGGCAGTGATGGGCGTGTGAAAGAGATGGTAGTAGAGTGGTGGAAGTGGTGGTGGTTGGGGCATGAAAATAGTTATAATTATTTGAATGTAATAAAGACAATCAAAATTCATTTCATTCCAGTAGAAAGATTGTTTTATCCAAACACTAAATAATTAACAACTCTATTCCAACACTAAATACTAGTTATTTCTAGGCATCAAAGTGATAAACGTAGAGTAAGCATTTAACCAAAAAAACTCCTTCTATATCAACCAAAGTCGATCTATACTCAGACTGACACTATCCAACTCATATATGACTTGGAACTATATAAGGATGTTTAGAAACTAAAAAAGACTCTTTGGGGAATTAATAAGTTGAATAGAAACAATAGATTTCCTAGTTCCAAGATTAGGTTTAAAGTTAGTAATTCATGGTTCCTAATGTCGTGGACATGTCTCGCAACACTCCTGTGTCAACCAACCACCAACATGTCCACCATGTTTACAAATGGAAGCAGTTTGAATTCGCAGTATTGAGTGTTACTTGATTGGCCTCTTTTCTTAAACTCATGCTTGATCGTACCATTTTTCGTGACAATTTCAATTCAGGAACATAAACATCAGGTATTAGCTCAATCTTCTTTACATGTCAAAAATGTGACTTTGTTTGAGTAATATCAACAAAGTTTAGGGTTTTGGTGAGAACATAGACAACCTTTAGATAATTTAACAGCAATCCCAAGTAATGTTCTCAACGATAGTAATTTCTTGCCATCACAATGGATGATCTCGGTAGGATGCGCCTTACAGGTGTCAAAGCGATATATTGGGAATCATAAACAAGTGTGAAAGCATTCAAAGTGTACTTTATTTGCTTCAATATCGCAATCTTAGAGGATGTTCCACATACTTTAGAAATTCAATATCACTTTATTTTGCTTCTTACTCTAGCGATATAGTATTGTCATACAAAGAATCAACCCTGATTTTTCACAACGCAAGCCTTCACTCAAATGTTATGTAGAATCTCTGAATATCAAATGAATTGAGGTATATTAAATTCCATGGCATGGGTGATTTATATAGAAAACCAAGAGGTATAATGAAGAGGCGCTTTGTGAAGAGACAAACTTGTTAACATTTAATATACTTTGTATCTCTTGAAGTATAGTGTTTACTGTCAAAAAATTAGTTCAATCGCATATTAGTGTAAAAGGTTATGGGCAAAATACTAAGGTAATGTCAAATTCCTTTCTACCCAAATCTTCTCCAAAATAGGCTTTAATTCCGGAATACTTCCAAATTTCTAATACACCTCATATAATCTCTCTCAAGGTTTTTCAACCTTCCGGTCAATGAAAACCTTATTTTGACCTAAAAGTATTTAAAAACTTACTTATCTACACTTCTCAAGCTTAAACGCCTCCGAAACTAAATTTGACACGAAAGTCAATACGTGCGAAACTCAAACTTTATGATCAATCTTTTAACAACACTTCAAAGTTTCTATCATCTTTTTAGAAGTACTCTTAATATCATGTTATCCATTTTTAAATTTTGTATGCAGTCTTACAATCCACCCCCTTAAAGAAAATTTCGTCTTTGAAATTTTTTTTTTTTTGTGGAACCTTGACGATGCGAGGGAGATTTTATTAATTAAAAAATTAAATTACACCTAGCTAGGGGGGACATATGTACCTTACCCCTCGATGCAATCTAATTACATGAAGAATAAAATAAAGGAGGCAAAAAGGCATGCTTAGTACAAAGAATGGAAAAATAAAACCTAAGCATACTTCCTAAATAAATGAGTGGACCAACAAATGTTATGTTGCAGATATATCTTGAGCTGCGAGCTAGAGCTGAGAGCTGTGAACAGGAGCTGAAAGCAATGGCAGTTGAGTGAATGCAGAGCTGTGAGCTTTAGTTGGGAGCATTGGCAGCTGGAAACAAGAGCTGAGGGTAGTAACAGATGAATTAAAGACAGCGGCTGATATGAGCTATGAGCAACAATTGTCTTAATCTGGGGGATAAGCTATGAGAGCTGCTTGAGCTGGAAGAGAAATCCAAGTGCATAAATGAGCCGAGAACAAGAGCTAGGAGGATGAGCTGAGAAACAAATTCAAGCTGAGATCCAATGGTCTGATAAGTTTCTGAACCTGATAAGTCGTTTGAACTGAATGGCTTGTGATAAGCTATGCGAACGGTCTGTGATAAGGCAATTGAAAGACCTTGATAAGGCAGACCAACCATCAAAGTGGTTCTTGGGAGAATGAAACAACACTCTGAAAAACGAAAGAGACCATGTATAGTCTCTGAACGAAAATCAGAGATCTTAGAACAACTGAAAAGCTTCCATCCTTTGTCAAATCCTCTCTTGCAACGATCACAGTTGAAGATGAATATCCAGCATTTGAAGAAGATGTAAGCCTGTTGTGTAGAAGTCTAGTGCAGTTTCCAACAGAGCTTCCCACCTAAGACTTTCAGAGGAGCAATGAAGCAAAAGAAAGACCAGCAAGAGAAGAATGATAAACACAAGACAAAAATTTCCAAGATTTGCAAAGAAGAAGGACCCAGGAGAAGTCTGAGAAGCTAAGAGAAACCAGAAAAAGAGCCTTCCAGCAAAGAAGATGAATGTCTAGCAATTCTGTTGATACAACAACTTTGCCTTGAAGATCCAATGGAGCTTGAAATAGAAGAACTCAAACACAACAGAAAACCACCAAGAAGATGAATAACCAGCAACACAACACTTATTCTGCTTTTCAGAAAAACAGAGAAGATGAGAATCCCACTAGAAGTCCAAGTGATCCAAAGACAAAAAAATTTCCACCAAAGTATTGGTAAGAAGAAGCACATCCATTTACACAACCATCCAACAACCAGTAGACACAGGTAAGACATAGCTCATTCTCCTTTTTCCATATGATCAATAAGAGCCCTGTGAGAGTCTAGCAGTAAGAAATAAGCAATCCAACCTCCCTTGCAGAAATCCAACAGACACATCAGAAAAGGAAGAATCAAGAACATAATCCAATTGAAGGTGATGCCCCGAGAATACCAGAAGCTCTTGCATTGATCCAGAAAAGGAAGGGAACAGGTGCTTGTCATAAACTTCTCAATTAGACTTTCTTTATTCATTGAAAAAATATCCCTCATGTAAAGGGATGAAAATGTAATATGGATTGTATAAATGGACTTTGGTATTTGTTTTGACATTGGGATGAATTTGTCTGCTCTGTATATGAATGTTTCATAGTCTAATGTAGAACTTTAACCTTAGAACGTAGAGACTTGATTTGCCTCAGATCCTGTAGTAAGACTTGTCTAGTATGTAGATGTCAAGAATGGGAAGAGGCATGAGTATGGGAGGCATTGTCACAGACTCCTTGGTTGGCCAAAGAGTCTGCAACGACGTTACCTTCCCTATAGGAATGTTGTATTCGATATTCAAAACTTTGTAGTATAGAGAAAATCCTGCGAAATAGTGCCAAAAATTCCAAGATAACTTAGACTGTTGCCTGACTAAGTCCACAAGGACTTGAGAGTCTGTTTCAATGATCAAAGGATAGACCCCCAAACCATGATCTTGTACAAGCAGTAGACCATCCAAAAAGGCAAGGATTTCAGCTTCCATATTCGAGTGAGTTCCATAGTAGTATGATCCAGTTAGAACCATTTGACCCCACTCATTTCTTAAAATCATCCCACCACCTGCCTGACCTGGATTGTCCTTTGAGGCTCCATCTGTATTTAAGTCATCCCTGGGGAGGAAAGACCCAGCTAATCCATTGAGCATTCCTAAACACCTTGGTACACAATCTGACATTAAGAGACTGAAGCATAGACTGTTCGTAGGCAGTGTCCATAACCTTGGACTTGAAAATACTCACTTGCAGCCTGAGTAGATGAATGATAAGAGAGAACAAAGAACTGATAGGTTGTTTTTGGTTTTCAAAGACTCTATAACATCGTTCTTTCCATAGTTGCCAGTAAACCATCAGGGATATTCCTCTTATTAGAGCATGACTTCTAGACTGCCTAGTATGAGTTCTACATAACCTGTTGAACCTGGACAGAGGGGTATCTGAGGGAAACACCTAAAAACCAAACATTCCAGCAATCTTGGACCAAAGTTGTGAGCTGAATTGGCAAGAAATAAATAAGTGAGTGGCTGATTCCTCCCCACAGTAACATAAAAGGCATCTACTTACCAATGAGACTCCCAAAGACTTAAATTTTAAGTCTAATGGAAGTGCATTCCTCATAAGCTTCCACCCAATTAATTGCGCACTAGGTGTAGAGTGCTGCTTCCAAATTCTAATAGCCAGGTCATCCTGCGTACCCCTTCTTCTAGATAGATCCCAAATTATTTTGATAGTGAAATTCCCCAAAGTAGAAGGCTGCCAAATGAGCTTATCCTCTTGCTCAAAGAATATAACTCCAGAAGAATGAACCTCTTGCAGTAAATTCTGGTCTAGATGGGTCACACCTTGAAGCTACCATTGCCCTTGAACAATTAGCTCAGATAGTTTAGGGAATTGACTGGTGCAATTGATTTTCTAAGGATGAAGGGGCCTCCACCAGTCCAGTTATCACACCATAAATCCACAGTAGCACCTGAACCCACAAACTGCTTGGAATTCTTAACAACCTCTTCAAACCATAGAGATAGAACTTTAAAACATCTGGATTGTACCCGATTGTTGTGCAACAACAAATGCTTGTCTCCTAAATATTTGGCAAAAAAGAATGAAGACCAAAGAGAGTTATTCAGTAATAAGTTCCATACTTGGTTCATCCTAAAGGAATTTTGGACATCCTCTAATTTCCTAATCTCCAGTCCTCCTTCAAATAATGGCAATGTAACAGATTCCCATGAAACCAAATGTCTCTTCCTTGTATTCGTCTTATTAGACCACATAAAAGAAGACACAATAGCATTCATTCTAGCAATAATACCCTTGGGCAGATTTAGAGAAGCCAGCAAATGTATGGGAAGCGAGCACAACATAGATTTGATAAGGACCACTCTACCCATATTAGAAAGCATCTTAGCATACCATCCATCTAACCTTGACTGAAATTTCTGTAGTATATCTTCAAAATAGAGGATTTTGACTATCCCCTTAATAATTGGACAACCCAAGTAAATAAGAGGACATTGTTTAAGAGGAATGTTTGCAACCTACGATAACCTGTTTCTCCTTGCCACTGGGATTTTAGAAGAGCAATAGAGAGAAATTTTCTGCTTGTTCACTCTTTGCCCAGAAGATTGTTCATACCTCCTCACAAAATTCAAAAGATTAGTCATAGATCTCTTGTGCCCCTTCAAAAAAATGAGAGTATCATCTACAAACAATATATGACTTAAGATCCTTGAACCTCTCCTTGTATGATATCCTTTCACTAGGCCTTGTTCAAATTGGAATCTCAAACCCCTACTTAACACCTCCTCTACAAGGATAAAAAGAGATGGTGATAGTGGATTGCCTTGTCTTAATCCTCTAGAGATGGGAAAGAAACCATGTCGAACACCATTAATGGATAAAGAAATATTCTGATGTCGCAGACAATTTGAAATAATATCAACAAAATCTTCAGAAAAACCAAAAATTTCCAATGTTCGCTTCAAGAAATCCCCTCCAATCTGTCAAATGCCTTCATCATATCCAACTTGACAATAGCATTCCCCGCTTCCACCTTTCTATCGTTCTCATTCATCATAAACTGGGCTAGGGCAATGCTATCACTCATAGTTCTACCCTTGACAAATCTATGCTGCTTCTCTGAGATAAGCTTAGGCAGCAAAACACTAAGTCTTGTTGCTAATAGCTTAGTGAAAATTTTATATAAAAAATTATAGAGACTAATGGGCCTGAAATCAGCAAATGTTGATGGAATTTCCTTTTTGGGTATCAAAGACAGAACAGTAGCATTAACTAACCTTGGTATAACTCCTTCTTGCAAGAAAAAAATTGATGCATCCAAAATGTCACACTTAATTATTTCCCAAGCAGTCTGAAAGAACTTGCCTGAGAAACCATATCTTTTGTGTTACACTTCAAAGGAACACGTACCTACCGAAAATCGAGCTACCATCTATTGAATGTGAAACAAGGACCCAACCGAGCTACCATCTATTGAATGTGAAATAAGGACCCAACGAGAACCTACGGTCTTATGTCCAGAGGTTCAACTTAGAGTCACTAAAAGTAGATGTACCAGATGAAAAGTTCGCCATCACCGCTTTCATCGCTGGACTAAGAGTACAATCAAAGGACTTGATGTTCTCCATATCGAAGAACCCGCAAGCTAGCATGGCAGAGGTGCTAACCAAGGCAGAGAAGTACATTAATGGTGAAGAAGCTCTTATTTCTAAAGCAGGGAGCTCATCTGCACAGAAGAAAAAAGGGAAGGAAGAAAATAAGAGGGACTGAAGTCCCAGAAAGGAAAACGGTAAAGACAGGTCTCCAAGAAGAGACAGGGATCGATCCCCCCAAAAGAAGAGGGAATGTCAGGGATCGTTTAGGTCCTCCGTAGCCAGAATTGCAACCAAGGTACGCACCTCGGCAGCTCACTCCTCTCACAGCAACAATATCCCAGATCCTTTACGAAGTGCAGAATGAGAAGTTCCTAAGGTGGCCATCTCGAATGAAGGCAGATCCAGCAAAAAGAGATCCAACAAAGTACGGCGAGTACCACCGGGATCATGACCACCACACCGATGATTGCATCCAGTTGAAGAAAAAGATCGAGTTCCTAATTCAACGAGGATAGTTGCGCCGCTTTTTGGCGCATGATAATCAGAACCGAGCTCCACCACCTCCAGCACCCCAGCAGCAGGCCCTTGCACAACATCAACAACCTTTGGGGGAGATCAGGGTGATATCCGGGAGATTCGCTGGACGAGGGGAGTCCAGTTCAGCCAGGAAAGCTCACCTTCGCAGAATCAGAGCTGACGAGATAATGGATGTATATACCGAGTCCAAGTCGTCTCGTCTGATC
This sequence comes from Ilex aquifolium, assembly GCA_951799425.1. Classification (NCBI taxonomy): domain Eukaryota; kingdom Viridiplantae; phylum Streptophyta; class Magnoliopsida; order Aquifoliales; family Aquifoliaceae; genus Ilex; species Ilex aquifolium. Next base: position 24,662,985 of record OX637396.1, on the reverse strand, counting down.
ATAGACATTACCTTCTCAGACTCAGATTTGGAGGGATACCAGCATCCTCACGATGACCCCCTTGTAGTAAGGGCCATCGTTGCCAATAGGGCCATCCACGGAGTCCTGATAGACAATGGGAGTTCGGCTAACATCATCTTTGCGTCTGCCTTCGATAAGATGGATATAGGCAAAAATAAACTCGAACCAGTCAGCGCTCATTTGTTAGGATTCTCAGGGGAGAGGGTGCTACTTCTAGGATCAATCCAACTCGTACTCACTATGGGAGATCCACCCTGTCAGGCCACCACTACTATAAGATTCCTAGTAGTTAATGCCCCCTCGGCATACAACATCCTGCTGGGAAGACCTCCCCTGAACGTCATGAGGGCCATCCCCTCTGCTTACCATCTCGTCATGAAGTTCCTAACCGAAAACGGAGTTGGAATGGTTCGAGGAGATCAACGTGTAGCACTGGAATGTTACATGGCATCGGTGAAAAAGAAAGAAGTCGAAAACATCCAGTTGGATGAGCTTGACATGAGAGACGAGCTGGGAACTAGGGCAATGCCATCTGAAGAACTAGAGCCTTTCTAGCTTGACAAGGAGCCAGAGCATCTAGTGTATGTGGGATCTAAGCTGAACAAGGAAGTTAAAGACCTCCTGATGTAATTCCTTAGAAAGAGCCTAGAAGTTTTTGCTTGAAAGCAAGAAGATATGGAAGGAATTGACCCCTCCGTCATCACACACAAACTCAGTGTGAATCCAGCCTATAAACCCATCAAGAAGAAACGAAGAAGTTTTGCCCCAGAGCGTCAAAAAGCAATCAATGAAGAATTCAGAAAACTTCTTCACGCCAAAGCTATCAGGGAGGTGAATTACCCGACCTGGTTAGCTAACGTGGTCCTCGTCAAGAAGACCAATGACAAGTGGCGCATTTGCATTGATTTCACCGACCTCAACTGAGCCTATCCTAAAGACAGCTTTCCTTTACCACGAATTGACTTGATTGTAGATGCCACAGCTGGGCACGAGCTCCTCAGCTTTATGGATGTTTTTTCTGGGTATAACCAAATCAGAATGGACCTTAGTGACCAGGACAAAACCTCCTTTGTGACAGAGCAAGGGACGTATTGCTATCAGGTCATGCCTTTTGGACTGAAGAATGCTAGAGTCACTTACCAGCGCCTGGTAAACCGCATGTTCCATAATCAAATCGGAACATCCATGAAGGTGTACATCGATGACATGCTGGTAAAGTCACTGAAAGTCGAGCTCCACATCGGGCATCTTGAAGAGTCATTCCAGGTTCTTACCGGGTGAAGCTCAACCCTACAAAGTGTGCTTTTGGGGTTTCTACAGGGAAGTTCTTGGGCTTCATAGTCAATAACAAAGGAATCGAGGCTAACCCAGAGAAATTCAAAGCAATAATGGACATGCAGTGCCCCACCAACACCAAAGAGGTCCAACACCGTACAGGGAGAATCACAGCTCTGAGTCGCTTTGTTTCCAGGTCAAGCGATAAATGTCAGCCTTTCTTCCAAATCCTGAAAAAGGCATTCTAGTGGGACACCCGGTGAAGAAGCATTCAGAGCTGTTAAAGATTATCTAAGTTCACCCCCTATTCTGGTAAGCCCTTTGGAAGGGGAAGTGCTCACCCTATACCTTGTTGTTTCAAACTTCTCGACCAGCGTAGCCCTGGTAAGAAAGCGAGATAGAGCGCAGCAACCAGTTTACTACTGTAGCAGAGCTCTAAGGGGAGCAGAAGAGAGATATCCGAAAATGGGAAAGCTCGCCTTAGCTCTGGTCATGTCTGCCAGAAGACTTAGACCCTACTTCCAGGATCACACCATAAAGGTCCCAACAGACCAGCCAATGAAGTATGTACTGCACAAACCAAAATCTTCATGAAGGTTGGTCAAGTGGGCTATAGAGCTCAGTGAGTTCGATATTAGGTAAACCCAGAATGGCAATCAGAGGGCAAATTCTGGCTGATTTTATCGCAGAATTCACTACGACCACTGAAGCACCTACGGAAGTAACCCAGCTGGTATCTGACCTCCCCACCTGGAAGCTTTCAGTAGATGGAGCAGCAAACACTCAAGGGAGCGAAGCAAGGTTGATCCTGACCTCTCCAGATGGAATAGACGTGAAGTACGCCCTCATATTTATATTTAAGGCCTCAAGCAACGAAACAGAATATGAAGCTATTATCGCTGGACTCAATCTGACTTACTCAATAGAGGTAGAGCAGCTCGATATTTACAGCGACTCCCAGCTCGTAGTGAAATAAATAGAAGAAACTTATGAGGCTAAGGGAGAAAGGATGATCCTCTACCTCAAAAAGGTCCAAGAATTGATCAAAAAATTTGTGCAAGTTAAAATCAAGCATGTCCCCAGAACTGAGAACTCGCGAGCGGACGCTTTGGCAAGGCTGGCTACAGCCTCCCCGGAAAAATTGGATAGGCTAATACCAGTCGAGAACCTAGTATAACCATCCGTAAGCTAGGAGGATGAAGAAGTACTCTCTGTATTGGCCCCGCTGAGCTGGGTGGACCCAATCAGAGAGTATCTTCTGAATGGAAACTTGCCAGAAGATCCTAAAGAAACCGCAAAGCTAAGAGCCAGGTCATCCAGGTTCACGATTTTACAGGAAAACCTTTATAAGCGAGGATCTTCAGCGCCTCTCCTCAAGTGTGTAGGAGATGAGGATGCCAACTATATACTCAGGGAGATCCACAAGGGAATATGCGATAACCATATTGGAGCTTGGGCTCTAGCGGGAAAGGCGCTAAGGCAGGGATACATTTGGCCCACTATACTCAAAGATGTCACAGATGTAGTCAAGAGGTGTAAGGTCTTTCAGGTACACGTCAACATCCCTCATTGTCCACCAGAGCTCTTGTCTTCGGTGGTAAGCCTCTGGCCATTCCAATAGTGGGGTCTGGACATACTTGGGCCCCTTCCCACCAGCGTTGGGAGTGCAGGTTCTTCATTATTGGGGTAGATTATTTCACCAAATGGGCAGAGGTGGAGCCCTTGGCAACCATCACGGAGCAGAAGGTGCAAAACTTCACATGGAAATCTATAGTCTGCAGGTTCGGGGTGCCTAGAGCAATCGTCTCCGACAATGGGAAGCAATTTGACAATCCCAAGTTCAAAAAGTTTTGTGTAGAGTTAGGTAAAAAGAATTACTTCTCGGCTCCAGCCCATCCACAGTCCAACGGACAAACAGAGGTGACCATTAGGACCATAAAACAGCCCTAAAGACCAAGCTAGAAGCACTGAAAGGAAAATGGGTAGAACAAATCTCAGAGGTATTATGGGCTTACAGAACAACTGTCAGGTCAGCGACTCAGGAAACACCCTTCGCTTTGACTTTTGGAACCGAGGCAGTGGCACCGTAGAGGTTGGTGTCCCATCCCCTAGGGCTGAGTTCTCAGAGCTTGAGCACAATGATGAGTCGCTCCTACTGAATCTCTACCTCTTAGACGAAAAAGGAGACAGAGCTTTGCATCGAAGCAAGAGTTATCAAAGGAAGACATCGAGATACTACAACAGGAGGGTCAGACATAAAAGTTTTATAGTCAGAGATCTGGTGCTAAGAAAACTCATTCCTGTGAGAAAGGACCCCACTCATGGAAAGTTAGGTCCTAATTGGGAAGGTCCTTACATCGTCTCCAAGATAATTAGTCTTGGGAACTACGAGTTGCAAACAAAAGAAGGAAAGGTCCTGCCACACTCTTGGAATGCAGAACATTTAAAAAAGTTTTTTCAGTAGACTTCTGTAAGAAGATTGTCTTCAATAAAAATAACAAGTTCAGCAAGACTTCACCAACAACTTAAAGCTAAAGATGAGCTCTTCAGCTCATAAACAAATGATGAGCTCTTCAGCTCATAAATTAACGATAAGCTCTTCAGCTCATAAATAAAAGATGAGATATTCAGCTCATAAACAAAGGATGAGCTCTTCAGCTCATAAATTAGCGATGAGCTATTCAGCTCATGAATAAAAGATGAGTTTTTCAGCTCATAAATTAACGATTAGCTCCTCAACTCATAAATAAAAAATGAGCTCGTTAGCTCATAAATAAAAGATGAGTTCCTTAGTTCATAAATAAAGGATGAGTTCCTCAGCTCATAAACACAATGATGAGCTCTTCAACTCATAAACCAAAGGTGAAGTCTGTTAGCTCATAAAACAGCATTAGGCTCTCCAACTTATGAACTTGCAAACACAGCAACCAACAATTGCAAGAAAGTAAAACAAGGAAAAAGATTCTTATTCATCAAAATGATGGGGTACACGAAAAAGAAGAAAAGTCCTAATCTCCCCCAAGCCTTCTCTTCAGCTTATCAACCTCCTCATCTGGGGAAGCGTTCACAACTTGCAGACGGGCGTTTTCTTCCTTCAGATCATCTCGTTCCTTCTCCGCTTCGGTAAGCATATTAAGAAGTTTCTTGCTGGCATCAGAAAACAAAACCTCACCAAAGGAAGGGCCGGACAACGGTGAAGAAGAGTCGCTCCTCCTGCGCTTTCTTGAAGATGTGGCAATGTCTTCATCTTCATCTGTCTCAGCAGGAGAGGACTCAAGAGAGACTGGGAAGGAGGCAAATTCAAAAGCAGCAGCAGCACTGAACAAGAAAAGATTCTCTGGAGTAACGAGCTTGGAAAAAGGGACAGGATCAACATGGGCCACTTGATTAACCCTCCACAGCTCTGCAGGGGTTAGCTCATGGGGCACCTATACAGAAGAAGCAGAGTCAAAGTTAATCTAATTGTCCACAAATTATAACAAGCAGATTAGGAGACTCTACCTTTGTAAGAAAAGCGAGCCCAGAAGCGAGGGACTCAAGAATGTGAGCTTGGTTTCTCCAGAGACCTCCAGGAGTGCCCAGATGTGAAGAAAAAATGGTGAGCCCATCCTTCAGGAGATGAGGGAATATCAAGAATCAGCCGGGGCTTAGAGAAACGCCTCCACCTGAAACAGCTGAAGCAAGGGAGCTCATCCTCTTCAAGCTCGTGGAAATAAAGGAACTCGGCAATAGTGGGGAACTTATTGTTGCCTTGCAGACGCCAGCAAAGGAAAAAGCTGATCAATACGCCTCATCCTTTAGGAGAGAGGCGAGAAGAGCACAAACCGTAGTAGACAAGGATCCACCCAATAGAAGGGTGAATGGGGAGGTGAAGGCCCCTCTCAAAGGCGCCTTCAAAAAAGTAAACCTCCCCTGGAGAAAGGAGGTTGCAAGGTTCATCAGGACTTGGGACCCGCAAGGGTAAGTCCAAAGAAAAAGAAAACCTTATTTTGATTCCTTCCAACTTTGAGGATGTTATTACTGAGGGAACCAAGTAGTGGGATTGCCACCTCCAGTTGATCCCAGTGGAAGCTCGTTGTTTGAACAAAGACGAAATAGGGGTAGCCATCAGAAACTCAGAGGAGAAGAACACCAAGAGGGAGAAGTCCAGGGAAAGCAAAGAACGTGATATCTCCAAGATTCAAGAAAAGACTCCAAGATTTGTAAGCAATGAAGAAAGTCTAAAAAATTATGGAAACTTCAAGAAAACCCGAATTTGAAGGGACAAGAAACGTAGGAATATGAAAAGGCACCCCTTTTATGTTTCCATAATCATTACAGTGGATACATTTTAAGAAAGTAGGTGGGCGCGTCTTACAATGGGTAGTCGGCGTTTCGAGCCTAAGTGACAGTTCAGTTCTGCAAGATCAGCTCGGTTAAGGAACAATTCGAGACATGGACTACACAATTTAACAAGTGCAAGTCTAAGTAAAGAGCTCTTCAGTCCAGCCTAAGAAGATCTCAGCAGCACAGTTCATAAGAATGAGCCTTCCTAGCGTAAGACCACAACTTAACACTTTTTTAGATCCCTAGTTATTCAATTTCTCCAAACTCAGCAATTCTGCTTAAAGGAGAACTGAAGTCCTCCTCGAAGCAAGGGGCAAGGGGAACAGAAAGCACAACAATATACACAGCAATACAGTAACTCAGAAAAGCAGTGTATATTTACATTTCCCAAAAGAAGCAAAGTATAAAGTATGAAGGAAAGGAAACAAAGAACGACAACAAAAGTTCCTAAAAAAAAAATGTTCTAAGTCTCTGAGTCAGGAGCAGAAGAAGCATCTGGCAGCTCAGTGGCAGAAACTACGGAAGATTCAGGTGCAGTTGAAGGAAAAAGGACCTCAGGTAAAACAAGAGCAGGGGCAGGGGCCTCATCTCCAGCTGGGGGCAAAGTTAACCTAGAAGCCTGAGTCTCGAGGTCAGCAAGGACATCGCTAGAAACAGGAGCAATAGCAGAAGCATCAACAGGAGCAAGGGGTAGATCAGCCACTCCAGAGGTGGGATCAGAAGCAAGGGCCGCAAGAATAGCCGGAGCAGCGGGAACCTCTTGGGCCAGGATCTCGGCAGTAGGAGGGGGAACCTCGGTGCCTTCAGGAGCAAGCTCAGAAGCTGAGGGAGCTAAAGCCCCAGCCTCTCCTTCAAGACCTGATGCCTCTTCCTCGTCAGAAGAGGGCTCAAAGTCAAAATCCAAATCTGGATACCTACGCATGGTTTGGCGTTGGAAAGCAAGGTACCCAATGACGAACTTGCTAGTGACATCATCTTCTAACTTAGTCACCAGAGCCTCTTTCTGCTTAACAGCGGCTATCTGCACCTCAAGCTCACTTCGAAGAGCCTCACTCGCCTCAGCCAAGAAATCATACTTGCTTTTCATGCTCCTATAAGAGCCCAAAGCCTCGAAGGCCTCCTGGCTAGCCTTAACCCAGTCGTCAGTTTTCAGCCTGAGCTCCTCCTTGGTCTTTTTAAGCTCCTCTTTGGTCCTCTTACCTTCATCCTCAGTCCTCTCCTTCTCGGCCTCCAAACCTTTGATGGCAGAAGTTTTCCTTTCCACCTGCACCTGTAGGTCATGGATCTGAGCTTGGAGGTCGTTGTTAGCAAAAGTCAGCTCGATGGCTTTGAGCTCGAATGCCTTAAACGCTTTGGCAGAGCTCTCCAGAGCTTGTATTACAAAATGTACAAGGCCAAATATAATATTTATACAAGGTCTTCAATTCCAAAATCTAGAAGCACAAGCCAGCTCTATCGTCAATACGGGCCCAAGTGAGGGTCGTCCGCTGGAACCTATCCAGCACCTGAAATGTATTCTTATAAAGGGTGAGTCACGCTTAATAGGGTATGTCCTAATAAGACCACTCCTCAACCCAGATGCATATGAAATGTCATATACAAATTATCAAATCAAGCATCGAATAAACACATACTTTTCATAAATAAATGCTACAATTACATGTCATGCCATGAGATGGAAACTCACGCATGCAATGCAAACCCGAGCCCCAAAGACTCCATAACACATGTTATGTCATATGTATGCATCCGGGCATTCCAAACACTGTCATTGATGTTAGACATCTAATGATTATTTTTTAAAATCTTGTGTCTTTCTTAGGGTAGGTATTTATGGACTTCCACCAACAGTCACCTAACTGACATGACATATATGGACTTTCACCAATGGTTTTGTGTACACTGACACACTTTATGGACTCAATACTAATGGGAGTGTGTATCCAAAATTACCGGGTATGACACCCGAGGGAGAATCTAGCCCTTCTTACTAACGCCATCACGTTTTTCAATTACAAACTCGTAAGACTTAGCTAAACATAAGTCCAACTTTTTCGAGCCCACGTATCAACCCACAAAAAATGGTGTTTGACTAAAAACATACACACAAACCCACACTCATGTCGGATGTCCACGAATGTGAAGCTACGCATGCATATGCAATTAAAAGGTATAATTACAATTTATATCAGTATGTTCATCATATCATAAATCATATAATAAATATGTCTATATTCGACAACATTCCCAAGCATGTCACATGTGATTTCAATTCGAATAACATACTTAAATTTCTAAGTATTTTATCAAACACTTAGTAGACAAAATTGTATAAACACTTAGCATTCCCCAAACAATACATTTTATCAAACCCAATTCAAGCAATTTCATGAAACCCAAATCAAATAAGAAATGATTTTAACATATTCTCATACACATTTTTCATATTCTAGCTACACTAGGTGTGATATAATACATGAGAATTCATCTCTATCACCCTATCCATTTCATATCACAACCCTAGTTTGGACATAAACCTAGATAATAGAGAAATCTACCTCTTGTAGCGTAAGCCCGAGTAATAGAAGTCCCAAGAAGCCCAAATCAAATCTTCCAAGCTTTAGCCCTAAATTCCTGTCTTTGAGATTTTGGAGAAAAAAACGATCTTTGGCATGGTTGCGTAGCTCTCGTTGTGTAGAGCAAATTTAACTCTTAGCCCGCAGTGATCCAACGGTTAGATCTTCGTAGCTCGGAGAAGAAAGGTGGAAGAAGTTTGGAAAATCTTTCTTCTTTCTCTCTCACTCTCTCTCTCTCTATAGGAACTTGCAGGCTAAGAATGGGGGAAAATTACACTTTTTCCACTTTAAATACTTGGCTCACAATGCGCCACACGTCCCACTTTATTTGGTCCAATTTTATCCCGAATCAATTAAATCTCACCACGCGTTAAGTTTAGTATATTTTTATTGAACTAAATTTAAATTATTTCTCGGGTTCCATGAGTAAAATCTGATCGTGTTTATTTTAGTCGCATAACACCTGATCTCATTGTAAAACGTGAAATATCAGTCTTGGAATTCAATAAAAATTGACTAGGTAGCTAGATTTCGCGATACGAATCTGACGATGAGGTTCGTTTCGTCATCCAAGTCTAGAAAATTTTGAGTTTTTAACCCATACCATAACAGTTACTTACTATTTTGCCATTTTTAATTAAATTTTAATTTTTTCAAGTTTTATATTCTTCCCCTTATAAAGGAATTTCATCCCCGAAATTACACACACGTGCACATATAAAAAAATGCATATACCACAGTCATGTACTACTTTATGACTACAAGAAATGTACCTCTATCCTCAAATAGGAACGGATAGGTAGCACAGATAGTGTACTCACGCTCCTATGTCGCCTTTTCCATACCACGGTGCTGCCACAACACATTTACCAGCCTCACATTCTTGCCACGCAAAACTTGATCTCGACTATCCATGATATGCACCGGTCCTTCCTCGATGGTCTCATCCGTATCAACAACCAGCTCACCCCATTCCAACACATGTGTAGGATCTAGAGTGTATTTCAGAAGTATAGAGACATGGAACACCGCGTGAACACCTAATAATTTTGTCAGTAACGCCAACCAGTAAGCAATTATACCAACCCTCTCGAGTACCTCGAAGGACCCGATATAAATCGGCGACAACTTCCCTCATTTTTCAAACTTGACCACTCCCCTCCTAGGCATAACTTTCAAGAAGACGTGATCTCCAACCTCGAACTCTAGAGGTCTCTACAGCCTGTCTGCATAGCCCTTTTGTCGACTCTGTGCCATAAGAGACATTCTTGTATCATGTCCACCTTCTCTAAGGTATCCCTGATCAAGTCCGGACCCATGGAAGGTCCCTCTCCAACCTCCGTCCAATAGATCGGAGAACGGCACGGCCTCCCATAAAATGCCTCCTAGGGTGTCATCTATATTCTCGTATGCTAACTATTGTTGTAGATGAACTCTACTAAGGATAAGTGCTCCTCCCAACTACTCTTGAGGTCAAAGACGCATGCCCGAAGCATGTCCTCTAAAATTTGGATAGTGCTCTCTGACTGACCGTCTGTCTGGGGATAAAAAATTATACTCATCATCAACTGTGTCTTCATAACTCGCTGAAAGCTCTCCTAAAAATGAGCTGTGAATCTAAGATCCCGATTTGATACTATAGATACGGGTACCCCGTGTAACCGGACTATCTCCCGTTTATATAATATGTGGAATTTCTCCAGTGTGAAGGCCATCCGCATAGACAAAAAGTGTGCCGACTTCGTAAGCCGATCGATGATCACCCATTCCGTGTCATGTCTACACGAAATCCGTGGTAGGTGGGTCACGAAATCTATAGTGATGTGTTCCTACTTTCACTCAGCCACCTCCAAAGGTTGGAGAAACCCCGCTAGTCTCTGGTGCTCGGCCTTAACCTGCAGACATGTGAGACATTTACTAAGAAAGTCTCTTGTATTTCTTTTCATCCCTGTCCAGTAATACTGACGGCGAAAATCATGGTACATCTTCCTGCCACCAGGATGCACAGCAAAATAGGAGTAATGAAACTCCCTAAGAATCTTCTCTCTCAGATCCATAGACTGGGGAACCATAATCCTTCTCCTGAATCGAAGACTACTATCAGCGTGAATGACCCAACCCCCTCGTTACTTGTACCCAACTGTACCCAATCCCTGATGGACAATATCTCTGTGTCCTGCCCCTGAGACTCGATCACCATATTCAATAAGGAATGCGTAGCCACCAAGCTGCCCAAAATACCCTGAGCCTGATCCCTGTAGTGTAGTCCAAATTGTCCCACAGTCTCGAGTATTTGTCACTCCCGAGAAGCTATACTAGCCAAGACTCCATGTGACTTCTAGTTGAGTGCATCAGCTACCACATTTGTCTTACCAAGATGGTAATGCAAAGTGAAGTCGTAATCATCTAGGTAATTTATCCACCTACGCTGCCTCTTGTTGAGGCCCCGCTATGTGAAGATGTATTTCAGAATCTTGTGATCTGAAAATACCTCAAACTGGTCTTCGTACAAATAGTGGCGTCATACCCTTCAAGGCAAAGACAACATCCACCAATTCCATGTTGTGTGTGGGATAGTTCTGCTCATGGCTCTTCACCTACCATGAACTATAAGTTACCAATCTCCCAGACTGCATCAGAACACATCTAAGTCCATCATTTAAGGCATCAAATAGATTTGTATACCTCTGCCCCCTCTCAGGAACAATCAAAATAGGAGCTAAAGTTAGTAGCGACTTCAGCTCCTGGAATGCCCTCTCACACAAGTCATCCCATTATAATCTGAACTCTCTAGTCAACTTAGTCATAGGCGCAGTTACTCGTGAGAAGTCCTCAATGAACCTCCGATAATATCCTGCCAATCCCAAGAAACTGCGTATCTCAAAGACTGACTTAGGTCTCTCCCAACTCATAACTACCTCAATCTTCTCTGGGTCCATTGACACACCCGAAGTAGACATGACGTGTCCCAAAAAAATTTCCTCTGTCAGCCAAAATTCACACTTGCTGAATTTGACATTCAATTGATAGTCTCTCAAGGTCTAGAGAACGATTCTCAAGTGACCCTCATTCTCCTCTTTAGACTTAGAGTATATCAGAATGTCATCAACAAAGACTAAGACAAACTGGTCAAGGTAAGGTTGGAACACCCTGTGCATGAGATCCATGAATGCCGTCAGGGCATTAGTCAAATCGAAGGGCATAACAGTGAATTCAAAATTTTATATCGGCCTCCCTAATTCTCAACTGATGGTATCCCGTATACGGATCTATCTTAGAGTATGCCCGTGCATAGATCTATCTTGGAGTAGACATGTGCCAATCTCATTTGATCAAAAAGATAATCGATCCTTGGCAGTGGGTATTTGTTCTTGATAGTGACCCGATTCAACTATCAGTAGACAATACATAGTCTAAGAGTCATATCCTTCTTCTTGGCAAATAGCACTGAAGCACCCCAAGGTGAGTTACTCAGTCTAATAAAGCATTTATCTAATAGCTCTTGTAATTAGACATTTAGCTCTTGCAACTCCGTAGGTGCCAGCTTATGCAGTGTCATAGAGATAGGGGATGTTTTAGGTTGTAACTCAATGGTAAAGTCTATATCCCGATTCAGTGGCAATTCGGGCAACTACTCTAGAAAAATATCCGCATACTCGCAGACAACCTGGTAGACCCAACTCTTGTCTCACCTCGTCCTCAAGTGTAAGGCTCGCAAGCCAACCCATCAATTGTCTATGCCCACGAGATTCATACATGGCTTGGGGTAAAATCATTATGTTTCTCCCCCTAAAACTTGAATCGACACCCTCCGGTGTATAAATAGTGACCCTTTTTCGATCACAATCAATGACGACTCGGTGTGTCGCCAACCAATCTATCCCAAGGATGACATCAAATTCTGACATTTCCATTACCCTAAGGTCCACCGTGACTTAAATCCCCAAGATTTCTAACTCACATCCCCGACATATCTTATTAATGCAAACCCAAGCTCCTATGGGAGAATTCGCATGCAATGGCTCCTCTAAGGTCTCAATCTCTAAGCCCAAATCTTTCACACAAGATACAACAATGAATGAATGAGATGCACCCGAATTAAATAACACCCTTACACATAAGCGAGAGAGTAGGAATATACCCTGAATCATTGACTGCTCAGTCTGTGGAGTGATGGTGAAGACTCACCCCTAGGTCCTGAAATCTCTACCTGTAAGCCCTGTCCTCGGCCTCAGCCCACACCCTAGCCCATTTGGCCTGATTGCGAAGTCCCTAAACATGAAGTAGTAGGGGCTTAAGTACCACCTTGGAACTGAAACCGAGTTCCCTGGCCTATGGTGTGATAGGGAGGAATGAAAAATATCTATGGAGGCCCCCACTGATGACTGAGATTGAGATGTCCTGTAACTCTAGGATCCCTATCTCTGAGGACAATCTCATTTCAAGTGGTCCAGCTGGTGACATAGGTAGCAATTCTTCTAACCAGCCTGATAGGGGGTCCTGAAATTTCTCCCACCTTGGAAGGATTGACCTTGGCCTTGGCTTTAATAGCCTCATCCCTGCCCTTGTGATTTCTATGGGGTGGATGTCCTTTACTTATTCCCCGAATTAGTAGAAGATGACTGACCCTCATTCTTCTTATCCTTAGCACTAGCATCCCGGATGCTCTTAGAATTGTCAACCTACCTCTCAATAGTCATGGTCATCTCGACCATTGAGTCTAAGTCTTGTAGGCGATGACCCACAATCTTATCCAGAATGAACAACTTTAAGCTGTCCTCAAATCTCCTCACTTTGGCCAAGTCAGTGGCCACGTAATCATCGGCAAAACGGGCTAGCTCGGTGAACTTTGACACGTATTGCATCACTGTCATTGTCCCTTACTTTAGGTCTAGAGATTCTCAAGCTTTTAATTACCGAAGATTAGGGATGGCAGTGGATCAGGTAAAAATGGGTATTCGTCCAAAACCGCCCTGTTTGAACTAGGGATAAACCACATGTATTGGACGGGGGACATATACGGGGGATACCCGTATAAACCCATGCGGGGATGGCCCATGTTGGCACTAACTTGTGCAAAGGTAGCCACGATTGCGCCCATAGCCTCCATCAAGGTTTGTTGGTCAAAGGCTGGTGGTGGTGGTTGGTTGTTCCATCCACCCCCTCCATCGTTTCGATGTCCTCTCCCTCTAATTGTCGTCTACACACATGTAAGATAACAATAGACCACTAACTTAGTATTCCAAAGTTAGGGATCAAAAGTTAAAACGTTGAAATTTTTTCTCTTGTCTCACTAGTAAGAGGTATGCCATCTACCAGTAGATGCTCAAACTGTAAGTTTTCCCATTCTTTCCTTTTTTCGACCCCAATGTTATGTTTTCTAACTCTAGTGTCTCATTCCCATACACATTTAATCATGCATATAATCTCATATCGCACAATATGTAACATTTAATGCATATAACATGTAATGCATAACGAATGCAATGCTTAACACAATCTACCCTCAAGCCTTAAGGTAATCGGGAACCTAAGCTCTGATACCAAGCTGTGAAGCACCAAAATCTGGGGGCTCTTTTAATACTCATTGATCACCCATCAACTTGTAGAATTCCCGTGGTTATCGTATAATCCGATACCACGTTGTTACACCCCATTCACTGGGATCATATCGAAACGAAATTCAGGAAGAATCTCCTTTACACGGGAGCTCTACCCAATACATAACCTGTGCATACATTAATCATACGACTATTCCAAGGTCCGCATCCCAAAGTCTAGGACTTAAAATTTAACCATTTATATCATCAAAAGAAAAGAGCTCAAGATATGAAGGCTCGAAAGATTTGAAATTCAAAAATCAAATTTCGGGAATAGGTACTAGTACCTTTATTGCGGAGTACCGATACTTGAGCCATTTGGAAGCCAGGTACCGGTACTTGCACTCACGAGCAACGTGGTACCAATACCTGTGAGCATAAGTACCGGTACCTGGACCCCATATTTCAACTTTTAACCCTACAAACTCATACAACATCCATTCATAATGAGATTACATGTCCAAATATAAAGTACCCTTACAAGCCTTTGTCAAAATACAAGTTTTGTATTATAAAATGTACAAGGCCAAATATAATATTTATACAAGGTCTTCAATTCCAAAATCTAAAGCCACAAGCCAGCTCTATCGTCAATACAGGCCCAAGTGATGGACATCCGCTGGAGCCTATCCAACACCTTAAATGTATTCCCACAAAGGGTGAGACATGCTCAATAGTGTATCTCCTAAGGAGGTCACTCCCCAAACCAGATGCATATGAAATGCCACATGCAAATCATCATATCAAACATTCATTCAAATACATACTTTTTCATAAATAAATGCTACAATTCCATGTCATGTCATGAGATGGAAACTCACGCATGCAATGCAAACTCGAGCCTCATCGGCTCCCATAACACATGCTATGTCATGTGTATGCATCCAGACATTCCAAGCCCCCGCCATTGATGTTAGACATCCAATAACTATTTTATAAAATCTTGTGTCTTTCTTCGGGTAGGTTATGGACTTCCACCAACGGTCACCTAACCGACACGACATCTATGAACTTCTACCAATGGTTCTTCATACACCAATACACTTTATGGACTCAATACCAACGAAAGTGTGTATTCGAAATTACCAAGTCTTGCACTCAAATGAGAATCTAGCCCTTCTTTCTAACCCCAACACGTTTTTTAATTTCAAATCCATACGACTCAGCTAGACCATAGTCTAACTTTCTCGAGTCCATGTATCCACCCACAAAGAATGGTATTTGACTAAAAACATGCACACACACACATTCATGTCGGATGCCCACGAATGTGATGCTACCCATGCATATGCAATTAAAAGGTATAATTGTAATTGATATCATTATGTTCATCATATCATAAATCATATAATAAACATGTCCATATTCCACAACATTCGCAAGCATGTCACATATTATTTCAATCCGAATAACATATTTGAATTTCTAAGTATTTTATCTAACACTTAGTAGGCAAAATTATGTAAACACATAGCATGCCCCAAATAATACATTTTTATCAAATCCAATTCCAGCAATTTCATCAAATCCAAATCAAATAAGAAATGGTTTTAACATATTCTCATACATATTTTTAATATTCTAGCTACACTAGGTGTAAGTTAATACATGAGAATTCATCTCTATCACCCTACCCATTTCATATCACAACCCTAGGTTGGAAATAAACCTAGATAGGAGGGAACCCTACCTCTTGTAATGTAAGCCCGTGTAGTAGAAGTCCGAATGCCCCCAAATCAAACCTTCCAAGCTTTAGCCCTAAATTCCCGTCTTTGAGATTTTGAAGAAAAATGCAATCTTTGGTATGGTTACGTAGCTCTCGTTGTGTAGAACAACTTTAACTCTTGACCCGAAGTGATCCAATGGTTGAATCTTCGTAGATCGGAGAAGAAATGTGAAAGAAGTTTGGAGAATCTCTCTCTCTCTCTATCAAAAGTTGCTGGCTAAGAATGGGGGAAAAATCAGATTTTCCCCCCTTTAAATACCCTTTAATGCTTGGCTCACAATGCGCCACACGTCCCATTTTAATTGGTCAAATTTTATCTCAAATCAATTAAATATCACCCCGCGTTAAGTTTAGTATATTTTTATTGAAATAAATTTAAATTATTTCTCAGGTTCCGCAAGTAAAATCTTATCGCGTTTATTTTAGTCGCACAACACCCGATCGCATCATAAAATGTGAAAAATTTGAATGTCTTGGAATTCAACGAAAATTGACTGAATAGCTAGATTTCGCGATACGAATCTAACAATGAGGTTCGTTTTGTCATCTGAGTTCTAGAAAAATTTAAATTTTTGACTCGTACCATAACAACTAATTACCGTTTTGCTCTTTTAATTAAGTTTTAATTTTTTCGGGTTTTAAATGTAGGGGCGCAGAGGAGCAAATAACGTTTAGGGTAAAAATTCCCACAACATCTGAATTTTATAGAGTTTTAAGTGACTCGCCCAGTTTCTTAAAAACTATTCGAGTTGAACGGTTGGAGCAAGAATTGTCTGGTTCAACGGGTTTTGGGCAGTTTTGATGCTCGAACTATCTAATATGGTAACCGGCCCGATTCAGGCTCTAGGTCAACCCGTCAGACTGGGCCGGGTTTTAAAATAATAGTCTCTTATAGTCAATAATTCTATACGATTGTTTATCATACATAACTACTAGGGGTGTGTTTGTTAACTTAAATTCAGCACTTAAAATGAATGTATTTGACACTTATTAATTAAGCTCGTTTGATAACTAAAATTTTAACTCTCTTCAAGAATACATTAGATTTCTAATAATACCTTCTCATAATATTTATTTTCTCACTATATTAAAACTTATTTTACAAGATTTGAAAAATTTATTGCGTTAGTATGTAATGTTTGACCTCTTCTTTATATCTGATAATTTTTCAAGATTTCAAAAAAACTTAAAAAAAAATTCAGCTGTAGGTATCAAACGATACATATATACACATGAATAAATATATATATATATATATATATACACTACTAATAAAAGTACTTTAATAGGGGTGTTCACTCTACCCTACGAATAGGAAATATGATATTCTGTCTTCCTACCCGATACTTTGCCGAATAATTTTTTCTTGGCCTACCCTACCCAATCAAGTGTGGTATTCCTACCCGACTTCTAACCAAATTAATTAGGTAGGAAGTCGGGTGAACACTTTTGTAGTTATTAATTTTTAGATTATTTTAACAATTCAATTAAATAACATGCACTAATCTAATAACACAATAAACCAATAACACTAAAACATAAAATAATTACAATAAAACACAAGAAAGCATAAATATTAATCTATCATAATTGTTGCACAAATAAAATAACAATTATTTTAAATTTAAACCATATGGTTAGGGAATTAGGGTTTTTAGTTTATATATATATATAATAAAGTAAAGCTGAGTTTGAATTTTGGAGACAAAGAAAGGTCCAGATCGTTTTGAGACAAAATATAAACACATCCAACCGACAACGTATCATAACATAAAAGACGGTTCAAATCATCTCATAAATACTAATCCGACGGTCTACAGTGAGTACTTAATTTTATTTTTCCGCCCAACAACGTTTCTTTTTTTAATTATCAGGGCTTTTAAATTTTCCCAAATTCACGTTAGCAAATCTCCCCTTTCCAAATCTCCAATTTTCTCACCTAAAATATTACATTTTCTTACCATTAATCAAGGTTAATTGCCTAATCTATGTATCACTCAAATCTCTCTATTCTTTCCCCATATCTCCTTTCAAATTCACAGTAACCACGATTTTCTCAGAAATCTCTCTCTCTCCAATGAAAGCCAATTATTCTCCTAGCAAATCTCTCTTCCTCATTACTTTATCGCCATTGAATATGCCCCCCTTCCCAGTTCTCTCTTCCCTCATTTTTCTCTCATTTCAATCTCTTCTCTCTCCAACAACCATTGTTGGAAGTGATGTCAGGTTTGTCTGCCTCTCTCTTTCCCTTTCTCTCACACTCCCTTCCACTTCTCTCTCCTCTCTTCCTCTTCCTATCTTTCAAGTCTGAGTTATTTCCTATTATCTATTTTTGTACACAACACATACAGTTCACACATGAGACACGCAGAACACACACGCAGATCACACACAACACAAGACATGCAAATTGCACATAGCACAACACATCAACTAACTCACCCACATCAACACACATACATAACATAACACAACCACTCACAATTAATTTATGTCATATTCTTTGGTTTAAATTGCTTACAATTGTCTGTGATTTGTTTGATTTGGGTTTGTGATGTTTTTGATAAGTGCAAAATCAGGCCATTACAAAATTTGACCCGCATCCTAGCTTCGACGTAGATTGCCTTGCGAATCCCCAACGAAACCAACCATCACCTCTACTCTTGTTAATCACCTCTACTCCTCACAAGCATGTCTCTCTCTCTCTCAATCGCCCACTATCCCCCATCCACCACCTAACCCACATCCAAGTCACCTCAGAACCACCAACCAAACTACCAAAACTCAGTCACCACTCTCACCCACTTCTGCTCTCACGACCAGTAGCCACCACCACATACCCATCATGTACATTAAGTGTTTATTTACATGCATGAGACACCTCATACAAGCTTAATGTGTGTGTGCATGTGTGTATGCGTGAGTGTGTGTGTGTTTTTGTGTCTGTACATTCTCTGCGTGTGTTAATATGTGGATTATTTTATATGTGTGTATTTGTTTTGGATATATGAAGCTACTGTCCATACAAAACGTTCCTCTATCTCTCTGAATTGGTTTTTTTTTTGGCTTTTATGAACTGTTAAAATTGAACTTGATAACAAATTAGATTCGTTTTATGTGATTGATTTGCTTATACATGTGAACATTTTTGATAGTTCATAAAAAATAATAATTCTCAATTTAAAATTTCTCCAACATTAATAAAAAATTTTCACATGTATAAGCAAATCAATCACATAAAACGAATCTAATTTTTTATCAAGTTCAATTTTAACAGTTCATAAAAGCCAAAAAACAAAACCAATTGAGAGAGAGAGGGGAACGTTTTGTATGGATAGTAGCTCCGCATATCCAAAACAAATACACACATATAAAATAATCCACATATTAACACACAGAGAATGTACAGACACAAAAACACACACACACTCACGCATACACACATGCACACACACATTAAGCTTGTATGGGGTGTCTTATGCATGTAAATAAACACTTAATGTGCAGGATGGGTGTGTGGTGGTGGCTACTGGTCGTGAGAGCAGAAGAGGGCGAGAGTGGTGACTGAGTTTTGGTAGTTTGGTTGGTGGCTCTGAGGTGACTTGGCTGTGGGTTGGGTCGTGGATGGGGATGGTGGGCGATTGAGAGAGAGAAAGAGAGAGCGCGCGAGACATGTTTGTGAGGAGTAGAGGTGATTAACAAGAGTAGAGGCGGTGGTTGGTTTCACTGGGGATTCGCAAGGCAATTTACGCCGAAGCCAGGAAACGGGTTAGATTTTGTAATGGCCTGATTTTGCACTTATCAAACACATCACAAACCCAAATCAAACAAATCACAGACAATTGTAAGCAATTTAAACCAAAGAATATGACAGAGAGTGATTGTGAGTGGCTGTGTTATGTTGTGTATGCGTGTTGGTATGGGTGAGTTAGTGGCTGTGTTGTGCTGTGTGCAATTTGCATGTCTTGTGTTGTGTGTGATCTGCGTGTGTTGTGTGTGTGTTCTGCATGTCTCATGTGTGAACTGTATGCGTTGTGTACAAACATAGATAATAGGAACTAACTCAGACTTGAAAGATAGGGAGAGGAAGAGAAGGGAGAGAAGAGGGGGAGTGTGAGAGAAGGGGAATGAGAGGAGAAAGAGAGGCAGAGAAACCTAGCGTCACTTCCAACAATGGTTGTTGGAGAGAGAAGAGATTGAAATGAGAGCAAAAAGAGGGAAGAGAGAACTGGGAAGAGGGGGCAGATTCAGTGGCGATAAAGGAATGAGGAAGAGAGATTTGCTAGGAGAATAATTGGCTTTCATTGGAGAGAGAGATTTGTGAGAAAATCGTGGTTGCTGTGAATTTGAAAGGAGATATAGGGAAAGAATATAAAGATTTGAGTGATACATAGATTAGGCAATTAACCTTGATTAATGGTAAGAAAATGTAATATTTTAGGTGAGAAAATGAGAGATTTGGAAAGGGGAGATTTGCTAATGTGAATTTGGAGAAATTTAAAAGCCCTGATAATTAAAAAAAGAAACGTTGTTGGCGGAAAAATAAAATTCAGTACTCACTACAGACCGTCGGATCAGTATTTATGAGATGATTTGAATCGTCTTTTATGTTGTGATTACGTTGTCTGTTGTATATATTTATATTTTGTCTCAAAACGATCTAAATTTTTCTTTATCTCCAAAATTCAAATTTAACTCAACTTTATTATTTAGATAGATGGATAGAGATTTATGATGACTTGGTGCGCGAGATTGGAGACATGTTAACGGTGGGCGTCCAAATGTTGTTGTCACCGTTGGTCTCCGCTATTAAACCCAAGCGTACAAGAGAAGTTTCTCTTAAGTCCCAATTTCATGTCTTGTGCTTTTCACTCTACGGCTTCAACACTCCCATTTCTCATTTTCAGTGTAGATAGATATATATTTGCTGGAGAGAAAGTATACTTTGAAAAAAAAAAAAAAAGCTTTGAAAAAATGGCGGGTTCGCAGTCTGATTCAAAAGTTTTCAGTGTTCGAATCGTTTCGATCGATTACTACATGGCCACTCCTATTCCAGGCCTTGATATTTGCTACAGTAGCTTTCAAGGTACTTTTTTTTCCTTCTTGGATTAAAATTTCGGATTTCATTTTATTCCGAGTCAAAGTGTATATTTTGCATCATATATCAACGATAGTAAACGTTTCTTAGCTAAAATTTATCTTGTTGTATGAAATTTTTTCTTGTTTATTTATTTTTGAAATAATTTAGGTGTGAAAGTGAATGAGGTTCCTGTAATCAGAATCTATGGTTCGACTCCTGCCGGTCAGAAGACTTGCTTGCATATTCATCGAGTAAGATCATTGTTTGATTTGTTGCTTTATTATTTTTGTTAATTTCATTTATTTATTCCATCATCTTTTTGAATATATTTCCCTGGTTTGATGTTTAGGTTGGATTAACCTAACCCTGATAGTATAACTTCACATTGTGGTTTGAGATTAACTGCCTGTATTCCAAGTGACTGACGAATAGATTCATTGCCTCCCTGTCTTGTGGTGTGAAAGGGGTCTGACTGAATATATCTTATATTCAGTGCATGGAGTTAGATGGTTGGACAACATGGCAATCTTTTCCTACTGTCCACTGGAATTTTTTGGAACGCAATTTGGACAACATGGTCTTCGTTGATGTTTGGTACATACGGTGGATGTTGGGTGGGGGTGGAAAGTATTCACTTAACCAAAGATATCCACCATGCCATGGCCATTGTGTGCTTTTGGTTCCAGGTCGTAGTCACTAATATTGTTGAAGTATAAATACTTAAGTCCAACCGGTTAAACTTTTGAAGTTGATAATTGTTTAATATGGTATGAGAGTAGGAGATGCTGTATTCGACTCTCGCAGCCACTTTAATTATTAAAAGATTTTCAAGTGCTACACCCAAAATCTAGCTTGCATATGGAAGGGGGGCGTGTTGAAGTATAAATACTTAAATTACACCCTTTCAAATAGTTTAAACTTTTAGAGTAGATAGTTGTTTAACAAATATATATGTTTCAAGGGTTTATTTTATTCAGCCACATAAAGATTTTAAAGTTGCACTTTGCCCCTTGAAAGGTAAAAAGTCTCGCATTATCCCATTAATTTTGTCAAAGGGTGGTTATATGCCCTATAGCTAGACATCATTAGTGTTTTTATTTGTCAATATGATCCTGCAAAAGATACGTTGTGTTAGAAAATTAAATTTTCAAAGCGCAAAGTGCATCTAGTAAAAAAACTTTAGGGGGCATTGTACCATTATGATGTCTTCACATGCAGAAAGACCGGCGTCGTATGACGTTGGGGAATATGGCTATGCCTTTGAGAAATTTAATGGACGGTGTGAGACTTTTTATATTTCATGGGGGCAAAGTGCTACTTTTAAAAATCTTCCTTTTTGCAAAGTGAAACAAGTCTTATGTTGAAATATTGCTAAGGTTTTTGAATTTCATTTTAGGGATTTAAAATAGACCAGAATAAAGTATGTTTTGGATTGGATTTTCTGTTTTGGGGAACTTCGGAAATAAATGAAAACATTGAAAAGAAAAGAACTTGAAAAGTGTATTAAGAAAGGAGAAGGAAGAAAATTGTAAAGTGTGTTAGAAACTCTACACAAGGTTAGGAGCATGCTCAACTCATGCATTCTAGACCTCGGCATAGAAAATTCATGTTTGCAAAGCAAAAAATCAAAAGAAAAAAAAAATAGACAAAGAGCAAAATCCTTAGAAGCAAGACCATCTATGCACATAAGCTAGGGGCTAGGAAGCACGAACACTTCATTTTGGTCAGAGTGTCGGTGTTGGACACGTCTAGGACACGGACACGTTTTAGACACTCTTGGGCACGTGTCGAACGCGTTAAAATAAGTGTCTAATTTTTTTCAAGATACGTTGAGGACACGTGACCGACACGCTAGGGGACACGTTGAGGTCACAAGGCCGAGACGTTGGGGACACGCTCGAGGACACGTTTTGAAAACTTGTCTTACAACTTTATAATTAAGTAAGTTATTTTTATATTTTAATGAAATATGGGTCAAATGCATAATGTAGAAAGAACTATAATCACTATATGAATATAGGACATGGAAATAATATAATTTCGGAAACAATTACAAAATTATATGCAAATGGAATAAGTTTGTTATATGAAAGAAATGTGATGAAAAATAGGTTATGAAATTGAGGTTCTTTGAAATTGATGGAAATTAGGCTTAGAATTTGAGATATTTTTGAAAATGAAAATTTTAGTAATTATTAATTGTTGATTCATGAATATTTATGATGAGGGTGTATCGGTATATGTGGTATTGAATTTTTTATTTGATGATATCATTATGTGAGTTGTTAGAATAAAAGAAAGGATGAATTGAATGATTATTATCAAAATATATTTATTTTATCATATGATCACACACACACACACACACACACACACACACACACACACATATATAATATTAATGAATAAATACATAGTATTTAACGTATCCCACAACGTGTCTGCGCCGTACTTTTTTTAAAAATTTCATGTCACTGTGTCGTGTCGTATCCGTGTCCATACTTCTTAGGCTTGGGATGGCTGGATTTTTATATATGCTATACGTTCTCAGTTTTTTCTCTGTTGGAATTTGAAGGCATTTTATAGGAAAAATGCTCAGGCTGCAATACATTTTGGAGCACTAGATAAGTTGGCAGCCAATGCTGACTATTGTCTGTGCATCTACAGTCAAGGTAGGGGAAAGCCAGGTTGTGGATGGGGCGTGGAGTATGTTTCAGATTCAGACAAGTGAAAACTGAGAAAATCGAGAGAGAGCGAGAGGTGATGATAGAGGAAGTGGAATTTCTGGGTTTCTAGAGTTAGCTTGACTTTGCGTGTGGCTGAGGTCGAGGGAAGGTGTTTTCGCTGCCTTTATGACCACAAGCTAGAGTTTTTGGTTGGAGGAGAATCAAGAATTAGGGATGAAGGGAGATTTTCGGATTTGAATGCACTTGAATTAGTTGATTGTCGTCTTTCCTTCACTATGTGATGGTCTAGTTGGTTGTTTCACCTCATATGGATGGAGGCTTAACCGTTGATGCAGATGGTTGGATTTGAATATTCTTGGAAGGGATTCAAAATGAGGTTTCATCAACAATTGTTTCTTGACTGTCTGTTTATGAATCTGGGTACTGGAAGTTCTTTATTAGTGATTTCTAGTATACCAATGGTTTGCTAACAGAAGAATATATTCTCACTATCACCTTCAGCTGGTTATTGGTCTAATCTTGATAGAATCAATGTGTTTCTGGAAGGAGAGTCAGTTATATTGAAGCAGGTTTCCTATGTCAATTCTGGGCATCATTTTAATTGGATGAATGATATGGCACCCCCAAGTTAATCCCATGTTTGTTGCTATGCTAGTGCATTGTGGCATCTATGTTGTCCTCTTACTTACAAATTAGATGCTTTCATCCTGTCTTTAAATATATGCATTTCTATATGTTGGGATGCTTGATTGTCTTTCTCTTTCCTACTAATTTTTAAAGTTAAAGTCACATACCCACTTTAGTCCCATCAGCTAGGCATGCTGGGCAGGGTGGTTTGGGTATCAAATCAAAATTTTGTATTATAGCTTCTAAGATTTCCTTTTGATTCCACTGCAAAACTTTGCAAAAATAGGTCATAAATATATATTCTCTACAACTTGCATTGTCAGATTAGGCTGGTGTTGGATGCCCATTTACTTGGGTGCATTGCGTAGGCTATTGTTGCTTTTGGACCTGGAGAGTAAAACATGGAGCTTTTATAAATTCCTTACTATCTATCCACAGCAAAAGAATTTTGTAAAAAAATAGGTCGAAAAAAACTTTCCTCTATTGGTTACCTTCTCCAATTTTACAGACTGGTTTTATGCATTTATATCCTGAAACAATGTTAATAGGCTGTTCAAGTTGTTAAATGCATCTTCCAACATCTGGGAAGGTCCCCCTCTCTTCCCCCCTGCAAAAAATAAAAAAATAAAAAAAACTCAAGTTCAGGTAAGATAACTTATGGTTGCCTAAGAACTTAAGTGCTTTGTTCAAGTGATGTACCTTTTTGAAACTAGATCTTTTCTGGCTTTAAGATCTTTAACTGCACTTGAATACTGTTGATGCTTTTGTGTGACACTTTTTCTTCCTAACCCAATATAGATATCATTTGGTAATAACCTTTATATGATATGACAAAACTTTTAGTAACATACTCTAAAAAATGTTAAATGTGATTGTATTTATCTGTTTGTATTTTTAACTCTTCACAAATATGTCCTATCAATATCATCCACTTAATTTTGGTTTATAAAAATTAACACTGCATAGACTTGGTCAATATCAATAAGTCGTGGAATGTCAAGTGCAAGTTTAATTCTCTACATGATAGCTGGGAAAGATTTTCCTTGGTGCCAAATTTATAAGATTTTCGAAAAAATTGGGCTGCCACTTTTGACTTTCATTTTAATGATTTTGGTTTGGCTTTTTTCCAATTATTTTAATGTTAGAAAATAATCTAAATATATATAGCAATTGAAATTTAGTGAGTTTTTTCCTTTCCCCCTTCATATGTTTTTACAATTTTCAAGTTGCATTCCTTAAAAAACAAGGGCGCCAAATACTTACAATTTCCATGGAACTTAGTTTTTGATTCACAATGCTTGAATGCAAATAGCATTACATAAACACAACTTTTGCTCTAGCGATATTGAAATATTTTCTTGTAGTGGATTAGTGTGGATAGAAACTTTTTTTTTTTTTTTTGGTCAGAGTGGATAGGAAGAAGTTAAATATATTGAAAAAAACTAAAATGTTAGTGTATTAGATTTTATTCATGCCTTGTAAGGTGAGTTTCTAAGAGTGTCCTTATTACCACATGATTGTCACAGCATTATGACCTTTTCGATTTCCCTTCTATTTTTAGTAATTACCTATTGATTAATCATCATTTTGAATATCACTGTAATTTTTATTTATGTTTGAATGATGGTCATGCTTCATGGTGCTGAGAAAATATGCTGCATGGTAAATCGTTTTATTATTATTTTTTTAATTTTGTGGTAGTGGCATTGTCTATGTACAAGGGTTTTAGGCCTAAATCATCCTTATTGTCTGGCACTCTTGCAGGCTTTACCTTACTTATATGTTCCGTGTTCTGATCTATTGCTTCAACCAGACCAAGAAGGTATGCTACATATTTTGAAGTAGTCCATTATTAACTTAGCATCTAGAATGCACAGATACGTGATACGGGTACGATACAATAAGGATACGACGATACGACAAAAACTTAAAAAAACAGGATACAGTTATGGTTAGGACATGTCTATAATAAAATATATTTTATATATTACTATTATTTAACGACTTAAAAATTCAATAATTTTTTAACAGTAGTAAGCAAAATTAGGAACTTTTTCCTTGAAAAAGATGTAATATCGTCTCATTATGATATATCTATAAAATGAGTTTGACCAATTAAAAGAATTAGAACCACATTTAACTAATTGGTTTATTTACAAGTATTTATTTTTAAGATTATAGTGTAACTAACTCATTTTTTTCGTGCTCTTTTGACATGTAATAGTAGATAATACTTAAAAAACACTCGTGTCTTCAAAATCAGATATAATTTTGGTATTTTTTGTATTGTATGTGAATTTAAAAAGAGAAGGTATGGATTCAAATTAAAAATTGTATATCTTGCTTTATGTTTAGAAGTATCCGCGAAATATTCACACATTTTATTAATTATTAGATATGTATGGTGCATATCCGATACGCATTCGACGAGTATCGTATCCTATACGGATACGTCGACCTTGACGAAATATCCGTGCTTCATAGTTTAGCATCATTTTTTATTTTCCTATTTTTGTGTATTATACGAAACAAATTGTGGACTAAGGCATTCATTTTATAGAGTTATGATCTTTTATTCTTTTGCATCTTTTTGTTTTTGGAGCCTTTGAATTTCTGTGTTTTGGGTGTTGTCTATGATTGTGTTAGATATGTGATGACAATGGCATTACAGTTCATTTGTTGTTTGAAGCGTGTGGATTCTTATTTGGCCAGCTCTATTGAAATGTTTTAACTACCAAGGATTATTTTGATCTAGATTTACACATCTTTGTTATTACTAGTTGATGCCCATGTGCGTTTGCATGTGAACCATTACGAGTAACAAATACTTTATATTATTGTTGTAACCAGTGAAGGCATATATTTTGTGCAACAATGAATTTAAAATTTCTAAGCAAGTCCACTAATCGTGCACCAATATTTTTGGCAGTTGCTACATTGAGCGCTCATAGACTTACGATCAAAGTGAACAATGGAGTATCCATCCTGCATGAACTATATGTTTTTGTCTCTCACATTTAAGTTAGTATGGAAATAGCACATATAAATAACCCACAATATAAAATTATAGCATCGATAAAGTCCTTGCAAGCAAACCTTAATGTAAAATTATAGCATAGATAAGGCCCTTGCAATCAAAACTTCCCTATAGATTAAGCTGGCCCATTACACCTTTCAAAACTATAAATGTGCACTGTGCATATAAAATGTATTGATCCGGGAGAACCAAGATTTAGACTAAATCTTGAGTAGCATACTCGTTAATGTTGCATCTACCATTAGTAATGGCCTTGTTGGTGGCTATTTCATTTTAAGCCAAGCCTTTCCATAACTAACATTGACCTGAAAGAGTCACAAAAATATTTGGGTAAAAAACACTGTTGGCCCTTAAACTATTACAAGGGTGTCAAATAAGCCCTTGAACAATTTCTTGTGTCAATTTACCCCTTCATCTTTTAGAAGTGGTTCAATTAAGCCCTTCTGTTAAATTCCGTTAATTCTTCAAATGGCAAAGACTCACCTGAGCATCACATGCCTTGGCAAAAGGGTGTTACAGTAATTCACCATATTGGCGCGAAACTTCCCTCCAATATTTTCACTTGTGAAGCTCACGTGACTCTGTGAGAGACATATATGGTCTCTGTGATGCTCTGTTTTGAAGAGCTTCAGACGAGGAAAACAGAGGAAGGAAAAAAAGAGAGTTAGGGCACAAAATTGAAGGAGAAACTGAAAGAGGGAAATTGAAAAAACTAGTGATGGAGGTATTCTGCTAGTGTGGTAAACAAGCAATGAAGAAGACTTCTTGGACTGATCACAATCCCGGAAGACAGTTCCTTGCCTGCGAGAAGAATGGGGTATTTTTTTTTTGTTATTTTGTTTTGTTTTTATTCCTGACAGAACAATGTGGTTTTTTCGTAATGCCCACACAGTAATTTAAGTAATGTTTTTGTTAATTTCAAGTCGGTGGGTGTGAGTTTTTCAACTAGTACGATCCCCCAATGTGCGCACGGTCACGCCAAGTAATTCCTGGCTATTGAGGAAATTGAATCGGTTAGAATCTTAAGAAGAAAGACGTAGGTCAATAGAGAAGTGGTTATGGTTGTCTATCATCATTTCTTTGATAATTATATGGTTACTATTGAAGTCGAAGTGCGCGGCGCCAGTGAAGGATGACAGTGAAAATTAGTTGTAGACAAAGATCTCTACATGTTTTCTTTTCAGCCGATGTAATATTAACTCCTTTGTAATATTTTGAGCCTAGTTGGCAGTTGCTGACAAGTTTTCAGCCGATGTAATCCTATGGTTGTGTACTTAATAGCATATGCTTGGAGCTGATTACACACCAGTTTGCAAAACCTGATTACATAGCAGTTTTTGTCAGACTTTAATAAAACCTGATTACACACCAGTTAATGCAAAACGTGATCACAATTCATAAAACCTGATTCCATATCATTCACAAAAGGATGATTACACAAAAGTAGTTTGTACATTCACCAAATTAAGCTGATTACATACTAACATTAAAATCCACAAAAGCTGATATTACATAAACCTAATGGACTTTGAATAAATAATACACACCAATAAATCAATAGTCCACAAAAGAAGTCCTAATCAGCAGCCTTTCAACCAGCAGTTTTTCTATTTGTTGACTTGCACCCAATCGGGTGTTGGTGGTGCTGGTGGTACTGGACAAGATGACCTTGGTGGAATGAATATTCTCCCAGTGGCTGTTAACCTTTGGATGGCTTCTTAAGCTCTTCCATCGATCGAATTCACTAATTGAGCATTTCTTCTAATCTGCATAATACATAATGGTTTAGATTCATTGAACATGAATTATAAGATACAAGAAATAGAACAAACATAATCCTTACCCACTGTAGTTTGGCCCTTCTGCTAGCAGTTACTTGAATCTACTAGGCTGAGATCCAGATGTTTGTTGATGAGATGTGGTTGGTGCATGACTTGAAGTAGCCTGGTTCTGAGAAGCTCTTTGTTGCTGAGATATGTTTGGTGCTTCACTGCCAGTAGACTGTTTCTGAGAAGCTGTTTGTTGATGAGATGTGGATGCTTGACTAGCAGTAGCCTGTTTCTAAGGAGCTATTTGTTGCTGAGATGTGGATGCTTGACTAGCAGTAGCCTGTTTCTAAGTAGCTATTTGTTGCTGAGATGTGGATGCTGCTTGACTGCCACTAGACTGTTGCTGAGAAGCTGATGGGTGTTTAGATGTTTCTTGACTGCCAGTGGACCCCTTTCCTTTGCCTTTTTTCATTTTAATTCTTTTTTTACTTAGCTTACTGTCTTTCCTTGGTTCATCTGGTTCTCTGCTCCTTGCCTTTCTAGGTCTTCCAGGCTGAGCTTGTACCACTGGAGGCTGTAATGGATGTCCCCCAACTTCTGGCCACATATCTGCACCTTTAACTGGATTTATTATGTTTTCATAGGCTTTCAAGGCCTCAAAATCCATTCCGTTCCTCTACTCTGGAATCACGTCAATAACAACAAACTAATTGGGATGAAATTAGGTTTAGGGTTCTATGCTGGCCATCAGATTAGGGGTTAGGGTTCTACGTTGGTAGTCAGATTAGGGGTTAGGGTTTTTGGTGCTGAAGGCCATTTTTTATACCCTGGTGAATTACTGTAACACTCTTTTGCCAAGGCATGTGATGCTCACGTGAGTCTTTGCCGTCTGAAGAATTGATGGAATTTATCGGAAGGGCATAATTGAACCACTTCTGAAAGATGAAGGGGTAAATTGTAGTTTAAGGGCCAACAATATTTTTTACCCAAAAGATTTATTGGTTGGTTGGAGGATGGTGACTCATCGCCACCGGTGAACAGAGAAAAAAAAAAGAATAATTAACACTGCAATTTTTTTTTTGGGAAAAGTAAAGCACCCGAAAATGTACAATACCCACTTTCAATTTGTCCTCCGTCTATATACAGTCCACAATTTCATTGTGTGTTCTACCACGTCTCTCAATGTTGTCTTCCTTCCTTGCAATTTCATTGCTTTAGCATTGTGTACTTGCCACGGGGGTTGTGATGGTTCATCTCAATCAAGACTTATGTGATAGTTGCATAAAACACAACACAAAAAAAAAAAAAAAAATACTAATCAACTCATTGATGAAGAATA
Source organism: Ilex aquifolium (assembly GCA_951799425.1). Classification (NCBI taxonomy): domain Eukaryota; kingdom Viridiplantae; phylum Streptophyta; class Magnoliopsida; order Aquifoliales; family Aquifoliaceae; genus Ilex; species Ilex aquifolium. The sequence goes on along the minus strand of OX637396.1, from coordinate 24,632,922 downwards.
CTAATAGGCAAAACTTATATGTTCCAAGTAAAACATGAAATTGTCAAAATAATGAAACAATAATCAAGAAGTTAGGGAACTAATATTTAGAGGCTCAACAGCTAAACTTGAAGACTTACAAGATGCAGATGCTGATAGGAATTCGACAAAAAAAGAAGTGGGTGCATCCTATGAAGGTTTTATTGTTCTAGGTCTTGGATCTGAAAATTTCAATGGAGGAATTGAAACATACTTTGAATGCACTTGCATCATTATTAAATAAATGATACAACTCTTCAGCAAGGTATGACTATCTCCCATTACCTAAAGAAAGCCTTGATCTCGTGGCCCATCTATCCCGTGAAAGAGTCATTTTTGCAGTCCTATTTAGGCTATAACTGTAGGTGACACCAGATTGAAGATATTACCAATAGGGTTTTGTTGAGAAATTTAGTATAGACTACTAAGGAAAAAATAGATGGTTATAGTATTTTATAGCAAACGAAATGAGGTGCCAAAATAGAACTACAAGTATGCAGACTAACAAAGGAAGGATTGAATCTTGTGAGTATCCTAACCTTGACTTTTCATTTGGGGGTTAATTCAGGTACAGTAGTATAGTGCACCTGTAACAAAAATGAAATAATTACTTTGTGGGGGTTGAATTTTATCTCAAGGAGAACTTGTCAAAAAACAAAAAAATCACAGGATGAAATTTTGCACACTAAACTTTATCTATGGGCTAGGTCCCATCCACTTACCCCCAAACACCATTTGGGTGAAAAAGAGAGTATGTCTTTTTAGGTAGAGGTAAATTAAGACATCTGCAACTAAGACTCTTTGTCATCCTTTTTTTTTATTTGAACGTCAGATTTATGAGAAACAAATGTATTCCAAAGCAGATAGTTGTTAAATCGCGTATCGGAAGGCGTATCATTTTTCAAAAATAGTGTATCGTATCGTGAATCGTGTATCGTAAGATACCCACAATTTTAATTTTTAAATAATTATTAATAAAAAATATATATAATTTTGTAAAAAAGTCATAGACTCATAATAACATAGCATTTCATTAATATTCCATCAACTATTCAAGTTCCCAACATAGTTCAGGAATATCAAAATACAAAGACCTCTAATTCAAACTTCTAACATCAACTGGTTGAACAACCTTAATATTAATCAGGAATTTTGAATTCAATTGAACAACATTAATAGAGACTTTAATTTTTTTTTTTTAAACCATAACCACTGAAACGACGTTGTTTCACTGATTAGTGATTCAAAAATAAGACTTAGTGTAAAACACTGTTATTTCAGCCAAAAAAAAAAAAAATCGTCATGTATCGTACATATCGGACGTATCGTATCCTACGTATCGTTTTTCAGGTGTATCGTAACGTATCGTACGATGCGTATCGCGTATCGTACGATACTAATAACTATGCCTACAAGTCTCTCTATCTCTCTAGTTTTTTAATTGAGATAATTTAGTGGGAATAGAAAAAGGTAAAGAGTATGATATATGTTATAAATAATAATAATAGAGATATTAAAGAGTAGGCAATGTTTAATTTTATTCATTTTTTAGGGTTATTAAAGGAATTCAAAAGTTTTTCATACTTCTTGACATTTAGAAGTAGTATAGATATAGATATATTCTGAAAATTTTATGGTAATCAAGAAATTGGATGTAAAACCTGAAGTAGCATTTTATTTTTGTTTGAGTAGTTTCCTTTTATCCAAATTTGTCCTTTGTGTTTGCATTTCATCCATAGACTCTAGTACTAATGAAAACATTGTCATTTTGGTGTTGATGTTATCATCTGTGGTTTGGTGTATTACCAATTTGCTACATTGCATTTATACGTCTGAAATATGTGCTAGTAATTTTGCATTGCTATAGCAAGATATTATCCATGTGTTCATGACTATTAATGATGTTTGTGGAGTTGGCTGTCATCTAGCTATACTTAATATCCTTGATGCAAACTTGTGTTTCTCCTTCCAGATTGCTCAGGTAATGCATGCACACATGTTATATCTCTCGCTATTGAGAAAGCACTGAAGGTATGCTTGGTTCAAGCAGATAGTGATCTGATGGCTGTTTGGTTTTAGTATGTATTTTTGTGTACATCGCTGCTGATGCCTACCTGCTATGAAAGTTTTTTTGTTTGACTCTTGCAGCTTAAAGGGAATGCCAGTTCAAATCGTCAACATGTGCATGGCTGCAGTCTTGTCCGGGCAAGGAGGTTTTATGGTTATCATTCTCCAGAGGAGCTATTTGTGAAGATTTACCTGTATCCAAATATTGGATCTTTTGTGTTTGTGTGGCTGTGTGGAATGTGTTAAATTTCATAGTGATTGTTGCTGTTTCTGTTGATGAGGTATTTCGAGTTTAGCTATTTTTTTGGCCCAAGTCTGAACAATGATGTATTTGTTCCTTCAGCGCCCCTTTACAATCCTCATGAAATATAGAATATCCGAGTTTTGATCTCAAGAATCAAGATGACTATGAGAAAGCTACAAGTGTTGGCTTGATGCATTTAATGGTAATTTGTGAGAACATGTGTATGGTATTTTGATTGATCATTCTGTTTTGTCAAGTATTGGTTGCCCTGTAGAATGAAGTGCATCTAGTTTGTCTAGAAGAAAAAATGGGATTTATAAAATTGCCTTTCTGAAGGTCCAAATGTTAAAACTACTTTAAATAGCCTTTCGTCTACCATATTTTTTAGCTCAAAATTGTGATTTGTTGATATAATTGTCAATTGTATTCACTATTCACTACTAGGTCACACAATGCAGTGAAGCCCGTGCTACTTTGCCTGACAAGAGTTCTTAAGTTTCATATTTAGATTGTTTACAACAGTTGATATTTCCATTTTCATCAAACTTTCCATCTACATATGTTGACCAGAATATGTAGTGCCGTTTTCTGTTGTTTTCTCGCTCTTTGATTATCACAATTATGCTTTCTAAATGAGTAATCCTGGACGAGATGGAAAGTAGCTTCTACTTAATGTTTAATTTGTGATATGCTCTCTATGTACACCTAAGATGCTGTCCAAATCTTTTCGGTGGACTAAGTCTTTTATGGTATTACCATTGGATTTTCCTATACATGTTTATTTGTTTGTTTGTTATCCACAAGTGTGAGCTTGGCTCTCACGTAAGGGGGTGAAAAGAGAGCTTGTATCACACGTTGAATGGTTGAGGTCACCCAAGGTTAGTTTATATGATGAAAGGACCTCTCCGCTTTTTGTTAATTGGTTGTGGGTTGCATGCTCTAATAATAATAATTTAACATTTGCATCTTTAGTTGTTGAGAGCATGATCAAAATTTCATTTTGAAATGGTCAAAATGGCTGAAATATTTTCATTTCCAAGGAGACCGAAACGAATGAGTGTTGAATGGAAATTTCAATGCTTCAAGGTGCTTTTGAATTTTTGAGGTGTTTTAAGATGTTTATGTATATTTCGATGATGTTTCAGAATGTTTTGAAAATAAATTCCCACATTTTTTTTATCCATTTCCAATCTATTTCCGAAATGTTGTGGAAACGAAATTTTGATCCTTAGTTGAGAGGATGGTAATAGTTAATGTTCTGCTTTAATAATTTTATCGTTTTGTTCTTTGTTGTCAACACTATTCTTGAATAGTGCCATGGAGTACCTTGACAGGAATTTAAGCTACCATCCACAGGATGTTTCTCGGGCTGCCAAACTTCTTCTGGTACATATTCTTGTACCTCTCACCTGGATGCTTGATTGTTGTTTGACGTTATTTGGGAAGATTAAGCTGTTTTATGGGTTGTTTTGTAATTCCGTATTGCTGAATTTTATGAAATTCATTCCGTCTTAATTTTTGCCATCTTGCATATGTCATGCTCTTCAGTGCCAATCTATAGAGGCTTTTGGCTCATAAAGTTAAATTCATTCATGATTTTAACCTTCTGTGCACTGCATACTTTGAAATCATTAGACTTTAGATAATTTTCTTTTATGTAAACATCTGTGTTTGATAGTTGGCCGAACACAGGGTTAGTGGTCAAACAAGGTGTTTGGATAATGGATGCATTCTGTTTTTTTGTTAAAGAGGTTTGGCTAGTACCTCTGAGAAAAACTAGTTCTCAAAGTTGGCCTAGTTAAGATGAGCCTGGTTGCTCCATCTAGACTAAGCCTCTAAAGGCTTTTTCTATTTGCAATTTTTTCAATAGACATGAAAGCAGGATTTTGGGTTTGTAAGTTGAAGGAAATGCATCTTTGTTTCTGCAGGCATCCTACCATCAACTCTTGAAAATCTATGTTCTGGCACATGATATAAACTCTCATGTATCATAAAACATGCTGGACTGCCGTCTTAGTTAAATTTCCACTTCTATTTATCAGTCATGAAATCTGCTTATGTACTTTTATGTAGCTATCTATGTTTTTCTTTTGTCAGTAATGGACAAATATTGTAATCTTAGAACTTTGGATAAATTTTCTTTTGCAGGGCGGTGCAGTTCTGGGTAAGGCTTTACAGCCCCATGAGTCACATATACCATTTCTTCTGCAGTTCCTCGTAAGTATTCTCTTACATTTGAACAGGACTTTTTAGTGGGAGTTAATTCATTAGTTTGCTAAAGATGCAGTAATTTTTATGGTCCTCATTATTTATGGTATTTGTGTGTAGTTATTATCCCTTTTTTCTTTGTAAGTTAAGTTTGCTTGGTTGGTAACAATTAAGCGATTGGGTGATTCTTCTTGAAACTTTCGTGTTTGACTTTTTGCTATTATTTGGATTCTAAGCTTCACATTCTTTGTACTGCTTTTCTACTGTTCTGAATAGTGTTCTACCCATTGTTCAAAAAAAAAATTAGTGTACTACCCATGAGATTTATGCCCCCATATATATTACTCAATATCATCTTAATGAGTTGATTACTTCAAATACCACATCATGACAAATAATATCTTTTACAAAAATTGAATTGGTGGAGAACATGCACCTTCAAATGCTATACGAGACTCACCTTCGTAAGTTTTTTTTTTCCCACTCTTTTTTTGGTGCTGCTTTCATTCCGTAAGATGTTTTTTCCTTTTTATCAAAAATGGTCAGGTTGACTATAACTTGTCTGGCATGGGTCATTTGCATTTGTCAAAGATTAAATTCCGCCAACCAGTACCAGATGTTTTCATTCCAAGGAAAGCTATTAACAATGGACAACATATGCAACAGACAGATAAACCCACTTGCATGTCTGCTGACTTTCAGGTAATCTCTCTCTCTCTCTCTCTCTCTGTTTTCCAGATTTTGTACTTGATAGGCGTATGTTTGTGTTTTTGGCATGTATATTATGTCTATTTTATGATGTGGAAACTCTTTTTTAGGCAGATTCCAGTGGTGATGACTTTTTAGCTTCATCAATCTGGATATCCTCTTCAATTCCAGATGGTTGGACTTGGGAAAATTCTAGTCAACTTGATCCTTCAGCATATCAGGAAATTCCTGGTGCTAAACGTCAAAGTATCTGTGAACTTGAGGGAGATTCTGCTGTAGATGGTTTGTTTAGTTTCACAATTTTGTCACCGGGATATGGGTCCTTTCTTTATGTTCAAGAAATTCATTGCCAAATTAATCATCTGTGATTTTGCAGAGATCCTCAATCAGCAGTTTAAATTGTACTCATCTCTCTCACAAACACGTTCAGAAGTTAGAATGGTTCAATCACTTATACCTATTTGGGAGGTTTGATATCAAGTCCATACATGTGTTGTTCACACCTACTTCAATTGTTTTGGCATTTTTATGGTAAGTCTTACCTTTCTTTCTTAGGAGGAGTTCAAAAGAACTGGGATGCATGAGGAAGCCGTACATTCTGACCCTGGAAGACCACTTCCGGAAGATGCTTTGAGGACTCTCTCACCTGAGCTTGAATTTGAGAACAAACTAAAAGAATTGTGCAGAGATGCAGAAGAGTTGTCATCTTTTACTCCCTTTCAGAATGATGTGATGACTGTGCAGTCAATTAAATCCTCAAATGACGAGGGGAATTTGGTGGAGTTTGGAGAGGTTAATCCTGCAAATAATGCAAGAGAACCTTTGAAGTGTTTGAAAGCAAGTGAGAAAATGTTATCGCAGGTTTTACCATGTCGAGTTGATGAGGGTGTGATACCTGGTGAAGGGAGAGATGCAAGTTCCAAGCAATTGTCAGCTTGTGAATTGCAAATAGCGGATACAATTGGACCAGTGGATATGAAGGTAAACAGTAACTGTTTTAGGCATATTTTGTCTTTCTAAACGTTGATTCGTTAACTTTTGAACACATTTTCCTTATCCTTGATGCTGTGAAATGGCTGGGTGCTCTGTTTAGTATGGAAGGTCTTCTGTTCAGTAAACATTTACCAATCGAACACCAAAATTGCTGTCTTTTACCTTTTGCTTGTAGCTTTGTACTGTGTGATAGAATTTCATGTGCTATGGACTTGTGTAGTTCTTTGGGCTCATTCTACTACTGAAGCTGATTGTAAGGTTTTAGAGGTTAGTGTGAAGGAGTACATCAGTTTCATGACATCTAAGTTAAGGAAATAAAGTTAAAACGTAAATTCTCCCGGCTGAAGTGAAATTTCCGAGAAACGTAATTGCAACCAAATAAAAAAGAAAAAAGATCATCCATGCTGAGTTGTTATAAAGTGTATCGTGGAAATTGTTTGAAGCACTTGTGACCATTTTTTGAAAGTTATATCCTTTAGCGCAACAGTCCCAATACCAATACTAATATCAATATTTATTAAATTCGCAACATGTGAAATCTTGTTGAATACAAGGACGCCATTGCATGTTGATTGTGTGATGCATGTACTGCTGAAGTTTAACCTCTGGATTTTAATTTGTTGTGTTTGGCTGTCCCTTGCGTGAGTTCTCATACAAGGATGCATAGTTCTCACTTCTCATACAAGGACACATTTTTTCATTTTGAAACCATGTTTTACAACAGTGAATCACCTAACTCATTAATTCCAAATTGAGTGATCGTTTGCGGTACTGATATCAAAATATGGCAGTGTGTATGTTTCTCAATGATGCCAGTGCATGTCTTGTCCAGATATGATCCAGGATTAGACATGTTCCTGCGGAAGTTGGTCCATGTCGTTTTTGACTTCTTTTTAAAAAATTTCTTTAATAGTGTGTGTTGCAGATGCCTCTTAACTTTCCACTTTTTTTAATTTGTTCATGCATTTTAAAATATGTCACCATTGATATTTTTCCAGGCTTCAGATCAGGAAACCTTGAGGCTTCTAAAGTGGCTTGCATCTTCGCAAGCTGCAGAAGATATAAACTCTGATGATGAGCTTGTTCGAGATACCATTTTGAGTCCCTTGTTGCCTGCAACAACCATTGATAAGATGTTGGAGAAAGCTAATATGGATTATGAGAGTGAATCTCTACAAGAGTGTCAGGACATTCTTGATTCTGTTGAAGATATTATTGACTTTGAAGGTTCAATGGGAAGGTCTTCAAATTCAAGTGATTGTAATCATCATTGCCAAACTTCGTCAGATGAAAAAATTCCCCAAATGGATGGCTCTGGTGATGGTCAAACCTTAATTCCTTGTGCTTCTAAATTATCTAACATAGAGACGAACAATGAATCTGAGAAGTCTTTGCAAGTTCAGGTACAGCATGATACTGCCTTACGCTTTACCACTAAGCGGAAAAGGAAAAAGCCATTATGGGGCTCTTTACCTGTTTCCACAACTCCAAAAGTGAATGATGACTTACAGCCTATCAGTTTCAATGCGAATGGTTGCTGTGACAGTGAAACAAGAGGTGTCAAAGGAACTTGCTCTTGGGAGGGAACTGAGGTAGACAGATGTTTGGATGATTTTTTTGGTGATACAGATAGAGATGTGTGTTATTTGAAAGAAGCAAGTACAATGGCTGGATGCTCCATGCGGGATCTGATGAGGAGAAAGCGATGCTGCCGTGTTGAGCTGCCTGAATGTGAGACTCCCCAGTTCAGAAAGGTTCCTACTGAGGAGGACCAGAAGGAAGATTCATTTCTCTGTGCAAAAGGGAATATTGGGCAAGTTGGGCAAGATAGAAGGCTTTTTGCTTCATCCACCTCAAGTTCTGCTGTTAAACCTAACAGTTTTTATTGTTCTATGTATGGTAAACTGCCTCTTTCCTCGAGGAGTGATAGCTCAGTTCTTCATTGTGAAGGACGTAATGGAGAGGTCACTGGAGCAAGTGCAGGATCTAGAAACTTCAGAATGTCTGGATTTTCTCCGCTGCATGCAGGAACTAAAGACATACCCCACTTACATAACTCTGAAAATCAAAAGTCATCAATTTGCATGGGACATAAAGAGAATTATAATTCTGAAGAGTTTGAGGGCGGTGTGAATTGTAGTGGACCTGTAACTTCTAATGCTTATGCTAGCAAGCCTGATTCTTGTGTTAGGAGGTTGAAGTTTGATTCTGAGGGTGAATTTTTGGGAAATGAGAAGTTGCTACAGACAGATTCTACTGATTCCTGCTGTCTGTCTACTTATCGGGTTGAAAGTGAAATGTTTGATAAAGATGGTTGTATATCCAAAAGCGGCCATGAGGGCAAAACCTCTATGCAGAGAGTACCTGAAATGTCGTCTGACATTTTGAAAGGCATAGAGGTGACAACTGGCTCAACTCATTGGCATGACCCTGTGGAACTCATTTGCATGACCTTCTGCAAGAAACCCCCTGTGATAGAGTGGAGACATGATGGGCATGCTTCATCCTCATCTGGAATCCTTGATCACCCTTCGGGGTATTTTGGACGAAGATCAGGTCAGGGTGGAGTTGTAAATGAAAGCCTTCCATTTTTTGTGGGGGATTGGCTAGAGGAGAAAGATGTACAGAACACTGGCCATAGAACAAAATTCTTGAATCATCATCAAGAAGCTGTCATGGGTGTCCCCACTCACTATCAGAATGATGGCTCCTATTTATACATGTTGACACCTGTGTTATCACCCCCCTCCATGGACATTATTAATAGATGGCTGTTGCTTGATGACCCGGATATTTTGGGAGAGAACGTAATGCCAATGCCAGAGGAGCCTTCACCACAAAAGGGCTCTTCTAGCATCCTGGTAGACTCACAAGGTTCTCTGGCTGATGCTTGTGATGAACCTTCACTGGAACCTGGTTCTACAGCTGGTGCGAAGCCTGAAGTGGATCAAGTAAATCAACTAGACCTACTAAGCCATAGTATGAAGCCTTCTCACAATGACGTGACAACAGTGCTGCAAAGTGAACGAGATACTTTGAAAGGGAAACAATCCACCAGTTGCTCGCAAGATGTCTCTCAGATCTCTGTGCCTGATGAGAAATCAAAGCTGACTCCTTTAAGTCAAATTGGATTTAGAGATCCCGCAAGTGTTGGTGGCGGGCAGCAGCTAACACTGTCAAGTATAGAGGTTCAAGCAGAATCTAGGGGTGATTTACAACCTGACCCTCGATTTGATGCTATCAATTTTGTAGTTCTTGTTTTTCAGAAAGATGACGATTCCGTATTTGACGCTTATGTTCTTTTGCGTGGTAATGTTGACCCTGTCAGAAGAAACCTTGATGGCATATCTGGTTGCAAGGTGTTGGTTTCCTCTGAAGAGAAGCACTTGTTTAGCTATTTCATTGAGATCATTTATTCTCTGGATCCAGATATGCTAATGGGATGGGATATCCAAAGTGGCTCACTTGGTTTTTTGGCTGAAAGGGCCGCATATCTTGGCATTGGTTTACTTAATAAGATATCCCGGACACCCTTCGAAACCAATGTAGCTTCTACTGATACGGGTACTCTTGAAAAAGGAACACCTAATGATGGGCTCTCGGAATCTGTTATTACTGATTCTGTTCTTGAAGCTGCAATAATTGAGGATGAATGGGGCCGAACTCATGGCAGTGGTGTCCATGTTGGTGGCAGAGTTGTCCTCAATATTTGGCGATTGATGCGCAGTGAAGTGAAGCTTAATCTGTACACATTTGAAGCTGTAGCTGAAGCAGTTCTGAGGCAAAAAATTCCCTTTATTCATTGCAAAGTATTGACAAAATGGTTTTCAAGTGGTCCTGGACGAGCAAGATATCGATGTATTGAATACATGTTACATAGAGCAAATTTGAACCTCCATATTATGAATCAGCTTGATATGATAAACCGAACATCAGAACTTGCTCGGGTCTTCGGCATTGACTTTTTCTCGGTTCTCTCTCGAGGGTCACAGTACCGTGTTGAATCCATGTTTCTCAGATTGGCACATTCACAAAATTATCTGGCCATTTCTCCTGGGATCGAACAGGTTGCTACTCAGCCTGCAATGGAATGCCCACCCCTTGTAATGGAGCCAGAATCTGGTTTTTACGAAGATCCAGTTGTTGTTTTAGACTTTCAATCCCTTTATCCATCAATGATAATTGCATACAACCTCTGCTTCTGTACTTGCCTAGGAAAACTTGCTCCTTCGAAGGCAAATACACTTGGTGTTAGTTCCTATTTACCTGATTTAAAGATTTTGCAGATTTTGAAGCGCGAAATTCTGCTTACGCCAAATGGTGTTATGTATGTGCCCTCAAAGGTTCGTAAAGGTGTATTACCTCGGTTGTTGGAAGAAATATTATCAACTAGAATTATGGTGAAACAAGCCATGAAGAAGTTGGATCCTTCTCAGAAAGTTCTTCACCGGATTTTTAATGCGAGACAACTTGCATTGAAGCTAATAGCAAATGTAACATATGGTTATACAGCTGCTGGTTTTAGTGGTCGCATGCCTTGTGCAGAACTTGCAGACAGTATTGTCCAATGTGCTCGCAGAACACTAGAAAATGCTATTTCATTTGTTAACTCACACGACAACTGGAAGGCTGAAGTTATCTATGGTGATACTGATAGCATGTTTGTCCTACTTCGTGGACGCTCTGTTAAGGAAGCCTTCCGAATTGGACATGAAGTTGCTTCTGCAATAACTGCAATGAATCCAAATCCAGTCACATTGAAATTGGAGAAAGTCTATCATCCATGCTTCCTTCTCACTAAGAAACGGTATGTTGGTTACAGTTATGAGAGCCCTGATCAAATCAAACCTGTGTTTGATGCCAAAGGTATTGAGACAGTGCGCAGAGATACTTGTGGGGCTGTGTCCAAGACAATGGAGCAGTCATTGAAACTTTTTTTTGAACATAAGGATATCAGTAAGATTAAAGCATACTTACTACGTCAGTGGACACGAATTTTATCTGGAAGGATTTCTCTTCAGGATTTTGTATTTGCAAAGGAGGTGCGGTTAGGCACCTATAGTACACGGGCTTCTTCGCTCCCTCCAGCAGCTGTTGTGGCCACCAAAGCAATGAGAGCTGATCCCAGGGCAGAAGCACGGTATGCAGAGCGAGTTCCTTATGTTGTAGTCCATGGTGAACCTGGTTGCCGTCTGGTTGATATAGTAGTGGATCCACAAGATCTTCTGGCTATTGATTCCCCTTTCAGATTAAATGACTTGTATTACATAAGAAAACAGATAATCCCAGCTTTGCAGCGGGTATTCGGACTTGTTGGAGCCGACTTGAACCAGTGGTTTTCAGGCATTCCTCGTCTTGGACGGGAAGCTATTGCTAAACGCCACTCACATGCTCGCAATCCGCATCGAACCAGAATTGATTATTACTATCTCTCAAAACATTGTATCCTATGTGGTGAGTTGGTCCAGGCATCTGCCAATTTATGTAGTAAATGTTCAAAGAATACAGCTACTGTTGCAACAGCGGTTATAGGAAGAACTTCAAAATTGGAAAAGGAGATCCAACATCTTGATGCTGTAAGTATTATTGTGGAACCCTTTGATTACAGAGTACTTCACAGTTGGTTATTTTGGATATTGATGTATTCAGTTTGGTTATCTTCTTTTTTTTTTTTCCCTTTTTTTTTCATCTTTCTTTTTCCTTCTTTGTGGCATACTATTTATGTAGTATCTCTCCATTATATCTGCTTTCTGTAGATGATGTCCAATTTTTTTTACTCTAATTGCGAGGCAATTTTCTTGTGTTTTTAACTTTTTTATTTGGAGACCTTTTTTCATGTGAATAAATTAGCAGTTTTTGTGGCATTTCGTTAAGCATAAGCTTGCGTGTTGTTTAGTATTGGATATGGTGTACATATAATGGGTTTACTCTGAAAGAATACGTGAATATACTTTTGGGATGTTCACCTGTACGGCTATACCTCTTCGTTTCTTAGTTCTCTTTTTTTTTGAAAATTGTTGCGCCCTCCCCCTCCCCCCCCAAAAAAAAATTCATTTTTATCGACATGTTATTTAAATGTCTGGAGTATTCCAGGTTCCATGGTTTTGGTTATTAAGTTCCCACATTTTCCAACAAAACGTGTATCCATTTTATTTGATTTGCTCGGCAATTCCTTGTCTTGAATATGTCATCTCTGCGTGTGTGTGTGTTTGGGTTTTGTTAGTTTGTTGGACATTATGTGTCTGAGGTGAAATGATCTAGGTTATGGTTGGTGGGTGCTTGTTCTTTTGTAGATATGTAGGCACTGCGGAGGTGGAGATTGGCTTATAGAAAGTGGGGTGAAATGCACATCACTTGCATGCTCTATGTTCTATGAGAGGAGGAAAATTCAGAAGGAACTGCAGTCACTTTCTGCTGTTGCTACAGAAGCCGGTTTCTACCCGAGCTGTATGGTGGAGTGGTTTTGAGTTTCATATTCCAAGAACATGGGAGAGAAATAAACTTTATTTCCAACATCTGACGGATATGTATATTTGTATCTCCGATTTGTCTCTTGGTCAGTTCCAAAAAAAACAAAAAATATGGTAACTTGTTCATGTACTTGTATATTGTCTAAGGTTTATTCGTTTATCGTAATTTGTTTACAGTTGTAAGTTGAAATTTGAAGCAATGTATTTTTTGAATACCGGCTCATCTAAAAACTTAAAAGATGTGTGGCCCTTTTTTGGGTGGTCAATCAATGTGATTGTTTTCATTTATTTTTTGGCCGATAAGGGAAGAGCTATGGTGAGATTTGAAACATTTACTCCAAAATTGAGGAGTATAGCATAAGTATTAATGAAATAGTCTTGTTTTATAATCCGTAAGGACCATTTTTTGAAGAACTGCAGATGACCTAGTTTCATTGCTGTTTCTGTGAAATGAGAATGAAGAAGCGACTCCTTTGCATTGTTTTCATATTCAAACTTCGGTCGGAGACAAGATCAAGGTAATAAGAAATTCAGCCGATTACAACTCTCTCTCTCTCTCTCTCTATATATATATATATAGTAGTTATTGCTCATGTCGTAATAAAACAAAATTGTCAATCATAAATATATTTGTATTTATGCCTAAAATTAAATCACAAACATAGATGAGAGAAATAAATGTAAATACAGATTGTAGTGGGGATGAGCGGTGGTAGTGGTGTTGGGCGGTAGTGGTGGTGATGGTTGTGATGGGCGGCGACGGCTCTGGTGGTGGTGGTAGCCGTGGATGGTAACGGTGATTGTGGGTTTTGGGTGACGTGGTGGTAATGACAGCTATGAGTGATGATGGTGGTCGTGGTAGGCATGGGTGGTGGTGGGCGACAGTGATTGTGGTTGGCAATGTTGGTGGAGGGGCGACGATGGTAGTGATGGGCGATGGTGGCGGTGGTGGGTTGTGGTGGTGGGCGGTGATGATAGTAATGGTGGGTGAGTGGTGGTGGGCGATGATGGGTGCTTGTAGGCAACAGTGGTGATGGATGTTGGCGAGTAACAGTGGTGGTGGTAGGTATGGTGGGGGTGGGTGACAGTAGGTCATGACGGTGGTGGGCGATGACAGTTGATAGTGGTTGGTGGTGGAGGTGGGTGGCGGTGGTGGTGGGCGACGAGTGGTGACGGGTGGCGGTGGACAACGATGGTGGTGGTGGGTGGTGGTAGTGGGCAACGGTGGTGGTGGGATGATGGTGGTAGTGGTAATAAATATAAGACTGAGATGATGATGATGGTGGGTGGCGGTGGTGGGCGGCGATGGTAGCAATAGGTGGTGGGTGACGATGGGGTGGTGGTGGTGGTGGTAGTGGTGATGGTGGTGGGGCGGTGGTGGTGGGGGTGGCTTCAACGGTTGTGGTGAGGTGGCAGTAATGGTAGTGGTGGTGAAGTGTTTTGTAGAGAAGTGATTTTAAAAAAATAGAATTTTTTTTTTGTTTTTTGCTTTTACGTATTTACTTATTTAAGTGATAAAACTACTTATGACTTATTTGGAAGTAATTAAAATAAGTTGTTCTAAATATTACTTTTTTTTTAAATGTTTATAAGAAGTTATAAGTCTTACAAGCACTTTTGAAAAGTCACTCCAAACAAACCCTTAGGAAACCTATTTTCCCTATTAAATTTGGGGAATTAACATTAGTTGTCGGATTGACTTTAAAGTGAAATTTAAAACGTTCTCAACCGCGAAAGACAAAATTCATTTTTTATGTTGTACCTTATTATATACTAGTTATTGCCCATACCTGAAGGTACGAAGTAATAAAAAAAATAGTCAACAATAAACATATTTGTATTCACACCCAAAATCAAATCTCAAACACAAAGGAGAAAGAAAAGAATTTAAGCACCAATTATAGTGGGGGTGAGCGGTGGTGTGCGGCAGCGGTGGTAGTGGTGTTAGTGGTGGTGGATTTTGGATAATGATGGTGGTAGTGATAACGACGGTGATGGTGGCGGTGATAGGCGATGACGATGGTGGTGGTGGACGACGATGGGTGCTTCTAGGCGACAATGTGAGGGGTAGTGGCAAATGATGGTAGTGGTAGGTGTAGTGGGGGTGGGTGACAGTGGTTGGCGGCAGTGGTGGACGATGATGGGTGGTGGTAGGTGATAGTGGCTAGCGGCGAGGGTGGACAAATACGGGTGGTGGTGGGTAACAATAGTGGTGGTGAGTGCTGACGGTGGGCGACAATTGCAGTGGGATTATGATGGTAATGGTAATAAATATAAGAATGAGATGACGAGTGGTGGATGGTGGCAGTGGACGACGGTGGTAGCAATCGGTAGTGGGTGGCGATGGTGGTGGTGATGGGGTAGTGACGGTGGTGGTGGGACAGTGGCAGTTTTGGTAGGGTGATAGTAGCGGTAGTGGTGGTAGTGGTGGGGTGGCGACAATAATGGTGGCGGCAACGGTGGTGGTGGTGGGGCGGTGGAGGTGGTAGTGGTAGGGGTGATGGTGGGATAGTGACTGTGGTGATAGGGTGACGGTAGCGATGGTGCTGGTGATGGTGGTGGCGGTGAGGTGACGGCGGTGGCGGCGGTGTTAGTAGGGATGGTGGTGATGGGGGTGGGGTGGCTGCGGCGGTGGGGATGGTGGTAGGGTGGCAGCAACGGTGGTGGTGGTAGGGCGGTGGGGGTAGTCGTAGTGGTGATGGTGGCGGTGGAGTAGTGGGTATAGTGGTGGTGGTTGTTGTTGTGGCAGAGGTAATGGTGAAGTGGCAGCGGCGATGGTGGTGGTAATGGTGACAATGGTGTTGGGGCTGTGGGGGTGGTGGTGGGGTGGCGAGGGTGCTGGTGGTGTAGTGGTGATGGTGGTGCGGCGGTGAAGGTGGTGGTGCTAGTGGTGATGGTGAGGCAGTTTCAAACACTACCTTTTTTTTTAAAAGTATTTATGAGAAGTTTTAAGTCCAAGAAGTATTTTTAAAAAATCACTCCAAATACAAAAAGAAAACGTCATTTTATTTATCTTTTGAGATTTGAACGGGACTTAAGACAAGGGGATCCGTTATCACCCTATTTGTTCTTGTTTATCGCTGATGTGCTTTCTGCTATGATCCAGAAGGGTGTGGAGACCAAACGTCTGATGGGTATCAAAATCAAGAGACGAAGCCCGATGATTTCTCATTTATTTTTTGCAGACGATTCCCTTTTTTTCCTGAAAGCAAAGGATTCTTATGTTCATGAGCTCATTCGGATTCTTCAGCAATACTGCAATGCCTCTGGCCAATGTGCTAATCTTCAAAAATCTGGGATTATTTTTTCCTCTAATGCTTCTGCTGATCAAAGGACTTATTTTTGCAACCTTCTGGGATTGCAGCCTCTTCCACAGCATGCTAAGTATCTAGGTATCCCTTTTGCTTGGGGCCGATCAAGGGGAGCTGTCTTTAGCTATCTTTTGGACAAGGTGATGCACAAGCTCCAAGGGTGGAAATGTGTCTGCCTGACTCAGGCTGGAAATGAGATTTTGATCAAGGCGGTTATCCAAGCCATTCCAAATTATGCCATGTCTGTTGTGGCTTTTCCAAAGAGCTTCTGTGACAAGTTGAATGCTTTAGTTCGTAATTTTTGGTGGAAGGGAGCTGCAGAGAAGAGTGGAATCTGTTGGAAAAAGTGGACAGCTATGACTGCTTCCAAGGATACTGGGGGGATGGGCTTTAAGGATTTCAAGCTCCTCAATCAAGCTCTTTTAGCGAAGCAAGGTTGGCGACTCCTTCATCAGCCTGATTCATTCTGGGCTAAGTTTACAAAAGCCATTTATTTTCCCATTGTTGATTTCCGTATGGCTTCAAGAGGATGTAGGCCCTCCTGGGCTTGGACCAGTCTGTTGTTTGGGAGAGATTTACTTGAAAAAGGGCTTATGTGGCATATTGGCCATGGAAGGGATATTGATTTCTGGTACGATAAATGGATTCCCCTTTCCCCTTCTCTTTCAATCCAATCCCCTAAACCCCCTGACTGCCCTCTGTTCAAAGTTGGTGATTTTATTAAAATGAGCCCCTTTGGCTGGGACATTTCCAAACTTGAGTCGGTTGTTTCTAGAGTGGATGTCAAGGCCATTTCTGCTATCCCTTTGTCTCCTCACAGTTGTTATGATTACCGATTTTGGTGGCCTAATGGCAATGGGATTTTTACTGTCAAATCTGGATATCGGCTGGGTTTTAATCTTGCAAGCGCCCAGGTGGAATGCAGCACTTCCGCTCTTCCCCATCCCAAACTCTGGAGCTTTATTTGGAATATGAAGGCCCTTCCGAAGGTTAAGCATTTTTGGTGGAGGGCCTGTCATAATATTCTTGCTACTAAGGAAAACTTATTCCGCCGAAAGTGTGCCTCCTCTCCTGTTTGTCCTGTCTGTTTGAATTTTCCTGAATCTATCGAACACCTTCTCTTTGACTGTGTCTGGACTTCGAAGGTTTGGTTTGGCATGAATCTTGTTTTTCAATGGGAGGGGAGCCCCTTTCTGTCTGTTGCTCAACGTTCTTCATGGTTTTTGGATCTGAGTGGGGATTCCCAAAGAAGGCTTGATTTTCTGGGCAAGGTGGCTACTGTTGGTTGGGTTATTTGGAATTCACGGAATCAGAAGGTCTTTTGTGATGAGGAAGTCAATCCTTTTGCTGCTGTGGCTCGAGCTCAATGTCTATGGAGTGATCTTTTTAAAGTGGAGGCTGCTGTCCAATCTAGCTCCCCTGCTTCTTCGGGAACTGAGGCTCCGGATCTCTCTGCTGGGCATGATCTGCTTCTTTGCTGTGATGGCTCCTTTTGTTCCAAAACTAAGCTGGCCTCTTCTGGAGTGGTGGTCTGCAATGCTGAGGGTGAGTTGCTCTTCGGATCCTCTTTTTCCTTTCCTGCCTCCTCTCCCTTGATGGCTGAAGCCGAGGCTGTGCGCCAAGCATGCTTGCTTGCTGATGCTTTACTTTTGTCTAATGTTACTATTATGAATGATTGTCTTACCCTGATTAAGCTTAGTTCTACTGAAGATGCCCCCCCTTGGGAGATTGCTGCTATTTTGGCGGACATTAGATTTTATGCTGGGTTAAATAACCTCAGCTTTTTACACAAGCCTCGGTCCTGTAATAGGGCAGCTCATTGGGTGGCAGTACATCAACTAACCAAATCCCTTCCTTTGGACTGGTTAGGCTCCCCCCCTCTCGAGCTTAAGGCTTCCCTTCTTACTGATTGTAACCAGAACTTTCCTACCTAATATAATTTTTGCTTTGTTGTCTTGATCAAAAAAAAAAAAATTGTATTGTACTTTATTATATATACTAGTTATTTCATGTGCCTAAAGGTATGAAGTAATAAAAAAAATGGTGAATAATAAACATATTTGTATTCACACCCAAAATCAAATCACAAACAGAGAGGAGAAAAAAAAATTTTAAGCACCGGTGGTAGTGGTGGTGGTGGCAGTCGTGGGTTGTAACGGTGATTGACTTGATCCGAAATGTGTACACCCAAGTGCAGGCGGTCAAGTTGTAGTAATAATCTGGTTTGAGTCCAGAGTCGAATCCTCAGGGAACTATGGTTGGTGTTCTTTGAAGTAAATAGTGAGAAAGACTTGTAATTGGAAATATTATGATTTTGAAGTTGTGGGAAGTTTTGGATAGAATGTAAGATTCTTTCCAATGGGTATTTTGCTAAACAAAATATAAGATGATTAAATGTAACAAACACTCGTTGATCCGGGAATCAGAATATGTAGTTGATTATCCGGTGCATTATGTTTATGCTTTATAACTCAATTAACTCCCGTGTCAACGGCAAATTAATCGGAAGATAGGAATGAAGTGTTATAATGGTGGACATTGAAAGTTTGTCATGAAGAGTTAGTTAGGGTACTTGCCTTGAATCAATGGATCTTTCCGTGTAGGAGTCATCCATTTATCATAGAAAGATCCGTTGATTATACAAAGTACCTTTACTTTGCTAGGTGCATTCAATCACCCAAAAATCAAGTGGAGTATAGAACATTTAAGCATAAAGGTGATACACAAACATAATGTCCGGATTAATCTTTTACATATCTATCATCCCTTCCCAAAGAGTGAATGAGGACTACTCACCCTTCATAGCTATGGTAAAGCTAGAATGATGAATAGTACTCATCCCCAAAAGGTGTTACAAAGTAAAATACTCTAAAGTAAAATATCTAAACAAGGAGTCGTTCTTCGACAAAGAACAAGTGAATCACGTTCCACCCTTCCCGACTTTGGTAAAGCACTAAAAAGGTGGAAGAGTTTCACTCCTCTAAGGGGAAGAAGGAAGCTCCAACAATGGAAGTAAAAGAAAACAATACTTAAATTAAAAGAAAGCAATAATTACTTGGTGTTTAATTCACAACCAAGAGATAAAAATACATAAAAGAAAAACACTAACTACTTGGTGTTTAATTCACAACCAAGATATAATAAAAACATAAAAGAAAACACTTAGTAGAGGAGGCTCAGCCTTCCATTATATTTATATAAGCAAGTAAATATAAAAGCTATAAAGAAATGACAATTATAAGAAAGAACTCTTACCATAAGAACATAAGCATAAAATCTTCAATACATGAATTGAAATGGAAACTACAAAAGATGAAAGAAATTTTGCTCTCTAAAAACTCTCTAAAAAAAATACTCTCTTAATTTCTCCCTCAGGTTTGGCCTTTTTAAAGCTGAAGAAGAGCTGCCTATTTATAGGCTTGGGAAGGCAAGTGGGCAAGTGGGCAAGTGGGCAAGTGAACGGTGGTGCTTTGCATGCTGATTTTTCAAATGCTTTTATTACACTTTGTCCTTCATTTATTACACTTTGTCCTTCATTCTTTGCATTCTCCTGACATTGCTCCCTTGGTCTTGCGTTAATTCGGCATTTGTCCCTCAGATATACTTCTTGGATGCCTTTGGACTTTCCTTCACTTTAGAACCTAAAATATCATCATTTAAACTCCATCAAAGTATAATTAGTCCAAAAAGAGCATAACAATATGCTACTTTTGAGTGCTAATCACACCCCCCAACCTAAACATTGCTGGTCTCTAGCAATAAATAACAGCATAACAAAATCACTTTCGTAGATAACACGATTGCATTTAGCATATGCAATAAGCCGTTAAACCCCTAGGTGATTCCTAGTGGACGAGTTTTGTCTCGTGAAGGTTTTCAGTGAAGCTACCTACAAACTCCATTGTGAAAAAAAATGTGTATATGCATTAGCACCATGATAGTTGAAACTTTTTTTTTTTTTTTTAGAACATAGAACACTTCTCTGTCATTGGTATACGTAATATATGTAAAAATAAACACTTGTTATATTGGTATTTGAAATTCCCTATGTAGTAAGAATGATCATTCTAGCAACAAGAATTGTTATATAACAAACACTCCACTTTACTACCTTCCATGGATAGCTTCGATTTCACAAACCTCTCGTAGAATGCTCTCAGCAAAAATTCACTCCGATTATAGTGACTTGTCTCTCACGGGGCATGTGATCAGAAGGTGGCCAATCGAAAAATCACATGCACAATTAGGAAGGAAGTGAAGTTTACGGAAACAAACTAATCATGTTTGGCATAATCTCATGAAAGAATATTGATGCAATTTAAAGAAATACTATTTACCATACCCCAATTTTGATTAACAACACACACATGTAACAGACTTGAGATCAATTAGGGCTTTTCATAGGTTGTAGCGTGGCCAGAGGTCAGTGGCTAATGAAATGACGTCAGAGGTTTTCAAAAGCTATCTTTTCATTCTGTAATGTAGCACACTTCTTTCTAGCTTTTCGACATTTTGCCCAGAAATGATTTCTTTTTTTTTTTTTTTTCATTGATTCTCCTTATCATCGAAAAGTAATCTCCACAGTTTTCCCATTTCTTTGCATTTCTGTGTCATATTGATTAATAAGAGTGTGCAAGAAAATTAGATAGCAATGGTGTGTCCAGTATGTTTTCTTGTGGCTTGGTAAATATTTGGGTTTATCAAAGAAGAAATCATACATTGAGGGCTCAAACATGGCTGACTAGGGAAATAATTTTGCAGAAAAAATGGCTAAGGCTCAATATCAAATCAAAGATGGCCTAAAATCATTTCTCAAGTATGTGAACATGTATATGTCGTATGAACAGATTTCTTGGGGATATGTCAACAGATTACCTTAGTTGCGTCAATCAAAGCAAATTTAATGAGATTATTCAAAAATAGAGAATGAAAGACCTTACTTGAATAAATGTTAATTATCTCTCAAAAGTATGATAAGGCTCAAAACTTACCATGGTATTCTTTATCATCTCCACTGGTAATGTCAGGTTTTTCATGGAATGTCGGTTATATACCGATTCTATTTTTGAGTCTGGTCATTCTTTACCTTAAGAATAACAAATAGCAATATACATTTGACATTTAAGCATAGAGAAAATACCATTTTTCAAGGAAGTGGTTTTTTTTTTTTTTTAGAAAACAAGAAAAATAAAATTCAAAATTATAAACATACTCATTTATCTATGAAAATTGAAAGAAGACTAGATGCACCAATTAAACTTGAAAAACTATGGCGTCTCAGGATAAGTCCCTACCCACACTACAGGTTGGCATTTTAGGACATTCCTTACTCCGCCCACATACTCATTTATCTATGAAAATTGAAAGAAGATAAAATGCACAAATTGAACTTGGAAATTTATGGCGTCTCAGGATCAAATCCCTACCTACACTGTTAGTTGGTAGTTCGGGACGTTCCTTACTCGGCCCATATTTTTATTTCAACAACCAGACTTTGTACAAAAATATTTTACAAAAGAGTTCAGACCCTTAACCTTCATTCCAAAACACATTTTTCCACAACTTTGTCTTTAATAGTCAAAATCTAATCCGAGTAATCGCTTGGATCTATGTCATTATCAGTGATCCTTCCAACTTCTTGTCGCACATAACATGTAAGTCCCGGACTGGCATAAGATGGCGTGTCAGGATAATCCTTGCTCTGCCCATACACTATCCAGTTTAATCGATCGGTTACATGACCCGAAATTGGTTCAGAACACTGATTATGTTCTTTCATATGAAATATCCTGCCACAATGGTAACAAGCACCCAGTCGTGTAGCACGACGACGTTTAGAATAACTACTTCGGCCACACAATGGTTGTTGTTGTTTCTCTCGGATTTCAATTTTTCTCACATCCCTTGCTTTTCTCATTATCATAGCATGCACATCAGATGGGAAATTGCGTAAAACTCCTAGACTAAACCAAAAAAGTTTAGGATCCATGCTTGCTAAGACTAAAGACATTCTATCTGGTTCTTTAACGTCTGCCAGTCACAAAGACAGTTGAAGCTGCATCTGATGTGATCATGAAATACAGGTACAAATACTAAAAAAACGCGATCCAAAAAAAAAAATAAATTTTTTTTTTTTTTTTTTTTCAGATCTAAAACTAAAATTACAAATACGAAACTAGAGAAAGTATACCAAAATACAAGCGGAAGGAAGAAGATTTAGGATGAAACAAACAAATTAACGAAGAAGGAATAAACCCAGAATACATAGGATTGAGGAGGATTATTTGGCAAATTATCAGATCTTACTGTAACAGCAATTACAACATAGTCATTGGAGGGCATAGCAAATTCACAAGGAATCTTATAAAGACAAATAGCCATGAGAATCACAAGCTGTAGATATCAAATTTCAAATATATATATAAATGAAATTACAAACAAGCAATACTTACAACACTAGCACTAGTGGGCTAGTGGAGATAAGGTTGTAAGGTACAGATATGTTCATCTGCCGAAACCTACAAACAAAATACAACAATTACTCAACTCAAGGAATATCTGGGTTTCTCTGGAAACTCCTCATCCTAAGTGTGAGAACACAAAGAGCACCCAGGTACACATACAAACATATAAGACAAATTATTAAACAAAAGACTGGATCGTCGGCGTATATGGTCATGGATTTACAGGGGGTGAGTTGTTTTTACAGAGAACAGAAAGAACGACGACGAAGAAGAAAAGAAGAAAAAGAAGGAGAAGAAGAGAAGGGAAAGAGAAAGGGGGAAACCAACACCGGTGATGGTGGAAGAAAAAGAAAAAGGTGGAAGGCCTAATAAAGGCATTCCTCAGATTTTTGTTTTTTTTTTTTTTTTTTTTTTTTTTTTTTTTAATATAAAAAAAAATGTCGGCAGGAGCTGGCAGGCAGAAGAAAAGAAAAAAGAAGAAGAAAGGCAGTGGGAGGCCCCCCCTTTTTTTTTTTTTCTAACTTTACTTTCGGCAATGTCGGCAGGCGCAAATCATGGCAGCAGGTGCAATAATGGTGCATAGTAATAAAAATGAGTAGGGTAAGAGAACACATCGCACTTGAGCTTTGACCCATGCACCAATATCTGAAACTAGGAACAACAAAATTATACAACAAAAGAAAGTGATATGCAAAAGAGTTTGTACAGAACATAAAAAAAATAAAATAAAATAAAATTTACAGACTCGGACCTTCAGCTCTCATTCCCAACCTCAGTACACTTTTCCACAGAGGTCAATCCGATTCCCCCTCCGTATCTGTGTAAAATGGACAACTAGTAACTCTCCCAACTTCCTCTCTCACAAATCGGTTAAGCACAGTACCGGAATAGCATGGCGTATCAGGGTAATCCTTACTCAGCCCATGTTTTATCCAGTTTAATCGATCGGTTGCGCGACCGGAAATTGGTTCAGAACATTTGTTGTATCTTTTCTCATGAAAGTATCTGCCACACTGTTTACAGGCACCAAGTCGTGTAGCACGACGACGTTTAGAATAACTGCTTCGGCCACAGAGGGGTTTCGCTTGTTTTTCTTTGATTTCAGCCTTCCTTACTAATCTTGCTTTTCTCATGATCATGGTATGTACATCAGATGGAAAAGTACGTAGGACTCCTAGACTAAACCAAAAAAGATTTACATCCATGATTGATACTCTATGACCCATTATCTGGTTTTTTTACGTCTTCCAGTCACAAAGATGATCAAAACTGACCCACAGATATTATCATTAATACAAAGTACATAATTTGAACAGATACAACAATAAAAACAAAAAAAAAAAAAAAAAAAATTTACAGAAAATTTTACGGGTTCAATTACGGGTTCAACCTGCGCAGATCAACTACTGTAAACTGCAGATCAACTACTGTAAACTGTAAATCTTACCCCCCAACCTAGACTGAACATTGTCCTCAATGTTTCGAGTTTTTCGGTTTGTAGAGCTTGAATACACAGTTAACCGTGGAGATCTGTTCAATCGCCGATGACCTATACAAAAAAAAACAGAGATTAAACATCTTTGGGGTGGTCTGGGTTTTCATTGGGACAAAAACCCTTGATCATCAGTGCGGCCCGAAGAAGAACAGCCATAAGTAAATAATACAAACAAATGTAGATCATGAGAAGGAGGATAGGGTTATCGAAAAATGCAGACATGGTACTGTTATGGGTTGGATCGTGGTACAGAAAACCAGATGCAGTGGAGAAGAAGAAGAAAAGAGAAGAAGCAGAAGAAGAAAAAGAAAAGAAAAGAGTAAAGGTGTGGTGAGGAAAAGAAAAAAAAGAAAAAAAAAGCGATGGGAGCCTTATAAAGGCAGTCCATCGTGTCGGGTGTCTGACTGACCCGACCCTTTTTTGTGTCGGCAAGCGTAATCTCCGGAGTGATATCCGGAGATACTTTCTGGATCCATTAAAAAAATGGTCTCCACATTTTGGACAAAATTCTCCACAAAGGGTTTTAATCTCTGACCATTGACGGTAAAAATGTTACCGTTTGATGGGTTCTCCACTTCCACTGCCCCATGTTCAAATACCTTTTTAACAATATATGGTCCAGTCCATCTTGATTTCAACTTACCAGGAAATATGCGAAGTCTCGAATTGAAAAGTAGAACCTTTTGATCAGGTTCAAAAGATTTTCGCACTATGTTCTTGTCATGAAAAATTTTCATCCTGGTTTTTGCAATCTTAGCATTTTCATATGCTTCATTTCTCAATTCCTCCAATTCATTAATCTGAAGTTTCCGTGACAGTCCAGCCTTGTCTAAGTCAAAATTCATTGCTTTAATAGCCCAGTATGCCCTATGTTCCAATTCCACAGGTAAGTGACATGGCTTTCCATAGACTAATCGATAGGGAGACATGCCCAAAATTGTTTTAAAAGCAGTTCGGTATGCCCAGAGCGCATCAGTTAGTCTTAATGACCAATCTTTGCGATCTGGGTTCACCGTTTTTTCCAAAATTAATTTGATCTCCCGATTAGCTAACTCAGCTTGTCCACTGGTCTGTGGATGATAAGGGGTTGCAATTTTGTGAAAAATCAAGTATTTTTTCATTAAATTCCAGAATGGTCGATTACAAAAATGAGTACCCCCATCACTTATAATGGATTTTGGAATTCCAAACCGAGATAAAATATTTTCTTTTAAAAACTTGATCACCGTTTGATGATCATTATTTCGGCATGGAATTGCTTCAACCCATTTGGATACATAGTCTACGGCTACTAAAATGTATAGATAGCCAAAAGAGGGGGGAAATGGTCCCATAAAATCGATACCCCAACAGTCAAAAATTTCGATCACTAAAATTGGGTTTAAGGGCATCATGTTTCTTTTTGAAATGTTTCCCAACCTTTGACATCTATAGCAAGTTACGCAAAAAGCATGGACATCTTGGAAAAGTGTGGGCCAGTAAAATCCACACTGCAAGATTTTTGCAGCGGTTTTTCGAGATGAAAAATGACCACCGCATGCTTCTGAATGACAAAATGTTATTACCTGTCTACTTTCCTGAGCGGGGATGCAACGTCTTATGATCTGATCCTTACAGTACTTGAATACGTAGGGATCTTCCCAAAAGAAATTGCGGACCTCCCTCAGAAACTTCTTTTTGTCCATGGGAGTGAAAAATGGAGGAAGTGTTCCGGTAGCAAGGAAATTAGCAATATCAGCGTACCATGGGGTCTCATCAATCCTGAATAGTTGTTCATCGGGGAATTTTTCATTGATTGGCAGTCCATCCTCATGAAACTCATAAGTTAATCTCGACAGATGATCTGCCACCACATTTTCCACACCCTTTTTGTCCTTAATGACTAAGTCAAATTCTTGGAGCAAGAGGATCCATCTCAAGAGCCTTGGTTTGGCATCTTTTTTTGTAAGCAAAAATTTCAGTGCTGCATGGTCAGTAAATACAGTAACAGAAGAACCAACAAGATAAGATCGAAATTTTTCCAATGCAAATACTACAGCAAGTAATTCCTTTTCAGTTGTTGAGTAATTCATTTGGGCATCATTTAAAGTTTTACTTGCATAGTAAATCACATGTGGCTTCTTATCTTTTCTTTGTCCCAAAACAGCACCTACAGCATAGTCACTAGCATCACACATCAATTCAAAGGGTAGAGTCCAGTCAGGAGGTTGCATTATTGGGGCAGAAATTAACATGCCTTTGAGTTTGTCAAAGGATTTTTGGCACGCTTCATTCCAGTCGAAAATGACATCCTGACTCAAAAGATGACACATAGGTTTTGCTATGGTGCTGAAGTCTTTTATGAACCTTCTGTAGAATCATGCATGACCTAAGAATGATCGAACATCCTTCACAACCCTAGGAGCAGGAAGATTCCTTATCAAATCAATTTTTGCTTTATCAACTTTCATGCCTTCAGACGACACAATGTGACCCAAGACAATGCCTTGATTCACCATGAAATGACATTTCTCCCAGTTAAGCACCAGATTTGCCTCTTTGCATCTCATCAAAACTTTTTCTAGGTTAGCTAGACACAAATCAAATGAGTCACCATATACCGAGAAATCATCCATGAAGATTTCCAAAAAATTTTCGACCATGTCACTGAACAAGCTCAGCATACATCTTTGAAATGTTGCAGGAGCGTTACAAAGTCCGAATGGCATCCTTTTGAATGCAAAGGTGCCAAATGGACATGTGAATGTGGTCTTTTCTTGGTCATTCAGAGCTATCTCAATTTGATTGTATCCGGAATACCCATCCAGGAAACAGTAAAATTCATGGCCTGCTATTCTCTCGAGGACTTGGTCAAGGAAGGGAAGAGGAAAATGGTCTTTTCTAGTCACCAGATTGAGTTTTCGATAGTCAATGCACATTCGCCATCCTGTGACGACTCGTGTTGGCACGAGTTCATTTGCATCATTTTTGACTACTGTGACTCCAGATTTCTTTGGTACAACTTGGGTTGGACTAACCCATTTGCTATCGGAGATAGGAAAAATTATCCCTGCATCCAGAAGTTTGAGCACTTCCAGTCTCACAACCTCTTTCATGTGAGGATTCAATCGTCGCTGCATTTGACGAGAGGGTTTTGAGTCCTCTTCAAGGTATATGGCATGATTACATATTAACGGGCTTATACCTTTCAAATCAGCGATGGTCCACCCAATGATGCTTTTATGACTTTTAAGAACTTCAATTAATTGAGCTTCTTGCAAGTCTGTGATTTTTGAAGAAATTACCACTGGGTAAGATTTATCCTCACCTAAAAATGCATACTTGAGATCAGATGGGAGCGGTTTCAGTTCAGGCTTTGGTGGCCTGTCACTTGAAGATAGTGGTTTTGTACCACTTGATGAAATTTCTTCAAATTTAGGAGCCCATGTCCCCACATTGAAGGTAGGACACTCAATGGAGTTTTGTTCCAGAGAGTCAGATGAGTCAGATTTTGACAAAGTTGATTCACTAAGATCCTCATAGAATGAGTCATTCAGATGTGCTTGTATCAATGACTCAATGGAATTTATTTCTTCTACCTCCTCGTACTCTCTTGGGTGTTTTGCAATGTCAAAGACATTCATTTCGAGAGTCATATTCCCAAAAGTCAATTTCATAATACCATTTCTGCAATTGATTAGTGCATTGGAGGTTGCTAGAAAAGGTCGACCAAGAATGACAGGAATTGGAGTTTCTGAATGAACTTCTGGATGAGTATCTAGAACAATGAAGTCTACAGGGAAGACAAAATTATCCACTTGGACAAGTACATCTTCAACAATACCCCTAGGAATTTTTACAGATCTATCTGCCAATTGGAGTGTGGTGCAAGTGGGTTTCAGTTCACCTAAACCCAACTGCTGGTAGACAGAGAAAGGAAGCAAGTTGACACTAGCTCCAAGGTCTAACAATGCTTGCTCAATTTTGAAATTTCCAATGA
This sequence comes from Ilex aquifolium, assembly GCA_951799425.1. Taxonomy (NCBI): domain Eukaryota; kingdom Viridiplantae; phylum Streptophyta; class Magnoliopsida; order Aquifoliales; family Aquifoliaceae; genus Ilex; species Ilex aquifolium. The sequence continues at coordinate 24,604,965 of OX637396.1, read as the reverse complement.
CACATGACACAGTGGGGCACCCTGGATCTTCGCACTTTAGAGGGATTTTGTGTTGAAGTAGGGCACTGGCTTGCTCTGTGAGGAAGGCTCTTTTTTGAACATTTTGGCTTCTTTTGACTGTGCACAAGTCTTTTAGAAACTTGGCATAAGCTGGAACCTGTTGGATTGCATCCAGAAGTGGGATGTTGATTTTTACTTGCTTGAAAAGCTCGTAAATTTCAGACTGATTGTTTGCTTTCTGTATGCTCTTGAGTCTATGAGGGAAAGGAGCAGGAATAGAACACGAGGGTTCTTCTTCCCTTGATGGCTCTGGTTCTTGTTCAATCATGGGATCACAGTCATTTTTTGTTGCAAGTTCTGGCTCACTTAATGGGTTGGCTGGAATTGAGTCTGGTTTTGGGTCTGGAATTAGCATGTTTCTGATGGACTTGTCAATCTTTTTGCCACTTCTCAATGTGGTGACAGTTTTGGCTTGGTCTTGTGGAGTTTCCATAGTTGATGGATTTCCCACCTGAAATTGGCCTTGTGGAGGCTTTGGTTGGGCAGGAAATTTTCCCTTCTCATGTGTGCTCATGGACTGGGTCAGCTTTTGAATGTGGCCTTTGAGATCCTCAAAAGATTGTGTGGTCTGGGCCTTGAAATCAATAAAAGCCTGAGTAGAACTATTGTTATAGCTCATTTGGGTTTGCATGAATTGATTCAATGTATCTTCAAGGTTCCTTTTGTGTGGTGGTTGATATGGAGGATATTGTGGAGGTACTTGAGGTGGATGTGGTGGCCCTTGTTGATGAGGATATTGTGGAGGTCCTTGAGGTGGTTGTTGTGGACCTTGTTGCTGATTCATGGGGGTTGGTTGTGTGTTTCTCCAACTGAAATTTGGATGGTTCCGCCACCCTGGATTGTATGTTTCAGAGTATGGGTTGGAGTAAGGCTTGTTGAAATTGGAAATGGCATTTGTTTGTTCCAACAAAACTTCTTTGAATGCCGGAATGGTCGGGCATTCCCCAGTAGGATGCCCTATTAGCGCACAAATCCCACACACTTGTTCTGTGAGAGGGACAACATCAACTTGATGGACCTTTCTCATCTCTAAAGCTTCAAGCTTTCGAGACAAAGTGGACATTTTTGCTCTAAGATCATCATCTTCTCTCAAGACATACTTACCCCCTTGGAAAGTAGGTGGTTTGGCTTCTACAATGGTAGGAGAGGCTGAGTCCCACATTTGAGAACTGTTAGATATGGTATCAAAAAAATTGAATGCCTCCTCCGGACTTTTTCCCATGAACTCTCCTTGAGCCATCATTTCGACAAACTGTCGTAACCTAGTGGACAAGGAGTCATAGAAAAATCCTACCAAAGTCCAATCTTCAAAAGCATGGTGTGGACAAGATTGGAGAAGATCTTTGAATCTCTCCCAGCTTTGATAAAAAGTTTCCCCTTCTTTGATCGAAAAATTCATGATTTGTCTTTTGAGTGCATTAGTGCGGTGCAGAGGAAAGAATTTTCTGAAAAATTCATTCTGTAGAGCCTGCCAATTAGGGATTGAAAGAGATTTTAAAGAATGTAACCATTGTTTGGCTTTATCCCTCAAAGAGAAAGAAAACAATTTCATTTTTGTCAATTCAGAATTGTCTTGAAATGTTCCACACACTTCTTCGAAGTCTTTGATATGCAGATACGGATTTTCTGTATCCAATCCCTGAAACACGGGCAATAAATGCACTGTCCCCGGCTTCACAGTGAAGTGGGGTGCATTCTCCGAAAAAACAAAACAAGAGGGGACACTATTCCTTGTGGGATGTAAGTAATCCCGCAATGTTCGAATGTTGGGTACTTCCCCCTCTCTCACATGATCTTCACCCTGCCTGTCAATATTTGCCATATTGAAGTTACAAGAATCGGCTTCTGATTTGGGTGAATGTGGTTCAAGTTGATTTACAGACCCAGAAGATTCAACAGGCAAATTTTGAAAGAGGCGTTTGGTGTCAGTCATAAAACAAAATTATTCACAATAAGGCAAAAATATAAACAAAAAGAGAGGTTTTTTTTTTTTTTCACCTTTTTCTAAAAAGAGCACCTTTTATAGTTCCCCGGCAACGGCGCCAAAAATTTGACTTGATCCGAAATGTGTACACCCAAGTGCAGGCGGTCAAGTTGTAGTAATAATCTGGTTTGAGTCCAGAGTCGAATCCTCAGGGAACTATGGTTGGTGTTCTTTGAAGTAAATAGTGAGAAAGACTTGTAATTGGAAATATTATGATTTTGAAGTTGTGGAAAGTTTTGGATAGAATGTAAGATTCTTTCCAATGGGTATTTTGCTAGACAAAATATAAGATGATTAAATGTAACAAACACTCGTTGATCCGGGAATCAGAATATGTAGTTGATTATCCGGTGCATTATGTTTATGCTTTATAACTCAATTAACTCCCGTGTCAACGGCAAATTAATCGGAAGATAGGAATGAAGTGCTATAATGATGGACATTGAAAGTTTGTCATGAAGAGTTAGTTAGGGTACTTGCCTTGAATCAATGGATCTTTCCGTGTAGGAGTCATCCATTTATCATAGAAAGATCCGTTGATTATACAAAGTACCTTTACTTTGCTAGGTGCATTCAATCACCCAAAAATCAAGTGGAGTATAGAACATTTAAGCATAAAGGTGATACACAAACATAATGTCTGGATTAATCTTTTACATATCTATCATCCCTTCCCAAAGAGTGAATGAGGACTACTCACCCTTCATAGCTATGGTAAAGCTAGAATGATGAATAGTACTCATCCCCAAAAGGTGTTACAAAGTAAAATACTCTAAAGTAAAATATCTAAACAAGGAGTCGTTCTTCGACAAAGAACAAGTGAATCGCGTTCCACCCTTCCCGACTTTGGTAAAGCACTAAAAAGGTGGAAGAGTTTCACTCCTCTAAGGGGAAGAAGGAAGCTCCAACAATGGAAGTAAAAGAAAACAATACTTAAATTAAAAGAAAGCAATAATTACTTGGTGTTTAATTCACAACCAAGAGATAAAAATACATAAAAGAAAAACACTAACTACTTGGTGTTTAATTCACAACCAAGATATAATAAAAACATAAAAGAAAACACTTAGTAGAGGAGGCTCAGCCTTCCATTATATTTATATAAGCAATTAAATATAAAAGCTATAAAGAAATGACAATTATAAGAAAGAACTCTTACCATAAGAACATAAACATAAAATCTTCAATACATGAATTGAAATGGAAACTACAAAAGATGAAAGAAATTTTGCTCTCTAAAAACTCTCTAAAAAAAATACTCTCTTAATTTCTCCCTCAGGTTTGGCCTTTTTAAAGCTGAAGAAGAGCTGCCTATTTATAGGCTTGGGAAGGCAAGTGGGCAAGTGGGCAAGTGAACGGTGGTGCTTTGCATGCTGATTTTTCAAATGCTTTTATTACACTTTGTCCTTCATTTATTACACTTTGTCCTTCATTCTTTGCATTCTCCTGACATTGCTCCCTTGGTCTTGCGTTAATTCGGCATTTGTCCCTCAGATGTACTTCTTGGATGCCTTTGGACTTTCCTTCACTTTAGAACCTAAAATATCATCATTTAAACTCCATCAAAGTATAATTAGTCCAAAAAGAGCATAACAATATGCTACTTTTGAGTGCTAATCAGTGATGGTGGTGGTGGATTTTTGTTGACGATGGTGGTAGTGGCAGCCATGGGTAACGGTAGTAGTGGTGGTGGGATAACGATGGTGATGGTGGCAGTGGTGGGCGGTGACGATGGTGGTGATGGGTGACGACGAGTGTTTTTGGGCGACAATGGGATGGGTGATGGCGAATGGCAGTGGTGGTGTTAGGTGTGGTTGAGGTGGATGGCAGTGGGTGGCGGCAGTGGTGAGAGATGATAGGAGGTGGTGGGTGCTGACAGTGAGTGACGGTGGTAATGGGATGATGGTGGTAGTGGTAATAAATACAAGAATGAGATGACGATGGTGGTAGGTGGTGGCGGTGGACGACGTTGGTAACAATCTGTAGTGGGTGGCGATGTTGGTGATGGCGGTGGGGTGAGGGTGGTGGTAGGGATGCCGGCGGTGGTGGGGGTAGGGGTGGGGTGGGGTGGTGGAGTGGCTGTGGTAGTGGTGATGGTTGTGGGGGTGGTGGTGGTAGTAGGGGTGATGGTGGGACAGTGGCGGTGATTGTGGGGTGGTGGGGGTGGTGTTAGTGGTGGGGTTGCGACAGTTGTGGTAGCGACAGTTGTGGTAGTTATAGCAGTGGTAGTGGTGGTGGTGGTTGTTGTGGTAAAGGTGGTGGTGGGGTGACAACGATGGTGATGGTTGGTTGTGGTAGGGGTGGTGGTGGTGGTGGTATGGTGGCAGCAATGGTGGTGGTGGTGGTTGTGGTTGTGGTGGGGGTGGTGGTAGTCAGGGGCGGAGCCACAATTTTGCCTCAGTGGGGGCAACCTAAATTTTTAAATTTCAAAGAATAATAATTGCAGCGTTGTTTTCATCAAAATATGTATTCTTGATAAACTGTTTATAAGCATAGTTACATCAAAATAAAGCCATTTAGAGGCGCAACTCATGAGTGACGTACAAAAAAAGGTAACAAAAAAGTTTCACATCAAAAGTATCATTTAGTGTTCGAAATCATGTACAAAAGGAGCTCCCAACTCTCGAACATCCAAAAATATCTTTTAGATTCAAGTTTAAGAGTTCGTCATTAAGTTCGTAACAAATGAGATAATTGACTACACATAATCCAAATATAATCCATAAATCCAAAATATAATCCAAACTAGAATTTCAAGAAAAGTGACTCAAGACGAAACAAAGAAAACCTACATAAGTCCATAAATAATACACCAAACAATCATCAATTCTACAAGAACTAAACTAACTTTCTAATCTAAAAAATCTGATTTTAGATTAGTGTTAATACTACTATAAAAAAATTTGGTTAATTGATTACCTCTCCTTAGTTTCAACATAATCTTCTAGGGTTTCTTCAAATTTGATTTGCACAATGATTGAATCCAATAGGCTGATTTGTTGATGAATAAACCAAATAAACTAACAAAGAAACTAAATAAAAGAAACAAGAGGGGCTGGACGCGAAGAAGACGAAGGCTTACGGAAAAAGAAAAAAAAAACAGACGTGAAAAGGAGCTGCCAAAGTTAGCTTTTTAAGGGTTGAAAATTATATTAATATACCCTATACTTCAAAAAAATTTCAGTGGGGCAAGCTTAAGGAATTCTTGAAATTTTTAAAATTACACTTAGGTCCCAAATTTTTTTAAAATTTTAGTGGGGGCAGCTGCCAGACGTAACAAATGAGCAAGAGAGGTCAAAAGTTAGCTTTTAAGGTTTAAAAATTATATTAATATATCTTATACTTTAAGAAAATTTCAGTGGGGGCAAGTTTAAGAAATTCTTGAAATTTTTAAAATTATACTTAAGTCCTAAAATTTTTTAAAATTTCAGTGGGGGCAGCTGCCCCCACTGCCCCCATACTAAATCCGCCACTGGTGGTAGTGATGATGGTAGTGGTGGGGCGGTGGTAGTGATGATATGATGGTGGTGGTAGGGCGGTGGGTGTGGTGGTAGGGCGGTGGGTGTGGTGGTGGTGGTTGTGACAGAGGTGGCGGCGATGGTTGTGGTGGTGGTAGTGGAGATGGTGGTGGGGGTAGGGGTAGTTGTGGTGGTGAGGAGGTGGTGGTGGTGATAGTGATGGTGGTAGGGCGGTTCCAAACACTACTTTTATTTATTTATTATTATTATTTAAAAGTACTAATGAAAAGTTATAAGTTCAAGAAGCATTTTTAAAAAGTCACTACAAATATACTTTTAAAGGTCTATTTTTCCTATTAAATTTGGGGTGTTAATAATAGCCGTCAGATTAATTTTAAAGTAAAATTTAAGAGATCTCAACTACGAAAAACAAAATTTATTTTGTTTATCTTTTGAAATTTGAATTGTATTGTACTTTATTATATAGACTAGTAATTACCCGTACCTGAAGGCACTACATTACTCATAAAAATTGTAAATATTTTTTTATAAATAAAGGCAATGTATAATACAATTTCAATAATACAACGATCAAATTGATATTATTCAACCTGTATACAGAACATATATAATCAAACATTTATATAATGAAAGTCACGCTACAACTACTACAACATATTAATTCAAAAATTTGAAAACATATAATTATTATTGATTAAACATCCATAATTTTAACATTTTTAATAAACTTTATCTCAAATTTCAAAAAAATATAACTATTTGTTTTTCTGCATTTTCTACCTAAAGTTCATAAAATTATCTCTACACCATTTTTTTAATGTGAGTTTGTGTAACTTTTGTGAGGAAAACATCCAAAAGTTTCACGTGAATTCTCGTAAATGTAAAAATTTTTGTTGAGAAATTAAAATCAGTTTCCATGTGAGCTCAACTTAAATATTCATAAAATTCAATCGAATTTAAGTTTAGGTGGAGCTATTCGCACCCCACAAATTTTCATTCTCACCCTATTTAATTTCTCATTATCAAACTACTAAGCCCACCCATTTTATACCCACCCCATTAGTAACTAAGTTCACTCCATACTACATACACCTCATTTAATAAGTAAACTCACTTTACATTTTGTCATAGTTAGGGTTTCCCCTCTATTTCATCTCATGCACTCACAAAAGTACTTTTTCAATATGAATTTTCTAGTGAGATACATGTTAGTATTACTTCTCAATTTAATTCTATGTTTGATTTCCTGTTTGTTGTATGGATTTTCATTATTTTCGGTATGTTTTGATATCTCTGTCAAGTTTAATAATTTTTTTTTTAGAATTTATATGTGTGTATATATATGTATGCTTTCAGATTATTTATTATTTTTATCTTGTTTAGGTTTTACATCTATGCTTGTTATTTTTTTTCTTGTTCAATTTTGTGTTTGTGCTTGATACTTTTTTTTCATGTCTGGTTTTACGTCTTGTGGTTTTGCGTTTTGTAGTTTTGCTTGTTCCTTTAATTTTTGCTTGATTTTTTGTTTCTTTTTGTTTCGATTTGCTTCTTTTTTTTTTTTCCTTATTTCGTTCTTTTCTTTTTAAAGGGGTTGTATGCAACATGAGGTGGGCTTAGTTAATAATGAGGTGTGTATAGAAAGGATGGATTTAGTAGTTTGATGATGAGAAATTAAATAGGGTGGGAATAGAGATTTAGAGTGAGAATAACCCCCCCTTTAAGTTTAAGCAAGAATTTATATTTTATATTCAACAGTTAAATTCAGCTCAATTCAAGTCCTAATCATAATTACGTCAAACTGAGAATTAAATTTAAGTTCGACTCAATTAACACTTTTATCTTAAACCTACAAACTAATTCTTATCTATTCTCGTTCACTGTGACGCCATAACTTTTTTTATTTATTTATTCTTTATTACTTTTACAATCAGTTTCAATTTGACTTCAATTTCAATACTCGTAAAATTCAAGTAAAGTTAAGTTTCAGTAAGAATATATATTTTATGCTCGACAATTAAATTCAGCTCAATTCAAATTCTAATCATAATCACTTCGAACCAATAATCGAGTAAAATGAAAAAATTCTTATAATTTTTGGGCGGAAAAAAAATTTGGAGGAGAAATTTTGATCGTTTGATCAATAATCTTAAAACAATCTGAGTCATGAAAAGCTCCAGATAAATAATGCTAGCTCCCTTAGTATATGGATATACCACAAATTACATATATGTTATTCGCCTATTATACCATTCAAATATTATAGTTTTTTTTTATTTTAATGCAAAATATGACTTATATTACAGTCATTCAACTCGTTTTGACGCAAAAAATCTGTATTTAAGGTCCATTTGTTTATTTTAAAATTTTAGAATAATCTTTAATTAGAATTATAATTAACGACCTAATTAATATGTAATATAAGATAGAGAGAGATAGAGAGTTATAAGAGAGATATGAGTCTTAGAATTGTGGAATAAATGAAAGTCTTGCTCCCAAAATTAGGGGGGGGGAGGGGAAGGAAATTTTGTATTAGGATCATCGGATCAATATTTATTCAAGCAATCTGAGCCACGAAAAGCTAAAGACAAAGAAATTTAACTATTTTATTATATAGATATATATCCATTTTGTGAGAGACATGATTCGTCATCAAAACTTGAAAAAATATAGGGCTTTATTCATATGTGATCAAGGCAATTCAAAACCGTTGAATTATGGTATAAATTAGGTTTCAAAATTGATTTTTAAATCCATGATTGATCAAAAAGCATGGAGACAAACCTTTTTGATTATGATGGGGCTATTTCCACTTCATTTAATCATCTTACTTCAAACTATTAAATCCACTTCATTTATACCCACCCCATTAGTTATTAAGTTCACTCCATTTATACCCCTTCAATTAAATTATTAAATATACGTCATAGAATTCAAAACAAAAATAGTAATTGAAGTGAAATTTAATGTTCCGAGGTGATCTATATTATTTTGATATATTTTGAGATATTTTCACCAATGTCTTTGGAATATTTTGAAGCGTTTTAAGATATTTTGGTATATTTCGACTAATATTTTAAAAATAATTATTAATTTTTATTCTACTTCTGAAATATTTTAGTACGAATATAACGTACCAAAAGGAAATTTTGATCATTGCCTATATATTATGTTGAAATAAAATTAAATGAGTCTAGTTTTTAATTAGTGAATATAAATAGAGTGGGTTTAGTAACTAATGAGATAGGTATAGATGGGGGTAAACTTAGTAGTTTGAAGTAAGATGATTAAATAGGTTGAGAAAGGAGATTTAAGGGGTGAGAATAACCCCAACCTTTTGATTAAGGTATGAACATCAGATAATATATCCGGGAGGGGATAAAGGGTGAGGCTTGAATCCGCCTCTTGTTAAATTTGGGCGGGTCCTTGTCTCATTGAATCCAATTACACTTGAATCCAAATCACTACATCCAAGTTCTTGAAAATAAAAAAGCAAAATACTTGGGGAGCCCTATTTTGCATATGAAAATTTGGAGTTAGAATGGAGACCAAAGATTGGGTACAATCTAAGAGGGTCAACCATAAAAAAATTCTAAATTCGGGCAAAGATTTTCAATATTCGGTGGTTGGTTTTGAGCAAAAACAACTCTATACCAACTTAAATTCTTGCAGTACTTGAGGTATGGTGTTTTTGGGATCAATCCGAGCTAGTTACTTTGGGTTGAACCCAAATACAAATCTAATTGAAGTTAAATTTAATCTAAATTCCTTAACATGAGTTGTGTGTCCTGGGAACCAAAGTTGATTTTCAACCTAATTTTCACATGAAAATTGAACTCTAATTTCAACCTTGGGAAAGTATAATTCGATCGTCCCCGATACGATCAGACACGGGAATCACATAGCATGATTTAAAGGGGAGGTAAATAGGTCTTTAACACTTCCTGCGAAAACCTACGCTAATGTTAGACCTATTAATCTCAATTACCAACTTATCAATTGATTTATGAATTTGTGCTTATTGAACCCCTTTGAACAATGGACAAACCTTCAATGAATGTGAAAATGCAAGATGTTCAATTACAATAATCTCAACCAACAAACAAATTCACCATCCTTATCCCTCTAATGGCCCTTCAATTGATTCAAACCAAATTGATGATAGTATAAAATTCAACAATCACATAAGCATATCATCAAACACATGGTATGTGTGTGCCATTGCATATGTGTGTACAATAAAAAGAAATAAAGAATTAATCATAGCACAAGAAAATTTTAACGTGGAAACTTTATCGGAAAAAATCATGGGGCCGATCCTGGTCCACCAAAACCTAGTCCACGATACTCAAAAATGATTACAAGGTCAAAGACTTATACCTCAACTAATACACCCATGACTACATGTTTTTTCCCTTGAATCTAACCCTCTAGATTTTCCCACCACGTGGTCTTGAGCTATAGCTTTACTAGGGCGAATCGAGATCCATAATCTAATTTTGTCTTGAGCAATCTTCAAGGGCTCCTCCCTAAAGATCTACTCAATAATCTACATACCAACGTGGGTTGAGATGGTTCTCTACAATATCTCTATCTCTTATTCTTGATTTGGACTTAAAGTATAAGATCAATCAAAGTAGAATGACCTTTTGGATACTAAGGGATCTAGGGTTTGTTCTTGTCTATATGATGTAAGAAGCTCTAAGAGGCACAGGAGTTACCCTAGGCTCAAAAGGCTTGCTCATATATGCAGCCCTGTAATTAGAGTACTATTGGCAAGGATCAAAATTTTGTTTCATTTTGACCCGTTTCGAAAATAGAATGAAAAAAAATTAAAAAATTAAAAAATTTAAGAATTATTTTTTCAAAACATTGGTCGAGATATACCAAAATATTTTGAAATACCTTGAAACATTCTGTAATAATTGTGCAAATGCATTGAAATTTAACAAAATATTTTGAAACATTATGGAACATCTCGAAGTATTAGAATTTTGATTTCATCATTGATTTGTTTCGGTCTCCTTGAAAACAGAAACGTTTCGGATGTTTTGACCGTTTCAAAACGATATTTTGATTCTGGACTATTGGTGCCCCAGAAAACTGAAATGTACGAGCAACCGCTTGAGCCGTTAGAGGGCGGTCATCATTGGAATTAAAAAAAGATTCAAACCAAATCAATCGAGCAAGGAACGCTTGAGTGGTGTTTAGGTCGCTCGAGCTATTTGTAGGTTGTTGGAGAGGCCTAGCGAGCCGTCTCCACTGCCGACTAAATTGTCTTCTATGATTTTTTCCTAAGTGTTCCAATACTGCTCTAGCCGAAGGCTAGTGAACAGAGGGAGGTCCTTACTAATTTCTAATCCAAAAACTTAACCTATTGAGCACTGGGAGTATGAAAAATAGATATACCTTGAACTTTGAAGCAACGCAATGTGACCTAGAAGGGGGGGGGGGGGGGGATGAATAAATCTTATGCACTTGAATGCAGAATTATGCCCATACAAAACCTAACACACCCAATTACAAATTCAAACCCCTCCCAATTAAGACTTTGACCTTATTAGTGAATGTATGTCAATTCAACACAATTTAGTTCAACACAATTCCTATTCGCAAATTCAAATGATTTATGAAATTTGAACCTCCTAATCAACAGACATAGGATTTACAAAACCATCAAATCATGCATAAAGAAGGAATAAAAATTGCAGGCATGTAAAAATAAGTAATGACACACTAAAAACAATTTTTACGTGAAAACCTTCTTGGAAAAAACCATGGGACCAATCTTGGCCCACCTTATCTAATATACTAGTTTCAACCTTAGATTATAGGTTCAAAGACTTATACGTCAACCAATTTCTTGCTAAAAGCTTTCTCTCTGAAGTCTTCACTTCAGAAATCTACCAAAAGTGTTTTGACAACCAACTTCAAATGCAACAGACCGAGATCCACGATCTATCCTTGTGGAATCCTCATTCTTCTCCTTTGAAATCCTCCCATTGATTCTTGAGTCTCGTCCTTGGATCCTTTGTGTCGTGGGTTTTTTGGTGTTCAAGATCCTAAACAATAGATACTCAAATTCTCAGCAAAAGTTTATGTTGTTCCGGGAGGGGCAACCCGGTGCTCAGGATTATACACGTGTAACTTAAGACACTATACCTAGAGGGGGGAGGGTGCATAGATTTTTCAATTTACCCTTTTAGTTACCACAACCCATGACGATTGATTTTAATTAATATTCAATTAATTCACTCAACAATCAATCTCATGACGATCCCAAACCCAAAATCCAATTTGCACAACTATGGTTGAATAGATGATCAAATAATAAAATTCACAAACACATAGTGCGTGTGTTTGCAAACAAGAACAAAGAACACAATTGATTTGTTGAGGCGAAAACCCTTCTCAGGGAAAAACCGTGGGGAACCACTCGGGGGTTCACCAAAGCCCAATCCACTGCTTGTCACTCAATGGTGTAAAATAATAAATGCTGACTCGGAACAATACTGAGGTTGTCTCCTCAGGGAAAACGTTGGACAAACTCGAGTGTGTTGTAAATTTAAAAGTAAAATCTTTTGGGTTTTAAAAAATTGGGAGAATTAATAAACTTAAATAAACAATATTAAACTAAATTGGAGGATCATAGGGTTTCATCCCACCATGAGTAATAATTTCATCCTAATGTATAACTCATCTAAACTCGTACTCAAACTCACTTAGACGGATGATATTCAACTAAAAATTATAATTAAGCAAATATGTAATTTAATGATCAAATTAATTCATGGAATAAGTTATTCCACATTGATTGTAGGGACTCTAAGCATTAATCGTGCCAAAATCAATTGTCTACGACTAATCAAAGTTTAAATGGTTCTAAGCATTAACTATGCCAAAACCAATTGTCTACGGCTAATCAAAGATATAATAAATCAATGATGTCTCAAAAGAAATTAATTAAAACCATAAATCAACTTATACATTGAAACCCTAGTTAGTTTGAAAATCATTAACTCATCAGTGAGAATCCATCCCCCGATATCCCGGTTATAAAACTACTCCATCATGGTGTAATTAAAACTAAAAACAATAGAGAGACATTGAAATTGAAAGATAGACAAAAGATTAAAATTAAACTTGAATTAAAACTTATATTGAAACTGAAATTGAGAAGAAATTACAATAGAAGAAATAAAATACCTTAAACGTTTGAAAACTATTGAAAATATAAAGACTTGAGCTTGCACTAAACATAAGTAAAATGAAAGACAATGAAAGAAGGAAGAAGAAGAACAGAGCAGCAGTAGCAGCAACGACAGGAAGGAAGAATAGAGCCTGGCCTGGGCGATGCTCGTAGTGTCCTCCTCCAATCCTGTCTATAATAGGATTGGATCATTAGTATAATTAAAATAGCCTGTAAAATTTCCTCCAATCAGCTCCCATAAAAATAGGTTGAAGAGTAGATAAGAACCAGTTGAAGCAGGAGTTCTTGCTGGAGTAAAGCACCGATAAATCGGTGAAACATGTATGGTTGAACTGATAGAATAGCTCTCTTTCCCCGACCTACCGGTAGAACTTAAGAACGAACCGATATAATAGCTCTCTGTTAGAAAGCACCAAGATAAGCATAAGGCATAAGTATGTATACATCCAGTGAGTGTAAATATTTGTAACATGTCAGAAACTAACTTGCCCAATATGCTTGAGAACCTATTGGTTTATCAATATGAAACACATCAAGTTCTCCCCCTTAGTTGGTGTTCACAAGTAAAATAACAAGTGAAAAATAAACAAAAAAAAATCGGAAACTTCATGCCAAATTTGCAAAATTTACTCCTATGAGTATTTGAACAAACTCCCCCTTCCTATGTTCAGATACAACATATCTAGCTTAGTCAAGAGTAAATCTCCTCGATTCCTCTCATATGTACCCAAAAAATTCCCTCTCTTTTTATCAAAAATGTCAATTTAATGACGACTTATAAAAATTATGACATAGAATCATTGTATAACAAGAAGGTATGAACGCATAACAGCTAGCCAAATAATGCATGTAAACTAAATAGGGACAAACTAGACATATAACTTAAAGTCTAAATATAATTAAGTATCAATAAAACAGGACTAAGAGTTCGTCACAACAACAACAAAAAAAAAAGAGCTAAACAAATAAAATTCAACAAAAATAAAAAGTCAACAAGGAAAATAAAGAGTACTTTAGTACAAGCTATCAATAAATGTAAAACACTCAAGCTCACAAATGACCTATCCTAAGTCTCTAAAAGTTATAGCTCAAATGGCTGCATCTCCTCCGGGTGTCTCGGGCTCATCATCTAAAATAAAGTTAGAATTCTAGATCATGAGACTGAGATGTCAAACATCCCTCCTAATCTCCCGTTGATCCATCCGTTGGCTTGTCATACCCTCATCAATAGAATCCATACAGAGAGCAGAAAGGTTATGCTACTGATCAAAACTGCTCTATAGCTGTCCTAGCACTAAATGAACAACAATCCACTTATCCAAAATAGCTGCAGGAGGTGTCCTAAGGAATGTGGTACGTGAGGTATGGCCTCGTGCTTGCTTCGACGGTGGTGCATGACTAGATGTACTAGGCTCTACAGAAGTTGTACCAGGTATCTTAGCCTCAATCTCATCACCCTCTGCCTCAACCTCCATAGGGTCAATCATATATCTAGCATGTGTATCACTGTGCCTCAAAGACTCCTTCCCTAGAGGTCTCTTGGGTCTCATCAGTTGATCAGACTCTAAAGCTCCAGCACCTTTGTTTATACAAATGCGGGAGATCAGTGACCCAAATGGTAAAGTATCAATAATCCTCCCCTTATCAAATGTTTTCTGAATGACTAAAAAAATCACATGTGGTAGATCTATCTCCAAACTTGTACCGATCGCATGTAAAAGATAGGCTCATGCTGTGGGAAATGTGGAAACATGAGTCTTCGGATCCATGTCCTTGTGGTACCATAATTGCCGATTCCATCCATCGGGGTAAGAAACTCCGTACAACACTGAGGCAACTGATGACATGGTAGGTATAACACTATCAGGTCTAAAGTGATAAGGATCTCGTGATACTCGGGGAAGACGTAGGGTGATGACAATAAAGTCAGTGTAAAACTCAAATAACACACCTCAAATATATGTCACGAAGTGCTCACTGTCCTCTGTAGTGTCAGAAATGTGTGTGTAGAACTCTTTGGCCAAGTCTACCTTTGCAGGCATAGGGCCCACAAATAACTCAGTCCACCCTCTCAAGTCAAAGAACGAAGGGACAAAAGTGTTACCTACCCCAACGTGATTAACCCCTCGCTCCACAAGCACAGTCCATGATGAAAACTGTCTTCTACACAGCTCTTAGTATTGTGGTGTCTGAAAGCGAGCTCTACTACCTGAAGCCTGTACCCTTACCTTTTTCTCAGCTCATGGTGGCATTCTTCCAAAATGAATCGGTGAAATAGTGTAAATGTGTATGATGAACTCAAATCTAAACTCAAACAACACCAAATATCACTCTATAGGAAGTTAAATCACTTGGACATAATTTGGGTAAGTAGAAAATGAATGGGTTCTAGCTCAGAAGTGGTGGAAATGAGTTACTCCTGTCAAAATCCAGTCTTTTAAACAAGCAGTGCCGAATCCCGATGCAGACCGCTTGAGCGAGGTCTTTGGCTGCTTAAGTAAGATTTGAAGCAAATCACTTTTACTTTTTGTAGTCCAGTCTATTTCAATCCTTCGCCAATCAATTCTCAACATGTATACATGATGTAAATAAAGCCTAAATGCAATTCAACGCAATGCATGGATGAATTTGGATCAAAATCAAATGCAATTTTTTAATTTAAACATTAAATGCTCAAATTTCATAATTATGAAAATTACACAAATTTGCATTTTAATATTTCCGTCTAACATTCATCATCTCTATGCATTAATCTAAGGCATGTTCAAGGATATAAAACTCAATTTCATGCATCTTAGAGCAATGTTTCCTCTCTTGGTTCAATTTCACATACACGTGATTAAATTTTGTTTAACTTTAACAAATTCAAGTGCATAGTGTGTGAAACCAACCTTCAACACAGAAAGGATTCCAATTAGTTAAATTATTAATAAGGTCATCATGAAATCTTAATGCATTATCTAAGTGAAAACATGACCAGTTAGTGAGTATCCTAAATATTCTCTTTTTGACAACTCCCCCTTGTCTTTTATCCCTTCTTCTCTATGGTTTCAATCAACAAGATTGTGAATTTCGTACTTTAAATGTATACTTCTAAACATGATAAACATGGTCTCTACAAATGAGTAATTTACAATTAAGCATAAGTACTCTTACAATTTAAGTGCAATTGTTTTTAGCCATTTATTTATGACTCACCTTTTTAGATTTGGCCACATTGGGCTCTTTTCTCACAATTGGCCTTAGGCATATTTTAAGGGATTGGGGTTTAAATAACCTTTAGTCATGTGTTCATCTATCGCCAACACTTAGAGTCCTTTAAGATCATTAATAACTCAAACTAATCAAACTCTTAAGTGTGAAGGTGAATGACATGCGTGTACTTGGTTTTGAATCTTTAAAAGATAAACATTATCAAAGCACGCTAGGATGAAAGAGACTTTGGCTAATTAATCATGCAATAAGATTATGCCACTCATAGAAATGCACATTTCAACTTTAATTTTAGTATGAAATAGTTTCAATACAAATCAAAGTGTGAATTGTCATGTTCATTAGAACAAAGAAAAAACAAACAAAAGAAAATCTTTCTGATTTTTTTTTTGTTTTCTTTTTCAATGTTTTTGAAATTTTCAATTAACACATGTACAAGAAAAAAAAAAAACATAAAGATGCTATTAAAACAAAGGAAAAACAAACAAAGTATTTATCATAAATCCTAATAGTGAATGTCAAAATTGACATTAATTTTTTTTTTTTGGATTTTTATATTTCTTTTGTTTTTGATTTTTCAAATTTTTTTGTATTTTTCATATAGAAAAACAAATGAAAAAATAAAACAAAAAAACGATGTACAAAATGTATGACCCTAGGGTTTTTTGATGAAATGCATAAAAGATCACCTAGGTCTATACTGTCACCCATCCTACTTGTTAGGAGCTATGACTTTGCTAGAAGCACTTGGGGCCTCTAACTTGGTTGAGATAGTGAGTTTCTCAAGGTCCTCCCTAGACACCCAAACTTGTTTTCTCTTCCTAAAACTCGGGTTAGGTTGGAGAATCAATCTTGACCTTGCGGTAGAAGAAGCCTTAGGTACTATAGCATGTAGTCCATGTGATGATGATATATGTATATGCTTGGACACACTTGACCTCTCTAAAAGCTTAGAAAAATTAACAACTTGATTGTTTAAAGACTTAGATAACTTAGCTAGATGCATGAGCTTTTTATTCCAGACATCCTTATTTTTCATGCAACGTTTACGATAATGACCATGTTCTCCACAACGCACATCACAATTGTTTTGGGTCTCATTTAAAACTTTCTTTGTTGAGTTCCTACCCTTACCATTTCTAGTCATTTTAGGACTTGTGCTTCCTTGTGGAGGTGATGGGTTGTTGATACCCTTTACAAATATGGTCTTGGAAGAAATGTTGGTGTATTCATTTGTGTATCCTAAACCACGCTTATCACCTACACTCTTTCTCATAGATAACATTCTATCAAACTTTTCATTGAATTGGGGAAGTCTCTTAGAGATTTCATTTGATTCATGAAAATCTTCATCAAGTTTAGCATATTTTGACTCAAGATTCTTCTTTGACTTGACAAGCTCATGACATTCTCTCTCAAGAAAGTTCACTCGATCAAGGAGAGACTTGTTCTCATCCTCTAGGCCACATATTTGGGCATTGGACTTGACTAAGTCCACTTGAAGTGCTCTTGTCTCTTCTTCACTTAAGTTAACCCGACCATTCAAGGAGAGCACATTCTCTTGTTGTTTGAGGAATTGTACATATAATTGATCGTATACATCTTGTATATCCTCAAAAAAATCTTCATCCTCTACACATGTGGGGATTTCTTTTTTCTAATTCTTCTACCACGTACTATGGTAGGACTTGTTTTAACTTCGCTTGTGAAAGTTTCTCTAGGGGGTGAGGAGTGTGAACCAAGGAAGGCCATATAATTCTCTTCATCATGACTAGAAGAGGAGTTAACACTCGGGTTTGACTCACTTTCAGTATCCCTCCATGTGACCTTCATGGCTCTCGTCTTTTCATTGGGCAAATCTCTATTCCTTCTATTCAGGCATTCTGATGCAATATATCTAAATCTTTGACATATTAAGCATTGGAAGCCTTGCCCCTTTCCCTCAACTTCTTTTCGAGAGTCTCTTCTCCCTTTCTCTCTTCCCTCCTTAGGAGTGGGTCTACTAGGTTTTGCTTTCGACCTTGAGGACTCGTCATTGCTACACTTGAAGTACTTTTTGAACTTCCTTGCAATTAAAGCTAGGTCCTCATTTCCTAATCGGGGTTACCCAGATTGACCTCCTTCTTGATTTGTAGAGTTTAAGACAATGTTCTTAGCTTGCTTTAAGAATAGAAGGTTCATCTCAAAGGTTAATATAGACCTAACTAGGTCTTCCATCGACACCAACTCCATGTCGACACTTGTTTCCAAGGATGCTACCTTAGCATGAAACCTCTCGGATAGAGATCTCAAGATTTTCTACTTGATGACCACATCATCAACCTTGGTACCTAATGCAAATGATGAATTTACAGCATCACATAATTTAGCGTAAAATTTACTAAATGTTTCATCATCTTGCATCTTCAAAGTATCGAACTAAGAGGTGTATGCTACACCTTCAAGAATGTAAACCCAAGCGCAGTTTGTGCAAAGTAATATATATTCGGTAAGCCGAGGTTGAACCCTCAGGGAAATGTGAAAATAACAATCACCAAATTAAATCAGTTAACAAACTTATGAAGAATTTTCTCGAAAAGAGTGTTTTAATTGATAAAATTAGAATAAATTGCTTAAAACAATACGTAAAATACTAAGGCATTAGGGACACCCTTTCAAATCCATACGGTAATTATTAATGACTTAGTTTCCAAACTCAATCAAGATTCAAATTGTCAAGTGACCCTAGTTGGAGAATTTAGCAATAAGAACAAGAAAATACCACTCTTTATATCCAAAGGTTTATTCAGAAAAATCAAAGAATTGTTTACCGATTGTAAGCATTTGTCGTGCCCAGAGTCTACAACAAATCAAACTTTCTTAGCAAACCAATTCCTGACTTAACCACACATTCCTCTAGTTATATTATTATGTGAACAATTGTAATCAACTTAAGCAAGGAATAACTAGTTATTTGTCTCGCAGGGAAATTGAAGTAATCAATGTATAAGACACAACGATTTAAGAATCTTTACAGAGCAAAAACTTTACCAATAAAATTAAAAGTTGAATTAACAAAATATCGCATACCATTAAACCATTAAGTCAATAACAAAACCGTACTTCATTGAAAAGTTCTCCCCTAGCTTTAGTCAGACTTCTTAGCCAGACATAATAAAATTTAACCAGAACAAAAAATAAAAATTGAATCATCATCTATAACACTTACTTCCTCCTTATATATTTTCTCCCCACAGAAGACTAATCAAAATCTAACTCTTCTTTCAGAGTCCTCGCCCCTCAATAATACGCGTTCGGACGCACTTGATAGTAAACACCAATCCTTCAAAACCTTCGCCTTCCCATTCTAGAAATTCCATCCTGATGCAATAGAAATACCCGTTTGGACGCGTGTTCCAGTAACTTCATCTTCAACTTCCACTCTACATCCACCATTATCGCTCCAATTTGGATCAATTACCTATAAAACAAATACACTCCTTCCATTACTAATGATGATGCACAAATTGGTCTTCGTGCAAGATCAACAGTCGAGTATATGTATGGATGCAATTAATGAGTAGTGAATAAGCAATCAATGGCAAAACAGTAAATATAGAGTCAACACAGAGATTTATAGTGGTTCGGTCCGGATGACCTACTCCACTAACGGGAACGACGACGGTGACCGGAGATCTTTATTGATGAACCATGTTACCGGGAGAGTAACTCCGGGAGTATTACAATGCTTGGAGGAGAAAGAGAGAGACAATGTGTGTAGGAAGGTGTAGTGTGTGTAGGGATCTCCCAAGGTCCTGAAGAGGTGTTGGGCATGTGTCCTCCTCTTTGTGGAGAGGACTTACATTATATAGGTTTATAAAGGCGGTGAGGCGGTCATTATAATTTAGTAAGTACAGCTATGGTAGGATTCTACCACTTTGGTAAGCATAATCATGGTAGGATTTGATCTCCGTGCTGCGTATCCCGATATTCTCTCCCTCGTGCCCCTATTACTTCGAAGGATGATCCTGAGTTGGATTGGTCTTGATGTTGATCTTGAGCTTGGACTTGGAGTGGAGAAGGGAGAAGAGTAACAGGGCGCTAGGCCATGGGCGACGCCCCTTGGGTGTCCCCCTTGGGCGGCGCCCTCTTGGGTGACCCCTTGGGTGGCGCCCCCTTGATAGTATCCCCTTGGGCTCCTCATTGATGTCTTAGACTCCTCCTTGATGACTTGGACTCCTTTCGGACTTCGATGGCGTGAGCCCCTATTAATTTATTGGGCCTGGATCGCCTTTTACTGACTTGGGCCTTCTTGATTTTTTGGGTCTGAACCAGTTAATTTTGGACTCATCATTTGCCCCCCATGCCCCAAGCCTCTGACTTTTTGTGAGAGGAAGGGGTTGAGGGCATGTACTTCGTCTTCACTTGAGTGAGCATAAATTTTCTTATTTTTCACGGTACTTTTTCATCTTCGGAGACTTACTGAATTTATCAGTATCACATAATTTTTTTTTTTCAAAGCATTCTGATGGGCAACTTTTTTAGCCCACAATCATTTACTTTTTTTTTCTTTCTTTCTTCCTTGGCGTTGGCCTCCTTTTTTTTTTTTTTTTTATTTCTTCCTTGGTCTCCTTGGGCGTCGCCTCTTGGTTATTCCCTCTTTTTTTTTTTTTTTTTTTTTCTTTTTTCTTCACTTGAGCGCCGCCCTCTTTGCTCCCTCTCTCTTTTCCCTTTTTTTTTTTCTTCTCTTCATTTGGGCGCCGCCCTCTTTGCTCCCTCTCTTTTTTTTTCTTCTATTCACTTGGGCGCTGGCCTCCCTTGTTTCCTCTTTTCTTTTTTGTTTTTTTTCTTCTTTTGTTGCTTGGGCTTGGGCGCCGCCTCCTCCTCTCTCATCCTTTTTTTTTTTCTTTTCTTCACTTGGGCGCCGCCCTCTTTGCTCCCTCTCTCTTTTCCTTTTTCTTTTGTTTTTATTTGGCTTTGGTCTGCCCTGTGTGCCGCCCTTTGCTTCCCCTTTCTTTTTTTTTTTGATGCAAAGTGAGGAAGGGCTTTGGTGAGGAGTCTATGGGCAGTGTGGGCGACGCCCTTTCATATGCGCGGCTTGGGTCTTGCACTAGCCGGTCGTGAATATGAGCTGGGAGACTGGGCGAGATGGGAGAACCCATCCCCATGGGCGACACCAGCGCCTTGCTGGACGACGTCTTCTTTGCTGTGGACCCCGGTACGACACCAAATGTAAAGGGAGGCTTGGTGGGCGGCGCCAGCTTGACAGGCGTGGCAGGAGCATTGCAAGCGACTTTGGGCGCCTCCTTTGAGCGAGAAGGAGAGCTGGGCGCCTCCTTTGGGCGAGAGGGAGAGCTGGGCGGAGCCAGGAGGAGATTGGGCACTGGTTGGTGCTGTCTGGCATGCATGGGCAACGGTGGAGGCTATCTTTATTTTTTAGAGTGAAGTTTTCCCTCTTCTTAAAAGACCGAGATTTTATGCCCCCAGTGCTTCTCGGTTAGGGTCCGATTGCTGGGTTACTTCCGGGAGATGGAACCCGGTGGTGCCCCACTCTTTCCTAGACTGAGACTTCTTTGTATACTAGAGCTAGCTGTTGTACTGTTGTAGGAGTTGGGACTCCAATACAGACGGTCTGAGTTTCAAAAGTGTACCTGACAAGAACAATGTTATTTCAACATTAAAATATCTAACATGATTACCTGGAGAGAGGCAGACTGTTTGCATGAGAGTAAAGTCAGAGCTGTGGTCGTCCCATGAGAGGGTCGTATGAGTTGAGGCCGAGCTATTTAGAGTCTCGGAGGATGGCTGTCGTTGCAGACTGCATAGGCTGAACTACATATAGTCTCGGGAGATGGCTGCCGTGGTAGAGACTTACAAGGTGACTACTTGCGCGAGAGCATAGTCATAGAGGTCGAGCTACGTATAGTCTCGGGAGATGGCTGCCGTAGCAGAGGCTGACTACTTGCGCGAGAGTAGAGTCATAGAGGCCAAGCTACGTATAGTCTCGGGAGATGGCTGCCGTAGCAGAGGCTGACTACTTGCGCGAGAGCAGAGTCATAGAGACCGAGCTATGTATAGTTTCGGGAAATGGTTGTCGTAGCAAAGGCTGACTACTTGCGCGAGAGCAGAGTCATAGAGGCCGAGCTATGTATAGTCTCGGGAGATGGCTGTCGTGGTAGAGGCTGCTGAAGAGCAGTTAAGGCTTATTAGGTGACTACTTGCGCGAAAGCAAAGTCATAGGCCGAGCTACGTATAGTCTCGGGAGATGGCTGCCATAGCAGAGGCTTACAAGGTGTGTCACGCACTCCCATTTGGCTTTGTACTTGGCTTTCTTCCTTTATATTTTTGGCTTTGAATGCCTATAGGTTGCTGGTATTTTGCCCTGCTTGTTTACAGATACGCTGAAGATCAGGGAGGTAATCGATGGCTAGGCAACGGAGAGGCAAACACATGAGGCTGCTGAAGAGTATTTAAGGTTTGTACAGCAGGCACGAGAGGATGCCGCAGAGCTTGCACGGCAGGCACGAGAGGATGTCGTGAAGTTGTTAGGGCTCGAGCGGTAGACAAGAGAGGATGCCGCTGAGAAGTTGAGGCTACCACATGAGAGAGCTTCTCAACTTGAGGATGACATTCGAGTAGCACTTGAGAGTGCTTATTAGGCCAGGGGCTCACTCCATAGAGATAGAGGAGATGAGAGATGATGTTGAGGAGCTGGGCGCCTGGTGGACCCCTACTGCTGGGTGCCTGGTGCTGGGTGCCTGGTGAGAGGGGGTGAGACCCCTCGTCTAGGCGGCATCATGAGAGCGCTCAAGGTGGAGAGGGTGAGACCCTTCGTCGGCATCATGAGGGTGCCCAAGGTGGAGAGGCGAGACCCCTCGTCTAGGCACCATGGGGGCACCCAAGGTAGAGAGGGCGAGACCCTTCGTTGGCATCATGGGGGTGCCTAAGGTGGAGAGGGAGACCCCTCGTCTAGGCACCATGGGGGCGCCCAAGGTAGAGAGGGCGAGACCCTTCGTCGGTATCATGGGGGGCGCCCAAGGTGGAGAGGGAGAGATCCCTCGTTGGCATCATGGGGGGCGCCCAAGGTAGAGAGGGCAAGACCCCTATTTGGGTGGCATTATGGGAGGCGCCCAAGGTGGAGAGGGCGAGACAATTCTAAACACAATAATCTTCGCAGAAAGTTATTTCATAAAATAATAAATGACAGAATAGATAATCTAAAACAATAAAGGATAGATGAGAGTCACTAGATTCTCTCTCGTCCTCCTGCACAGGTACATGAGGAGGGGGAACACGTGAGTTCCCTGAGCGCTAAGGAGGGACTACTGGGCGAGGGGCGCCTTGACGTGGTCCTGGGGCGCTCTGGCGAGGGCCCCATGGCGGGGTGCTGCTTGGTTCCCTGAGTGATTAGGCTGTTGCTCCTCTCCTGTTGGAGGGAGTGGGGCTCCTCCAACAGGGTGAGGGGTGACGCCTCCTTAGAGAAGTTGCATGGTCTGTAGGAGCTGTTGCCCGACGACGGGGGTCTCCGTAGCAGATGGCTCCGAGGGTGCGAGGGGAGACGGAGCCTCCTCCTGGTGTGCCGGGTTGTTGTCCCCCGGTTGTTAACTCATTGATCGGGTAGTGATTGTCATGGAATAGCAAGGTGGTAGAACACTTAGTCGGTTCCCACAGACGGCGTCAAACTAATGATGCACAAATTGGCCTTCGTGCAAGATCAACAGTCGAGTATATGTATGGATGCAATTAATGAGTAGTGAATAAGCAATCAATGGCAAAACAGTAAATATAGAGTCAACACAGAGATTTATAGTGGTTTGGTCCGGATGACCTACTCCACTCTCGGGAACGGCGACGGTGACCGGAGATCTTTATTGATAAACCATGTTACCGGGAGAGTAACTCCGGGAGTATTACAATGCTTGGAGGAGAAAGAGAGAGACAATGTGTGTAGGAAGGTGTAGTGTGTGTAGGGATCTCCCAAGGTCCTGAAGAGGTGTTGGGCATGTGTCCTCCTCTTTGTGGAGAGGACTTACATTATATAGGTTTACAAAGGCGGTGAGGCGGTCACTATAATTTAGTAAGTACAGCTATGGTAGGATTCTACCACTTTGGTAAGCATAATCATGGTAGGATTTGATCTCCGTGCTGCGTATCCCGATATTCTCTCCCTCGTGCCCCTATTACTTCGGAGGATGATCCTGAGTTGGATTGGTCTTGATGTTGATCTTGAGCTTGGACTTGGAGTGGAGAAGGGAGAAGAGTAACAGGGCGCTAGGCCATGGGCGACGCCCTCTTGGGTGTCCCCCTTGGGCGGCGCCCTCTTGGGTGACCCCTTGGGTGGCGTCCCCTTGAGAGTATCCCCTTGGGCTCCTCATTGATGTCTTAGACTCCTCCTTGATGACTTGGACTCCTTTCGGACTTCGATGGTGTGAGCCCCTATTAATTTATTGGGCCTGGATCGCCTTTTACTGACTTGGGCCTTCTTGATTTGTTGGGTCTGAACCAGTTAATTTTGGACTCATCAACTAACATAACATCAAATCTTAAATAAATTAATACATTTATCAATCTATCCCATATAAATGACTAATTTTACCCACCAAACTGATGCATTATCCGATACTAATCAGTGTACCTTCGGAGTCTAGACATCTTCACCATGGAAGTTCCTTCGTGGGAAACAACCAAGATGTCCCACGCTTCCTTTGAAGTTTCGCAATACACGATCCTTTGAAACTCATTCGGTGTCACGACATTAAATAGCGCATTTAAGCCTTTTAAGTTCCACCCCGCGGACTCATTCTAGTTTTTAGTCCATAACTTCAGGGATTTTACTTCAACCATCGCAGCAACATCTTCAACTTGTGTGGTGATGGTGGGAGGACCACAACCCTCTTGGATAGTTAACCACACTCTCTCATCAATGGATTTAAGAAATGCTCTCATGCGAGATTTCCAATATGCAAATATCGCATTCGAACCTTTTGAGTTCCACCTCGCTGACTCATTCTAGTTTTTAGTCCATAACTTCAGGGATTTTACTTCAACCATCGCCGCAACATCTTCAACTTGTATGGTGATGGCGGGAAGGCTGCAACCCTCTTGGATAGTTAACCACACTCTCTCGTCAATGGATTAAGAAATGCTCTCATGTGAGCTTTCCAATATGCAAAGTTCGATCCATCAAAGGGTGGTGGTCGTCCAATTGAATCACATTCCTTTTGAGAATCCATTCAAGACTAAGTAGTAGTAATGATAGATCTCTCGAAGGTAAACTAGGCAAGTACGCACAAACAAGATATGTCTACTTAGTGTGTCTAATCTCAGGGCAACCATGCTCTGATACCAATTTTTGTTCCGGGAGGAGGAACCCGATGTGGATCTTCCCTTACGATTATACACATGAAACTCACTAGAGGGGTTGAATAGATTTTTTAATTTAATGCTCAATTGATTACCAATAAAAACCTAACCCACCATAATTACCTCTTCTCACAAAGATTAAGCAATTAATGTGAGAACCACTTTAGTCACCACAACCCATGACGATTGATTTAATTAATATTCAATTAATTCACTCAACAATCAATCTCACGAAGATCCCAAACCCAAAACCTAATTTGCACAACTATGGTTGAATAGATGATCAAACAATCAAATTTATAAACACATAGTGCGCGTGTGTGCAAGCAATCACAAGTGTATACGATAAATAGTAAAGAACACAAATGTTTTGTTGACGTTGAAAACCATTCTCAGGGAAAAACTGCGGAGAACCACTCGAGGTTCACTAAAGCCTAATCCATTACTTGCTAAGTCAACATATAAGTACTCGAGACTTATACCTCTGCGCTATTTTTGTACTCACAGACATGCTTGAAGAAGTTATCCACATTGTGGCCCAAGAAAGGGCGCGGTTCCATTGTTGAGAGGGAGGGACCACACCTGGGCGAATGTTTCATGTCTCAGCCATCAAAAAACAAGAGTAAATCAGAGAATAAGAGTAAGGTTGCTAGAGAAAGATATGGGAAAGAGGAGTTTGGGAGTATAAATCAGGGATGCAGATGAGGAAGAGGATAAGAAATGATCTAAGGAAACGTTTATATAGGATGCCCCGTACACGAGCAAACGTGACTATTGAGATGAGCACCTGACAAGTTTTGGTGTTGACGTGGTGTAACCCGCAACGATTAAATGAATACTAGCAATTATTATGACCACGACGGTTCAGCTAAAGTCACGATGGTTTAATTAATGCCATTAATAATTGCAGTCGTGACTAACGACACCGAAACTTCATGACTAATGACATAGGAACTATGAGGCCTTATTTAATCCCCTTGCCCCAAAATACGTAGTTCACCACAAAATAAAAGGGAGCAATAATGTGTAGACTCAACAAAAAGGAGCTATAGTGTGCACTTGCGTGCCTCTTCCCACAACCTAACACATGTAAAGGACAAATGTAGTAGCCTATAAAATATGGACACGTCTACGAATCACAAATCAACACATTACATGACTAATGAGGGGCAATAGGATGATATGGCAACATAGACCCATCCTTGGATGGCCAAAGTCACGGTAAATGAGCAGTGACTGCGAATCATACTCCGCACCACTAAGAACCTCATCCTCCTTGCCGTGGAAATGTCTAAAACAAATCCTTGTCCAAAAGGGAAATAGTGGAACCATAAGCATCTAAGGGCAATCCTGGCACGACCTGTCTAGTCTGCCTCCCTCACCACAGAAGTACAGACACACATGTGGGACCCCACAAATAGCAGCGAGTATATCTCTAGCAAATAGTATATCGTTACTTGACTGGCCTAAGGGATCAAGATAAGGGGTTAGCACTTTAAGATAAGACAATAACACACTCCTTGAGGGAAAACTGAGTTATAAGGGCGGATGAGCACAATTATCAATCTAGGCCTTGGGTAGGGCTTCGAAGATTAAGTTTGCTTGAGTAGGCCTCCCAGTGTATAACTTGCTACCCACTGGGTTGTGCTAAGTGAGGTTTACTAAAGTAGAAAGGGTTAATGGTCCAGATTAACATATAGGATGATAGAACATGTGGATTGGAGGCTGAATGACCAAAACTAAGTGAGAAGCCTTAATTGGGCACCGTGGCTGAGGGCATCGGGAGGGGGTTTCGAAGGGAAAAGGGAACATTGCGGTATACCACAAGCATGACCCTTCTGCGGTCATGTTCCCGCGGTGACTAGTCACGACCCTTCTACCTTGGGTAACCCTTTTACCTCGAAGAATCCACCCCTTCGTCAGGGACCAAGTCCAAGTTGCATCCGAGGTGACGTCACGCCTATCTAACTAATGATTGGGACACACAGCTCACAATGCGTGAACCTCCATACAAAAGTTGGTAAGGTAGTTGCCAATGGGTATAGGTGTCGTGTACAATATTGACTCTTGCATAGAGGCAATCACGGGTAGCCCGTAGGGAAATTTCGACTGTCCGAGTAGCTATGCTAGAAATAGCCAAATTACTTGCCCCTACAGTACACACAACTACTATGTTTAAGATAGACACTCTAACTAGTGCGAGAATATTCATTCACTCCACCTACTGGAGGACCCCTTTTGTCCAAAAGTTGGTCCCGATATTTAATAGACAGCTCGAGTCTTTTCATCCCATCCTTTTATCCTATTCATTCCTTTTGAATACTTTGACATAAGACATGTGTGTCAACCTTTTTTACTCCCGACCTACAACTTTCTACTTCTTTCTCTTTGGCCAAAACCCCCTTTTCCCTATTTTGTATTTCCCTCCTTCCCTAGACAACATTGCATTATTGTTATTATTGTTTCCACCTAACCTAATCAATACTCTCTCTCTCTCTCTCTCTCTCTCTCTCCCATACTCTCTTTATCCTCTATTTACTTCCTCCCTTTCTTTGGTGCACAACACACACCCCACAACTATCTCCTTCCATAAAACATGTGCCCTCCCTATTTTTTTACTTTTTCTATCTCCATACATTCTCTCTCCTCCATTACACCTACCACACCCTTGACTAGGTATTACATTGAGCGAGTTTGAAAACATGTTCGTGATGCAGCGCTTGAGCTCTGTGGGGAGCAGGTTAGAGACCACTGGCCACTAGAAAGTCAAACTGCAGCCAAACTGGGGGTAGCACTTGAGTGCTATGACAAATGATGGTATTTGGAATCCTCTTTTTCAGTCCTGCTAGAATTTCTAAGTCATGAGAGCTCTATCCACTAGTTTACTCAAAAATTCAAGGCTCTAAAAGAACTCACTAAGTACCAAAGGGTATTTAGAAAGCTTTCATCCAATGATTCATTTCAAAAATCACTTTTGAAAACTAAAACCTTTAAGTTTCAAAAATATTTTAACACAAAAAAACACACGAGTCATGAACGGATTAAATACTCACAATTTAAATCCAAGTTTATCACCTAAGATAAACCAAATTAGGACAACTAGATATCTAGGTCACCTTACCTCACCTAAGCTTAATAGAATCCAAAAATTCTTCAATCATATTGTAATATAGTTTGAACTTCTTCACCATATCTTGCTTCAATCTTCAATCTTCGATAGTCTCTTGACGATGGATTTAGTTGAAATACAAGATACATAGTAACTCTTGGAATTCGCTAATTACAATATTTTTCTAACAAGAACTAAAGGGTATTGCTCAACAAGGATCTAATCTATGACTCAATTTATGTTTTCAAAACCATATTCAAGGTTTCAACAATGTTTTTAATGAAAAAGTATGA
Organism: Ilex aquifolium; assembly: GCA_951799425.1. NCBI lineage: Eukaryota > Viridiplantae > Streptophyta > Magnoliopsida > Aquifoliales > Aquifoliaceae > Ilex > Ilex aquifolium. The sequence goes on along the minus strand of OX637396.1, from coordinate 24,576,278 downwards.
GTCATGTATGATTTATTCTAAATCCATTCTGTTAACACCTAGGGAGTCAAAATAAAATACCAAGGGACTTAAGGTCTCTAAGATCATTACATTTCCTAGACTTTGAAGGATCTGGAGAGATATTCATGATGTGACTTGTAGCTTGAACTCTTTCTCTCTTGTAGCTTTTGGATCTTGAACTTTGAAGCATCATGACAATAGATTTAGTTGAAATTTATATTGTGGCTTCACGGAATTAGACAATTATAATAAAAAATTTCCTAACAAGCTGGTCTTCAATCTAATTTCAAAAATTCAAACATAGACAATACTAGAACTGAAAGGTTTGTATTAAAATCGAGTTTGAGATGGGCTCAGCTTATCTGATTCCATTGTGGAAGACATAATTTTTTCTTGAAGAGTTAAGATATATATTTGATGCATCCATTTATAAAGACTAGTAATGCACAGTGTGTGTTTCACATAAATAAATTTAAATAATATTATTTTTATAAAAAAACGTGAATTATATGTGTAATTAAATTAAATAATAAATTAGGTGCCGAATAATTAATTTATATTTTAATTATTACTAAATTTAATTATTAATTTATTCTATAAGTTTTTGAGTGACTAATATGTAATTTATTTAGATATCCTTTTAACCCATTTAGGCATTTGCACATTTAATTATATTGTAGAATTATTAATTTTTATTTTGTTAAATAGATTGATTATATTGCATACCAAAAAATAAAATATAACATATATTTGACCGTATAATTCAACCTGATAACTATATGTGTATAATAATTTAACATATATAATACTTTATTTCTTCATATAGATATAAATAATTGTATGTAACTGTACTATTAAGAAATGAGTTCAAAAGAATTTATAAGTCTTTATAAAAGAGTCCAAAACAAGTAGAAAGTCAAATCGGTGTAAAAAATAAAAATTAGATGAAAGTATATAAGTGTGTATAATTGAATAATTAAGGAGAAAATAGAAAATAATTTTTTTTTTTGCAGATACTGACATTTACAACTGGTTTAATATACTTTAGATCCATACTCAAAGAAAGTTTTCAATTAAATTGAAGCTCTCGCTAATCATCCCATGATTATAATTGCCAAATGAGTGGGGCTATTCACGCACCTTAAATCTCCTTTCCCACCCCAATTGATTCTCTTATTTTAAATTATTAAGTTCACCTCATTTATACCCACTTCACTAGTTACTAAACTCACCCCGTCTATATTCACTAATTAAAAACTAAATTTATCCAACATTATTTCAACCTACTATATAGGCCATAATCATAATTTTATTTCGGTATATTATTTAGGTACATAAATATTACAGAAACAAAATAAAAATAAATAATAAATAAATAATTTATTTTTAAAATATTAGTTAAAATATACTAAACTATCTTTAAACACCTCAAAATATTTCGAAGACATTGTTATAAATATGTCAAAATACCTCAAAACATCTCGAAAAAATTCTAGATCACATTAGAACATTGAAATTTTGCTTCAATTATTATTATTTTTTGTTACTTTAAAATATATATTTAATAATTTAATTGGATAGAATAAATGTGGTGAATTTAGTCATTAATAGAGTGAATATAAATGAGATAAACTTAGTAGTTTGAAATAACAGATTTAAATGGGATGGAAAAGGAAATTTAAGGATGGGCCACATCCTTACCATGCTTACCAAATATTTGGTACGATGCTGGTTTATTGTAAAACCCAAGTGAACAACAGGCTAACAGCCTACTGATATGAGAACTTGGGGCCCAACAATAAGCCTACAATCAATCTTCCACTTCCAGGGTTTAAGCTTTTCCCTCACACTCTCATTACTCATCCATGGCGGGTTTTACCTCACCCTAAAGCACTCCCCTACGAGACTCTGACACAAATGGCTCTCTCTCTCCTACTCCTACGACGCCTATCCTCCCTCAGAGCCACCCTCTCCCTCTTTCCCTCTCATCCCAGACTCTTCGGTTCTCTCTCCTCTCTCCAAGCCAACTCGTCCAAGCAAACCACCTCAGACCAACCCAACATCAAACCCTCTTCTCTCTCAGCTCGCATGTCTTTCGTCTTCGACCAAATTGACGCCATCGAAAGAGAACGCGCTCAGAAGGACCAAACACTCCAACGCATCCGCGCATGGCGTGAATCGAAGAAAACTAAAGAGGAAGAAACTTTCAATGAGCCAATCCGTGGGAACTCCACTGTGTCAAACTCGGCCGAGTCTGGCTCAGTTGAGTCAGAAGTGGACAAGAAGGAGGAGAGAGGAGATGGGGTGTTGAGTAAAGAGGTGGAATTGGTGCACCCATGGCCGGAGTGGATAGAACTGATGGAGAGGTTGGTTCAGCAGAACTATTTTGATCATAGGAGGAAAGACGAGGACAAGATGGTGGAGAATTTGGGGTTTGATATGCCGGAAATGGTTGAAGAAGGGTTTGATTTTACTACGGACTGGAAGACTGTTCAGACCGCAGTGCTTAATTTTGGGCGTGACCGGTTTGATATCCTGAGGTCAGTGGTTTAGTGATTCCGTGTTGGGCGTGTGTATCTTTTATTTTCTCATGCACTTGACGATATGTAAATTGAATAAATTGAGCTGGTTGACGAAACATTTGATGCTTAGACAAATTAATTTCCTTTTTTTCCTCTGTTTGGTTGGTTGGATAATGCAGCGGGTGGGAAGAAAGAAAGTCATAAATTTGAGTTATAAATGTTTGATGTGTTTTGCCGTTCTAGTTTAACTTCCCAATACTACATTCCTCTTTTTTTTTTTTTTTTTGTTGGGGGGGGAGGGAAAGTGGACTTTAACCCTTGATCTAAAGAACGCAAAGTCTTCAAAATGCAAGAAGTACCCTTGGACCAAAATCCCGTTGGTCCCAATACTACATTCCTTAGCTTATGGTTTTCTAAGGATATTCAGTATATTGTATAGTGTAGTTGCTTGCAAGTTTAAATCCAGGGAGTGAAATTAAACAGTGCAAAGGAGCACCTTGTTTTGTGCAGCAGGTCATTTTCATTAGGAACGTTGATAATTTTAACTTTGAAAAAAGGAAAGGACAGAGATTTACAGTGAGTAATTTGTGTGATGTTGCCAGACATTGATAAGATGTCAAAATTACTGTACTTCTTTCTCCTAGTTTCCCTTAATAACTAAAAAAAGGGTGTGAGAAATGATGACGTCCAAGTATATCAGGTTAGGTTGCACTGTTCTGTTGAGTACATCCGTTGTACTATTCTATTCTATACAATTCCTTCATAAAGATTTCTTTAACGTGACAAAGCCACAAAGTTATTAATCATCTTAAAGACTTACGAACAAATGCCTTGTGTGTCGAGCTGTGTTATTTTACTTGAGATCCATATCTTATGTTAGCTAAAACTTAAGTCACAACATTCTCCCACACCATAATAGACACATATCCCACTTTATACTGAATAAAGGAAGCTAGTAAAAATTTTGCGGATATGTGGTCTATACGAATAATATTTTTGGGGAGTTTCAAGGTTGAAGTATGCTTTTAAGAGGGTTATCGGTAATTGTCCTTTGCTTTGGTATGTACTATGTGTGAGATTGTTTCAATTAATGCCACTTTGCTTGATACGTGCTTTTGATGATAATTGATTTCAGGTCATTGTCAAGACAGGATATTCAGATCTTGGTTGGTTATGGATGTCCTAGTACAGACAAGAAGGTGGTTTTTTCTGCAAAGTTGTTGAGGAAACATGTTCACCTCGACGAAGGAGATGTAAGTTTTGTTCCATTAGCTTGTTAGTGTGTTATTGTTTCCCATATGGTGAACAGTTAGGAAACAATTTATAACAAAATTTTTCCTTTTTCTTGGTATGTTTATTTTTTGGAGTATGTCTCACATGTTCATTTACTTCTCATTTCGTTCTAGATTGCTATTGTATGAATGATTTTTTCCCGATCCTCTGGATATTGTTTCCCTTAAATAAAGCCAAAATCCAAGTGAAGTATCTAGTTCAAGGATGTATTGGTGTTTTTTTTTAAAAAACACGATTAACTCTTTTCTAGAAATGCATACATTATCATAATCAGTAACTAGATAAATATGAATTGAAAATATGTCTTCGTCTTCCTTCATGTTTTGTGGGTATCTATGATATATACATAAATTGAGATGGTAGGGCATTGTTGGGTGATTCCAAGATCCATATCAACTATGTTTTTTGCGGAGTTTAATGACTTTGGAAGGAAGAGCAGTGGAATTACACTTTGTTATTGTGCAAGGTTTGCCATCATTTGGGTATTTAGTTGGAAAGAAACGCAAGATTTCTTGCGGGTAAGTGCGAGGACTGAGGTGTTTGAAGAGTTGTGAAATTGTGTCTATTTCTTAGCATCTTTTTAGTCGTTGGTAACAAATGAATTTGCCAGTGTCTCTTTCTGAAATGATGGCTAGTTGGATGGTTGTTTGTGATCCTAATGTTAAATAACTTTGGTGTATCGATTGAGGTTTGGAAGTGTTTAGAAGATATCGGGGTATCTTGTTAACACAACTATTCAATAAGACTATAACAACTAAGAAGATGTCATGAGTGGAGGAAGAATATTTTGGTACCCATACATAAAAGCAAAGCGGACATTTAGAGTTGCACAAATTATTAAGGTATTAAGTTGGGAGGTTAACAACGGTGGTTATATACTTGGGAGACTAATGACAAGGTATAGAGAGAAAATAAAGGTCTTCATATAGCGAGATTTAGAAAAGAAAAGAGTTAAAAATAAATATATTAACATGATTACAGATATACATGAGGGTGCAGTGACGTTAGTTAAAACAACTGGAACGGAATGTAGTAAATTCCCAATCATGCTAGGCCTACATTAAGCTTTCACTTTAAGTCCATTTCTCGTTACCTTAACTATGGATGAATTGCTGATAGCATAATATTGATTGATGAAACTAAAATAGGAATTAACAGTAAACTAGAAGTTTGGAGAGAAACTTTAGAATCAAAATGATTTAGGTTAAGTGAAAATAAAGCAAATATATAGATTGTAGTTTTAGTAATTGTTGAAATTCAAATTGGGAGGTAGAAAAGATTGAACATCAAGAGATATCTAAGAGTGAACACTTTCGGTATTTGGGGTTAATTATCCATCGGGAGGGGGAGATTGGAAAAGATGTCATTCATAGAACTAAAACAGGATTACCTAATTGGAGGAATGAATCTAGCATACTATGTTATCGATGTATACCCCTTAGGTTGGAAGGTAAGTTTAATAGGACGATCATTAGACCAACAATGCTTTATGGTACATAATATTGGGCAATTAAGAAACAACATGCTTAAAAAATAAGTGTTGTAGAAAAAAGATGTTAAGATGGATATATAGTAAAAACAAGTTAAGAGAGAATTATAAATGATTACATTTGTAAAGCAGTAGAAGGAGCACTAATAGGAGATAAATTAAGAGAGAATCGACGTAAGTGGTTTGAACATGTTTATAGAGGACCTAGTAATACACCAATAAAGAAGAGTGTTTTGATACATATTGATAGTAATGCGGAAAAAAAATGATAGCGTACGGTTGATGAAAAATATGATCCTTGATAGAGTATAATGGAGAAATATAATTTATGTAGGCGACCCCAAATAGCTGGGATTAATACTTTGTTTAGTTGAGTTGAGTATTTTTGTTGTAGTGCTTCTTTGTTGTGTTGCACTACTGCCGGTCTACTTGTCCACCTTCGCTCTCATATTTTACTATATTTATTTTTATTATTAATTTAGTCTTTGTTTCCTTTAGAAAAAAAAGGAGAGATACAAAAATGAGTTACAATCTCTTCTTCCTAATTGTTAATTTTGTTCTCTTTATAAACTATAGGCCTATCCTCTTTCATTTTACGTTCGTACCACGTCCAAAGAATCCAAACAACTTCACACATAAGTGGATCAAATCTTTTTGACATCAACTTCATTGCAATTCAAGGGATGTTAATGTAGTTGTTGAGAAACATCTCACTAGATTTAGTAAAGAGGAATGTGTCATTGTTGGACAAGTGGTTTTGGATATATTACCCTTGGAACTTGATTAACTTTGACATTTTGTTATCAAATGTGAATATGAATTTCATCCTCATGGATGAGACTCCATTGTGGTGAGTAGAAGCTCTTGTTGAAATCATTGGAAATTTATTTTTCAACGGTTGAAAAACAATGTTAATCATGTTAGAATGGGGGTTCGAATTGGGAAGCATATTCGTCTTTGGGAAGATGTTGGATGAGAGAGTCATCCGTTGAATTGTTATATCCTCGTATCTTTAGATTGTCTCGTTCACATAAAACTTCTTTGGATAGTATGATATTCTCTTCCTTTCTCTTTCGAAGATGGAATCTTATTTTTTTTCTTCAGGAATTTGAATGATATAGCATTGAATTTTTCTTCCCTATTATGTTAATTAATATTTTTTGGTTCCATCAGCTTTTGATAGAAGAGTATCGTTACTTGATTCCTAGGGTACTTTCCCCGATAATTTTTATTTCCGGTGGTTCATTAATGATTCTAGTTCCTTGAATTTTGAACCTTATGGGATGATTTGAAAGGTTAAAATGAATGTGAAAGCACAGATCTTGTCTGGATGATCATGCATGGGAAGGTGAATTCTTTTGCTGTGTTGTAAAAGAGAAGGCCTCATTCTTGTCTATCTCTTCCATGTGGATTGTAGGCTTGTAGTGAGAACATTGATCACTTATTCTTACATTATCCTGTGGCAATGTTCGTATGACATAAATTGATTAAGTAGGTGGACTTGAATAGTGTCATTCCACGTGCGCCTCCTTGCTTGCAGAATGTCTTGATCTTGATAAAGGGAAAATGACTTCTATCTTGTGGGGGTGGACTATTATGGCTATTTTTTGGGTGGTGTGGATAGAAAGGAATAACAGAATTTTCAAAGGTGAAGATGAAGAGGTGGATCTTTTGTGGGATACAACTAAGTTTTGGCTTCTCTTACCAGTAACAAAGGAGTTTCATGATTCCCTCTTATGCATTATCTTTTTTTTTCTCTTGCTTAAGTTGAATAACTTATCCACTATTTTGTATTTCTCTATTCTAATTGAAATAAACTGTCTCTAATCAAGGAAAAAACACGTATTTTGTTCTTTAACCCTTTTTTTAGATACGTAATTTGGTGGTTCATAGATCATCATTTTCTCAATTTAAATGGAATGTGTATCTGGTTTTAGATATAGAATTTTCTTGGCCAAGAAAACTAAATAAAGTCTTTGTCTTGACATCTTCGTTGAAAACAATGTGCTTGCAGTGATCTAGATTTTTTTGATTGCTTATAGTTATATTGTTTTGCATATCTTTTATGTGTTCACTGTTACATTTTGATCTTTTTAATACTTAAAAAGGCATGCCAGTGGGGATATCTGTAGATCTAGATTGTCTCTAACTAATGGTGCACAAAGCACCTATATTTTACAAGAACGATTGATAGAGGCATCAATTATTGGCATACAAGCAGTGAGTTGGTCATCATTTGAATAACCAAGTAAACTTGTATTATAGTGGTTTTCATTTGTTGAGAAAGTTTTTGATATTCATTTGCAACACATCCCATACCTATAACATTTTCCAATATCCCTTGTGAGATAATGGTCTGTTTGTTCATACGTCATACATAAGTGCTTGTAACATTTTTTTCACCGTTCATTTTTTTTTTAGTACTTTAATAGAAACTATATAATCTAGAACTTTTCAATCTCCCGAAAGAGAAAAGAAAGGAGATGCAACACCTATATCTGATTTGAAACTTAGATTGTTATAGTGCTTAACTTAAATATGGGACATTAGTCATGGCGACTAAAATGAAGTGAAAAGAAATGTTTTGTTGTTCAGAGTGCTGATACAGAGGGCAACAAAAGCTAAAAATACATCCATTTTTGGACACAGTTTTTGCAAACGATTACTTTATTCTTGTACCCAAAAAAAAAACGAACTCCACTGGTAATTATTTTGCTGCCCTATATCTCAGGTATGTAGTTCCTGCAGTTTGAGGAGCTCCTGTGAAAGAGCCTTTTTGTTAACTAACAAAGAGGATGAAGCACGAACTATTGACATCATGCGTGTACTATTGACGTATGGTTTTGATCCTGTGAATGGATCAGTAGCTAACAAGTCCCTTCTGAAAATAAAATCTGTGAAGACAGTTGTACGAAAATTGCTTCATGAGGTGGTCAAATTGAGTGCAGTCCCGATAGATCCAAATCTTCCTCCTCCTGTTATTAAGAAGCCTCCACCAAAGGTGAAGCAACCTCCTCCTCCTCCGAAGAGAAGGGTTGGACGTGATGACATTGAGATGAAAAAAGGCGATTGGCTCTGTCCTAAGTAGGTCCATTTCTGATGGTTCTCTAATTCTTACATGCATTGTATCTTTTCTTTTGAAATTGCTGTCAGGATGCTATGACCATTAAGGTCCAAGTGAAAACTTATTTGGGAGTTCATCTATCCCAAGGAACACACTTGTTTATTGCGTTCCCTTAGGGTGGTTGTTCAAATTCTTTCTAATGTCATTCATTGCATTTCTGGGAATATTAGCATTCTTTGGACTATTAGCATATTCAAATCAGCATGCTTACCTTGGGTCATAAGTTCATATAAGAATGGCATATACACATGCCTACTGGAATGTCGCAACGCTAAACCGCAACTGCAAGGTGTAGCTCAAGTGGTAACAGAGACGAGCTGTAAACTCAGACGTCATGAGTTCGAATTCTTGGCAACCCTTTGGGGTCAGGCCATGAGGAATTTATCCCTCATGAATACCCTAGTCCCAGCGTGGATAACCTACTTTTAACCGGAACGGGGAGAAAATTAGTCGAGGTGCGTGTAAGCTGACTCGGACACCCCTAACTGTCGAACCAAAAAAAAAAAAAGAATTTCGCAGTGCTCATGCATCATCATTGTTACATCAAACACAGCCTCAAGTTGTGTGGATGTGAACAATTAGTTATCAATACTTGATCGTGCACATTGACTTCTCTGGCTGCACAATACCAAGAGATGTTGGATGGCTCCATATATTTGGAATAGTTGATTTTGGTGTCAAATTCCATCTTTGGTCTGCATGGTGTGGCCCACCACCATGGGGCCAACATGAGCTGGTTATAGAAGGATATCTCAGGATTTAGGAGTTGAACCATATTTCTTTATTTCTTGTAGCAACTAAATTATTTGCAAAGATCATCTCCTGTGTAACTTATTAACAATGGTAAAATTGTGGTCTCAGGTGTGACTTCATGAATTTTGCAAAGAATACCGTCTGCCTGCAATGTGACGGCAAGCGTCCTAAGAGACAGCTGCTTCCAGGAGAATGGGAATGCCCTCAGTATGTTTTCTCTTCGCTTCCTTCTTCTCTATTCCAGATTTTCTGCAGGCTACATCAAAAAAAAAAAACCTTAGGAACGGTGATTCTTGAACCTGTTTATAATCTTCATGCATACATTCCAGATGCAATTTGTGTACCAGTGTTAATTTCTTTATCTAGTTAACATGTTAATTGTTGGTCCTCTATTTCTTTGGCAGGTGCAATTTCTTGAATTATAGGAGAAATATGGTATGTTTTCATTGTGAACACAACCGCCCACCTGATGAGTTTATGGAGAATCAAATGCAAGAGAGACAACATGGTCCCAGGATGAGGTTGGAGAAAGTCACTAACAGGGCAGAGGTCTCTAATGCATGGAACTTTGACTTTGATGACAACGAATCTGATGGGGCAGATATTGCTGCTTTTGAGAATGCAGATTCTCAAAAACTTGATAAAGATTTTCCCCTGGATAGTAGGACTCGAGGAGACAATTTTAGGGGGCCTGAAGATGATTTCTATGAGAACAAGAGGCCAATAGGGGTGCATGGAAGAGAATATTTGGATCGTGGTCCGAAGAAACCTGGAATGGGATTTGATGATTTTGATGATGATGATGATGTAAACAGTTATGAGTTAGATACTCCAAATCATAGCCAAGTTCAGAAGACTTCGTCAATTGATTTCTCTGAGCTTGAAGATAACTCTGATTCTGAAGATATTGAAGGCACTGACAACAGTTGGCCTGCTCGTCACGGAACCGGTTCCCGAACACACAAGAAACCATCCAAGCCAATGCGACGAAAAGCGGCTTTCTCTGAGGATGACAAAATAGGTTTTGGTTCAGATGATGATCTTCCGGTTCATCCTAACCGGAAATCTAGTCATGTTGCTGATTCTAGACAGAGAACTAGAGGCAGACAGGCGATGAATTTCAGCTCAGATGATGACCTTAGGCTTAGTTCTGGCAACGAGGACATTGGAGACGAGGATTTTGGATCCAGGCAGAAAAAAGGCAATAAACGGGTTTCTAGTAGAAGGGATTTTGGAAGGAGAGTAGGTCCCAATTTTGAAGATGAATCCTCCTCTGGTTTAGGATCTGATGATGATGATCTACGTTCAGGCAGAGATAGATTTAAAGGCTATAAAGCTGGGCCAGATAGAAGAGGAAACACTTCCAATGGTCGTGGTAGTATGATTGGTGGCAGAAGGAACTCTTTCAAGGATGATTTTGATAGATCTTCCCGGGGATCTCGTGGTAATAATAGAAGATTTCGAGGGGATGATTATGATGGGCGTGGAATGAGTTCTAGAAAGAGTGATTCACAGAGTATCAAAAGCACTAGACGAGAAGGGTCTTATAACCAGCAACGTGGAAGGTCTAGTAATTTTGATGATCGCTCAGATAGTTATTTTGACGATGACCGGCACAGGAGGCCGCGTATAAATGTCAGATAAATCTGAGCTATGGTGTTGATTGACAGCCATGATGTACCTAAGTTTTTCGAATCAGCTCATCACACTTCTCCCATGACTGAGAATTTGAGAACTCATTCCGAGGCTGCTGGAAGACCAAACAGTACGGAGAATTTCTGTTACACCAGCAGCACTTTGTAACTAAGAAAAGTTTCTTGCATTTGCAGATAAGCCACTGGGAAGTCCAATTGGTGCGTTTTCGTACAATTTTATGGCAATGCATTGCTAGAATTTTTAGTTTGCCTTACATGACCTGCTAAGCTGTTGTTTTGTTGTCGCACCTAACATGCTTAGAAGCTTTCTGTCTTCCTTTATTTCGGGACAAATCTCGCCCGGGGCAGGTCATTTGTAACAGAGGTGATTTCTTCCTATATACAGTTGACCCTATTGTAGTTCATATTGTAACACAATTTTCTTTCTTGGTAATCAATGAGAGATAATAATTCTTTTATAAATTAAATATTAGAGAGGAAAAAATTGTTTTCATATGAAGTTCCAAAGTAGATTGATTCGAGATGGGTTTTTGAATTGCTGATGAAGGGGTGTGCTGAGCCTGGCGATTTGGGGGATTAGGCCCCTGATTTGGGGGTGGCACTGGTGGGTGAGGTAGGAGGCGGTGCTCAGCCAAGGGGGAGGGAGAAACGCGTGTGTTGTAGCAGGGCAGTTCTCGACGAAAGTAAGAAACATGGATATTCTCACTAATCCTTTCTTTCTTTGTGTTAAGTCAACAAGAGGGTTCTACATACAGCACCCATGAGCGTGATAGCAAATGCTTGAGAGAGGAAGAGGGAGAGGGAAAATAAGGAAAAAAGAATCTTATTTTATTTTTTATTTTTGCACTCTTTCATAACATATGTTAAGAGTCATCTAGTGTGAAAACAAAAAAGTTTGTGACATTGAATTGGGCTTCCGATATAAAAGATAAAAATGAAAATAGACAAAGATAAACCTATAATGACTGTGTAAATGACTGCGGTTGGGGAGCAAGTTATTAGTGTTTCATGTAGCAGAAAATAGGATATTGTGAAAATTTTACATGGAGATCGCAAAAAATTGTCATCCCCTACGCTCCCTTAATACAAAAAATGTTTGCATAGAGTGGACGCCGGACTACACTCTCTCCCTTTGCTAATAGTAATAGATTTATCAATTTCTTCTGATGTTGGAGGTTTGAGTCTTGAAGTCCACATTGAAATTCGGTGGTTGACCGTTATGTTAGTTTAGTTAGATTCGTTCTCAAGAGAAATAACGGGCGCAGTTAAAGACGTCATGATCTCACTAGTGAGAGTATATTGAGGTGGTCTCTGAGCTCTTCTTTACCCCCACCCCCTCTCTCAAGAGATAAAAAAATTTTTTTTTTACCAATTTCATCTGCTAGCCCTGATTTTTTGAAATGTTTGAATAAAGTAAGCCTAGCCGAGCAAATAAGTTTTGACATTTAGTGCCCTTTAAACAAAATAAGTAATCATCATTCGGGGCAAAGCCATATAGGGCAAAAAAGGGAATGTATGCAATCCAATGCATGACCAAAAGTTGCACTTCCTAATGTATATCACACCATATCATACATACATACAACCAAAACTTAGTACATAAAACAAAGTACAAAGTCTTTTATTTCACAATAACAATAAATTACTAAATATTTCCTCGGTAAAATCTCGTTTTTTTTCCAAGCTTCATCTTTCTGATGCATCCATTCTCTGCAGTGAAAACAGAGCACAACTTAGCAACAACAACAAAACTGAAACATACATACATACACACGCACACACATATTAGAGAGAGGGAGGGGGAGAGACTTCATACCCAAAAGACATGAAGTCACCTTCCTATTAGTTTCCATGACTTTAACCTTTTTCCATTGGAACTCCTGCAGCAACTACACAACAGAAGGTCATTGGAAAAAAGAGGAACACAAATAGGAGAAATATAAAAGGACTAGATACCTTTATACTGGCTTGAAGTTTCTTTTTCACTCCTTGCTCACCATTCTTTGTAAACGGGCCATGTTCCGCCTAACGTAGATGTAGAAGCAATCCGCCACTCCATCTAGGAATTTGAAGTAGGCATGTCTCCAGGACCTCTTCATTACCAAACTACCAAATACTGCCCAAAATGCCACCCCGAATCCCAGTCCCATGCTAATGTAAAATGGTGATGTTTCATCCTCATCGTTGTCGTCATCTTTGGCATCACGGTCTTCAACTTTCCTTTTGTAGTCAGTCAGGCACGGGGTTTGCAATGGACTCCCACAAAGCTCAGGGTTACCCTCATAAATGGATGGATCATTGAACGTTTGGAATTGGTTGGTTGATGGAATTTGTCCAGACAAGTTGTTATGTGACACATTCAAATTGCTCAATGAGGTCATAGAGGACATGCTTAGAGGAATTGGACCTGAAAGATGGTTGCATGAGAGGTCAAGAGTTTCCAACTCTTTTAAGCCTCCAATGCCATCTGGTATTTTTCCTGTCAATTGGTTTCGAGATAAATTTAAGGTACCCAACGTTGAGAGAAGTGTTATCTCTTCAGGGATATCTCCTCGGAGATTGTTGCCCGAAAGATCAATACTCCTAACAAGAATAAGTGTGAGGGTATACGTAGTTGGCAATCCCTTTACAACCAGAACCATCTGGGGTATAAATTCGTAGTTTGAGTAAGAATAGTGTGAATACCGTCTGTAAGGGGTCCAAGAACTCAAACCACTCAAATTGCCCAGGCATGATGGGATGGATCCAGATAAATTGTTACCTGCTAGGTCCAAGATGTGAAGATTATAAAGATGACATAGTCTTTCAGGAATATTTCCATAAAACATGTTGGCCCGGATACGTAGCGCCATTAGTGATAACAAGCTCTCTCCAATCCATCTTGGTATATTCCCTAAAAACTCATTGTCTCCAAGATCAAGAGCTTGCAAACTTGTGCAGTTTTTTAATGATGAGAGTTCCCCAGAAAGACTGTTGCTGCTTAAACTTAACCAACCAAGCTTAGGCATTGAACATATTGAACTGGGAATATTACCAGATAGATTATTCCTCGATAGATCTATGACTCGAATTTCTTGCAAATTCCTCCATTTTCCAGGGATTTCTCCACACAAAAGATTGTTTGACAGATCTAGCCTTCGTAAGTACTCCATGTCGCTGATAGACAATGGAATGCTGTCATTCAAAAAGTTTCCAGAAAGATCTAAAACTTCTAGTCGTGACATCACTTGGCCAATGTTTGTGGGTATCGATCCTGAAAACAAATTTTTAGCCAAAATGAGACTTGTCACATTAGGCCAAAGAGGGATCTGGCCGCCTAAGCGGTTGAAACTGAAGTCGACTATCACTTCTGTATCCCACGAAAATTGTAATGAATTGGGAAGCATTCCACCTATTTGGTTATGAGAAAGATCTAACAGTCGAATCTGTGGACATAATTTCTCAAGCCAATGAGGTATTGTGTCTGAAATAGCAACATCGTTGAGGATTATAGAATCAAGTTGATTCTGAGTTTTAAGCCATGTTGGAAATTTTGGACCCAAGGGGCAGCTTCTGATTTCAATGAATCTTAGACTAAAAGGAGGAACCCATTCATCACTTAAATTGATTGAAAAATCTCTATTTAAAGATGATATGGAAAAATATTCCAGTTTCTTGAGGCCGTCCAAATGCTTTTGGGATAGGATACCTCCCCAAGAATTTTTGTAGAGGGTTAATAGAGTTAGCTGTGTGAGTGTTCCAACACTTTCCGGGATAGTTCCATTCAACTGGTTCTCGGCAAGGCCTAACATGTTCAGACACTACAACAAAAATCATTTTTTGCGACGTTTTTTTTGCGACGTTTTTCAATTCGTCGCAAATAGTTTACTATTAGCGACGATTTTTTAATTTCGTCGCAAATTTCAGTTTTCGCAATTTTTTTAGCGACGTTTTTGAAAAACGTCGCCAATAATCATTTTACTTAAATAAAAAATTTTAAAAAAATCAAATGTAATTGAATTTTCGCGACGTTTTTAAAAAACGTCGCTAATAAACATTTTACTTAAATAAAAAATTTTAAAAAAATCAAATGTAATTGACTTTTCGCGACGTTTTTAGAAAACGTCGCAAATAAACATTTTACTTAAATAAAAATTTTAAAAAAAATCAAATTTATTTGAATTTTCGCGACGTTTTTAAAAAACGTCGCGAATAAACATTTTACTTAAATAAAAAATTTTAAAAAAATCAAATGTAATTGACTTTTCGCGACGTTTTTCGAAAACGTCGCTAATAATCATTTTACTTAAATAAAAAATTTTTAAAAAATAAAATGTAATTGACTTTTCGCGACGTTTTTTTAAAACTTTCCAATAGATTCTGGGATTGGACCTGTGATCCAGTTTTCATCCAGAGAAAGGTACCTTAAATTTTGAAGGTACCCTAATGACTCAGGCAGCTGTCCACTAAATTGATTAAGCAGCAAATTTAAGTCCTCTATGCTATGATTGCTGCATCGAGACAGATCCCCTATTAAATCACTTATGTCGCCACTGATTTCATTGTAGGAAAGATCTAAGACCTGCAAATGACACAAATCTTCCCAAGCAGCTTTTGAAATGGAGGGTTTCATATAACTAGAAGAAAGACTAAGTACCGCAAGGGAACTGATATTGAACAACCATTGAGGGAATAGAGATTTAAATTGGTTAGAAGATAGATCAAGGACCAAAAGGGAAGTGAAATTCAAATTTGGTGGAGAGGGAGGGATGTTTTGCAGTCCACAGTAGGACAAGTGCAACTCCGAAAGGGAAGGAACCGTATTTAGAGCCTGCAGCCAACTTGTTTCCAAACTAAGGTTGAGGCCTCCTAGGTCCAGGTATTTCAAAGAAGTTAGTCCAGAGACCCAATTTAAATCTGAAACCCAGCTCATTCTAATGTCATTATAGGGATTTGAATATGCAAAGAGATCAAGATAACGCAAATTTGAGAGATTTCCAAGGTGAGGAGGAACAGTCCCAGAAAAAGATGCTTGGGAGAGATTGAGATAACGCATTCTCTCAAATGAACCCAAGAAATCAGGGATTGGAATTCCTTGGAAATCATTCATGCTTAGGTCCAAGTACTTCAGATATTTCAAGTCAAGCAACGAAGGACTTATCTTACCACCCAAACATGATGAGTTGTCGTAATAAGCCGCCACAGATTGAATTCTTTTCATGAAACAGTCACCTTTATCTCTGAGGTCAAGCTTTACAACATGGCCAGTTTGGTTGCTGCAGTGAACACCCTTCCATCTACAACAATCTTTGCCAACCCAAGAAGCAAGATGACCCAAAGGATCGATAAGGCCTTCTCTGAACTGAAGGAGCGCATTCCGTTCAATGTCAATGCACCTCAGGTTAAGATCACCAGCATCAGTTTTCAGTTCATTGGATTCTTCAAGGTACACAGATTTAGAAAACAGTGGGAAAGACAGAATGATAAGAAACTGAAGGAGGGCTCCCCAAGTAGCCATCCTTGCTTCAATATGACAAGTTCAGGGGGTATTTTTCCGGGTTATGTTCTTCCAAGGCTAGTTGAATTAAGTTTGTTAGATGCATGGAAAGAAACTCATTATATACAACCTTCTATGATAAGGTGATGACTGTTTGAGAACAAAAGCAAAAATCACGGAAAATGGACAGTTCAAACAATTCCAAACTGTGGGAATGGTCCAGTCCCTTGTGGAAAAAAAAAACAGAAAAAACAAAAACAGTGAGACTGGGAATGGTCCACACTTAGCATCGTGGTTCAAAGTATCGGTCGATACTGATATGAATCTGCCGAGAGACGATACCAATACACTATACGTATAAACTCCGAGTCTCACACTACTCTGCCGAGTCCTCAGAGTTATATCCGAGTCAATCTCGAGTCGTAGAGTTATGGTCATCGAATCGTTCAATACGGTTCCGCCACGCTTAACACGGACTAATTAAGACAAAAGGAAGTCTATTCAAGTGATGTGTACAGGAGAAGAATAATTGAGCCATAAGAGTTACAATTATCTTCTCATCATCTACTTTCCGTAAGAGAAAGGCTAAAGAAGAATACTCCCAAAAAAGAGCCAAGAAATTCAGTATACAAAATGGCTACAATCCCTTAAAGTCTGTTACGTACCATGCCGGTAGAGAGAAACTGACTTTAGTCGGAGAACCTTAGACGGGTAAATTTGTCATTTCCATCACCATCCGCAGGTAAATTTGTAATCCCATCCCCGTCTCGTCCTCGCCTTCACCTCTGCCCCCACCCCCGTCCACCTTCCCAAGCCCAAGTCCAAGTCCTAGCCAACATAATCTAAAATTCTAAATAAATCTAACATTCTAAATAATCTAACATAATTATAAAATATCATAACATAATTAAAAGTTTGTCATTTACAACATAACATAATTAAAACCTTGTCTACAACATAATCCAACATAATATAATTAAAATTTTGTTTTCCTTGTAAATCCAACACAATATTATGCAACACAACATAATATAACATAACATAATCCAACATAAAAAAAAATAAAAATACAAAGATCTATACTTTTAAAAGCCAAAATCATGAAAAAAAATCAAAAAACAAAACAATTTTCAAAAAAAAAAAAACATTCAATAATATGTAGATTTATATTCACAACACACACACACACACATATATATATAATAATAAGAATAACGGGTAAAGCGGGGCGGGCGGAGGCGGGACGGGGTAAGTGTCAGTTCATCCCCGCTTTCATCCCCGCACTGGTTTATACAGGTATTTCCGTATACGTCTACCGTTCAATACTTATGGTCCATCCCCGATCCAAATGAAACGGATTTAGATGAATACCCATTTTTACCTGATCCACTGTCATCCCTACTTAGGCCATTACCACACCGTGTTCTTTGAATATCCCATACTATTTGTTTTTCCAGTGGTCAGTTGGGACTATAGATGTTGTGTGCCTTCCATGATCAAATGGTGTATTAACCCATACAAAAAAAAAAATATTTTGGTACATTGACTACCTAGGAGTAATTACATATATAAAGGTAAAAATAATAAAAAAAAACTAATGTGTCTCTAATAAAAGTCTTAATCTAGAGAGACCTATTAAGACTATTCTACATGTGTTTTAAATAGGGTAGTATTGTTGGATAGGTCAAACCCTTCGTGTGTGTGTGTGTCTATATATATATATATTTGGGTTTGATAGGGTCATTTGCTAAGAAGGTTTGTGGAGGCGCCTATCCAGTGAACAAAAATTCAACCAGAGAGAAAGAGAGAAAAGGAAGGGGAAGGAGAAGGAGAAAAAAAGAAAAAGAAATGGGGTTGAATTCATTAAATGTATGAATTTATTACTTCTCTTATGGGTTTTATATTTTCATTCAATTATATGGTGTAGGGTTTATATATATAGGTCTCATGGCACCTTGTGAATTCTTGAAATTATTATGTTAAATTTAAGTTTATAGTTTTTGGGAATTGATGGAGTCTAAGAAATGTGTTGGAAAAAAAAAAAAGGTGCTGCAACTTAGTAAAGGGCAAGTATGAGGAATCTAAGAATTACAGAAACCTCGCCGCTTGATTATAAGTAATATATTTTGACCCCTATAGTTTTATAAATTTAATTTTTGACTATTGTTTAAGTTGGTAATTTACAGGATTGACCCCAATAGTTTTGTAAAAAACTTTATCATTTCAAAACATCCCTCCAGCCTTAGAAAGTTTTTGAAATTCTAAAACAACCCTAAAAAGTTTTGATTTTGTTCCCAAAATTATGGTTTACTCATAATAGCTTAAAGAAATGTTATATTATCAAAAATTAGTCTCTATAACCTTAAATACTATTATGGGAATTTTAAAGCAGTATGGAGAGCATAAAATTTCATTTTTTGAAAATTACACTTTGACCCCAAAAGTTTCAATAATTATGATTTGACCAAAGAAGTTTAGAAACTTTTTCTAAATTGCACAGGTTAGTTCTATACCCTATTAATCCATATTAAAAATGTTATTTCTATCTAAATTATATATCAATGGGTAGAAAATACAAATATTAAATATAAAACTGAGAAATTACGAAATTAGGAATATGAATTGATCGGTACATGCTATTTTGATCTAGATGGTGATTGTATTGAGAAGTGTTTTGAGTTGGAGTTCGAGAATCAAGGTAAGTAGTTTACTACTTCTTTTAAGAGGATTTTCTACATTAAAAGGGTGGGTGTGTGTGTGTGGATTTTCATATATATGATATATGTGTTGATATTTGGGGTTGTAATTAAATATTTTACAATTGTGAATTGTGGTACATGTGAATTTTGAAAACTTGTGGGATGATTTTATATCATTGCTTAAATGTGTTTTGGTGAAGAAAAGAAAATTTTGTGTACCTTAGGACTAAAACGACAGTTTTGGTGTGAGTTGAAATCATGTTTTATGAGACGGAGACTGGGTTAACAGGTCTAAATGGTAATGAGATTGAAAATATACTGGTGTGATCGGTATAAGGATGTCCACATAGGGGCCAGTCATCAAGTTAGTGATGACAAGAGACAGAGCCAGTTATCAAGCTAGTGATGAGAAGAGACGTGACCAGTTACCAGACTAATGGTAACAAACATGAAATGACAAATGTGTTTGAGACTGAATGTGTGTGTGAGTGTTTTGAGTTATAAATGTCTTTTCATTTATAATGTTATTTGTGAAAATGAGTGGGTGTTTTGAGTTATAAATGTCTTTTCATTTATAAAATTATTTGTGATCATGATATCATTTTGTTTAAATGATTATGTGAGAGGGTTGGGAAACAATTTATTGTACTTATTTATGCATCAAAGTTTATTTTTGTATATAAACTGTGAGACTTATTTTCACACCTCGTTGGAGGTGGTTGCTATTCACGGTCCGTTGTGCTCATACAAACATTTAACATTTTTCATGTGAAGATTAGGGTGAGGAGTAAGTCCACAGATAGACAAGTGATTAGAGGACTTGAAACTTTATTTTATTGTAAGTTTTCGGGAATAAATGTCTTTTATAATTTTGAGAAAAATATTTAATTGTTTTGGGAATAATATTGCTTATGTTTTGAGTAGTGAACCTTATTGTTTGATTGTTGGTTTACGTGGGTTTAGTAATGATGTTGGTGATATTTAGTTTATTATTCTGGTATTCATTAAGTTGGTGGATTGGATCACTTTGTTATTTGTCTTTCGCTGTATTTTACATTTATTATGTACATGGTTGGTTGGTTAAGACTTTAGTGGCTAGTCCGCCGCTCACCCTGCGCAATCCAGGGTGGGGGGTGTGACAAATTGCACACAGAAAGTCTTGTAAGTCAGGGTCAAAAGCCAAGTTGTCCACCTATACACAAGTCAAGTGCCTTGCTTTCAAAGGCATTTGGTTACTAGAATATTTGGATGGACCACAGTTGAATAAGAAGCTCGATCTCGGACTTTAATTTGGAGGAGAAAAGGCTCAGAAATCTTGCTTTCAATGTCACTTTTCTTTTACCATTAGATTCTTTTGTTTCAAGTAATTGAGAGATTTTTTTCGTAATGGGAATCATGTCAACCACACATTCTTTGGAAGTATGGTAATAATGTGATTTTTAGATTTACCTGGTTACCTGTAAATTACACGTATCGGTTAACTAATATTTTTATGAGGCCGGGGAGTTGAACTCAACACGTACGGATTTTCATATCACCTCTTGTTTGACCACTAAACCAACCCATGCACCTTGAGATTTTTCCAACTAACACAAAAAAATTCATTGACAATAAAATTCTTAGGTTAGATGACTCGCATACAGTCCATGAGATGGCTATCCAAGTTTGGAGATTTCAGTGCAATCTTGACCAATTAGGCACACACATAATGTTTGTTCCTGAGCAACAATAATGCTGGAAAGTGTTGACAGTGGCTAACTGGCTATTCTTTGAAGGAGCGTACAGAATATAAAGTAAAGGTGGTGGTAGGGTGGTGCTACCACTGCCAGTAATGGTGGTGTAATGGTGATTCATAAGGAAATGTTTAATCTATTGAAGTAGAATTATAACTAGATCAGAGAGCCTGACTATCAAACCTGAGTTCATAGCAACAATGCTAACCTTCTCGCTCTTTGCCAAATAAGAGAATGTTGTAGGTCGTGATTCTAGTGATGCAAGGTATGTGCCTTTTCTCTTCTTTCTCGTCAAGGATTTCAGTGAAAATTAGTGGTTTCTTCGAAACAACCCATCAAGTTTTAACTATTACTTAATTTTAAATGACTCATTGGATTTTTATTTTTTTTTAACCAGCACTCATTAGATTCAAAAAGTATTTTTTTAGGAAAAACTTTGTAAAGAGTAATATTGTTTGTACCTAAAAATCTGACTTAATTTTACTGACATAATGATGTGGCTTTATAGGAATCATTGGGTCAATAATAAGTTTCAATGTTTGATGGAGTCTACAGTGAATCCAAAAGATCACGGTGAATTACGTCAACAAATTATGTCAGTAAATTAGGTTCCAATAGCATTGCTCGTAAATAAAAGTATTCTCTAACAAATGTATTTTGAGAGTCATAAAAAGCAATTATCTTTATCATTATTACTAATATATCCTCAAATGACTATATTAATTTATTCATATATATTCGTGATGGTGATGGTGACGGTGGTGGTTTGACATTGGTTATGATAGAGGTAACGATAGTTGTTATGTGATGGTTTTGATGGTATATAGCAACAATGACGATGATGTAGAGGAGCGTGCTTATTGTTGGGGGGGAATGGGGTAGGGGGTGGGGGGGCATAATGGTGGCAGAGCTAGCCTAACAGTATAGGAATTGAAGCAGGGGTTTTAGGCCCCACCCATGAAGGAAGGCCCCCAAATTTCATAGGCCTTAAAGTATGATCTAAATAAAAAAATCTAACAATAAAAATAAGCCCTAAAAAGTTCTAACCATCTAAGAAATTTTAAACCGAGTTAGGCCTAAGAGTCTAACTCATTAGCCACACAATAATATTTGAAATTAAAACAAATATGTTTAACTGAAAAAAAAAATCTACAAGTTCCATTCAAATTAAGCATATAACTCTCTTTCAAAATGTACAATTAAAATTAATTTCTCTATCCCATTTTAACCCAACCAAACTTATATTTCATGAATAACTAACAATTTGTAGAGAAAAAAAAATTAATAAAAATATCGATGACGAGAGAACACAATGTATTGAGTAATCTTAAGTTAAATTTTTTTTATTTTTTATTTAATTTGAAAATATAATATGAAAATTTTTCAAATGTTTCTCTACTATCAATGGACTAGATTAGTTTTTAGACTTAAATATTTTAACAAAAATTTTATAAACAAAAGAAAACATTCTACTTGAAATACTGAATTATATAAAAATAATAGATTCTTTTTGAATGTATTTTTTTACAGAATATTATTGACATGCTATAACATTTTCTTTTACATGGAAAAGTTATTCACAATAAAAATTAATAAAATTCTCTATAAGATCGACTATATATCAGAAAGGCTAAGCGAATTAATTATTCAATCAATCAAAAAAATATGTTAGCCAAACTTAATAAAAATAATTTCATTTCAAAAAGCAAAAAAAAAAAAAAAAAGATTTAAATTATTTTTTAAAAATAAAAGGCCTATTTAATATTGGTTGTTTTAGACCTCCAATTGTATCGAGCCGCCCCCTGAATGGTGGTCATCGCAAGTTATGTCGTGCCCATTAAGGGGCAACCTTCTAGTGAATTCTATATAGTATTTGATAAAATTAGATGTTTTATCCACATAAGGAAAATAATTACAACTAAAATAGTACTCATAATCAATCATACTTGTGTAACAAAGAACCATAATAACGATGAGATACTCGAAATGCCCAAATCCCTCTCCACCATTGACTCATTCGCACCTGAGTGCGCAATCGTCTAGTGCTTCAAACCGCTTTCCGTTCTCTTTGAATCAAAACTTCAATTAATAAAGCAATGTTTTTTTTTAAAAAAAAATCGCCTGCAATTAATTCACAATGCAAAATCACAAGTGTAATCCACCCATGCATTCTAGATAGATACCAAAAATAACGTTGGAATTTCATATATGAATGTATGAAAAAAGAAGATTGGAAAAAAGTAAAGAATTAGACGCCTAATGTGAGCATCCAGGTTATACAAATTATGTATATAGGGATGCTCCGACTTTGAGGAAAAAGGCAAGGCCTTAACTGATAATACATATACATATTTATATATATACTACTAATAAAAGTATACTATTAAGAAAAACTTTTATTTGACTATTTTATCCCTACAAGAAAACATAATTACAATATTAACCATATTTAATGTAAAACTCTTTTAATAGAAATTGATTAACATTAAATTTTGTTGGACTATTTTACTCTTAAAATAAAGCATATATGCAATACTAACTTTATTAATACGTCATATTAATACAAATTCATTGGTATTATACATATCCAAGCTTTTCATATTCCTTTTAAAAGGCAATTTTAACTGTTAAAAAGAATTAGACTTATTTTTTTTAGTTGATGATCAACCAAACGTTGAGCCTTATTTATTATAGAATTTATTTTGATATATCCTCAATAATAATATCAAATCCCAACTTCTCATCTTCTTCTATTTTACAATTTTAGTATCAATACATCCTCTTATTTGTAACACTAGAGTAGGGTTGTTTTTATTTTTTTATTTTTATTGGATGATGACTAATACTATGAATGTTCGTGATTAAATTGATGTGCTTACCGTAACTAACTTAATTACTTATTTCATTTTTACAATCTAACTTTCTTGTAATTGTGTATGATTATATGGACACCATAACTTAAAGCCATTTTTTTATGTGTTTTTTTACAATTCAATAAGTGTTCGTATTTTTGTTTAGTTGTTTTATATATATATATATATATATCCGCATATTGTAATATGTATTTGTGTCATTACAATGATATTGCAAACATAATTCATCTAAATTATTAGTTTCATGTCAAAATTTGTAAATCTTAGGAGATGGCTTTATAAGAAAATAATTACTCAAAATTGTAAGAGTTAATAGAAAAAAAAATAAAAACTAATATTCTTTCTGAAAATATTTCAGTATAAATCGTACAAATTATAGCAAGTTTACTACATTGTTCAATTCATAAGTATTTATAGGCTGCTGTATTTACATCATTATTTCAAACAATTACAAAAAAAAAAAAATTGAAATAAAAACTATAATTTAAAATGATTTACGTGCAAAGCACATGTGCATTATATAGTTATAAATAAAAGTATATTGACTAAAAAATATTTGATTCACTATTTTATCCTAATAAAGAATTTTAAATATCACACTATCTTTCTATAGTTAAATATCTAAATTACAATCATATCCTTATGTATTTAAATCTCCAAATTATTTCATAACATCTTTTAATTCTTTATTCTCTATGTATAAATATAAAAAAAACTATAAGATTTTTTAATTGATTACGTTACCCTTAAAAAATATATGCATCATTATAGTTTTCAATAAATTGTTCAAAAAATCTTCAAAAACTCCATCAATAGATCGTTACTATTTTCAAATTTAAAAATAATATTATGCCTACATAAATTTTTTTTTTCCCGTCTATACCACTAATAAAAGAACTTTGGCATAAAAAACTATTAATTCACTATTTTATCTTTATAAAAAAATTTAAATACCACATTATCATTTCATAGTTAAATATTTAAATTATCGACATATCCTTGTGTTTAAATCTCTAAATTACCCATAACATCTCTTTTAATTCTTTATTCATCATGTATAAATATCAGTATGCTTCGTACGATACTCATTTCAAATATAAAGACAACATTATGTTTACATATATATATATATGCCTTCCGCAGACTATTCTGTAGTCACTGTAAAATTGGTATCAGAGCCATTTGACGGCCTGAATAGTCCTGTAGTTTGTCCTCCTAGTCCTCCGATGTACTAGGTATTCTGGATCCCATCCTTCTTTGTTAACTTATTCTTTTAGTCTAGTTAAAGTTTCTAGTTAAGTTAGCTTCTGTGTTAAATCTGCATAGTCTTACTTGTTTTGAATCTCTTTTGATTCAATCATTATAAATCACTTATAAGTCCATCAGGCTAATCACCCGTTTCTGTGTCCAAGAGTCTGTAAGCCTCTCGTTATTCCGTTTGTAAGTCCAAGTGTGACAGTCTAGGGATTTTAGGCAAGAAAGTGAGGATAAAAGTAAGGGCTATGTATTAGATGGGAAAACTTATTTGTAATTTATAAAATTGAAAAATTCAGATTTAAAAATGAGTAGATTATTCAGATCTAACTCTAGAGCCAGCTCATCTAGATCTTCATCTAGTACTATACCGAATATAGTAAATGAAGAAGAATTAGAATACCAAGAATCTAAAATTGATTGGCATGGATGGAACATCCCATCAGTCCCCCATAGGGAAATTTACAAATCTAGTTGGTTCTCTAAAGCCTTTAATGCTGAGTTACAGGTAAAAACCATGGAACAGGTTTATGCCTTAAAAACTAATGAAGAATCTTGTCAACTCCTTAGTAAGGAGACACTCAAGAGACATAGGTCTAAAGGATTTAACTTTATCCATTTAGGTCTAGTCCAAGTTGCAATAAAACCATTAATAACAATGGGAAAAAATGCAGCAGTTCTATTAACTCTGAGAGATGCCAGATTCATAGAATATGAACCTGGCCTTTTAGGGATAATGGAAGCTGGTCTTCATGATGGACCAGTTTATTTCAACTGTTTCCCAGACTTTACTTTAAGTCTAGGATGTGAAAATACTCCACTAGCTTTAACTTTAAAAATAAAACTAGATGGATCTATAACAAGATTAGTGAAAAATACTGCATCCATAGTACTTATCTATAGGATTTATTACAAGTGTATGTACACCAACCTGAATGTGCATGCATTAAAGAAAAATCCAAAAGATAATACTCTGTTAATGCTACCTAGTACCAATGAGTCCAACATACAAGTCCCCAAAACCGTGCTTTGGAAAGATGTTGTATTACCAGATCATTGGATAGTAGAAAATGAAAATTTTAAAAAGAATAGTGAAGGCACTACCTCAAATATAGAACATATTCAACAGTTTACTGACGGCTCAGTAAGAATATCCTTTGATGGTGCAAGATCCCATAGATCAAGCCTATCATCAATTCCTCCTAGTTTGTTTAATAAACCAATTAGGATCAATGAAGGTAGAAAATCTGAATCTTATTCTAGTATCTCCAAAAGAGATAAAGATATTTCTGAAGAACTAGAAAAAAGATTTAAATTAAAAGGAATTGATAACTCCTCCTCTTCTATTAGTAGACCGTACTACACACCAGATAGTGTGCCGTTACAGTCTAGATTCAGTGAATTCAAAGAAGCAGAAAAAGAAGACTTAGCTCCCTTTCTCCTTCTGAAAGTGACTTTGATGGTAACTTAGGTAGCCAGGCACCCATTAGCCACCACCTATGTACTATCACCAAAGAAAAAGAATTTTTCATGCCTGATATTTACAAGTTAATGAAAAAAATTCAAATCTAAGGAAAATAGACCCCTTAGGAAAGAATTTGAAAATTTAACTAGTAAAAAACAGGAAGAAATTAATTAAAAAACAATGGATTAAATTAATGTATAAATTAGAATCTGAAATTGCCTTAGCCGACTACATTGATAACTTCCACAAAGAAGTAAAAGTAGTAACTAAGCATAATTGGAAAACAGAAAATGCCACTGTTTCCTCTAGTCATCCTCCTGTAGAGACTTTCACAGTTAAGTATATGAACAAAGATGTTACAGCCTCTCCTTTTAAGATTCCCAGTAGTGAATCAAAGAAGAAGATAGTTGAACAAGCTAATTTTACCAACCAAAGCCTAATCATTATAGGACAACAGTTGGATAAAATTGAAACTAAAATTGATGAAATCAGACCATCTTCAAGTAAATTAGAGAGACCTCTGATTAATCTACCTGAAGATAGGAAAAGTTTAGGGTTAAAAGATAAACAAATTGTTCAACAGATTGATGCACTGTTAAAAAAGACAGAATTAACTAGTTCGTCTCAAGTAACAGTTATCAACCAAACATCTGATGATTCAGAACTTAGTAGCTCAGAAAGTTCCTCTAGTTCTGATAATGAAATTGAAGAATTGGAAAAACAGTTTGGGGATCACAACATCAACCAGTTGAGTTCAAACAAACCTATTTCCAACATTAAAAAATTAGTAACAGTCCCTACTAGTTCCACTAAGAATTGGTATTCTAGACCTACACCACCTGATCTTCAATTTGAAGAGAAAAATGTTTCTAATCAATTTTCTGTTCAGTCTAACAAACTCTATGAATGGAACATAGACGGGTTAAGTGAACAAGAAATACTTAATAAAATTAGTCATTTGTCCATGGTAGCAAATAGTTATGTCACCAACCTTGATAGTCCTGAACCTGATATTATTAATCTTATAACCTCAGGATTTACAGGTGTTTTAAGAAATTGGTGGGACAACTATCTTACACAAGAACAAAGAGACAGTGTCACATATGCTGTTTTAAGAGATGATGAAGGTATTTCAGTCTTTGATGAAAGGATTGGCATGGCCAGACCTGATGGCATCAATACCCTCATATTCACCATAGTCAAACACTTTGTTGGTACTCCTAGTAATATTGCTTCTAGGATCCATGACCAGCTAACCAATCTTAAGTGCCCAACACTTAGTGATTTTAGATGGTACAAAAATGTTTTTGTTTCCAGGGTTATGGTCCGATCAGACTGCCAAAAAGCATTCTGGAAGGAAAAATTTGTTAATGGCTTACCAAATCTTTTTGCCCATAAGGTAAGAGAAGCCCTTAGCAAAGACACTGGAATTATTGATTATGATTCTTTAGCTTATGGAGAACTCATTAGCACCATCCAAAATGTAGGAATGAAATGGTGTATTGATATGAGGATTAGCAAGCAACTAAAAAATGAAAAAAAAAAGGCCAAATATGAATTAGGTGATTTCTGTGAACAATATGGTCTTCAGCCTCTAGCACCATCCCATTCCAGAAAACACAAATCTCATAGACCTTATTCTAAGAGCAAATCTTACCACAGACGTAGTAAGAGATCCTTCACCAAGCCTGAAACATCTAGCCATCCCACTAGGAAGTCTAGAAAACCTTATAAGCGTAACACTTATAAGAAAAAATCAGGGGGGAAAGGGAAAGGAAAAGCTCAAGATGATATGAAATGTTTTAACTGTGGAAAA
Organism: Ilex aquifolium; assembly: GCA_951799425.1. Taxonomy (NCBI): domain Eukaryota; kingdom Viridiplantae; phylum Streptophyta; class Magnoliopsida; order Aquifoliales; family Aquifoliaceae; genus Ilex; species Ilex aquifolium. The sequence continues at coordinate 24,548,126 of OX637396.1, read as the reverse complement.
CCAGGCCACATTAGTCCTGACTATCCAGTTAAAAAACAAGTTAAAAGGTTAAACTTAGCCCCAGAAGAAGAAGAAGAAATTCTTAAAATCTTTAGGCTAAACAACCCTTGTTCAGAAGAAGAATAATCAAATAGCTCAGAAAGCCATGAAGATTCTTCAGAATATCATTCAGCCTTTGATAATCCAAGTGAACCTAACATTAAATTAGGTTGCAGTTGCCCCAAAAAGGTTAGGGTTATTACTAAACAATCAGAAGAACACATCCTAATTGATCTAATCTCCAAGATAGAAGATCCAGATCTTAAGGATAAATATGTTAAACAACTTAGGAATTTGTTTGTTAAAAAAGATAATAAACAACTTGTTCCTGAAAAACAACTTATTAGTCTTAACAAAACTATGGAAAGATTCAGTAAGGAAAAGAAGAAAGAAGTCACCTTACAAGATCTCCAGAGTGAAGTTATTAAATTAAAAGTTGAAATAAAAGATCTAAAAGCTCAAGACAAGAAATTTGCAGAAGCTTTAAGTCTTTTACAAATTGGAAATGGTTTAGATAAATTAAAGGACTCAGATCCTGAAGATCAATCTGAATCTGAAAACTTAGTTAATCCATTTAGTCAAGACAGAGCATGTTCTCAGGGGATACCCGTAACCTCCACCTCTTCTGTGGAAAATTCTGGTTTAACGAACCTGCCATTTCACAATGGATGCTCACAAACTGATGATAAGAGGATTAATCTAATTAATCATCTTACTGTCCAAAAATGGTATGTCGAAGTAAAAATTGTTATTTCTGATGATTTTGTTCTTAACACCATTGCCCTTATTGATACTGGTGCAGATGTGAACTGTATTCAAGAAGGGATAATTCCAACTAAATTCTATGAAAAAACATTGGAAAGAATTAGTTCTGCCAATGGCAGTAGAATGAAGGTTAAGTATAAATTACCAAAGGTGCATGTTTGTCAAGATGATGTATGTTTTAAAACGTCATTCATACTTGTGAAAGACATGACTGACTTAGTCATTCTTGGTTTACCATTTGTATACTTATTGTATCCTTTTACAACAAGTACAGATGGGCTAACAACCAAGCCTTTTGGTCAAACTGTAGTTTTTAAATTTGTTACTAAACCTGAAGAAAAACAATTAAGGCAGCTGAAAGATTATTCAATCTCTAAGTCTCTTAATGTTATCAACAGGAAAATTAATCAAGTGAAATTTCTCCAAGAAGAGATTAATCACCTTAGGATTAATGAACAAATAACCAACCCAATCTTAATGCAAAAGATTGAAAGGTTTAAAGAAAAACTGGAAGCAGAAGTTTGTTCTACCCTTCCTACAGCTTTCTGGCATAGGAAGAAGCACATGGTAAGACATCCGTATATTAAAGGATTTAGTGAGGCAGATATCCCTACTAAGTCTAGGCCTATTCAGATGAACCATGAAACAATGGAAATCTGCAAAAAAGAGATTTCTAATTTACTCAAGAATTGTATCATCCGAAATAGCAAATCTCCTTGGTCATGCCCAGCTTTCTATGTCATCAAAAATGCAGAATTAGAAAGAGGTGTCCCAAGGTTAGTAATCAATTATAAACCATTAAATGCTATTTTAGAATGGATTAGATATCCAATTCCAAACAAACAGGATTTAATTAAAAGACTCAGTAAGTCTATAATATTCTCAAAATTTGATCTTAAAAGTGGTTATTGGCAGATCCAAATCCATCCAGAAGATAGATATAAAACTGCCTTTGTAACTCATTTTGGTCATTATGAATGGAATGTAATGGCATTTGGATTAAAAAATGCTCCTAGCGAATTCCAGAACATAATGAATGAGATATTTAATTGTATTAGTCATTTCTCTATTGTCTATATAGATGATATCCTCATCTTCTCCAGATCAATAGAAGAACATTGGAAGCACCTTAATGCCTTCGTAGAGATTGTCAAGCAAAATGGTTTAGTCATCTCTACTCCTAAAATTAAGTTGTTTCAAACCTCAGTAAGGTTTCTTGGATATAACATCCAACAGTCCACCATTGTTCCTATCAGTAGATCTATCCAATTTGCAGACAAGTTTCCTGATGAGATCGCTGATAAAACTCAATTGCAAAGGTTTTTAGGTTCCCTAAATTATGTTTCTGACTTCTATCAGGATCTTAGGAAAACTGTTAAACCTCTGTATGACAGACTCAAAGGAAATCATTTTCCTTGGACATCTGTTTATACCTCTATTGTAAAACAGGTCAAAAAGTTCATTAAAACCTTGCCCTGTCTTGGAATACCATCTGTTGATTCCTTTAAAATCATTCAGTCCGATGCCTCTGATGTTGGCTACGGTGGTATCCTCCTTCAGAGAGAATCTCCTAATTCTCCTGAACAAATTGTTCGATTCTATTCTGGTATTTGGAACAAAGCACAAGCAAATTATAGTACTATTAAAAAAGAAATTTTATCTATTGTCTTGTGTGTCTCAAAATTCCAAGATGATATATTAAATCAGAAATTTCTAATTCGTGTAGATTGTAAATCAGCAAAACATGTTTTAGAAAAAGATGTTCAAAATATTGCTAGTAAGCATATTTTTGCCAGATGGCAATCTATTTTGAGTATTTTCGATTTTGACATCGAATATATTAAAGGCAGTAATAACTGTATTCCTGATTTCCTAACCCGTGAATTTCTGCAGGAACCTCATGGCGGACAGGAACAAAAATAACCTCAGTTCCTCTTCCAAACTCGGGAGGGATGCTGGAAAACTAAAGTTATTAGCCTTACCTAACCCAAGTCAATTGCCAGCCCAAACAGCTGCAATTCCTTTATCCAATCGTTTCCACTCTTTGGAAAACCCTAATCCAGTAAGGCCAGTAGCCCAATCCACTTCCTCTTTAGTCACCAGGCCAGTAGCCCTGTTATCTACTACTGTTTGTCCTGCCACTTTCACTCAAATGGCCCAAAGACCACCTACCAGGCCTTCTAGCCAGGTTGTCAACCCATATATTCCTCAATATTCTCAGCCAGCCCATAAAGGCCCGATGGTTGATTATATCAAGGCTTATACACATAATGTATTTGCCATTGAACCTCCTTTTGTTCATCTATCTAACCCAGTGGATCTAGTCAAAGCCTACCTTGAGCCAGGATGGACCTTTATTCCAACAGATCCTGAAAAAACCCATAGTTTCTATCAGGATATTCTATTATTCACCAGGTCTATCTTTGTTAAACCAATTAATGATAAGTTTAACCCAAACAAGGTTATTTATCATTCTTTAATTATTTTAAAGATTATTTCTGTCAGTGAATGGGGATCTCACCCATCTTTGCTCCGAGATCTACTATACCACAACAGACAATTCAATTACTATGATTACAAAGAATCATGGTTTAAAATCCTACTCCACTAGAATGAGGATTACTCCCATTCATGGTTCCTTAATTTCCATAAAGATTTCAAGAGCCAGATCCCTGCCTGGTTCACACAATAGTGGTTTATGCATGGCCCCATTCCTGAAATCTTCCCTGATGATCTCCAAGATCAATTTACTGTCTTCTCATCCATTTACCGTCCTAGTAAACATGAGAGTCAGTTTCCTTTTTTACTAACATTTATTTGCAGGTACAAAGTCCCATGGATCCTAAAATGGAAATGGGAAATTGCTGGATTTAATGTCGTCAGACAATTCTATGCCAAATGGTGGCCCCGATTCCAGCAGAGTGACATTATCACTCTTATTAAACAAGAGTTCCCAGTCAAGGTTCCAACCCCAGTAGTGGTACCAGCAACCTTGCCCCCAGCAACTCCATTCAAGGACACTGCTAGTCCTTCCACAGTTCCATTGAAGTTGGAAAAATCCTCTGCTAAGGATTCCAGCAAACAGAAGAAATCCTCTTCTAAGGATTCAAGCAAGAAGATGTCATCCAAGAAGAAGACTGTCAAGATGTTATTAAAGCTTCTTCAAGGATCTGACAGTGACAGTGACTCATCAGTATCCTCACAAGGTTCTGTTAATGCATCGAATACCATCCAGGATGCCCAAGACCCCTTTGCAGGATATGATGATCTCACTCCTGATCTGGCTTCTCCTTGATTCTTTTCTTTACTCGTGATAGCTTCAATCACTACTTCCCCCACTAGTGGAAGAAAAGCTGTCTGTCACGTGTAATGTTAAGACATCAATAAGTGAGCCTGGCTCTTTCCCCTAGTAAAGCAGCCGACAGTCTTTATTCAGATCTGCTTTCCACCGAAAGTAGATTCTCCAGACAACAGCAGGGCCCATTAGTCCCTTCAGTCAACAATTACCCTGAGTAAAAGTCATTTACTCCACCTTTTCCACCGAAAGCAGAAGGTGAAAGACTTTACCCAGAGTTAAAGCAAAAGGGAAATCATTACAAAGATTCTATCTGAAGCCCTTACCTCTATATAAGGCCTTCTCAGTTTCATTTGTAAGCAAGTCTTGTTAGACTACTACAAGCCCTGTAAACACTCTCCTACCCTCTCTCATATTTTGTATCTCTGCTCTCATAATGATGCAAATGAAGAGTATTAAGAGTTTTTACTCCGCTTATTTCCACTAGCCCATTAGTGCTAGTGTTGTAAGTATTAATCTTTAATATTTTTGTAAATTGTATTACAAGATTTTCTTCAGTAAAGAAAAATTATTTTGCCATTAATATCTACAGCTTGTGATTCTCCCATGACTATAGCTGTCAGAAAAATTAATTGTGAATTTGCTATGCCTTCCGCAGACTATTCTGTAGTCACTGTAAAAAAAAAAAAAATATATATATATATATATATATATATATATATATATATATGTATGTGTGTGTGTGTGTGTGTGTGTGTATATTTTTTTTTTTCATCCAAAATTTCAACCATTTCATTTTTAAGATAAAAATAATATTTCACGTAATTTTTAAAAAAAAAATTAATTTATGTCGAATTCAACATAATACTTCAATCACAGTAAACTTTTCATATTTTATGAAGAGTTTATATAAAAATAGATTATAGTGTATTTTTAAGTAAAACTTTAATTTTAGAATTTTAATATTCTTTTAAAATATATATTATAGAGTAATATATTATATTTTAGGGTTAATAGCACTTTTAGTCCTTAAAATATGTGTATTTTATCAATTTAGTCCTCTATGTTTGTTAATTTGATCCCTAAAGTATTTTGTTAGTGTTTAAATGATCCATACACAAGCAGCATGTTAAGTTTTTGACATAAGTAATCACGTACTGGTCATGTGATATTGTCTGAAGGAATGACATGTGGTCACTTCCATCAAAGAGCTTAAGGGATCATTTGGTTAGTGACCATTTAAATAAGAATTGAATATTTTAGGGACAAAATCCATATATTGAGGGATAAACTAATAAAACGTGCACACTTAAAGATCAAAAATGATATTAACCTTATATGTTAGCACTATTGACATAATTAATTCCTAATAATAGTAAGCATTGATTAGAATATTGATAAATATTTTTATCTTATTTAATGAATTTTAAGTTGAAACCAAATCAAATGATTTTTAAATGAATTATTTTTATCTTTTTTTTTTATAGTTAGAACAACGTATCGTTAGGAACAAACAAAATTTTTCGAATTTCATATTATAATATGAGTGATAAAAATATAATTTTGATAAACTTGAGATAATATTTAATTTAGGTTCACATATACCTAATATTTTTTATTAATATTTTGTATACAAAAATTATTCACGTGTAACGTAAGTGGTACATTGCTAGTTGCATTAAAGATGGCCAATAATGCAAGCTTCCTCAAACAACATCAAACCTGTTTAATCATAACAAAAGGGTCAATGCCACATGATCAAATCAAAATATATAACAGAAAGACCATACAAAATTGAAAATCACTAAAATATAAATAATTTTTGGTTTCTCTAAATCCATGCATTGTTTATCAATAAAAAAAGATTTTGATAGATACTGCAAAAAATGGTAAAATATAAAATTAAAAGGCTGTCACACTAAATTTTTTTTTTTTAATCAAACAATAAAAATTTCAGATAAAACACAATCCTGATTTCCCCCCACATTTGTAACTTACAAAAATGTAACTTTTAAAATTAAAAAAAAAAAAAAAAGAAGTAAAAATGATCAACAACTAATATATCAGAACTACTATACTTCCTATAGCACCATCACAAAACCCAACAGAATTTCCTTGATCATTCCTTAATGTCCCTGAAGAATAGCATCCACAAATCAAATTACGTTCGAAGAATCCCATAACAATATAAGAATAAAGTACCCATTCGGAGAAAAATAACAATTACAAAGATAAAATAAAACCCAAAATAATTGATGTGAAAAACACTAAACTTCATTGGAAAACTTTTTCAATGGGCAGCAACTTATTAATAAAACGGCCTCGATCATAATCTCGATGTTCCAAAAACAAACAACCAAAGCAATTCACTTTAAATAGCAACCCGAACATAGAATTTCAAATTAAAAAATTAAATTGTTACCCATAACAAAACCCTATACTAAATCTCAGTAAATGAATTCGAACAAGACCTCATATTGTATAAGCACAATTTACGTACACAATCATAAAAACCTATACAAAGATACAAATAAAAAGGGAGAAAATAAAGATGTGAAAAATGTAATGTCGTACCCAATTGGGTTGCACAGCTGATGTTTATATAGGTAAACTATTACAAGAAGTATAGAGTGAATTACTTCATCAGAGCAGAGAATGTGCAATGTAATTTACAGCACATGTTTCAAGTCTAAGAGAGTGATTTAAGGATTCTAATTTACAACACATGTTCCATATCTTTACACCCTCCCTCAATCACAGCGACGCTGGCGACGTTGAGATTGGCTTTGGCCCATGCAAACCTTTTGACTGATATAGATTTTGTTAAGGTGTCTGCAAGCTAAGCAGTGCTAGGAACGAAGAGAACTTGGAGGGCACCACGGGCAGCTTGTTCTCGAACGAAATGATAGTGAATTTCAATGTGCTTGGTGCGACCATGAACGATCAGATTGGCAACAAGATAGGTTGCACTAATGTTGTCACATATGAGGTTTGGAGGCTTTCATAGAAAGATGCCAAGTTCACGAAGAATCGATTGGATCCAACATAGATCCGTAGTACTAGTTGCAAGAGCAAGATATTCGGCCTCAGTGGAGGAGCGAACAACAGTAGGTTGCTTTTTAGAACACCAAGTGATGAGATTAAAGCTAAGAAAAATACAGCTGCCTGTTGTAAAGCGACGATCATCGATGGAACCGGCCCAATCCGCATCCGAATAAGCTAGAAGCTGCATATCATAGATTGGAGTAAATCGAAGACCAAAATTGATAGCTCCTTTGACATAACGCAAGATCCGTTTGACAACCTCCAAATGAGATGTGGTGGGAGCATGCATGGATAAAGATACTTGATTGACATCATAAGAAATGTCAAGTCGTGTGATAGTGAGATACTGGAGAGCACCAACAAGTTGACGATAAAGAATAGCATCCAAAAGAGGGTCACCATCATTTTGAGCAACTTTAGCACCCATACGTGTAGGAGTACTAAAGGGTTTAGCACCCAACATATTGGCTCGATCTAACAAGTCTAAGGCATACTTAGACTGAGTAAGATGCAAAGATGAAGAGAAACGATGAACCTCCATTCCCAGAAAGTATGTAAGATTGCCCATGTCGATCTTTCATATCAAACAAACGGCCAAGTTAAGAGATAATATCAGATATACCGATAATGTCGCTTCCCGTAAAAATGATGTCATCCACATAAAAGGAGTAAATATATGCAACCAGATGAACGACGACGAACAAACAGAGAGGAATCTGATTTGCAAGCATGAAATCCAAGTCCAAATAAAACTGAACTAAATCGAGAGAACCATGCCCGTGGAGCTTTCTGAAGGCCATAAAGAGCTTTTGGCAAACATGATTAGGCAGATTTTTGGCTATAAATCCAGGAGGTCGATGCATGTAAACAACTTCGGTAAGGTCGTTGTGCAAGAATTCATTTTTTGACATCAAGTTGGCGAAGAGGTCAATAGAAAGTGCAAGCTAAAGAAAGAACCAGCCGAATAGTATGATGTTTGACAAATGGGCTTAAGGTTTCATCATAATCAATACCAGATTGTTGATGAAAACCTCTAACAACAAGCCGGGCTTTGTACCGATCCACCCATCAAGTTTTCGTTTTGTGCGAAAGACCCATTTGCACCCCCATTTGCACCCAAGTACATTCATGGTAGGATCATGGGGCACGAATGTCCAAGTCTAATTTTTAAGCAGGGCATTGAATTCCTCCATCATAACAGCTCTCCAGTGAGGGTGTTTGGCAGCACGGGTCTGGGGGTAATAAGGAGGATAATGTAGATAAAAAACATGAAGGTAAAGGATGTTTGGTAGAAAGAAAAACCTTGGACTTCTGAATACCAGACTTAGAGCGAGTGACCATGGGATGTTTAGAAGTGACTTGGACTGAGGATGCAGATGGGGCAATGGTATGTGGAGAAAATGATGTTTGTGTTGGGGAAAGGGTAGCTAATTGGAGAGGTTGGGGAGGGTCTAGAGGGGAGACAATAAAGCATGATTCAGGTAGTGGATAAGGTCATATAGAGCTAGGTGGTTGTTTGAATATGGGAATGTCATCTGATAGTAGCCACGTGAGTAAAGTAGAAGGGTTTGTAGGTAGAGGAGGAGAGGATTGAGTGAGAGTTGGATAGGGAAAAAGGGTTTCATAAAAAATTATATGGCGAGATATATATGTTCGAACTGTAAGAGGATCAAAACAATTATATCCTTTGTGTCGAGTGCTATATCCCAAAAAGACACATTGTTTGGTTTGTGGGTCAAATTTGTGCGAATTTTATGGTACTAAATATGGATAGCATGCACAACCAAACACGCATAAATGATAATATCGAAGGGGTGAACCAAACAAAACCTCATGAGGCGATTTGTGCCCAAGAATTTTAGTGGAGAGTCAATTGATGATATGTTTGCGTTCAGTTAAACCATTTTGTTCAGGGGTTTTTAGACAAGAAAAACAATGTTGAATACAATTTGCTGATAAAAATTGGCCAAAATTTTTTCCAGTATTTTCACCACTATTATCGGATTGGAGAGTTTTGATGTAGTGGAGAGGGCATTCTCGAACATTGTTTTGAAGTGGACAAAGCATTTGACAGCATCACTTTTACAATGTAAAGGATATAACCAAAAAAAGGAGAATAACCATCAATTAGTAAAAGATAATAACGATAATCATCTCTGGAAATAATTGGGGCTAGGCCCCACAAATCAGAAAAGAGAATTTCCAATGGAAGGTGATACTTGGAACCAGAAATAGCAAATGGAAGCTTAGACATTTTTCCAGCCAAACAACTAGCAGAAACAGATTTATGTGAGCAGGAACCTTCTAAACAAATTTCATGATTAGAAGATAATTGACAAAGAACTTGCAAGTTAGAATGGCCAAGCCGCATATGCCAAACATCACGTGAGGTTGCTGCTAATCAGAGCTTTGATGACTACAGAGTGGTGAAGAAACAGTTATTAGGTAAAGCCCTCCCTTTCTCGGCCCAGTGTAAAGTTTTTTCCCGTTTGACAATCGTTGATAAAGATACCAATAGAAGTAAAGATAAAATAACAGTTAAGATCACGAGTAAGTTGAGCCACTGAAAGAAGATTTTTCTTAATCTGGTAACACGAAAGACATTTTTCAAAGGAAGTAAGGACTGGGGAGTGACAAAGTTGTGTTGCCAGTATGGGTAATAGGAAGATGGTGACCATTTCCAACACTAATGGAATCATTGCCAAGATATTCACTGCGTGGGTTCAAAGAATGAACATATGTAGTCATGTGATTGGTAGCACCGGTGTCAGGGAACCACTGCTAATCATTAGAGGCAATATTCATGGCAGCAAATGTAGAGGGCATATCATCAACCTGATAGGATTGATCAAAACGATTATAGCATCGAATTGCGGTGTGTCCCTTGCCACCACAAATCTGACAAATTTCAAAGTTTTGGGTGGGTTGGGACCAAGAATTCTGACACCAGAATTTGGAGAAGCACGACCAGATGATCTGGAATATCTTTGATCCGTCCGATTAGTAGAAAACCTTTGTTGAGAAAATCTAGACTTGGGCGAATTTCAACCTCGACCACGAGAGTGACGACCACCACGCCCACCACGAGTGGCCACAAAGGCAGCATTTTGAATGTTTGTTTAGACAAGCTGAGTGGTGTGTGCCAAATGCAATTCATGACTGAGAAGAATTGATTGTAATTCCATGTAACTGACTGGAGATTAACGAACCATAATCGTTATACGAAATGATTTGTAGTCAGAGCCTAATCCAGTGAGAACACGAAGGACAAGATCAGATTAGGAGAGAGGCTGTCGAATGGCAGCCAAAGCATCAGTGATACCCTTGATGTCTTTAAGATAATCAGTGATGGAACGTGAGCCTCTTTTCACATTCTGGAGTTGAAAATGAAGAGAGAGGACATATTGGCTAGAGGAGGCAGAGAATGCACATTCAAGGCTTTCGTCTCCACCACACACCATGGAAGTTACGAAAATCAACAACTAGTGAGAGGCAAAAAAAAAAAGAGGGAAGGAAATTTGAGAGGGGAGAAAAAAGTGAGAGGGAAAGAAAAAGAGAAGAAAAAAAAATAATTTGGAGGACAAAATTTAAAGAAATAAGGGGTCGTTTGGTAACGTCTTTGTTTTTTCGTTTTAAAAAAACCAAAAATAGAGACAATTTTTTGTCTCTGTTTTGTGGTAAACACTGAAACAGAAAATATGTTTGGTAGTCATTTTTGTCTGTCAAATTATGAGAATAAAAACAGAAAACATGTTTGGTAACTACCTCAATTTTTATCCTAAATATGTTTTATAATATCTCATTTTTTGTTTTCAAACAAATCAACACTTTATTTCATGAAAAATGATTTACAACCATGAATTAAAGACCTTCAACAAAGCACCAATCTTGCACAGCCACATTTCTGAAAAAATTAGCCATGGAATTTGCCTCCCTATACACATGCCCAAGCTGATATTGCAAGAACACCTAAATGAAGAACACAACTCACCCAAAAGGCCTTAACATGCACCTTACCGCAATCAATCCCAAAATCAGACAACCTAAATAAAATACAAATAGACGTTATATTACATCAGAATACATATACAAAAAATCCTTAAACCAAAACATCCACTAATTCATCAAAGAACATCTAAAGAAAGATAGTTATATTACATAAGTTAGTAATCACATTCATACATTCAATGGCACAGTCTAGTTCAATAAGAGAATCAGACCAACAGAGGGGTTAGATTGCTGTTTCGCCAGTCCTCACCTGTTTATTAAAGTGAATCAGACCAACAAAGTGGTTGGAACCCCACCTTTGCCAGTTCAATCACTGATAATAACAGTTCCTATTGCAACTCACCAAAGCATTTAAACCATGACTAATAATAGCTTAAGCACCTATTTGAATTCAAGCACTTGCGTAGGCTCGAACATTCAAACACAAGATTCAAGGTGACTACAATAATCTTACAGTCAACAAGCTTATCCTTGTGATTTCGAAGTTCTTATAGCTGATTTTGGGCATAAAAACAGCTACAAACTTTGAACAACTCCCAGAAAAAAACAAAGACTGAGAAACAAGGACAAAAAAAATTCAATTAGGGTTTGTGGTGTACAGATCTATGTAGATCTATACATATATATACAGATCTATGTATATATATACATAGATCTATAAAAATAAAGAGATTACACTTACATTCACAACACAAGGAAGCTCCTTCTTCGTCGATCTGAGTGGAAGTCCCTTCTTTGTCGATCTGAGTGGAAGCCCCTTCTTCTTGAGGTAAGCTGAGACGCTGAGCGAAGAGAAGAGAAGAGAGGGGCTGATCGAAGAGAATACAGGGGCTGCTTTGAATGTGTTGTGTGAGGACCAAACAGACCACATATTTATACTATCTCATATGAAATGTTATTTTGTGGCTAAGAGGACTCGAAGTCGAGACCTCATTTATACCAACCCCGCGTGTTTTGTGTTTCTCGTGTTTCCTGGAAGAAAAATTTTTTTTTCCCATTTTTTTGTCTTTGTCTCCAAAACAATTAATATGAAACAAAAACAAAAACAGTATCCAAACATGTTTTTATTTTCATTTTTGACAAAACTTGAAAACAAAAACACAAAACACAAAACACAAGACAAAAACGGTTAACAAACAGGCCCTGAGTTCTTGGGACAATATGAATTTTTTTTAAAAAGATTTGAGTACAAATTCGATTTTATCCAGTGGAGTCATATCAAATCAAGTTTTTTACTCAAATTTGTGTTTGAGTTTGAGTCAATATTGGAGATGTCCTATAAGTTGTATCAAAACTTGTCTAATTCATATATATATATATATATATACTGCTTCTAAATGTCAAGATCTAAGAAAAACTTTTGAATGACTACTATACCCTTAAACAATTATATAAACACAACAATACCCTTCAAAACACCAATTAACGTACAATTCTATTAATATTAGGAATTATGCCATTTGTACTCCATTGATAGTAGAAATGTGGGGATGATTAGACATAAAAGTACAATCATGTATTAAACTCAACAACTACAATATATGTAATCTAATTGGACATATCTATTAGTTGATGATTATTTTAGTTAATGATTTTGCTGGCATAATTCAATTTGAGGTTATATTTGAGTGGAAAATAACCTACTCGAGTTTCTTCATTAAGGAAAATGTCTTTTGGTTTTACGTAAATAATTGTCATTTTGGCTGTTACAACTCTCCATCTCTTTAGTTAATGTTAGTCATTTCAACTCTTTAGATTCTTTCCCAAATTCAGTAACTTTGCATATAGTTTAAAAACTGGCTCCTTATTCTTCCAATCTTCTGCTTCAACTTCGTCACATCAACTCCTTTATCACTCATGTCTCTAATATATGGGGAAGGAAGACATTGGATCACTATAACTCTAAACGTTACCAATATGTGATAAAGAGTGATAGATCGACAAACTGAAATGAAAGGAAGATAGAGACGGAGAGTTTTCTCATTGCTCTTTCCTCTCAATTTGTAGACTCATCACAAGGTAAGATTGGTACTATGTTTTCAAATCTTTGTAACTTTACACACACACACTCATACATACACACATATATATTCTATTACTAGAAGTCCACACTTACCAATAAATTTTTTGGGTATATCCTTGTGCATCCCTGTTAATGCAAGTATGATTGTTATATGTATATATTAGGCCATACATAAATAATGGTGGTGTATCCATATTTATAGTTGGTATATTTGTGTCTTAGGCTACAATCATGAAGTTCTTTTTTAGTTTTTTTCTTTTTGATCATAGTAAGTTCTTTTTTAAGTTAGATACAATGACATTATCTATCTTTTCTACCTGAAAATCCAAGGGAAAAAAGTTGGAGCGCAGTGCATGGAAATTAAGATGAAAAGCGAATCCAACAAGCACTAAGCAAAGAAGCATAAGCAAGACCCTGAATGAGTTATTTTGGACCTTGAGTGATTTGGGTAATTTTAGTTGTTACTCACCCTTCTATTGATCCAATAAATTTAACTTTTTTGGGTCTTCTATTGGTCTTGTTCTTGGGCCAATGATGATTTGATAAATTTTAGTGGGTTTACAATGTGTGCAGGTTAGTCTGTTTTTCCTTAGGTTACTTTTGATGTGTTGGGCTATCAATTTTGTTAATACCAGGTTTAGGCAAGTACTTAAATGGCTGAGTGATAATTATAATCAATTTACACAGAATTATAATGACAATCGGTTCAATTCAGTGGACATGATAATGATGCATGCATTTCATGTGGCTCTAATGTAAAAGAGAAAAGTCATGACCATGCTGGTTATATGCTGCAAATATGTGTACTTTTACCATTGAAATTTTCACCTATGCAGTTTTGTGACACTTGCTAACTGGGGCTATGTACAGATCATTAGGGAATGACTATTTCTTCCCTTTAATCCTTCCATCCTCCATCTCTTATGGTCACTCAACCATGAACTAATATTGTCCTTCAAATCTTAGTATATTTGTTTAGCTCTTTCATTTTTGGTTCAAATCTCATTAGTCAAAATATAAACCACGACAAATGAACTTGCAAAATGATAACATAAAATGTTAACGACGAATAATTTAATATTATTCACGTGCAACGCACGTGTGCACCTACTAGTGAATAAATAAAAGATAATAGGATCCACGTGGCTTGAAACAATTACATAGACGGCTCAATGAGACAAGTGTACATAGACAAATGGTCATTGAATCTCAAATCACCTCCACTATGATTTAATTCTTTTTTTCCCTTCTTCCTCCTTGCTTTGGACCCGACTACTATACCAAAATGGAATATTTTGATACCATGTCAGAAAAAAAATGTTGGTTGTTGATGAGTTTTTCCTACAATTGGGGCTGATGAACATTTGATTTTACTTTTTGAGTTTCTCAATGGTAACTGGTGACCTCCTAAATCGATTTTCGTATAAAAGAGTGAAAAGACAATTCAATATGTCTGATAGTACATGTAACAACCCACCCCAACTGTTAAAATATTGTCCGCTTTGGGTGCCCATATACCCTCACGGTTTGGTTCCTATGGGGCTTTACACCAGAAAATGCCTCTTGACAATTAAGGGTGAGCACACCACATATATAGCCCAGTCACTCCACCTCCCTAGTCGATGTGGGATGTTCAACATATAGAGCTATAGCACCTCCTCACCTCACAAGGCGTTTTGGCAGGCTACTACACTCCACCCCCTTTAAAGGTCACACGTCCTCGCGAGACCCACATGGGGTCCACCCTCCACCGCCTATCCCCACCAGCTATAGGAGAGTCGGCTTTGATATCACCTGTAACGACTTGCCCTAACTGCCAAGATATTGTCCGCTTTTGGTGTCCATACACCCTCACGGTTTTTGTTCCTCTTGGGCTTTGCCCCAAAAAAGGCCTCTTGACAATTAAGGGTAAGCACACCACATATATAGCTCAGTCACTCCCTTCCCTAGTCGATGTGGGATGTGTAACACATAGAGCTGTAGCACATTTTCACCTCACAAGGCCTTTTGACAGGCTACTACAGTACAACTCTAATTTGTCCTAATTTGTACAACAAAAGTGACGAGTCAATACCACCAATGGAGGTCCATTTACAACAAATGGGGTAATGTCACCACCATTGTAGGTAAAATTACCACATTTAAAGGTCACATTATGAAGATTGTGGATAAATTTACGATAGAAATTGGTTAAGTTACAACCATTGTGAATGAATTTACAACAATTTTGATAATTTTACAATAATTAAGGGTATATTTACTGCAGTGAAAGTGAATTTACAACAAATGGGGTAAGGTAATTACCTATTAGGGTAAGGTTACTACCACTTTGGGTAAAGTTACTACATTTAAAGATCACATTACAAAGATATTATGGGTAAATTTACGATAGAAATGGGTTAAGTACAACCATTGTGGAAAAATTTACAACAACTTTGGTAAATTTGTGAAACCCGGAAAAAATTTGAACTTTTTCTGAAAAAGGGCAAAATGGTAATTTGCCACTACTGCATGTATTTAAAATACATATGTTCTAGACCTCGGAGGAGGGAACGGAGTGCGCCATTGGATTCGCAACGTGAAATCTAGTAACCACCAGAAAATTCGTTGAATTCCGAGAGAGTCGGATTTTGCACGTAGATCGAGACGATTGCGTGGCGATTGACCTTTTAAAGGTCCCCAAAAACGAAAAATATTAAAATTCCTTATAATTGGATTAATGTGCCAATAAAATTTATTTGGACTTAATCCGGGACTTAATGAGTCGTTTCGGGACGAAAAACGGACCCGAAAGTAATAAACGAGCGGTGCGATGTAGACCACACATTTAAAACTATAAATAGGGCTAAAATATCTGAAAAATCAGATTTTCTAAGCCCACTTGAGCCTTGTTCAGCCGTTCAAAGAGAGAGAGAAAGAGAGGAGAGAGAAAAGGGTTTTCTTAAGCCTTTCTCCGGCGATTTCTCCGACAACCGTCGCTCGGATTTCGTCGAGCTAGAAGGGAGAAGTGATCACGTCGACGAAGGCTTCGACTACGTACAAAAAACAAGGCGTTTCACCGAATATTCAAAGGGATAAATTTTGGAAACCAAAGCTTTTGGGCTTGTTTTGGTGCATAGAGGTTGTTTACACTTCTATTGAGGTAGGGGTTATTCCTGATGATACCCAGAATAAAACTGGCACGTGCTCAGTAAGAGAGCTCAGCTCGGGAGCTCAGGCAAAATAAGCTGAGCTCCCCTAGCCATGAGCAGAGCTCATCCAGTCAGCACTAAGAGCTCCTAGTCGAAGGCGCGAGAGGAGAAATGCTGAGGGAACAACAAGACGACTCGGATACCCTTATTAAGGAGGTAGAATCCAATCCGAGGCAGAAAACCCGTATTTAACCATGATCTCCTCCGAAAACTAAGGAGGATCCCACAGGAGGAGGCAAAGATCTCTCCTTTTGAAGCCAGCCATAAGGAATTTAGGTAACTCCGGAATTATGGATGAAGATAGGGCACGATCCCTTCAATGTAGGATAGTCCCGTATTAGAGGTAAGTATGAGGCTATAAAAAGGAAGAGACAGCCCCCATTGGAGAGAGAGATTTTTTGAACCCTAGTTCCCTGAGTAATCGACTGTAACACCTTCAATTGATCAATAAAGAAGAAGGAGCAAGAGCCTCCATTAGAGAGTGGACTAGCCGAGCTCACCGGCCGGTGAACCACTATATTTCCACCGTATTTCACACATTATACACGACAAATTAGAGCTTTCATTCTCCACTTCATGAGCCTTGTAGCTCAGATGCCATATTAATCCCCATGCAAACTGTTCACGCCAATTAATCTGGTTCCTTAGCTCGTATCCGGAGGTTTACACCATCAGTTTGGCGCCGTCTGTGGGAACGACTGTTCCTGTTACAAGTAAGCTGATTCCTCAGTGACTGATGGTAATAACTCGAAATATGAGCAGAAGTCAAACAAACCTACCCCGAATGCAAGATCAGCCGGAAACTGCCCACGGCAGACAACCTGGGAACATCCGGGAGGCGAATTCCCCCATTAATAACGAGTTGGAGGCCCTTCGTCTCGTCAACCAACGCTTGCTAAAGGAAAACGAAGAGCTGTCAAAGCTCGTACAACGCCTACGGGAGGCACCACCGGCCCAAGAAGGCCAGAGTAATCCCCCTCATAGGGAACCTCGATACTGGGACCCCCTTAGAGAGGTCAGCGAGGGAGGAGAAGGCAGCCAGGCCAGGGGATATGTCCCCTACGTACCCCCTGATAATGGCCATAACGACGAAGTGCAAAGTCGGAACGACAGGGGTGAGAGAGGTGATTTTTTCCCTTATCCGCAAGACAGGAGAGAGCAGCACTGGGAGCAACGCTTCAAAGACTTCCAGCAAGAGCTCAGTCATATGAAAGAGGCCGTAAAGAGTAAGGCCCCGGTTACAATGGATGTTTTGGTTCAGCAAACCGAATCCCCATTCACCACGGGGGTGCTACACTTCCCTCTCCCACCAAAGTTCAGGATGCCCCAAATGGAGGTCTTTGACGGATCGAAAGATCCCGTGGATCATCTCAACACTTACAAGAACCAGATGGAGCTACATGGGTACCAGGATCCTGTACGCTGCAGAGCTTTTGCCATCACGCTGAAAGGCTCCGCCTTAAACTGGTTTCATAGGCTCCCACCAGCCTCGATCTCATCCTTTAAAGAACTCTCCATTGCTTTTGTCTCTCACTTTATAGGAGCCCGGATACACAGAAAGCCGAGCTACCACCTGCTGAATGTGAAGCAGGGTCCCCAGGAAAACCTGAGGACTTATGTCCAAAGATTTAACTCGGAGACATTGAAAGTAGACGTCCCGGATGAAAAATTCGCCATAACTGCTTTCATTGCAGGATTGGGAGTGCAATCAAAGGATTTGATGTTCTCCATATCAAAAAACCCTCAGGCAAGTATGGCTGAGGTGTTAGCCAAGGCAGAGAAATATATAAACGGTGAAGAGGCACTCCTTTCTAAGGTGGTCGGTACGTCTTCGCGAAAGGAAAAGGAAAAAGAAGAGAAGAGAAAGGACAGAAGCCCTAGGAAGGAAAAAGGACGAGAGAGGTCCCCAAGGAGGGACAGAGACCGCTCGCCAAAGAGGAGAGGAAATGTCAGAGATCGACTGGGTCCCATGCAACCTGAACTACAACCCAGGTATGGGCCTCAGCGGTTTACCCCACTCACCGCTGCTGTGTCACAAGTACTGTATGAGGTCCAGAACGAGAAATTCTTAAAATGGCCACCTAGGATGAAGGCAGACCCGGCAAAGAGAGACCCCACGAAGTACTGTGATTATCACCGGGATCATGGGCACCACACTGATGACTGCATTCAATTAAAGAAGGAAATCGAGTTCTTGATCCAGCGAGGTCAGCTGCGTCGTTTTATAGCCAACGATGACCAGAACCGAGCTCTTCCGCCTCCACCACCCCGGCAGCAGGCACCAGCACCACACCAGCAGCCTCTAGGGGAAATCAGAGTGATATCTGGAGGGTTCGCCGGAGGTGGAGAGTCTAGCTCAGCTCGGAAGGCGCACCTCCGACGGATCAGAGCCGAAGAAGCTCTCGAAGTGCATGCTGTATCCAAAGCACCACGTTTGGATACAGCTATCACTTTTTCAGATGCTGATTTAGAAGGGTGCCAATACCCCCATGATGATCCATTGGTGGTACGAGCAGTGGTGGCAAATAGAACCGTTCATCGGGTTCTAATTGATAACGGGAGCTCAGCAGATATTATTTTCGCACCTGCGTTCGACAAGATGGACATAGGAAGGCAGAAGCTTGAACCAGTAAGCACTCACTTACTAGGATTCTCCGGGGAAAGGGTGCTCCCCCTGGGTTCAATCCAGCTCGTGCTCACCCTGGGGGACCCACCTTGCCAAGCCACTACCACTGTCAAATTCCTAGTAGTCGATGCACCATCTGCGTACAACATCTTGCTTGGAAGGCCATCCTTAAATTCTATGAAGGCAATCCCTTCTGCCTATCATTTAGTCGTGAAGTTCCCCACAGAGAATGGAATCGGAGTGGTCCGAGGAGACCAGCGCGTAGCACGGGAATGCTACATGGCTTCTATAAAAAGGAAGGAGGTTGAGAACATCCAACTGGATGAGCTCGACATGAGAGATGAAATGGAGACAAGACCAATGCCATCGGAAGAGCTGGAACCAGTTCAGCTTGATGAGAAGCCAGAACACCTCGTTTATGTGGGTTCCAAACTGAACGCTGAGCTCAAGGGACTCCTCATTCAATTCCTAAAAGAGAATATAGGAGTGTTCGCTTGGAAGAAAGAAGACATGGAAGGGATTGACCCATCGGTTATTACCCACAAGCTATGCGTTAACCCAACTTGCAAACCCATCAAACAGAAGAGGAGGAGCTTTGCTTCTGAAAGGCAAAAGGCAATCAATGAGGAGGTCAGCAAACTCCTCCATGCCAAGGCTATCAGGGAGGTTCATTACCCCACTTGGTTAGCAAATGTAGTTCTTGTAAAGAAAACCAATGGGAAGTGGCGATTGTGCATCGACTTCACTGATCTCAACCGAGCATGCCCCAAGGACAATTTTCCTTTACCTCGGATTGACCTAATAGTGGATGCCACTGCAGGGCACGAGCTCCTCAGCTTCATGGACGCCTTCTCAGGCTACAACCAGATCAGGATGGATCCCAGCGATCAGGAGAAGACCTCCTTTGTGACTGAACAGGGAACATATTGTTATCAGGTCATGCCCTTCGGATTGAAGAACGCTGGAGCCACTTACCAGCGGTTAGTAAATAAAATGTTCCAGAAGCAAATAGGAGCATCCATGGAAGTTTACATTGATGACATGCTAGTGAAGTCACTGAAAGCAGAGCTCCACATCGAGCACTTAGCTGAGTCATTCCGAATTCTAAGGGAGTACAAAATGAAGTTAAACCCTGCGAAATGCGCATTTGGGGTCTCGGCAGGAAAATTTCTGGGCTTTATAGTCAACAGCAGAGGGATTGAAGCCAATCCAGAAAAGGTTAGAGCAATGATGGAAATGCAATCACCATCTAACACGAAAGAGGTGCAACGTTTGACAGGCAGGATAGCTGCACTGAGCCGTTTTGTGTCTAGGGCTAGCGATAAATGCCAGCCATTTTTTCAAATCTTGAAGAAGACATTCCACTGGGATGCCAAGTGTGAAGAAGCATTCGAAGACCTAAAGAGATATATGAGCTCTCCCCCTGTTCTGGTGAGCCCTCTAGAAGGGGAAATTCTCACCCTCTACCTAGCAGTTTCAGATTTTTCAACAAGTGCAGCGCTAGTTAGGGAGCGAGACAGAGCTCAGCAACCAGTCTACTACTGTAGCAGAGCTCTGAGGGGGGCAGAGGAGAGATATCCAAGGATGGAAAAACTCGTTCTAGCTCTGGTTACAACAGCTAGGAGACTTAGACCTTATTTCCAGGCTCATACTGTTGAGGTTCCAACAGATCAGCCAATGAAGCAAGTACTACACAAGCCGGAATCCTCAGGGAGGTTGGTTAAATGGGCCGTAGAGCTCAGCGAGTTTGATATCAGGTACAAGCCAAGAGCTGCCATCAAAGGGCAAATTTTGGCAGATTTTATTGCAGAATTCACAGCAGCAGCGCCTATGGAAACCACGGACTTAGTACCGGACCTTCCCATATGGAAGCTTTCAGTGGATGGAGCTGCCAATGCTCAAGGAAGCGGTGCAGGAATGATCCTGACCTCCCCAGAAGGAATAGACGTCGAATATGCCCTCAGATTTGGGTTCAAAGCTTCAAATAATGAGGCAGAATATGAAGCCGTCATCGCTGGGCTTAATCTTGCCTATTCTATGGAAGCAGAGCAGCTGGAGATCTGCAGTGATTCTCAACTGGTGGTGAAGCAGATAGAAGAGTGTTACGAGGCAAGAGGCGAGAAGATGGTCATGTACCTCAAAAAGGTACGAGAACTAATGAAACAGTTTGTGCAGGTTAAGGTCAGACACGTGCCTAGAGTGGAGAACTCACGAACAGATGCTCTGGCAAGGTTAGCAACTACCTCGCAGGAGCATTTGGATAGGCTAATTCCAGTAGAGCACCTTCCAAAGCCCTCGGTAAGCATCGAAGAAGAGGAAATTCTATCAATTGAAGCTCAGCCGAGCTGGATGGATCCCATCGTAGAGTACCTTCAGAATGGAACTTTGCCAAATAATGCCAAGGAGGCATCCAAGCTAAGGGCCAGGTCAGCCAGATTTTCCCTGATGCAAGGGAAACTGTACAAGCATGGATTTTCAATGCCTCTCCTTAAGTGCGTAGGAGACGAAGATGCTAACTACATACTCAGAGAAGTACATGAGGGGATATGTGGCAACCACATAGGAGCTCGGGCCTTGGCAGGAAAAGTACTGAGGCAAGGATATTATTGGCCCACCATGCTCACAAGCGCCGCCGACTTAGTAAGAAAATGCAAAACTTGCCAAGAGCATGCTAATATGTCCCACTGTCCTCCCGAGCTCCTAACCTCGGTGGTAAGCCCATGGCCTTTTCAGCAGTGGGGGTTGGACATTCTGGGACCCCTTCCCACCGGTGTGGGGCAGTGCAAGTTTGCCATCATAGGAGTGGATTACTTTACTAAATGGGCGGAGGTTGAACCTTTGGCAACGATCACAGAGCAAAAAGTTCAAAACTTCGTTTGGAAGTCGATAGTTTGCAGGTTTGGAGTTCCCCGAGCATTCGTGTCTGACAATGGAAAGCAGTTTGATAATTCAAAGTTCAAAAGTTTTTGTGCCGAGCTCGGAATCAAGAACTATTTCTCAGCTCCTGCCCATCCCCAGTCTAATGGGCAGGCAGAGGTCACAATAAGAACCATAAAGTCAGCTTTGAAGACCAAGCTAGAAAACCTGAAAGGCAAGTGGGTGGAGTACATTCCGGAGGTGTTGTGGGCCTACAGGACCACCGCCAGATCTGCGACTCAGGAAACCCCCTTTGCTTTGGCCTTTGGGACCGAGGCAGTGGCCCCAGTGGAGATAGGGCTCCAATCACCAAGGGTGGAGTTTGCGGATTCCGAGCACAATGATGAGTCTCTCTTGCTAAACCTCGATCTCTTGGATGAAAAGAGGGACAGAGCTCTGCACCGTGTCCATACATACCAAAGGAAAACTGCAAGGTACTATGACAGGAGGGTAAGACACAGAAGTTTCAAGGTTGGAGATTTGGTACTTAGGAGGCTTATGCTTGCGAGAAAGGATCCCACGCATGGGAAATTGGGACCCAATTGGGAGGGGCCCTATATCGTGTCAAGGATAATCAGACCAGGAAATTACGAGTTGCAAACAGAGGAAGGAAAGGTTCTACCTCACTCGTGGAATGCCGAGCACCTTAAGAAGTTTTTTCAGTAAGTGTTACTTGTAATAGAACTACTTTTAAATAAGAAAGAGCAAGCCTTTTATTCACCCTCCAATGGTCTCCAAAGCAGCAAGATGAGCTCTTCAGCTCATAAACAAACGATAAGCTTCAAAGCTTATAAATGCAAGATGAGCTCTTCAGCTCATAAACAAAAGATAAGCTTCAAAGCTTATAAATGCAAGATGAGCTCTTCAGCTCATAAACAAACGATAAGCTTCAAAGCTTATAAATCAAAGATGAGCTCTTCAGCTCATAAAAACCCGATAAGCTTCAAAGCTTATAAATGCAAGATGAGCTCTTCAGCTCATAAACAAACGATAAGCTTCAAAGCTTATAAATGCAAGATGAGCTCTTCAGCTCATAAACAAAAGATAAGCTTCAAAGCTTATAAATGCAAGATGAGCTCTTCAGCTCATAAACAAACGATAAGCTTCAAAGCTTATAAATCAAAGATGAGCTCTTCAGCTCATAAAAACCCGATAAGCTTCAAAGCTTATAAATCAAAGATGAGCTCTTCAGCTCATAAACAAAAGATAAGCTTCAAAGCTTATAAATGCAAGATGAGCTCTTCAGCTCATAAACAAACGATAAGCTTCAAAGCTTATAAATCAAAGATGAGCTCTTCAGCTCATAAAAACCCGATAAGCTTCAAAGCTTATAAATCAAAGATGAGCTCTTCAGCTCATAAAAACACGATAAGCTTCAAAGCTTATAAATTTAAGATGAGCTCTTCAGCTCATAAAAACACGATAAGCTTCAAAGCTTATAAATTTAAGATGAGCTCTTCAACTCATAAAAACACGATAAGCTTCAAAGCTTATAAATCCAAGATGAGCTCTTCAGCTCATAAAAACACGATAAGCTTCAAAGCTTATAAAAGAAAGATGGGCTCTTCAGCTCATAACTACAGGATAAGCCTCAAAAGCTTATAAACAAAAGACGAGCTCTTCAGCTCGTACAAAATTCAAGGCTGAACCCTTCTTGGAGACACCAACAGTCAAATTCAAGGCTGAACGCTTCTTGGAGACACCAACAGTCAAATTCAAGGCTGAACGCTTCTTGGAGACACCAATGGTCCTCCCCCCAGGACCAGATACCCTTGTACACTGCCTACACACTCAAAGACCTCGAAAGGTCCAGAACAACTGAGAACACCTATGAGGTCAGATGAGAAGTAAGGTCAGAGCAGACATGATCTTCTGTTCTCCATCGATATCCGTGGTTCGACCTAGGGGGTCAGTGAAAGACCAAGGTCAGAGCAGACATGATCTTCTGTTTTCCATCTACGTTCGTGTTTCGAACGAGAAGAGTAAGCTGAAATAACCTAACAGAATTCGAGATGAATGAAAAGTCTGGCATTCGAAATATCCGACAGTGCAAATATTCAGAAAAATACAAAAAGAGTCATAGTCTGATATCGCTTAAGAAAAGAAAGAACGATACAAGGAAACAAAGATTCCAGTCTTTCTTAAGTTCAGATTTCAGCTCAGCAACCTCTCCCTTCAGGCTAGCATTCTCTTTCTTCAGCTCATCCCTTTCCTGCTCAGCCTTTTGAAGCGAATTAAGAAGCTTCTGACCAACAGAGGTAAGGAAGATGGTGGACAGAGAGTCAGGAGAAGGGGAATCGTCCCTCTTACGCTTCCTCGAACTCGTGACGGTGTTTCCGTCCTTGTCAGAATCCCCATCCTCATCAGAATCAGAGAAAGAGGTCCAGGAAGAGTAAGGAATAGTGGAAAACTCAAACTCAGTAGCCTCAGCCCCAAGCAAATAGAGGTTTGCGCTCGTCATCAGCTCGGAATAAGTCTTAGACTCCACAAGCAACAACTCGTTGATATTCACCATCCCTGGTAAATCCAGGTCAGGTGGATCTGCACAGCAAGGACATAATCAGAGCATATTTTTAAAAGGAAAGTACTCAAAAGAGCTATGCTCGAGCTTACCAATACGAGAGAAGCTCTTCCAGGACCGAGGAATCCTGGCTTTACGACAGCGATCCTCAGGAGACCTCCAAGCCTCTCCAGAAGCGAAGAAGAAACGCTCAGACCACCCTTCAGGGTTGGAGGGAAGATCTAGAACTAGAGGGCGTAAATTGAAATCCCTCCAACGGAAGAAACTGAAGCAGGGGGCATTATCTTCCTCAATCTCAAAGAAGTATAGAAACTCAGAGACAAAGGGGAACCTGCCAAGAGCATGAAGGCGGCAGAACAAGAAGAAGCTTACCATAGCACCCCATCCTCGTGGAGAAAGGCGAGAAGGGCACAGGCCATAATAGGCAAGAACTCGCCCAATGGCCGGATGAATGGGAAGGCGAAGTCCCATGTCCATAGCACCTTCAAAGGAACAGACTTCCCCTCGGGGAAGGTAGTTACAAGGCTCGTCGGAGGAAGAAACTCGCATAGGCAAGTCAAGATCAGGGAAAAACCGTTTCTTGATGTCTGTCAAATCAGAAGATTCAAGTAATGAAGGGGACAAATAGCGACAATGCCACTCCCATTCGATCCCAAAGGAGGATCGTTCCTGGAACAAAGAAGAAGTGGATGCGGCCATCGAAAATGCTGGTAAGGAAAAAGATGCAAGAAATCAAGAAGAAAGTCAAGAATAGGTCATGCATTTGAGAGCTTTTCAGGAAACTAAGAGCCAAGAAAGAGGGAATCAAGTGGCCTGTTCAGTTTCTTAATTAATAAAGGTAGCAGCGGTTATGGAAAGTGGCTACGGTTATGGAAAGTGGTTGCGGTTATGGAAAGGGGAAAGACGTGGCGGTTATGGGAAGCGATTGAGAGAAAAACGCGGGAAAAGAAACCAGATACTACCCCTCCTATTTGCACTCAAAACGACCAACGAAAATTCTGACCCCACCAAGCAATATACCCTCCATATTTGAGCTCAGCCCAGTAAAAAACAGAGCACTTGTATACCAAATCTTTGAGGTGTGAAAGCTCAAAACCTCGCTTAAGGAAGGCCTAAAGCACTCCGCAAAGCAAGATGTGGGGAAAAGAGAGGTGAAACGTAGAAGAAGGTCCTCTACTCTTAGAGAAATGGAGCAACGAAATTTATTATCTGATCTAGAGAAGGGTTCGTTTAAAGAATCATGAAGCTCAGACAGAACCCGTAAATTCAGACAAAAGAACCACGAAGCTCAGAAATAAACTTTAAGATCAGACAACAGAGCCAAATAGCTCAGAAAGCGCTCTTCAGTTCATACGGAAAAGACAAAGAGCTCAGAGCTCTCAAGTTCGAAAAAAGAACCGTCTTAGCTCAGCAAGAATTTATAAGCTCACAAGCACGAGCTATGCAACTCTGAAGGAGCACGCCAGTTCAGAATATAGAGTTGAGCAGCTTAGGACGAAGAAGAATAAGGAGTGGACCCTTAGGGTACCAACTACCGAGCTTAAAAGGCTCGGGAAAAGCAGTCGAACATAACACCAAGTCCCCTGTACTCTTCAAACCTAGTAATTTTGCTTCAAGAAGTGCACAGCACCCCTCAAAGCAAAAGGGGGCAAAGGGAGTATACAAAGTTGAGTGCATGCAAAGCCAGGCAAATAAGTGCACCGTTGCGGTTCGAGTCGAAGTCGAATCAAAATCCAAGAATACATATATGCTGAAATTGAAAGATATGTATATATATACTAAGCCAGCAAAAGAGCAATAAATGAAGTCAAAGACTACATCACGAAAAATTCTTTACAGAGAAATTACAACTAAAAAGACCTAGGATTCTGGAAGAAGAGGGATTGAAGGATCTCGCAGCTCAGTAGAGGAGTCCCTTGCTTCTGTTGCTGAGGGCTCACCTTGAACAAGGGCTTTAGACACCACGACAGCTGAAAAGGATGCAGAAACAGGAACAGCAGGAGCTGCAGCAGAAAGCTCAGGAATCGTTGTTGAAGGCTCAGGGAGCGCGATAATAGCTTCTGAGGTCCCAGGGGCGGGTGTGTCTTGACTTAAGGCAGCAGCTGGGGAGTCTGAGATATCCCCCTCATTGTCAGTGCCAGATTCTTCCATTTCCTCCTCAGTGGGGATGGGGAGATTGAAATCAAGGTCTGGATATGCTTTGGTAGCCTTACGCCTAAAAGCAAGCCATCCAGTAGCCCATGAAGTGGTGGCCTCATCCTTAAGCTCGGCAAACTCTTTGTCTCTCTCTTGAACCAAATATTTCTGCTCCTCGAGCTCCTCACAGAGTTTGCCGTTAGCCTCACTGAGGGCAAAATAATCTTGATTAACCTGGATGAGCTCCCTCTTAGCGTCAAAGGCCTCCTGGTTAGCCTTGGACCACGCCTCAACCTTAGCCTGCAGGTCTTCCTTAACCGCCTTCAGCTCATCCCGAGTCTTCTTTTCCCCTTCCTCAGCTCTGGCCTTGACTGTCAGTGTATGTTTGAGATCGGAGGCTTGCTTCACCATCTGTTCGTTGAGACCCTCCATCTGCACTTTAAGGCTCTCCACCTGAGCTCTGAGGTCTTCATTCTCAAGAGACAATTCTGAAACCTTGGTCTTGTATTTCTTTAAGACCTGGAAAGAGCTCTCTTGAGAGCGAACTCGGTGCAGCAGACCTTTCGTATGAAGGGCAGCCTGAGAATATAAGGAAAGTACAGCAAATAATGTCAGACCACGAAATACAAACAAGCAAAGAGAGACAGGGGGTTAACACTCACAGTAGCAGCTCCCTGAAGGGCCAAAGAGATGGATTCCTCCAGGGGCATGGAAGCGGCCTTCAGGACATCAGATTCAGAAAAGATAGAGGAAAGAGCTCCAGCAGCAAGGTCTATATTGTCAAAAAAGGAGTCCTCATCTTCCTCCTCAGACTTTCTCTCTTTTTCAGTCACCTTCCCAGAAGCACTGTATTCGAACTTCCCGGGTTGAAGGTCGGGAACCAATTCCAAAGCCTCCTTGACCTCAGAAGAAGAAGGGGAAGCCTGATCCCTCTCCTGAGCAGACGCCAACTTAGAAGGGGCCACTAGAGGGGAAGAAGAGGTGGTTGCAGCTTGTGGAGTTCCAGAGGAGGAGGGCGGAGCCTTGCTTGGAACCTGTCCTTCAGCTGCAGAGGGGGGAGAAGATGCTTCCAGCCTGGGGATCTTAGCTCGAGTGTTTGGGCCGCTCCCAGAGCCTACCCGAGCTTTGCGTTTCCTAGACCTGCCACCCTCCATCAGCTCTGCAATTTTGGCCTGAAGCTCTTCTGGAATAACCTTCATGGTAGAAGGACCTGGAAGATCTGGAAGAAGTAGGAAAATGTAAAGAAAAAGAGAAAGGAAGGAAAGATAATGAAGAAAGGAAAAAGAATGGCGTTGAAATCACCTTCGTCAGCCCCTAAAACAGACAAGGGGATCGCTAAAGTCGCCACAGGAAGACTCAGACCTAGCTGTACCAGGTTCCTTGACTCAATCAAGTCGGCGTACTTCTCTGGCTTGATCTTCTCCAACTTTGCTAGCAACTTTTTGTCCTCAGGGCTGAGCTCGTAGCGTTCACCTAAGAGGAAGAAAGTATGCAAATAAGAAAAAGATAAGAGGCCGGCAGGTTCCAGATCAGAGCTCGAACTCAAGTAAGGACTCACGTAAATTATCTGGTTCAGCCCAGGCCGTAGGGATACCGAGTGTGTCTGTCTTATCAGCAGGGTTGTACTCCCAATTGGTGCCCCTGACAAAGAAGAAATGTTCCTTCCAGTGTTTATGGGAGGTCGGAATGTCAGAGATGAGCTGCCTAACACTGGCACGCTTGGAGGCATACAAGAAGCCTCCGGAGGTCGGTTTTACATTGAAGAGCTCTAAGAACAAAGGAATGCTAGGAATCCCAAGTTTATGCTTCTTAAACAGGACTAACAGACCAACCATGACGCCATAGAAGTTGGGGGAGATCTGGGAAGGGCACACATGAAAATGTTGCAGAACAGCCTTGATGAAGGGATGCAAGGGAAAGCGAAGGCCGTTGTCAAAAGCAGCAAGAAAGAAGCAGACTCTGTTATGAACTTTTTCTACATAAAAAACGGATCGATCTGGGCACCAGGGTTTGACCCCAGGGGGAAAACCATACCGAACTTTATAAGACTTCATTAGCCTAGGGGCCTCTTTACTGCAGCCCACAGATTCGGCATGCCTAAAGGCAAGCCCTAGATACGAGGTTTTTTCCTCCACCCCGACTCCACTTATCTTAGCTTTGCCTTTGTCAGGTCTGGGGGCCAGGGAAGATGAGGTGGAGGGAGGCTCCTCGGCGTAGACCTCAGCCTCTACAGCCTCTACAGCCTCTACACCCGGAAAATTATCAATCTCATCACCAACTTCCCCTAAATCCGTATCTTCCCCGGCTGACCTAGATCCTAGAAGTGAAACAGAGGAGCGAGTGGCTTCAGAAGAAGCAGACATGATAGGGAGAGAAAAAGGAAGATGGAAAGAGCGATAGAGCAAAGGGGGATTAGTCAGGCACTCTCTAATGACCCGGGAATCAACACAGTGGCTCCCAACTGCAAGGATATGAACTACAGAACCCCAATCCACGAAGTGGTGAAGTGGGGCTAGACAATGGTCACGATTCCAAAAATAAAAGAACCGAAAAGCCCAAAAATGCAATAACCACCTCGAACTCGAGGGATCCAGAGCAAAAAAGGAAGAAATAGGGGCAAAGGACGTACCTAACCCAGGGATAGTGGCAAACAGGAACTTGGAACGAAATCGGAAAAAGAGGCGTCGCAAGTCTTCGAAACGAGGTCCGGAAATTCGATTTCAGGCAAGAGAATAGAAAAACCAAGGCAAGAAGGACTGGAATCACAGAGAGAGCGGAGACGAAGGGCAGTAAAGAAGATGAATAGTGCGAAGAAGCAGTTTAGATAGCCGTTTTAAGCATTTAAAGCCTGGGAGACATGGGCTGAGACGTGCGCGGGAATCGAGGAAAGTCATGATGGCTATAAAACCGTCAGAAATCCTCCAGCCACGTGCCAGCCACACGCACGTCTAACTCGTCTTGTACAAGTCATCCCCTGCCTGAGCTAACTCAAGGCAAGGGCTGGGGGGCAACTGATGATACCCAGAATAAAACTGGCACGTGCTCAGTAAGAGAGCTCAGCTCGGGAGCTCAGGCAAAATAAGCTGAGCTCCCCTAGCCATGAGCAGAGCTCATCCAGTCAGCACTAAGAGCTCCTAGTCGAAGGCGCGAGAGGAGAAATGCTGAGGGAACAACAAGACGACTCGGATACCCTTATTAAGGAGGTAGAATCCAATCCGAGGCAGAAAACCCGTATTTAACCATGATCTCCTCCGAAAACTAAGGAGGATCCCACAGGAGGAGACAAAGATCTCTCCTTTTGAAGCCAGCCATAAGGAATTTAGGTAACTCCGGAATTATGGATGAAGATAGGGCACGATCCCTTCAATGTAGGATAGTCTCGTATTAGAGGTAAGTATGAGGCTATAAAAAGGAAGAGACAGCCCCCATTGGAGAGAGAGATTTTTTGAACCCTAGTTCCCTGAGTAATCGACTGTAACACCTTCAATTGATCAATAAAGAAGAAGGAGCAAGAGCCTCCATTAGAGAGTGGACTAGCCGAGCTCACCGGCCGGTGAACCACTATATTTCCACCGTATTTCACACATTATACACGACAAATTAGAGCTTTCATTCTCCACTTCATGAGCCTTGTAGCTCAGATGCCATATTAATCCCCATGCAAACTGTTCACGCCAATTAATCTGGTTCCTTAGCTCGTATCCGGAGGTTTACACCATCAATTCCTATCTTGGATCATTCTACCCTAGGTGTAGCTAGATTAAGGATATATATATATATGCATGTGTAATGATGTATATATGTGTTTATGGTTATGAGAATAAAAAGGTGAGCATGAAATTGGCTTAGGCTTGTGGCTAGCTAAATTTTAATATGTGGAAGTTATATGTGATTCACTATAAAACTTGGTGATATTGAAGGCAATGCCTTGTGTGTTGGAAGTTGTTGCTTTGCTTAAAATGAGAAAATATGTTATATGCCTTTAAGGTGTTTGTTAAATGCCTTGGTTGATGAAATGAGATTCTTTCAATGTTATTGTGATAACATGTTTATGTGTATAGAGATGATTAAATTTATACTCTATGTTGTCAAGACATGACTTTGATAAGTTGACATGAATATGATATTGGTAGTTATATGCACTTGATATAATTGCCATGAAGTTACGATGATGTAAGGAAATTATATGCTTATGATCTAAATTTCATGGTATGTGGATATATTGCTCATTTTACACCATTGTACATTGAGTATGTTCATGGCATCACATTCATGGGACAATTGCATGAGTGTTGGTGTGTGGGAGATGCATAGATTTAATCAACACCTTGTTTGGTGCTTGATATGTGGGCTTGGGAAAAAAGTGGATCGACGATCCTTTTTGAGTCGCATGTTGCATAAGGAAAACTTGTGTTGGGTATAGCAAGAAGGGGCATGGCGACTTCCTTGGGTGAAAAACCCTAAACCACTTGGTTCATACACTCCGACGGTGCAAGTCCAAAAAGTGTAGATAGGCCCACGGAGCCGGCGGTGCGATTCCAAAATCCGTTGCCCAGGAAGACACAAGATTTTGTTGTATAATAACACCCATTAACTGGGTAGCCTCCAACAATGATTGGGTTTTTATAAAGACATAACTTTTAATTCAAACGATCATTGGGAGGGTTTTTTAGTCAATAGACGGGTTGCATTACACTTTGGCGTTGCATTGTGTTGTGTGAGTCGGTGAGGACTCGGGTTGGAACGTATGGGTGAGTGTCACTTCATTCCATGGCATAGCATTGTTGCATTCCATCATAGAATGCATAAGTATGAGAAATGTTTAGTTATATGTTTATGTGATGATTACATGAGCATGTGCATCTAGGGGAAGAGTAACCTCTATAGGTTTATCTCCACTGGGCGTTGTGCTCACCCTATACGGGAAACAATTTCAGGTGTCGGGTTTACACCGGCTATTGGCTCCCATGGAGAGCATCAAGGGTGAAGGGGGCCTATGTGTGGCCTTACCTCAAGATTTTGTAAACCTTTTGTTTTAAAATGGTTTATGACATGTAAATATTGTAATCATATTTGAATACTTATAATAGAACCTTGTAGAGATCATGTATAAGGTAAGAAACTTTGTTATACATGTTTTGGGTGACCTTGGGAAGGTTTGAAATGAGTTGGAAATGAAAAGCTAATGAAATGGGCAAAATCTGCCTTTAGCTACCGGTAGCCAACAGGTAGTTGTTTTCTAGAAGGAAACAGCTACCGGTAGCCAACAGGTAGTTGTTTTCCAGAAGGAAACAGCTACCGGTAGCCAACAGGTAGTCATACCTCCAGAATGTTTCGGCTACCGGTAGCCAACAGGTAGTTGTTTTCCAGAAGGAAACAGTTACCGGTAGCCAACAGGTAGTTGTTTTCCAGAAGGAAATAGCTACCGGTAGTCAACAGGTAGTTATTTTTCAGAAGGAAACAGCTACCGGTAGCCGACAGGTAGTCAGTCCAAAAATCTGAAATTTTCAAATGTTTGCCAATTCCTTGGGCCATGGATTTCCTTCCTTTAAATGATCAAAATGGACCCTAATGGGATACCAATCATGGTGTGTGGAACTTAAATTGAAACAAATGAACGTCGAACCGAATTTTCACTATGGGGTATAACCCCGGTTTTGAAGATATTCTCGACGTGGTGTCGGGTTGAGCGATTCCACGGGTAATTCCGCGGGTTGATGAGTTATCAACGGGACCCCCGGATTTTGGGGCGTCACAAAATTATAACAATTAAGACTACATTTACTATAGTTTTGGATTAAGTTACAACAATAATGGACAAAGTTACAAAAATATACGACCCTCACTATTAAAGTTACAATATATGTGGGTAATATTACAAACTTAAAGGTAAATGTACATCAGCTGTGGTCTAATTACCCTAAATGGAGGTAAATCTATACTACTTTAAAAAGTACCTATCTTGGAAAAACTTTTGTTGTCCTCTTTTACCCTTTAACATTTCTTAATTATCTAAACTACTATGAATATATCTATATCTATATCTATACTACTCCTAAAAGTGGGTTGACTCAAAAAACATTTGATTTTTATTTTTACCCTCTAACAACTCTACAATAACTAACTAGACTTGTGTCTCCCCAAATTCCAAAACATGTGGAACTGGTCTTCACGCCACCATGTCTCTTCCCTTTCCCCTACTCTTGCAACTCATTTAATTTTTACACTCAACAATTACTTAATTGATTTAAGTTTGAGACCTTATAGCTACCACAATTGACTTAACCTTAAACCCTTTAGACTCTACAGATTCTTAGAGTAATTAACTAAGCTTATATTAACATTTAGAATTTGATTCCTTTCAAAAACCATTTGTTTTGGCCTCGTTAACTCAAAATCTACCCCTAATACCTGAACTTGGTTCATGTTTGAGGGGAGAGAGAAAGAGAGAGAGCAGTGAAGGTAACAATTATTTATGTGCTTTGACATTTCATTTAGACCCCGATGTATCTTCCTTTTGTTGGCGAATTTCACTTTCTGTAGTGCTTTGATCGTTTTAGAAATTATTTGATTGGTTGTATATTTGCCATATTTTTTTGGGAAGTAAGGGACCATGAATCATATTCAAATATTCCTGAGGCAATGGCTCAATTTCTTATCAATAAGCATGTGGGTTCATCAGGCTCATTGAAGCTAAAAAAGCGGGTGTCGTTTGCTTGGGCACAAATATAGATGATTAATTGGGTAACAAATGGAGCAGCTGAGAGTTTGTTACAGGTGCATGACCGGTTTCTTCTTCAGAATTTTTATCCATTCAAGTGTTGTTTTCTTGCTTGGGAAGAATCAATTTGATTGGCGGAAATGAGTTTTCTCCTTGGGCGGCAAACTCAGCAAATAACCTTGAAACTTGGTGAAATTTTGAGGTGAAGGAAGTCCCTTGACTGGACCAAATTTTTCAGTTGCCTTTTATTTCCACTGTGCAAAATTTCCACATGTTCAACTTCAAGGAACAAATTTGCCGCCTCAGTTTGCCGCTTATACTCGGAGCAAATGCCTATAAATAGGCATGGGTCTCTTGGCTTTAAAGTACATCTCGAAAATTATATTAGTTCAATTTTTATTCTTTTGTTGTGAGAAAGAAAAGCTTATTTATTGGGGGTTTGAGAGGGTAAGTTGGAGTAGATTGTACGAAAGGTTAAAGGCTCGGGTTTGGGATTTAAACATGAGTGGTGAGGTTTGTACTAATGTACCCATTTTCTCAGACCGGATCACATCTCGTGGATGTAGGCAAAGCAATTTTGTCGAACCACGTAAATTTTGATGTTGTGAGTGGTATTTTGCTTTTCTTTATTCTGTTAATTTATTTTCTTAATTTTCTTGTCGTTGTACTGACTACATTGCTACAAGGTTTATTCCCAACAATTCCTACAGAAGGTTTTGTATGAATTAGGATGAACTAATGTCCTAAGTCACTGATAAAAGCATCACGAGTCATAATCTTATTCAAAAATTAGATATTGACCTGAAAATTGGTAAACTGATTCTGCTTTTCATTCAACTTATAATGAGTATCTAAATTCAATATATCTGACTGTTAGAAAGTATAACTATTTCATTTTCTTATACCTCTAACACATACTTACATTTTGTTCTTGGAATTAAGATTTGCAAATTACTGTAGTGTTATCAATATAAGGCATATCTAGGATTTGTGAAGTGATTTTATTTTATTTTTCTTCCCTCATGGGTAAATTTTGTTGCGTATGGTATAGCCCCTTATTTACTTATCTTAATTCCATGTTCAATATACATTTGTTGAGGGTCGTGTATACGTCCAATGGAATTGAGACCTTTGAAAAACCTCTTCAATACTGCCGCTCTGATTCCTACCTCCTCGTATCCTCTCTCTTTCTGTATATATCTCATGATTTTCACATTATGTATAAATTCCAGTTAAACTTGAAGTTTATCATGTTATACTTTTGACACATCTTCCAAAAATATAGCATATCCATTTTTAAGTAAATCTTAGCCCATAGTGAGGTATAATTGCATTCGCGCAGTGCACACATTGTTGTAGTGTTTTCTTCTCATTTTTCTTGATCAACATAATAGATCACTACGGAGGTTTCAAATATTCAATTTATATTATCACAACGAAAGTTTTAAATATTCAGTTTATAAGCACTTGTAACTCAAAATTCTTAAATTTCATGATTTTTTCAAGTCATATGGGGTGTACAAGTTGTTGCAGATCTAGAGATGTGACTATTTTTGTGACCACAATACTAAAATTCAAAAATCCATTTAGAAAAATCATAAAATAGTGCTTGATAGATGATTCGAAAAAAATGTTTTGATTGTACTGTTACTAGTAGTGGATTTGCTGGTCTTAACTATGCTCTTGAAGTTACGACACAAGGCACTGTTGCATTGATTACCAAGCCTGAGCCTCATGAGAGCAACATCAACTATGCTTAGGGTTGGGTGGGTGTTCGGTTGTGCCCTTCTGGAGCGTTTTTGTCTCTCACCTGCGACATATAGTTCTAGCAGGGTCTTCTCATGCAATAATTGATAATATTATGTATGGTCTTCATTGTTGCTGTTTCATTGTATGAATTTTGTGTCTTCGGTATTGAGTTTTTGGATGGTATAATGGTGTAGCTTATAAGATAATTTGTTGTCTTAAATATAATATTTTATGGAGTTAAAAGGGCATGAAAAATGACTTGATTGTAGCATTTCCTGCTTTATGTTATGTATTGGTTTAGAAAGCAAATCATGCTCTAATTTAGTTTGCTGTTGTAGTTAGTTCTATGTTCATTGGTGCCAAAAAGGATATGTTAGTGTGGCTACACGTTTCTTTAGGTATTACCATATTGGTGAGGAAGCAAGATAGAATAGTTATAGCCATTCTAATTATTGTTGAAACTTAGAATTTTAGATGTATACCTTGTGATCGTGGTTCTTCAATAATTGAGTGCACTTATTCTACTGACAATTTCATATTACATACATAATCATAAATCCCGAATTCATGTAAAGTCAAAAATGCAATTTTTTTATGATGTCTAGTTCTTACATTCTGCGCGTAATGCCAAATCTATTAGTGGAAAGTGTATATGTGTACATGTTCTCTTTCTTGACAGGTTGAGTGTTATCTCAAGTTAAACTGGTATGTGCATAAGGACCAGATAAAATCAGAGAATTGGTTAGTCTGGGTGCTTCATTTGATCAGGGGGAGGACAAAAACTTGCATTTAGCAAGGGTAAGGAGCCACTCTAACTAGGAAATTGACAGGGCACTATTGGAGGCAGTAATAAAGGATCCCAATATTTTTAAGTTTGAATGCCATTTTGCAATAGACTTAATTGACAGCAATGGTTCCTGTTCATATAGACTTGATGAGTGCGCGAAAGTGCATTCTAAATACCTTATTATTGGGTTAAAATGCTAAAATGTGAATAGAAATAATTAGATATAATTTATATTATTGAATTTAATATCTATTCACATTGAGATATATTTGAGCATGATTTTATAATATTTTAAATCTTAAATATTGCATTATTGGTTGGTGAGAGATAATTTACAATTGGGTTTTACATTTAGTATTTTTGA
Source organism: Ilex aquifolium (assembly GCA_951799425.1). Taxonomy (NCBI): domain Eukaryota; kingdom Viridiplantae; phylum Streptophyta; class Magnoliopsida; order Aquifoliales; family Aquifoliaceae; genus Ilex; species Ilex aquifolium. The sequence continues at coordinate 24,511,940 of OX637396.1, read as the reverse complement.
GACTTTATTATTCGGGTCTTATATTTGTTTTTATTTTGATGGCAGCCCATGGAATAAAAAGGCTGAAACTAATGCTACTGTCACGTGGGCCCATCACTCAACAGTTTGGGCTTTCGGGCTGAAGTAGAAAGGCTTGAATAAAGAGGGGAAGAAAATATATTTTTTCAAAAAGATTGACTTGTAAACCAAGTCTTTTTCTTTTGGCCTTTTGGGTTTTGGCGGCTAGACTTTTTCTTTTGGCCTTTTGGGGCTTTGGCGGCTGGAAGAAAAAAGGAGAGGGGCGGCTGGAAGACGGAAGAACAGGAGACGCAGATCAGGAGAGAAAAAAAAAGCTCCGATGGCCGCCGGTTTGTTCTATTTTTTTGGTAGATTTTTTTTGTCCATTATATTTATAGGTAATTAAATTCTCTGGTAGAGCGAGGGATGAACTTGCACAGTATATGATATTTTATTTATTTTTAATTTATGCATTCAATTTTCAATTACTAAAACTCTTTTGTTTTATCATTCTCAATTCATTGTTGATGTTTTCTTCTCCGAATAATCATGGAATTTATTCTGTTTATGGATTCAGTCATGTTTTTTTTTATTGAATGGATTAGTTCTTTGATTATGTTTGGATCAATTATTTATCTATATTGATTTAATTCTTTGCTGCAATATTGTTTCTTGAGTATATTGTCGTCGTTGGACTTTCTCAATAGTGATAATAATTTACGTATTTTCAAAGTGGTGAATAATTTTTCAAATGGTTACATGTGGTTTGATCTTGGTTTATAAATCTATACCTTCCGGTTGGGAATTTTGGGAATTGAATTCGCAATTGAGTTATTCAATGAATTAAGAATAATTAAAATACCAGATTTGTGCAAGGGATTCCTGATGCTTTATTGTTTGTCAAATTTGAGTACTTTTTCCGTTAGTCACTTTGCTTCACTTTAATTTGCATTTAAAATTAATCTTTGTTCTCCAGTAATCATCTAATATTTCTCTTTAGTTTCTTTGTTCCTGTCTACTATTCTTTTAGTTTGTCTCTCTGTGGAATCGACACCCCAAAGCCGTGCTACAATTACCGCGTTATTCTTTGGGCGTAATCAAGACTTTTGTGATTTCTTTGAGGAATATATTTTTCGACATTTTACCAAAGAAGCTTCGTATCTGTAATTGTGTCTTTTCTCCCCCTTTGAACTTGTCAATACTGCAAACCATTTCTAAGGTCGTTGTGCTTGCATCAAGTGAGATTGGGCCTATCTATATAACTATTACAAACCCTTTGGTATGGTTTCAATTTAGTTTCCCAATGAATTGTAACTTTATTTGATTGTTGGTGTCGTTTTTTTCTTTTTTCTTGTTTCAAAAGATAAAGGCCCCTTATGATATTGATTAGCTTAGCATGTGTTATCTTGTGACATACAAAGCCAACCATCTCATAAACTACAAGTATTAAGCTTGTAACTATTGGAGACAATCACTTGCTCTGTTTGTGTTTTGTACACTTCGAGGTATCTTCAATTTTTTGGCTAAATTGTCACTTCTCAAAGTCACCACAAAAAAACATATCAAGACCTTGATGAGTTCACAAGTGATTCAAACAATGATCATGGTATAAGTTAAGACACCATTTCATATCCACCGGGGGGAAGGAACAAACATGGCGTTCAAAATAAAAGTAAAATACAATCTATTGATTTCATATTCTTTGACTGCTTAAGATAACCTTTAAGGTGAGAATTTTCATGACCCCACAACCAGACTACACCCCATAATGGAAACAAATTATTCAAGTTTTTGATACCCTGTAAATATTGTCAACCATAGTGTGAAATTGAACTGTCTTTAAAATCGCTTGGTCAAGTCAAAATTATACAAGCTTTGTAATAAAGATGGTATAGCTTACCTTCGAGCTTTGAAAGGGTTAAATGTATGATTAGCTTCTTTTTCTATACATTCATATGATTCCTTTTTTGTGCAAGCATTGCTTCGATGTTTTAATGTTTATTTTAAAATCCAATGCACCTAAAAGTTTTGATCGCAAACAACTAAGAAAAGTGTTCAACAATAGATACACTATGATCTGAACCACAATATGATTTAGTCGCCTTTCGTTTAGTGTACAAAATGATTCACATGCAACGCACGTGTGCATTAACTAGTTCACCCTAAATACCAGTAAAATCACTCAAAATCATCGTAATATTACCCTAAAAGTGGTAATATCGTCCCTAATAGTGATAAAATTACCCCAAAGAGTAGTAACATTACCTGAATAAGGGTAAATTCACCTTAAATAGTTAAATTCACCCAAATCGTTGTAAATATCATCCTATACGATGGTATTTCTGATCAAATATTTAGCATACAGTTCATGTTAATATTTAAATTCATCAAATGAACAGTCAATTACATTCAACTTATATTTAATTCATCAAATTAAACACCAAATTAATATTGAATTCATCCAATTAACATAAAATGCATCAAATTAATATTGAATTCATCCAATTAACATAAAATGCATCAAATTAATATTCAATTTCATCAAATTAACATTCAATTCATCCAATTAATATTCAAATTAATCCAATTAACATTTAAATTCTCAAATTAACATCCAAAATATTCCAAAAAATATTCAATTCATCAAATCAATACTAAAGTGCTATAAAATTTCATCCAATTAACATTTAGTTGATCAAATTGACATCAAATTAACATCAAATTCATCCAATTAATATTCAATTTTATCCAATTAACAATTATTTTAATAAATTAACAATAAATTATATTCAATTCATCAAATTAACACAAATTGAGCATTCAATTCACCGAATTAACATTCAAATTCAATTGGTAATAAGCATTCAGTTCATCAGATTAACATTCAATTTATCAAATTAAAAATAAATAATACTGAAATTCTTTAAATTAACATTCAATTTTATTTAGTTAACATTCAATTTATCAAATTGACATTCAAATTCAATTAGTTGACATTAAATTCATCAATATTAATATTTAATTTTATCCAATTAATTCTCAATTCATCTAATTTGTGACACCCCTAAATCTGGGGTCATTTCTCAACCCGTTGATCACCCATCAACCTGCGGAAGTACCCGTGAATGCTGCATAACCCAACACAACGTCATCACAACCCCTTCATAGGGATTGTTATCAACACAAGGTTTGGGCAGGGTCTCCCTTGTACCGGAGCACTCCCAAACGCATAACCTATGCCAATATCAATCACTTGACCATTCTAAGGTCCAATCCCCATCAATTTACACTTAATATTGAACCAATTACATCATTTAAACAAGAAGGCTCAAGGCCCTAAGGCTTGGTAAGTTATATTTAAATTTTTGAAAAGTTTGAAAAAGGTACTGGTACCTCTTACATGTGGTACCGGTACCTAAACCTTCTGTCTGCCAAGTATCGGTACCTAGGTGACGGGGTACCAGTACCTGAGCCCCTGTTTACTAGGTAGCGGTACCTACATGTCGTAGTTTCGATACCTGAGCCCACTGTCCATTGAAGTACCGGTACCTAAAGCTTTGGTACCGGTACTTGAGCCCACTAGAATCCAGGTAGTGGTACCCGTATGTCGAGGTACCGAATTTTTTCAAATCTTCAACCTTTAACCATCCAATCTCTTTCCAAACACGTCCATACATTTATTAACACAAATTATAATCCATAAAAGTCCATTTCAAAACTCTTTACACAAATTTACAAGTTCAAAATGAATTACACAATTTATTTACAAAATGTAATTCAAAGTCACATCTCAGCTTCTTTGTCAACAAGGGCCCAAGTGAGGGCCGTTCACCGGCGCTTGTGTCGCACCTGAAATGTTGTTTCCATAAAGGGTGATTCGCGCTCAATAGGGTATCTCCTAAAGAGACTACTCCCCAACTCAAATATATGAAATATTCACATGCATACAACAATCAAACATTCATTCAAGAGTATACAATTCAATAATGAATGTCATAATGTCATGCCATATTATGAGGTGAGACTCACACATGTAATGTAACCTGAGCCCTCCATCGGCTCCCATAACAAATGCAACGCCATGTGTATGTATCCGGGTATTCCAAGCCTCCGGCATTGATGTTGAATATCCAATGACTATTTTACACAATCCCGGATCTTTCTTGGGGTGGGTATTTATGGACTTTCACCAACGGGTACCCAACCGACACGGCATCTATGGACTTCCACCAACTGCTCCGTGTACACCGACACACTTTATGGACTTAATACCAACGGAGTACGTATCCAAAATCACCGGGTCTTGCACCCAAGGGAGAATCTAGTCTTTCTAGCTAACCCCGACCCTTTCTTTCAATGTAACTCGTGCGACTCAGTCGAATTTAAGTCCAACTTTTTCGAGCCCACGTATCAACCCACCAAGGAAGGTGTTTGATCAAATCATGCACACACCCGCACACTCATGTCACATGCCCACGAATGCGATGCTTCCTGTCCATATGCAAGTGTAATGTACAATTATAATTTTCATAGCATGTTCAATATGTCATAAGCACATTATGAACAACTTCAATGTCTATCAATATTTCCTAATTGTCATTTATATCATAATCATATAATCACAATTCATAATATCACCAAGCATGTTACCTCATTCTCATTCAATTAACTTACTTAAATCATTTCTAGGCATTTTATAAAACACCCAAAAAACACATAATTATGTAAACACATAGCATGCCTAATTTAACACATTTCTTTATGAAATTACAAACAAGCAATTTCAACAAACCCAATTTATGTTAGAATTGATTTTATCCATTCTTATATCATTATCTATACTCTAGTTACACTAGGAGTATATTTAGACAAGAGATTTCATCTCTAATCATGCTACCAATTTCATATACAACATTAGGTTGAAAATAAACCTAGTTCGGAAAGGAACCCTACCTCTTAAAGCGTAATACCGCGTTGTAGGAGCTCCAAAATACTCGAATCAAGCTTCAAAACTTTGATCCCGAAAATCTCGATCTTGATATTTCAGCGAAAACCGCGATCTTTGGTACGTATTTGTAGCTCTCGTCGAGTAGAACACTTTTGGTTCTTTGCTCGAAGCAATCCGAGGAACAGATCATCCTAGATCGCAAGGAGAAGTGAATGAGAATTTGATTTTCTCTCTCTTCTTTCTCTCTCTCTCTCTCTCTCACTCATAAAATTTGGAGTAAAATGGGGAGAAATCTGATTTTTTTTCTCCCCTATATTATACCTTCTAATACTTTGTCCACATTAAGCCACACGTCCCGTCTTTTTCTAATCCGAGTTTGTCCCGAATCAATTAAATTTTGTTCCGTGCTAAGTTCAAGATATTTTATTTGAACTAACTTTAAATTATTCTCCGTATTTCACAATTAAAACCCGATCGCATTTATTTTAGTCATGCAACGCCCGATCGCATTTGTAAAACACAAAAAATTCAACTTTCTCGGAGTTCAACAAAAATTGACTGGGTAACTAGATTTCGTTAGACGAATCCAACGATAAGGTCCATTTCGTCATCCGAGTTCTAAAAAAAATCAGATTTTCAACCCTTATCATAACGACTAATTACTATTTTACCCTTCACAATAAAATTTTAAATTTTTCCAGGTTTTACATAATTAGCACTAAATTAGCATTCAATTTCATCCAACTAACAATCAATTTATCAAATCAATAGATTAACATTCAAATTTATCAAATTAACATTCATTTATATTTAGCTAACATTCGCTCTATCAAATTAACATAAAATTAACATTTAATTTCACCAAATTAAATTAATCAAATTAACGCTCAATTAATCTCATTTATATTCAAATTCATCACATTAACACTCAATTCATGAAATTAACATCTAAAATCATCTAATAAACATTCTAGTTTTCAAATTAATAATAAATTAACATTCAAATTCAATCGATTTAACATTCAATTTCATTCAGTTAACATTCAATTCATCAAATTAATAAAAAGTTAGCATTCAATTTTAACTAATTAACATTCAATGCATCAAATTAACATTCAAATTTAACTAGTTAACATTAAATTCATCAAATTAACATTCAATTTTAGCCAACTAATATGCAATTTATCAAATTAACACAAAATTGACATTCAATTCATCGAATATATATTCAAATTCACCCAAAATCATCCAATAAAACATTCAATTCATCAAATAAACACTAAAGTAACGTGCAATTTCATCAAATTGACATCAAATTTATCCAATTTGCATTCAGTTCATCAAATTAATATTCAATTTTATCCGATTAACATTTAATGTATCAAATTAACAATAAATAAACATTCACTTTCATCCAATTAACATTCAATTCATTAAATTAACATCAAATTGACATTCACATTTATCAAACTAACATTCAATTTCATCCATTTAACATTCAATTCATTAAATTAACATCAAATTAATCAATTTAACTTTCAATTCCACCAAATTTAATTCAATTCTTGTTTTTGTAGGAATTGAACCCATGACCTCCTGGTTGAGAGTATCAAGAGTGACAAACTTGACTAGTTCAATAAAATTAATGTTAAATTGATAAAATTGACAGTCAATTTAGTGTTAATTTGATGGAATGACTTTTAATAAATAAAATAGAAGGTGAATTCGGTGTTAATTTGATGAAATTGAATTTTGAATTAATAAAATCAAATATTAATTTAGTGTAGATTTAATGATTGGATCTCAATTGGATGAAATTGAATTTTAATTCATGAATTTCAATGTTAATTGATAAACTTGAAAGTTAATTTGGTTTTAATTTAATGAATTGGAAAGTTAATTTGGTTTTAATTTAATGAATTGCATCTCAATTAGATGATATTGAATATCAAATTCATGAATGTCAATGTTAATTTGATAAAATTGGTGGTCAATTTGGTGTTAATTTAGTTAAATTGAATTTTAATAAATAAAATTAAAGGTGAATTTTGTGTTAATTTGATGAAATTGAATGTTATTTTGGTATTAATTTGATGAATTAGATCTTAATTGGATGAAATTAAATGTTAAATCCATGAATTTTAATGTTAATTTGATAAAATTGGCTATCAATTTGGTTTTAATTTGCTGAAATTGATTTTTAATAAGTGAAATTAAAGATGAATTTGGTGTTAATTTGATAAAATTCAATTTTAAATTGATAAAATCGAATGTTAATTTGGTGTGTTTTTTATGAATTGGATCTAAATTGAATGAAATTGAATGTTAAATTCAAAAAAATTAATGTTAATTTGCTAAAATTAACAAACAATTTGGTGTTAATTTGATAAAATTTTATTTTAATAAATAAATTTGAAGGTGAATTTGGTGTTAATTTGATGAAATTGAATTTTGAATTAATAAAATTGAATGTTAATTTGATGTTTCTTTGATGGATTGGATCTCAATTGAATGAAATTAAATGTTAAATTTTTATGTTAATTTGATAAAATTGGCTGTCAATATGGTTTTAATTTTATGAAACTAAAAATAAATTAAATTGAAAGTGAATTTGATTTTAATTTGATGAAATTTAATTATAATTTTCTGAATCGAATATTAATTTGGTATTCATTTGGATGAAATTGAATGTTAAATTTATGAATATCAATGTTAATTTGGATAATATTAATCCCATATTGAGCAGATGGGAACAACAGATGGCTCAATCCCACATGGATATTAATCCCATATTGAGCCATCTTATTGGAACCTAGAGGATTGGTGACCGATCACAAACATTTTGGATAATATTAATCTCATATTGGTTAGATTTAATATCTTTCAGGATAATATTATCATTGTTGTGGTAAGATTTACCAAAACTATAGGCAATTTACCATAGTTAAGGGTAGATTTACCACCTTTTAGGATCAGTTTACAATAATTGTGGATAAATTTACAAGTTCAGAGGAAAATTTACAACTTTCTTGGTTAATATTATGGCAACTTTGAGCAACATTATGAAGATATAGGGTAAATTTATCATAAAATTGGGTTCAATTAAAACCGTAGTGGATGAATTTACCACCATTAGGGTAGCAAGATAACATCAAAGGAAAAATTTACAATTGTTTAGAATGATTGTGGATGAGGTTACTAATATATAGACCAATTTTATTTTTATTTTGGTGAATATTATGATAATCGAGGATAATAATACAAACTTAAAGGTATTTCACATCGATGAGATATACTATTGTCATATTTATGACAATTGTGGTTAAAGGTGTCAATCATACTCTTACCACCATATTGATTAAATATCATTAAAGATAATATTATTATTATTGTGGTAAGATTTATAAGAACTGTGGGTAATTTATCACAATTAAGGGCAGATTTATAACCTTTTAAGATCAGCTTGCCACAATTGTAGATAAATTTACAAGTTTAGATGAGAATTTACGACTTCTTTTGTTAAGATTACGATAACTTTTGGACAACATTATGAAGATAAAGGGTAAATTTATCAAATAAGCGGTTTAAGTAAAAAAAAATGATGGATGAATTTATCATAATTGGGATAATATTACAACATCAAAGAAAAATTTTACGACAACTTAGGGTTGAGTTATAATGAGTGTAGATGATGTTACTCATATATAGGCCAAGTTTACTTTCATTTTGATTAATATTACGTGAACTATGGATAATAATATAATTTTAAAGGTAAATGTATGACATTTGTATGATGCACTAGTGCTGTATTTACGACAATTGTGGTTAACGGTGTCAATTATACTTTTACCATCATATTGATTAGATTTAAAATTATTAAGGATAATTTTATCACTGTTGTGGTAAGATTTATAATAATTGTGGACAATTTACCACAATTAAAGGCATATTTACCACCTTTGATAGTGAGTTTATCACAATTATTGATAAATTTACAAGTTTATACGAAAATGTACACATTTTTTGGTCAAATTACAAGAACTTTGGGCAACATTATAAAAATAAATTGTCAATTTACCACATTAGTGGGTTAAGTTAAAAGGTAGTCAATCATACTCTAAACAACTAACTTTGTCCACAATTCTGGTAACCTCGTCCTCAATAGTGGTATACATACTCTTAATTATGATAACTCATCCACAATGTGGTAATTGGTACATTTAACCCCTTTTGTTGTAAATTCGCATCTATTGAGTCAACTTTTGTTATTGTAAAATCTATTTTTGTTGTAAATACACCATTTTGCTTTATAATTTTGCAAACTACTATTGTAAATTTTCAATTGATGTTGTAATTTTGTCAGTGATGTTGTAATTTTGCCATTGATATTGTAATTTTTTTCACTAATATTGTAATTTTACCCACTGCTGTGGTAAATTTTTCTACTACGGTTGCAAATTTCTCACTAATGTTATAATTTTATCTACTACTGTAATAATTTTACCAACTATTGTAGTAATTTTGTTCACTAATGTTAAAAATTTCCCACTGTTATAATTTTTCCGTTAAAGTTATAATTTTATTTATTACTGTTATAAATTTTTCGCTCGCATTATAAATTTTTTATTGATGTTATAATTTTGTCCTCAATTGATGTAGGCAATTTAAACAAACAGCCGTTGACCCCAGTCATCTTACCTTGAGCTTTACACGTGTCAATTCCTACAGCCTTCTGCAACCTTAATATTTTCAGTAACACACTGAAAAGCTTATTGGATGTCCCGTAGAGAAGTCCCCTTGCTTTCTGAAAATTACAATAAGGGAAAGTCATTTCTAGTTATAAGTTGGATAACACTCAAATGGCTCCAACCCCCTAAAATCTCATAGCCCGCTCTTTAGATTCAGGTGCCGTTTGGTAACACAATGTTTACATTTTTTTCTGTTTTTGTTTTTAATTTTTCCTAAAAAAAAATAAAAACATGTTTGGAGTGTGTTTTCATTTTTTTTTTTTTTGGCCAATCTGTTTTCTAAACAAACCCAAATTTTAGAAATAAGGATTTTGGTGTTTTTAAAAACAGGCTAAAAACGAAACACGTGGTCCCCTTCAAATTAATTAATGAGGCCTGCCATTTGAATCTCATTAGCACCAAAAAAAGGGAGGGTTTTTTGTTCCAACTATAAAAAGAATGTTTACCCCCCTTTTTTGCCTCCTCTCTCTCGACGCCAAACTCCACAACCAAACGCTACGAAGGGGCTCTCGGATCCAGAAGCCAGCACTCCATCTCCAAGGTCAGATTTTCACTCCATCTGCATCTACCTCTCTTTTTGTACCTCCAAGCCCTAGATATATGTATATATATATACACACATATATAGTCCTAGATCGATGTATATATTGTTATATTTGGTAAGACAAAGGTTGAGTAAGGTGTTTTAGTGAAGTGCTCCCCCAACTGGTTGTGACGATTGTGCTGCTGTGAAATGCTGAAGGGAATGGAGGTTTGGGCAGCTTCCTGGTCTTTGCTAAGACACAGTTGTTGCGATTGAAGATGCAATTTCTAACTTTGGGAATTAAATTCTTGGATTCTTTTATTTTTTTGGAATTCGAATATTGTTAAAGGCAAGGTTGTTTGCCTTTCCTTTCATTGTAAACAATTTTAAAGAAATGACATAAAGTGTTGATTTGGAGAAAAAATGTTGTTTTATTTGATTAGATTTTTGTGTGAATGTGTGTTTGAGTGTGTATGTATGTTTGTGTGTGAGAGAGAGACAGCGAGAGTGGGAGAGAGGTGGGTTTCAACAGTTTCAGTGGGTGATGGGTTTTCGGGGGTTTCGGTGGGTGATGGGTTTTCGGGGGTGTTGAGTGGGTGTTTGTGGGAGTGGGTTTTTGGGTGTGGTGGATTGCAGGGGGGTTGGGGATGGGTTTTCGGTGGAGTTGGGTGGTTATTGCTGGTGTGTTTAGGTGGTTATTGTTGGAGGGTTTAGGTTGAGTTGGATAGTGGGGTTTATAAAATAACATAAAAACAAAAACGTTACCAAACACACCCTCAGTATTTTGATATCCACTTTTCTCATCTAATTCCTCACCCTCCCCATAATTACAAAGTCCTTGTCATTCTATACTAATTTTACACTATCTCCTTCCTACTCTACCTTAACCCTAACGGTTCCCTCCTTGAGGCCACCAGGCCAACCATAACACAAGTTTTCCTTTAGTTGCCGAATCACACATTTGGGAACGGATTCAATCGACTTTTGTGTCTGCGCAAAAAACTAGTGAAGCTATTTACAAAGAGGGAAGGTGAAAAATTCTACTAGATCGATCAATAACGCCGCCCACCCATCGAATATTCTTACAGCAGATGTGGGTTCGCATGTCCAGAAGCCATCACATTGAATTGAACAGAGAAGAAATACATTTACAACATGGAGGCATGAAACACAAACACGCCGTCTAAAATGAGAAACGATAAACCACAGAACCTACGTGTGGGTTCTGTTAAAGGAAGTCAGAGCAATGCTACAACAAAAATGTAAAGTGGAGATCAGTAATTAAGAAAAAAAAGGAACCATCAACCCACTTTTTACCACAGCCGTCAACAGCATAGGTGATGCAAACAGTTTCGTAACTCTTCGCCAGTTTCCTGCTAGCAGAAAAAGAGAAACATAGCGGTTGTACCAGCAAGACGGTTGACTCAATAAATAACTAGTTTATAAAGATCAAAGCAAGGAAAAAAAAAGAAAAAAGCATGAATTCTCACTTTACAGACTTTTTTTCCTTTCAAATTTCGAACTCGTATGCTAAAAAAGGTGGGGCTCAGAAGCTTGAAGCCCATCCAATCAATGACTCAGAAGACCATACAAAGACCGTGCGCCCAGGCAAGCGGGGGAGAAGACAGATGAGACAACAATTTGAGTGTCATCAGAATAAATGGCCCCTAACTAAAGCCAGCATAACATACCCCTTCCTAAAAAAGCCAACTGTTTCTCTAACCAAGCAAGAACTTGAACACATCGCTCAATGAAATTATGCCTTCTACACGATTAGTACCAGCCTCCACAATCACGAGTCTCCTAACCCCTGAACATAAGCCAGAAATTGCTCAAGTAGGTAAAAATGGTACTTTAAACTAATTGAACAACCTGATAAAACAATATCTACAAGACCTATCACAGTGATGCGAAAACTTACAATAAAATGTCAAAATTGGGAGGAGAAGAAAGCAAAAGTTCTAAAACTAGTACCAGGAATTGCTAGCCGTTCCATCACTTTGTGCAAAGGATCAGATCGCAAACACATCTGACATCTCTGCCCGTTGGAAGGAGAACTCACATCTTGTCCCAGTTGGAGTGCCTACATCGGAAAAAGGAAAAAGACACAAGGGCACATTAAGTTCTCAGTCATATGGTGCATACAAACCAATTTTCTGAATGAACTTCATTTCGAGCTTAATTCTTCTGTTGAACTATTGCTGTAATCATTCCCCACAAGAGAACTCTTGAAAGACAAAAAAATTGCAATCATGAAAAGGCAGAAAACAATCCCTTAGTTCATCTGATCATCTTCATGACCATCATTGGCATCATTACAGAAGGTTCTTTGCATACAATCTAGGGAGCATACCTTAGTTCATCTGATCACTAGAATCAAGGCAGTAATATCATATGGATAAGCAGTGGAAAAGCTCCTATATTAATTACGTGATTAAGTGTCCAAAGATATGGAGAAAACAGTAAATGTAGAGATTACAATGGACAAAAGGGGGGAAAAAATTGCATCCTGAATAAGCATAGCAAGCACATAAATTAAATGACCTTAACTGTTGCAGTACTACTACTGAGTACTGACACCAACATGTATAGCTATACTGCAAAGTGACGTTGTCAACCTTTTCTCATAGCACAACCATACTCTCTTACTAACTTTTCTGGCCACCTCAAAGAAGCAATAAAGTAATAAACGACAATACGAAAGTGAACTTACTTTCCCTTTTCCTCATTTTGAAGAAGTACAATCTATTTAAGGTTGTCTACATTCATAAACAAGTATTAACACTAACTGTTTACAAGCAAATGGCGCTGCACTGATTCTTAAACTTTAGCAATTTTCTCAGATTAGCTTTTGGAATTTACCTGATGAATGCTCAATTCATCAAGGTGAATTTGCGCATATGCCTTGTCTTTTGCCAAAGCTGTGATGTCACTGTCAAGGGAATAACAAGCATATATAATATTCAATTAACAAATGGAATTGGGATTGGGATTCAATGACCAATGTCTAAATTACAGATATGGTCTCTAAGATGCAGCAGAACAGAAAATTACCTTCGACAATATATATCGAGCAGTGAGTCATTGTCATCCACTATTGGTATTGAACTAACTTCAGCTGCAATAGGAAAAGATAAAATTCCATAAGACAAAACAAAACAGCAGATGAAACTTGAAAATTACTTGTTTTTTTACAGATATTGAAACAATTGATGTCGTACAGAACAAAATCCCAAAAACTGTTTCAGTGACCATAATGAGAAAAATGATTTGTTATACCGATACTTACTTGATCTAGATGAACAAGTTCATCCATAAATAAGCACAGAAAGGGTACTCCCTCGAACAACAAAAAGCATCATATTTACACAGAAAATAAGAGGGGAAAAAAGAAAAGAAAAGGGAGGGAAGGGGAGTATAATAAGCTCACATTACCTAAGAAGGGAAATGAATACTACAACAGAAACTATCAATCAGATCAAGAAATTATCCCTCAGTGAGGCCTCATATAGTGATAGATAACACAAGAAGAACCACAAGGAATGCGAAATTTGAGGTATGAGACAAGAAACTCCGGCTGAAGACTAATTTGTGATTAGAAAACCAAGTGATTTAACTCAAAAAAATAATACAACCATGGCATATAAGGGTAAGGAAGATGAAGAAGTCACCTTGAACTAACAGAGAAAGGGCAGCACTAAGAGAGGCATTACGTCTCAACGTTGCAAATGGCTGTCCATTTGATTCCCCAATATTTGGAACCCATGTACCTAAAGGGATAGAACAAACTGGATGTTGAAGAATGGGCAAGGAGCTAGAAGAATGTCTAAAATGCCTGCAAATACCTGAAAAATAAGGTTCACATATTAGCAATGGTTATATGCACTTAACCAGTACACCAAGAGAGAACTTACATTTTAGGATTCCAGCTAGAGAAGCCAGATGTAGCAGCTGCGGAAATGAGACATCCTGTGAAGAAGAGTGAATAATAGGAACCGTCGCAACTTTGTTTTGCAACAGTTTCAAAGCAACATCTTTCAAAGAATCATAAGGCCCAGCCTGAATGGTGCACCAGTAGCAGATATTAGAATAAAAGCAACCTTAAGACATGGTTCACAATTCAAAGCAAGCCAACCTTTGCCTTATATAGGAAAGACGTTATAATTAATAGTTTCTCATTTTGTGGTCTATGATGAAACCAAACACTTATAATCAGCAGAGATAAAAGAAGTAAAAGGTTCCATCAAATATGATTTGAACACATAGACAAGCCAACACTGCCTTCAGAGAATATCTACCTTGGACATTGTTATGTGCCTGAAGCCTTGACCCACATTGGTCGTCCTAAACATATGGGGTTCAAAAGTCTTACAGATCTAGCCTCAAACGTTTGTTGCTATCCTCATTCAGCTATTCTTTAAGTATGTTATGTTTGTACTTCAACCAAGTTGTTGGTACATGAAGTTCGAGCATTACCTCTCCACATACGAGTTGCAATCACAAACGTTAAGGGAAATGTTTTGTATAAGGCCTGACAAATTATTGTATGAGCCTTGTGTGCCTCCTCATACTGAATACTTGGTGACTTTGAGTTTGATGCTTTAAAGAAATATTTGTTACATATGAGCAGCATATATAATTTCCATATTATATGCTCAAAAAACATCACGTTAGGCTAAGAACTCTGGATCTATAATAGTCCACATAACATAGTAGAATAGCACAAATGTATTACAAAAACACAGAGCCAAAGGACCATGAAGATACTCAATGAAATGGGAATAAAATAACCAAACTCAGGCATAGAGTCGCTGCTGAATAGGGCTGCAAATGAATCGAATTGTTCATGAACAACCTGGGATCAGCACGGACTAAAGCTCGTTCATGTTTGTTCATTTACAAAATGAACCGAGCTCAAGCTCAATTTTAAAGATCCTTTAATGAATGAACTCGAGTTTGGACATTTCTTGTACGATTCGCGTAGTATCATGAGCAGATTAGAATTTGTTAGTATATAGCTATATGGATATATGTGTATCTGTGTGTGAGACACGCTGCCATGCACGATATGGATCATTTCATTCCCATGTAGAACACTACCACCATCACCAACCATACCACATTCACAACCTTCATCATTATGAGCAAACACTGTGCTACTTTTACCATCTTCAGAGGGATTGCTGCCTAGTTTAAAACTATATAATTAAGGTAGTCTACATTCATAAACAAGCATTGGAGCTCCACCAGCTCTAAGTGGAAACAAACAAACTGGGAATGACATTTTAGAAAAGAGAGGCAAGGGTACTACACTAGAAACCACAGATCCTCACCGGGGGGTCGCCGTGGCAATGTTGGTCGGACACATGTCCAACACTTCTAGAAGTGTCCTAAACTGGAGAAAGGAATTTTTGCAACCGAATACGGCTCAGATACACGGGGATGGGGCATAAGTGGGGATACAACGGGGTATCATTTGACATTTTAAAAATTTGAGGGGTTGAAACGAAAAAAAGAAAAAGAGTTGTCTGTCGTTCTTAGATTGGAAAAAGAAAAACAAAAAGGGGGAAAAGTGAATCAAGCATTCGTTCCCCACTTCCCATTCCAGAATCGCGATAAATAGAGAGAAAAGAAGAACGAAAGGCTTCGATCAAACCATCTCCACCAGATCTGCTTCGGCAACGAGGAGTAGAGGAGAAGAAGAAGGAGAGGGAAGACCATACCTACGATTGGCGAATGCAAATTTCCTGGTCAGCTACCATCCACTCTCCAGATCACATATCACAGTATTAGGTTATTTTTCTTTCTTTCTTTTTTGGTTTTATTAATTTTGTGTTTTGCATGTTTTGGGGTTGATTTTGTGCAATAATTTTACTATTTAGGTTTAGATTTATCTGATTTGCTAATTTGATTGGGTTAGGGTTTTTAAATTTTGGAGATATTTTGGGGGTTTTTTTGTTGTTAATGTGCTACTGATTTTTGGCCAAAGATTGTTGAATGCTGATTTTTGGCGTGTATAACAGTTATTTGATTACGCTGATTGCTAACTAGATCTCGATTTTTATTTTTTTTTTGTGCCTTACACTCTTTATTTGTTTTTGTTGTTTACAGTCATTTATTTGTTATTTAGGATTTAGGAAAATGAGTTTGCTAGGTCTTATTAGTTATTAATAATGTAGTTATTTTAATTAACCGTATCCTCGCCATACATGTGTCTTATATTTTGAGATTTTGTCGTATCCGCGTATCCGTATCCGTGCTTCTCAGATACTACATAAAAAGCAACTTTGCCTATCTTATTCCTCCATTGTTTTGTGTGTGTGTGTGTGTGTGTTTTTTTTTTTTGGGGGGGGGGGGGGGGGAGAGAGGTGGTGGAGGCACTATTGTTTGCTTCCAACTGAGCCAAGACCGAGTTTGGGTTAAAATTTGACGAGACGAGCTTGGTAAAGGTGTTGTGAGCTCCCCACGATCTCAAACATTTTCCGCAAATAGACTACCACTGGTTGAACAACCTAGTACTCGGCTCTACTTGATCCATTTTCACTTCTACTGCTGTTGCAGCCACTCAAGCACAACCAACATAGTCTTACAATTGAGTAAGTTAAAACACCGGAGCATAATATGGGCCTCGCATGCATAACCATAATGTCGAAGAAGTGGTTTTTTTTTCACTACAGATATCTACAATAGTTTATGATAAACATATTGTTAAGAGTATTAGGGTAGTATGTGTAAATTGTCTAGAGTAAGAGGGTGTATATGTAATTCTTATTACTGTGAGTTAACTATAAATACTAGTGATGTATGAGAGCTAGGTTAAGTGTTTTAACCTCTCTCTGTTTCTCTCTAATATTATGTTAATCTTCTACAATTGACATGGTATCAGAGCAATACGATCATAAATATATATTCTAAATAAATTAATTTTTTGTTCGTACTGTTGGTACTGGTGGTGGTGTGCTGTGGTTGTGTTGTGGTGGTGTGCTGTGGTTCGTTGTTGTCTTGGTTATTCGCCGACGTCGTTTGTTGTTCGTCTTGGTGGTTGAGCTGTCGTTCGTGGTGGTGTTGTGGTACTGCTAGTGTGGTGGTGTTGTGGTGGTCCCGTTGGGTGTGGTGGCGCGATCGTTCGTGGTCGTGGGTGGTCTCTGTTCATCGTCGAATAGCGCCGTCGTCGTGTGGTGGTGTGGCTGCTGGGATCGTGTGACGCCGTCGTGTGGTGGTGTCGTGTGGCTGTTGAGGTGGTGTGGTGGTTCCTGTTGGTTGTGGCGCCGTCGGAGATTAGTTCTCCTAAAACCCTAGCTCGACGAAGAAGAAAGGATCCAAACCCGTGGAGTCGGATCTGATCCAGATCGGGTTTGGATCACGGTTTTAAATTAAGTCCAGATCAATAGTTTCTGGTCCAGCCCAAGTCCTGGTCCAGCCCACGGTCCAGGTTCAGCGGTCCTGGTTCAGATCGAGTTTGGAAACCGGTTCATACCGGTTCAGCAGTTCAGAGAGCCCAGCCGGTCCGGTTCAGCAGTTCAGAGAGCCCAGCCGGTCCGATTCAGCGGTCCAGCTAGGGTTTCAAGCCCGGTTCAGAGGTCCAGAGGGCTCTGCAGGTCCGGTTCAGTGGTCCAGTCCGGTTTTTCAGCCCGGTTCAGTGGTCCTTTGGGCTAAACCGGTCCGGTTCAGCGGTTCAGGAGCTCCAGCAGGCCGGTTCAGTGGTTCCAGCCTAGTTTTCAGGCCGGTTCAGTGGTTCCAGCCCAGTTTTCAGGCCGGTTCAGTGGTTCTATCCCAGTTTTCAAACCGGTTCAGGCCCGGTTCATTAAGTTTTAGACCGGTTCAGGCCGATTTCACCTGTTTTGTCTCCAGATCAGTGATCCAACAATCTTCTCTTCTTCGGTTCAGCAGTGCAGTAGGTGATTCTTGTCCGGTTCAGTGATCCAGTGCTTTTCCTTTTCTATTTGCTGCACTTATGGGACCCAAACAAGACTCTGGGTTGGTTACTATTACACGAGAGGAGTATGCTCAGTTCTTGTCCCAACAACAGGCTGTTACATCTCCCTCCACTGCTACTTTTGCCCAGTCAGGTACTACTTCCACTTGTTTATTGTCCTCCACTCGCAGTCCTTGGATCATAGACTCTGGTGCTTCTGACCACATGACTGGTGCGTCTAGTATTTTTTCTACTTATCAGCCTACTAGTTCCACACGTAGTGTCACTCTTGCTAATGGTACTTGTTCTAAAGTTTCAGGTTTGGGGACTACTCACTTGAGTTCTGATATGTCCCTATCTTCCGTGTTATTTGTTCCTCAGTTTCCTTTTAGTTTACTTTCCATTAGCAAGATTACCCGTTCTCTCAATTGTTCCGTAACATTTTATCCATCCTATTGTGTCTTTCAGGATCTCAAGACGAAGAGGAAAATTGGTACGGGACATGAAGCTGGTGGCTTATATTACCTTGATTTTGACTCACCTACTCGGGCTCTACAGACCTCGTTGTCTCCTTTTCAATGGCATTGTCGCCTTGGACATCCTTCTCTCCAGAATCTGAAACGTCAAGTTCCCAGTCTTAGTGGTGTGTCATCTTTGTCTTGTGAAGCTTGTCAACTTAGTAAGCATCACCGTGTATCATTTCAGTCTCGAGTCAATAATCGTGTGTCTAGTCCATTTGAGTTGGTACATTCTGATGTATGGGGTCCAATAAAGAATATTTCATCTAATAAATATCCTTATTTTGTGACATTTGTGGATGACTATTCTCGTGTGACTTGGTTGTTTTTGATGAAAGCTCGGTCTGAATTATTCTCTATATTTGAGACCTTTCGTAAAGAAATAAAAACTCAGTATAGTTGTCGTATACGTATTTTACGTTCTGATAATGCTCGGGAATATGAATCTGATCCTTTTTCAGCTTATCTTAGTAAAACTGGCATTATTCATCAGACTTCTTGTGCTTACACATCTCCACAGAACGGTGTTGCTGAACGCAAAAACCGTCATTTGTTGGAAGTCACCCGTGCCTTGTTATTCCAGATGAATATTCCCCGGTATCTTTGGAGTGATGCTGTTCTTACTGCTTGTCATCTTATTAACCGTATGCCATCCTCTGTGTTAAATGGGCAAAGTCCATATTCTGTCCTTTTTCCTAGTAAGCCCTTATTTTCCTTACCACCTAAGGTTTTTGGTTGTGTCTGTTATGTTCACAATTTGGGTCCTGGGTTTGATAAACTTGACCCTCGAGCTACCAAATGTGTATTTCTTGGTTATTCCCGCACACAGAAGGGGTATCGTTGCTACAGTCCTTCTCTGCGCCGATACTTTACTAGTGCCGATGTCACGTTTGAGGAATCTGTTCCATATTTTTCAGCACCTTCTCAGCCTTTGGATTTAGACTTTGGGTCATCTCCTGTACCACCATGTACTTCAGATATTCCGCTGCCCATTGTGTTGCCCTCTCCTTTACCTCTCCGTGTCTACTCTCGCCGTCCTCGCCCATCGACTGAGGTGCCCGTACCATCTTCCTTGCCGTCTGCTGATCCTGGTCCATCAGGTAATTTAGACTCTCTACCTATTGCTCTTCGCAAAGGTACTCGTTCGTGTGTTACTAATCATCCCATTGCTCATTTTGTTTCATATGATGCCTTATCTCCTGTCTTCTCTTGTTTTACCTCTCAATTATCTACTATATCTATTCCTAAGCGTTTACAGGATGAATTATCTGAACCGGGTTGGAGGAAAGCTATGGAGGATGAGATGGATGCCTTACATCATAATGGGACTTGGGATCTTGTTCCTTTACCTCCTGGTAAACGAACTGTTGGTTGTCGTTGGGTGTATACTGTTAAGTTTCATCCGGATGGTTCTGTGGAGCGTCTCAAAGCCCGGCTTGTTGCAAAGGGCTTTACTCAGACTTATGGTGTTGATTATGAGGAGACTTTCTCTCCTGTTGCTAAAATTTCCTCTGTTCGTATCTTGATTTCTTTGGCTGCTAATCTTGATTGGCCCTTGTTTCAGTTAGACGTCAAGAATGCCTTCTTGCATGGTGACTTAGTTGAAGAGGTATACATGGAGCAGCCACCTGGGTTTACTGCTCAGGGGGAGTATAGTAAGAGTGTGTGTCGGTTAAAGAAATCTTTGTATGGTTTGAAGCAGTCACCGAGGGCATGGTTTGGTAAGTTTTCAAATGCAGTTTTGGAGTTTGGTCTCCTTCGATGTCAGACAGATCATTCTGTGTTTCATAGACAGACAGATGCTGGATATGTGCTATTGGTAGTCTATGTAGATGATATTGTGATTACTGGGAATGATTCTGAGGGGATTGCCAAGTTAAAAGTGTTCTTGCAGGATCGATTTCACACTAAGGATTTGGGAAAACTCAGGTATTTCTTGGGTATTGAAGTGGCTCGATCTAAACAAGGTATTTGTTTATCCCAGAGGAAATATGTGCTTGACATGCTAGAGGAAGCAGGTTTGCTGGGTGGCAGGCCTATTGATGTTCCTATGGATCCGAATCAGAAACTATTGATGGATGATGGTACACTGTTTGAGAATCCGGGTCGGTATCGCAGATTGGTTGGGAAGCTCAATTATCTCACTATTACTCGACCGGATATTTCTTATGCAGTCAGTATAGTAAGTCAGTTCATGGGGTGTCCTAGAGTACCACATTGGGAGGCAGTTACTCGTATTCTACGATATCTCAAACGAGCTCCTGGACTTGGATTGTTATATCGAGCTAATGGACATCTTAGAGTGGAAGGTTTCTCAGATGCTGATTGGGCTGGCTCTCCTTCTGATCGGAGATCTACCACTGGTTATTGTACTTTCTTAGGAGGTAACGTTGTCTCATGGAAAAGTAAGAAACAATCTGTGGTAGCGAGATCCAGTGCTGAAGCTGAGTATCGGGCAATGGCACATACGACGAGTGAGTTGACTTGGTTACTACACTTCCTCCAGGAAATTGGACTTCCAGTTCAACATCCTTTACAGTTGTTCTGTGACAACCAGGCAGCTATCCATATCGCTGCCAATCCTGTGTTTCACGAGAGAACCAAACATATTGAGGTTGATTGTCACTTTATTCGGGACAAGATAGTAGGTGGGGAGATTACAACTCCATTTGTGAAATCTGAAGATCAACTTGCAGATATGTTTACCAAAGCATTGAGTCGTACACGTCTTACAGCGATTTGTTCCAAACTTGGATTATATGATATATATAGTCCAGCTTGAGGGGGAGTGTTAAGAGTATTAGGGTAGTATGTGTAAATTGTCTAGAGTAAGAGGGTGTATGTGTAATTCTTATTACTGTGAGTTAACTATAAATACTAGTGATGTATGAGAGCTAGGTTAAGTGTTTTAACCTCTCTCTGTTTCTCTCTAATATTATGTTAATCTTCTACAATTGACACATATAATTCCTTGTTGACAAAAAAATAAAAAAATAAAAAAACTATGAGTGATGGATACTGTAAGATTCTGGTGAGTCAAGATTATGAAAAGCTCGTGCCCTTTTTCTGGGGGGTGGGGGGGAGGGGGGTGCTAAAAATTGGAAGTAGCGTGTTGGGTTTGGGGAAGAAAGTGGTTCCATAAAAGTTCTATCCCTAAACACTCTTGGTAGAAGCTATCTTCGACTGTTGCTTGGCCTTCAACTTTGCTTGGTTTAATATAACTTATGTTCCTGAAAACTTTGAACAGAAACATTTTTTGGGGGTTGGATGCTAATTTGAAGACCAAAAGAGTAGGGAGAGGGTTAGAGCTTATTGGAGTGGGATTTTCGATGAGAAATTAAAAAGCAATAAAAGACCAGTGTTCAGTAGCAGGATCTGACTGCAGAGATAAGAGAGAAGAGAGGAATGAGTAGAAGAACCATCATCCGCTCCATCATTCTCCTGAGCTTCACCATCTACAGTTAAGGTGGCATCACACATCACAGAATTTCTAGTTCTATAATATAATATTCTACCAAGTGAAAATTAAATAAGCATCGATAGACTGTCATAATTTTCCTACTGCTAGATTAGAACTCTAAAAATTGAAAACTGTGAAACTTGGTCCAGTAACATCCTAAACCTAGTAAAGACTACTTCGAACATCCAAAATCCCACAACTTCAGACAATATCAATTAGTCACTTCCAGAATATATATCTCAGTGAAACCAGATATCGTATATAGGAACCTAAGAAGATGTAATTCTTGTTCAGGGGAGTAATATAAGCCTTTACACAAGAAGATAGTAGAGCATCTCCTTAAACATGCCATCGCTACCATCTCATAGCCTGTTGTGCACTTATGCTTTCCTGATTGGACATTAAGGTGTTAGTTCACGTCTGTAATATTTCAACGCTCTATGAATGAAAGCTCTCAGTTGTCTACTTTTAGTTGTTTGATATTGGATTGGACTCTTTTAATATCTATAATTTCTCTCCAAGCAAAATGTATTTTCTCTTTTCTCTTTTCGATTTTGTAACTTGAAGCGCACAATGTTTTACACATTAAGATATGAAGTATGCGGCAAAACATAATAACTAGGGACTTTGGTAACTGAAGCAGAAGACTACATGTTATTTATCATCACCTAAACCCAAATATACCACCCATCCAATGTGATGCAAAAGATATAAACTAACAAAATGAAAATCTGTCGAAATCAATGGTCAGAACTAATTTTGCATGCCATAGAAGGTTGACACATCATCTACAAGAGGAACTTACGTGTACAAGATGTCTTGAATACGATCTTGCATTGCCATCAATTTGCCTGGAGAGATGTAATTTTACCTCTTTCCATGCTGAAATAGTGTGTGTCTCAAGCTCTTCCTCAGTCAAATTCGATCCATGATTCCCAAGCTGCAAGTTTATGAATTAGACTAACATTCTTCTACAGTGACTAAGATGTACAAATAACCAAAAAAACACATGCAAACCCACCCAACCCCAAATAATATCTTAATAGAAAGAGATATAGTAAGATTCGCCTTGCTGAGAATGCAGAGAATAAGTTCGATGGTTCCTTCTGAAGGTCTGCACCCACAACAAAAATATGGGATGCTGCAACACTGAAACATATTATTGAGTTTCAAAAGAGTATGTCGCACCAAATCAACCAGCCAAAAGTGTACATAAACTTCCAGGATCACATCCATAAACATGCGCATAAGCCTCCTAAACCAATTGCTGGTGCTAGATAATGAATGCCCGCCATCACTTACTTGTGGCCGCCAAACATAGAAGGGGTGGGTACCAATGAAAAGTTTTTGAACTATTAGACGCAGATTCTAATGGCAAGAAAAAACCATCTTAACAGCAGGGAAAATAAATTGATCTTGGTCTAGGTGTGTTGTTTGTTGGGGGTTTGGTTTTTTTTTTTTTTAGGAAAAGGGGGGGGGGGGGGGGGGGGGGGGGCGCAGAGAGAGAGAGACAGTAAACTGAAGCTTTTATAGGACATTTTCAAACAGGGGCCCTTGTGGAAGTGTCCCAATATTATGATGTGTCAACTCAAACACCATGCGATTAGCTAATTGGGTAAAAATCTCTAACCCAATACTGCTAATTTTGCATTGGGTTCGAGTTAAATTAAGGTTCATGTTGAAAATTGTCACTCTTGTAAAAATCTCTAACTCAAAACTGCTAATTTTGCATTACATTCAAATTATATTAAGGTTGATGTTGAAAATTGTCACTCTTAATAACAAGAAGAATTAATACTCATTTGATTGATACTAAATTGTAGTCAATGACTGGAATACCTTCATGTGCATATCTCCATATCTATACTACTTATAAAAGTGGTTAACAATGAAAAACTTTTGATTTCCTCTTTTACCCTCAATTAATATAATAAAGTCTATTATCTCCCTCATACCCTTTTAACTTCTTAAATTAAATACATAAACCTATCATATTCCATGATCTTCTAAAATTAATTACATTCACAAACATATATATCTACACTACCTATAACCCTAATTAATTTTTTATTGTCAATCATGTCATATTGCATCATTTAACCTCCCTTCAATATTATATTATCTATCTATCTATATATCTCAATACTTATGCAAAACTTTTGATTGACAATAATATCCTTAAAACATGCTAACAATCAAATAATATCATTTTGTTGTGATTTTTCACTGGGCTAGAAATCTCTCTTGCAAGTTATTGTCAATTAAAGAGAACTTTTATAGAACCCTTGGAGTTCCATAACTCCAAGACATGGATAGGTGAGAAGTTGATTGGCTTGCCAAACTTATAAACCAATTTTCGTAAAGCATACCTAGATATTATTTGCAGGTTTCAACTAATGCATCACCATGATGGAGCCCAAGCCAAAGGTTTTCCCTCTCCATTTGTAGCCATTAAGCAAACCAAATATTTCTAATTCTTTTTGCTTTGTCATCTTTATCATTTTGTACTGATGCAATATGTATGTTATGACACCACCTTTATTCCAAATTATCACAAGCTTTCTCTCGGTGTCATTATATATCTTTTAATTGGCTAACCACCATAGTTTATGTTCTTCATGAACCAATGGGCCTTTGGTCCAATGATACTCTTTACCTTATGAAGGTTTTGCCTTCTTGAGGTCAAGGGTTCAAGCCCCCTTCCCCCCTCCCTCCTTCCAAATAAAATAAAAAATAAAATAAAATATGTTCTTCATGAGTATGAGCACTTTGTGTTTGCAGATTTCAGCTAAAAAATTAAAATCATCATTTGTATATTGTGGGTGATATTTAATTAAATGTATGTGTATGTTTTAAGGCTTCCCATGTGACATATCTCTAATCTCATGAGGTGACTAAAATGAAAATACAAGTTTTACAAATCACTTGTTCTCTATGGTATTGCAAGGTAATTCTCAGGTGTATTAAATGCTTGAAATAATTATGTTCCTAAGAAAAGCAAAAGTAAAGAAGAAAACTCCTAGCGATATATTTTCATGGACGGAACAAAAATACTGCTAATATGTTGTAAGTTGAGTAATTCTATTTATTTAATTTTGTACCCGAATTGACCAAGTTAGAATTGACATATGAATTCAGAATCAAAAATTATTATTGTTCTTCTTACGAAATTTTCCAACATATATCTTAGGGATCACTCAATTTGAAAGAAAAGCTTATTATCTTAAGCACCATTGAGTTTGACTTTATGTATTTTTCCCTGTTTAGGCTTTATGTGTTCAGATCTATTTATTAGAAGACTGCTTTTTTTTTTCTTGCAATTTACATAAAAAAAATTAGTAGACATAATTATTGATATATTTGTGATCAGCGGGGTAAGACTTTAATGACGGATTTCATTGGTGATCATATAGTTCAATTTGGAGAAAACTAAAAATCAAAATTATAACTTAAAATTATCAGCGTGCAATGCATGCGTGCATCAGCTAGTACAAATATATAAGGATGTGCATTCTACCCTCAAAACTCATATTCAGACTCAAGATATCACAAAAAGTTCTGTTTTTAACAAATTTTACTGTAGTCTGTGCTCACCTAGAGAGATTTACTATCGAACATCTTACTACATTAAGAATAATAGAAAAATATTTGGAATAGACACGCAGGAGCTTTCAAGTTAAAACTTATCAATTTGCAATTCAATCAGGAAAACAAAACATTTTGTGCTCACAAAGCTATGGATATATTTTCTCAAAAAAACATCTAGAGTCAGGATTTAGCAATATTAACCAAAATACAACTTTATTCCAAAATAGTGAAACAAATTGGTTGGCAAATAATAATGATAAGGAAGAAAATTACAATAGTGCATACCTCTCTGAGAATCAAGATGAAATCTAGTGCACTGAGAACTCCAACAAATCGGCCCTTGCAAAAATCCCAGAGAGGAGCCACAGGAATTCCCTGAAAATAGCTTCACTCAGATAAGATAAAATCCAGTAAGATCTACGTAATCTGGATAGGAAGAAGAGGTTCAGAAACCCATATACAGGATACTTATTCAATTTGTCAAATCAAGTACTGGATAAGCATCATTCCATATTGAAATTTGAACCCACAGAGTCTTCCATATTTGACCAACTTACAATGTTAATAATTTTTTCTATCTTCACCCCTCATTTTAGTGCTGCCCTCGAGTCAGAGAACCAAATGGAGTTTTAGGTCAAAGCCTTGTGAAATGTTTATGAAATCTAAATAAACAATAATAAAGTTATGAAATCCTTGAAATGCCGAAGACAAGTACACAGTTTAGCCTATTTTAGGTTGCAGAAAACATGTTAAATTTGGGTGACCTAAAGAACATGCAAAAAATGCACAAGCACACCCACACAAGCAAGGGCAGATATTATCAAATCAAGTACTTGATAAAGCATCATTACATATTGAAATTTGAAGCCACCAAGTCTTCCATATTTGACCAACTTACCATGTTAATAACTTTTTCTATCTTCACCCTTCATTTTAGTCCTACCCTTGAAAAATCATTGAAATGCAGAAGACAAGTATATTGTTTAGTCTATTTTAGATTGTAGAAAACATGTTAAATTTGGGTGACCTAAAGAACATGCAAAAAATGCACATGCACACGCACACAACCAAACCATTCCGCCTAAAATCATCACTGAGACCTCCACTGGCAATTGTCAGAAAAACAGAATTCAGTAATGCAGAATATGCAGAACTGATGTGTACAAGGTCTGAGTGGCGTTCATTCAAAATTACCTGTTCATAGAGAATATGAAATGCTTGCTTCACTGGTAAATTCACGTCCAAGGCAATGACCTACAGAAGCATTGTACCATAAAAATTTAGCTAGACCAAACTACGGCAACCCAAAAAATTACTGAACAATGAGTTCATAAAGACAGGCCCAGCATCCAAACCTTGCCAGAGTCAGGAAGTAATTCATAAGCAGTATGTGTAGACAAGAATACAGATATACGATGGCGAGATAACTCTATATCAGCTTGTGATATCCTAGGAACTGCTTCCTGCAAATTACCATCTGAGAACATTACCAATCTTGTGTCACAATAAGATTCAAAGTGTATTACTTGGAAATCATAATGCTGGTATCAGGGTGCCCTCTTATCCACAGTTTTCTCTCTCTTCAAAAAGCCCCTCTTGACTTTAATCTTTGCACGTAATTGCGAACTAGACCCTAGGAATTATAGGCTCCACTACAAACATTCCAAGTAAAAACGAAATTCCAGTAAACTTCAGCAGCTATATACGTCATACATGTCCGATGCATCATCACAAATTCTGATCGGGATTAATGAGGTCATCCTTTTCCAGCAGCCAGGTTTAACTGAATTTTCACATCTATCGTATGCAAGATGTTGGGACTTGGAGAAAATGTTGAAGAAAAATCAAGTAGGGCCTTCACTTAAATAACAGAACACAAAGAAGGCAAAAAAAAAAAAGTGTGGCAGGACAAGCAATGTGAACCTCTGCATATCCCTGTTATAACAAGTCCCTACAAGCCCCTCACATAAAGATGGCAAACAGAGAGCACTTGGCAAGGGGCCAAAACAAATGTAGTTTTTCTTTTCTGGGGAAAAACAAAAAAGCATAAAATAATACCTAAAGAACATTTTAGTGGTAAGTATTAGGAGTCTCTTACCTGTCGAAGAATGGGATCATTATCCACATCCATATTCGATCTACCAGGCGTATCTGAGCTAAAAAAAGCAGGAATCATATCAGGTTCTAAGAAGATAGTGTTCACTACCCCGTAATTTCCGCTTACAAAGGGTTGGTTCTCATCGTGCCGCCATTCTCCATCAACAAAAAACTTGAACTGCATACCAATCAAAATACCACATCTGAGCATTAGTGTCTGAGGTAGATGTTCACACTTCAATTGGCCAATAAAAAGACAAGCTCTAAAACTGAAGAATGTTCATGAACAATTTGGAAATCTTGAAGGTCAGAGATTCTAGACATGGATATTTTTAACTATTAAAGTTCTGGCCTTTTTTAAAAGCAACAAAAAAATTTATTAACCAAAGACAATAAAGTACATGGGAGCAAGTGAGTAGCTTTCCAATCAACCCTAATCAAGAACAATGGGAAATGCACAACCTCAGGAGACATCGAAACACAAAAATAGGCGAAGAAGTGATACTCTACCACAAAGTAATGTCATTCTCAATCTTATCTCCAATGATTCTAGCATTTCTCTCTACAATAAGACCTAAAAGGTTGCCTAAGCACACATCTCCACATAATACGTGCCTTCTTGCTTTTGCCAAAATTAAAAAGATCAATCAAAACATCACCTCAAAAGAAAATGGAGAAACTCATCTCATCTCTGCCAATGAGAATAATCCTCCCCATAACGATAAGGCTGGCGTATAATGTAGAAAAAGATGATTAGTAGTCTTCTCACACCTCCTGCATATTATGCATCATGGGGAATACAAAGCACATTGGTCTCTTCTAAAACAAACTATTAGGATTAAGTTTCTTTGGAGCCACAGTCCAAAAGAAATTTTGACCTATAAGGTGCACTTTTGTTTTCCCAATCAACTTAGAGGGGCCAAAATAAGGGACAGAAGATCATCAATGAATAAATTACAAAAACAAATTACATGAGAAATCTCCAAAAGAATGACGCAACCATATCCTTCTACCACGAATAGATTGACTAAGAGCAACCCCACCTAACAAGGATAAAAAATATGAAAGCTAATTCACATCACTACATTAGGATTCCCAAAAAATGGAAATTCCATTTAAGAAGGTAAGAGGAGCAAGACCCTGAAAACAAAATTGGAATATTATGAAAACAGTATAAACGGTAGAAACGAGAAAATAAAATAAAGTTGAAAAATAACAATCACCTCCACACATCTTCCCAAAGAAAAATGAGCTAATATCTTAAAGAAATTTTTCGATGGGCTTCTAGAAGTCCTCCAATCAATCAAATGAGAATCTCATCGATGATTCAGAGTGTTATGCTTACTTTTCATAACAGCATGCCACAAAGAATCACATGCATAGGGACTCTCCACAACTGCTTCCTCATCAGGTCCGTATTCATAACATAAATATTGTCAGGTATCCAGCCCCCCTTTTCTTAGGAACAAGAAAATCTCCCATTCGACCAAATGATCATTTTTACTTCCCTCTGCGTTTCCCACAAGAAATCTCTTACTAATATCTCCTCATTTTTGCCACCTTTAATGAGATTTTCAAAAAAGGCATATAATGAACTGGGAAAATAGATAACTCCCATGGCACCAATGCTAGTTTTCCTCTTTTCGAAATCAAAGCTTATTGTCACCCATCTAGTCTGTTCGGAAAAAAAATGGATAAAACCTAAACACCATTGAAGGAGTTTAAAAAAGATATTAAAGCTATTGTTTCTCAAAATCATTCAATGATGGCAAAGATAAAATAAAAGAATCTCATAAAGACATCTGTCATTCGAACCTTATTCAAAAAAATAGTAGTCAATTCTCCACACGTTTTCATTGATGTTTAGGTTCATGCGGTCCCAGGGTGCAAGGGAGGGGTGGGGTGTAACTATAAGCTTTGTTTAGAACACATAACTGGTCGAAATTGTCACAAAATTGTCACAAACTGAACCTAGAGCCCTCAAACCTCAATATAATGCAACACTCCATAGAATCCCAACCACAAAAAAAAAATCCTCCAATTATAATTGTGTCTCAGAACGGTACAATTCTGAGTCTCATGCCAAATTTTAATTATATTCTCTAGTCACCCAAGTCTTTAGACGGAATGAACTCACTCTGGATCCCACCAACATCGACTCACAAGCTTATAATATGAAACTAAGTGTAAGTGGAATAAGCTAAACAGTCAGTAAGTAGAATAAAACAAATGACATGCGCTGAACCTATATAGGAAAATGCATAAACATAAGGACACTGATAGAAAGGTAAGTCTCTTACAAACAGAAAACTTGATCCAGAGTTTCATGATGACTAAGCCGATGACAACAACTAATGGTCATGCAAAACAAGCACATCTTCTGAAATTACCCATTATGCATATACAAAGTGATAGACTTCATTCGACTGTTTGGATGCAAGAAGAAAGATTAGCCGTATAGGCTCATTTCAAAGAAGAAGATAACCAAAATAAAGAATGACTTCTTTACAATGCCAATGATAAATAAAAATGGCATAATCACAAATAGTTAACACTTTAAGCTAGCATAGATGTAGTTATGATTAATTGTCATAAACTCAAAGCCTCTATTTAAGTCTTTTGAGATAAAATTATTGATTGCCAATCTATGCTTAACAAATTGCAATTGGCGAGTAGAGTGGAGTATATAAAATAACAGAAATACAGACACAAGGAATATATTGACCTGGTGATATCCTGGCGTTAAGTTGTACATAACTTGAAATGCAGTAGGGCAACCCTCCATTGGAGACATTGGTATATGGTCAGACCACCTGCACATTGAAAATTACCAGTTACATCCCTACCACACATCCAATCAGAGTATCAATACAATTAACCGAATGTACAAATAACATAAAGAACTATAAAGAACTCCACATAGAACCAGAGCGATCATATAAAATCAAAGCCAAATCATTCAAGTCCCTCACCTGGTGAACGAGCCACTTAGAAACACCCTTCTTCCCCCATAAGGCCACACAAACCGCGCTGGTATCAATACCGGCCCCGAAACCCCACTATTATCATGCCCAGAATCTGCACCCGAAACAAACATCTCCACCAAAAATTATTGCAAACCCACAAGACCAATCCTCCAAAACTACCAAAAAACCACCCAATTGAGCTATTCTCTTACGTCACTTTGTAACTGAACCAATAAAAATGACAACATTCTATCTCAGTATTAAATAGCAAACATCCACAGTGCAAACCTGAAATTTATGGGATCCTCCACGAAATAGCAGAGGACCCCTTACTAATTCGACATGCAAAACCGCCAAATCAGACAATACACACCAAAGGCCAGAAAATTCACTATCCAACACTTCTCTTTACACCCCGCCCCCCGCCCCAAAGCCACAAAACTTCAACACGTCAACCAAGTTCCTTCAAATCTACACTGGAACAGCCAAGATATAACCCAGCAAACTTATAAATAACCTCAAACTCAACTCTGTACGAAAAATATGGACCAACTGCACCAGATCAGGCTTCCTCAAACACCCTCCAAATACACCCAAATAAAATATGAAGCTATTAGATTAAGTGTCCAATTCGAGCTCTGATCTAGACAAAAACCTATTTTCTCAGCCAAATCGAATTGTAAACCTCTAAATTTCGAGCCTTCATGCACAAACAGAAAGAAATCGAACTGATTTCAGAGAAATTTGAGATGAAAATGGAATTGAACACAGCCTCCTGAGAGAGAAACAGAGAACTCGGAGAGTGTCGACATTGTTGGATCTTCTAATCTCTGCAATCTGGCGAGTGTGGAAAACCAATCATCAATGAAATACAAGAAAGAGACGAAGAAAAAGAGTAGTGGTATCGACAATAAATCAATACACACACATATCCGTGTGGGTGTGTGTTGGGGGAGACTGTTTTGTTTCTTTTTCCTTTTTTCTTTTTTCTTTTTTCTTTTTTCTGTTTTCTTCTGTTTCTTTTCTTTTTTTTTTTTTTTTTTTTTTCAGATACAAACAACACATTCGGTTTAAGGTTAAACAAGTGAGGTGAATTGTTCGACATCCACTCAAAAAAACAAGGGTAATTCCCACTTTAGTTTACCTAATTTGGACACAACCTCTGTATAGTCTTCAAATGGTACATAACCCTGATGTGCTATATAGATTAGACTACACCGTCAATTTTTTTCTTAGTTGATTTTAATTGTGTCCCAATCACATCAATTGTGACATGGGCATGACAAAATAATTTTTTCTCCAAAACGCCAACCTCGTAAAATCAAAATGTCCAAACTCTCGTTTTTAATGGGATCATATATTCATACCTTGCACCAGATATTCCTCCATCATACTAATTTTTACATTATTTAAACCTAAATAACATGTTGGGATAAGATTTTATTGAGTAAGTTGAGTTGTTTCATTTATAAATATATAGGTACATGCTAATAACATCTACAAGTTGTATAGGAAGAAGACAAACATTTGACTTAATATTCACTACAAAATATTATGGATGTGCTCGAGTCGGAGAAACCATCAAAAGGGATGTTTTATTACATTTGGGAGAACAATAATTGTAATTATTATGCACGGTATAGTCCAATCACTGCAATATAGATACCAAGTGGAGTAACGACCGTCCACGAAAAGAGCATTATGCTGAGAAGCCAACATTTGAAGATGTTGATGAACATTACACTGCAATGTAGAACGAGGTTATTGGTCCTTGAAGCTAAGTAAGAGGCGATGACAATCATGATGAGAGCAAGATTGTTGTTTTTTGTTATTTGTTATTTGTGTGATCATCACTTTGTTAGTCATTTGTAATGACATAAATCAAACTACGAAAGGTAAGGGTGTATTTGTTGATATTGTAACATATGGAAATTCTAATATTGTTATGGTTGTCAAAAAAACATTTGCACAAGGGCACTATTTTATGGCATAGTTCAAGGCAAAACCACATGCCAATCACATCCACCAAAAGAAACCAACCAAGAAATAAGTTGATTTCGATACAAAATAAGTAAAATGATTGCTTAGAACCACTTGCCAGATATCAACAGAAAAATAAATGTACCCTTAATCAAAGGGCCTGCTTTCTGGGCCTAATTTTTTTTGCAATAAAGTTGACCTTATACGAGAATCAGGCATAGTTGCACTTGAACCAGCACCAGTAGCATTTTTTAGAACACCTTTTCCTAAAACACTATACCTCATTCCTATAGCAACACCCTTTGATGCAACATCCTTTCCAATAGCAAACTCACTTACTTACTACACTAGGTCCTTTCTTACACTTGTAACCCTACCTAATCTTGCTACCTTTCCACATTTAGTTGACAACTTTGTAGTCTGTGAAACGTAGAATCACATGTAACCACCAAAGCTAAATAAGATTAGAAGCAAAAACTCAGTTATTGAGAGTTTGGTATTCTCTGAGCATTGGTAATATGAATGTTAGATCATATTTTGTAATTGACTAATTTTGTGGAGTCAATTATAAATGTTAACTTTTGTCATGGTCATGATGCTATCAAGTTGAAGATCCGAAAGTGTCATTGAAAGGAGGAGATCAAGCATTAAAGCAACACCATTCAACCTCCGTATGTACTTTCATGCTTAGGACAAAGGTAATGACTTAGACATCTAAGATAAACCTTTAGTTATTTTAACTTAGAAAGATTAGGATGAAAATGGAATCGAAAGCAATCCATATATGGTTCCTAGGTGATTTCAAAAGAAAAGATTTTCTAAACCATTTTGCATTTTGAAAACATAGATTGAGTCATTATCAGACTCCCCTTAAGCAACATCCTTTATTGCTCAAGATAACTAGTTTTTGCTTGGTTTTGTTCTTCAAAAACAAGTAGGGACCGAGTTATGCTCACTAGCCTTAGCTAGAACGGTCTCTTTAACTTAGGGAATTAGACGAGAAAAGCCCACAAGGGAACAACACAGAGCTCGCTCTATGAGCTCAATCGAATGATCCTTCATGGTCGCTCGAGCGGTGCTACTCTTAGACAAGATGGAAACGTAATTTTTATTTCGGTGCCAACCACCCTATGACCGCCCTCCCACCGATTGAGCAGTCGTTCACGAATCCATTGAGCGGTCGTTCACGAATCTAAGTTTTCTTATTTATTAAGACTACCCTTATTCAGAACCTATAAATAGGGAAAGCCTTTTCCTCAACTGGGTTAAGCCTCTTGTGAGATTTCTAAAAGAGAAAACACTTCTAACTTGAGAGTTTACACAACTAACTTAGGTCCCTAAATCCAAAGACTACCACTAGAGATTCTATCCAACCTCACAAAACTTAGAGTTGAAGATTTTGACGGTGTAAACCAAACTCGTTGGTATGTGCATACCGGAGATCGTTGACATGTCAATGATTGCTCGAGACCTAGAGGAACCGTGTGATAGGGAGGTCCAAGTGAAGTTGCACTAGATGTTGAAGAAGAGCCTTTGATGCAAAGACAATAAGGAAATGAACATTTAACCATAATATTAGTTGAGGTATAAGACTTGAGTACTTGTATGTTGACTTAGCGAATAGTGAATTAGGTTTTAGTAAACTAAGAAAGTTCCCAACGATTTTTCCCGATGAGGGTTTTTCGCATCAACAAATCACTTGTGTTTTTTATTATTTATTGTACACACTTGTGATTGTGAGGACACGCGCCCACTATATATTTGTTGAAATAATTATTTGAATATCTATCCATACATAGTTGTGCATTAGGTTTGGGATTTGGAATCATCGTGAAATTGATTATGAGTGAATTAATTCAAGATTAATTAAAATCAATCATCATGGTTAATCTGGATTATGGTGACTAAAGGGGTTCTCACATGAATTGCTATATCTTTGTGAGAAGAAGAAATTGTAGTGGTTTAAGTTTTCATTGGTAATCAATTAGGCTAAAATTAAAAAACTTATTCACTCCCCTCTAGATAAAGTGTCTATAACTCCACGTGTATAATCGTGAGGGAAGATCCATGTCGAATTTCTCCTCCTAGAACAACAATGAACACCAATGGTTGGCTAAGATTTAGATGCCCTTAAAGTAACACCAAAAATTATGTGTTATCGAGATTCCATTGAGCCAGTGGTAGTTGTAGTAGTATCACCAGTGCCAAACTGAGATCCAAATGACCTCACACCAACACTAAAAACAGTTATAGTAATACCACAAGTAGTTGGCTGAGATCTAGATGCCCTTACAGCAATAACTAGTGACTGACTGTCTTTGCGAGCACAATAGTTAAGTTATATTTCGTGGGGATGATTTAAGGCACAATGTAAATTATAGACAAAGAAATTTACCCTTAGCAATTTTGACTATAGATGAATTTTATTCTTATATGATCTCTTATTCTGACCATGCATCAAAAACTTGGCACAAGTCACATTTAGATTCTTCCTAGAAGTTTTTTGTGGGTTTCCACGTTTATTTGATGACCTTTTTCTCAACTTCTTGGGTCTGCCATGTTGTTCCCTTACATTTGGTGAGTTAAGTGGGTACAATCCTATTTCAATATAATCATGCACTCTAGGTATTGCAAGTATCATGTATGAATAAGTGGCGAGGTAGTTGGATTTACCATAGCATTGGTAAACTTATGACTCCACTGATTCATGATTCTCTTGAATTGCACCCACAATGGCAACATTGAGTACCAGACATATTTCATCTCAATCACGGCTTCTAGGGATAACAAATTATATAAGAAATAAGGTTAAGGCCCAATTTATATAAAAAAAAAATGGCCTAAAATCATATATCAAGAGTTTTTGGTAACACATTTCCTGTGCAAATAATTCAGAGTCAAGCAATCATTCACAAAATCAACATTGACCAAGATAAAAATAATGAGATTGTTCAAAGAGATTAGCTGAATAAAATGATTCTTTATTGAGAAAATGTAGATAACCCTCCAAAAAGAGATTAGTTCAAAACTCACCAGGGTTACTATGCATCTCCACTATATATTTCAAGGTATGAAGGCAAAAGTTACCAAATAAATTCTAATTTTTTACAAGTCAAGAAGTGAACAAAATGTGAGTTTCTATGAGAACATTACACAAAATACCATAAATATAGAGTAAGGTTTCATGCCTTACTTAAACAGTTGTAAGTCATAGCTAAGCTAATTGCTCCTAAATTCTGATGTCAATTCATAAATGTGAATGTAATTTAAACATTAAACAACTAACATAATGAGCATAAAACAAAAACTAAATGTAACAAAGAAAATGTTCATTACTAAAACTTAACTAAACAACTGACTCAACTGATTTAGCCTAGACTCCCTAATAACATTACTCCTAAAGGCTTTGATCATCGACACTGTGTTCAAAAAATCATAGCAACAAACGAAAAAGGTAAAAACTGGGACCAAAGAAGATAACAAGGCCAAATCTTAGGGTCTCTACGAAGCAGGACCTGGCCGATCTTAAGGATGACCCATGCTTCGGAGGATGGCCTCATGCTATGCAAGTTGAGCTCTGATCAGCCTCTCTCTCTTAGCCTCCTACTGTCCTCTCAGTAAGGAAAATAGTAGCTGCTTATTAGTCCTCATTTTTGTGTCATCATCTATCTGCTCATCATCCCCCAAATTCAAATACTAGTCCGCCTTCCACTCTACGGTGCGCAAAATATTTTTGTCATGAAACACTTTTATTCATTCAAGCGACCTCAAGACCTCAGGACCGCTCGAGTAACCTCAGGACCACTAGAGCTATCTCAAGACGCTCGAGCAGCTTGAGAGTAACCCAGATGAGTCATTAACGGATTAATCACCCATTCCATTTTACCCTAATAATCCTAATTCTAGAATTAACCCAAGAGTTCTTAGGTCTCTAAGGCCATTATCTTTGTCCTAATCATAAAGGTGCATTCGGAGATTCTTTGATATGTGGTTGTAGGTTGAACTCCTCCCTTCATTTGACCTTTTTGGATCTTGAACTTTGTAGCATCATGATCATGGAATATGTTGAGATTTGTAAAAGACTTCATGAAAATTTTCAATTACAAACATGATCCCAACAATATCACCCTTTGGCAATTTCGTGATAAAATAAACAAGTAATAAATTTATAATGTCAACCCGCAAACCATTAAAAAAATGAATTGTAAAGAAATCTCAGAACTCAAGTACAAGTCTCTAAATCTCAATATATCTGTACAAGAACTATCTTTACATAAATGCTTGAAAATCATAGTTCTGCACATCACTACTCGAACCAAAACCTCGTGAAAAATATCATATGTATGAAAGACATAACATAATCATAGGTATGGATATCACCAAGGAAACAAAGGCATTTCATGTTACCAACATGCAAGTGCAAACATATATAAGAAATATTCTACCCAATATTCTTGAGAACCTATAGATATAGCAAAGACAACACACAACAAGTTCTCCCCCTTAGTTGGTTTTCACAAGTAAAATAATAAATAAATAAAATATGTGACTTCATGTCAAGTTTGTGTACGTATCCCCCTTGAGTATTTGAACAAACTCTCACTCACTCTATTCTCATGAATTGAACCTGGGTAGTTTTACCAATTTCACCTCAAACCACTCCAAAACTTCTCCCTTTTTTTGTCACAAAGTGCCAAATATACAATTATAACAAGCAAGCAGAGAATCACAGTATAAAAGAGATAAACATGTAATGCACATATAACATGGTTATACAAAATGGAACAAGTAAAGGACATATAACCCAAAGTTGATAATGATAATAACCATCAAAGCAAAGGACTAAGAGTGTGTCACGCCAAAGGAAAATAGACAAAAGTAAAAGTCAACAAAGAAAAATAAAGTACTTTAATACAAGACCATGAATGAATAAAACACTCTAAAATCTCCCATATGGTATTATACTTAGTCTCCAACAGCTCAAGTGGTTGTACTATCTCCACCATCAGGATCACCATCTATATCTCCATCATGTCCAGGTTGAGTCAGGGTCAAATCGTCACTATTATCGGACACTAGATCACCTTCAACCTGTTTCCCTTTCAGCAACTTCCTAAGCTGCCCAACTTTGTGTGCAATCGATCCAAATCCTTACTAATGAGTAGACTCTAGGTTTACAATCCGTTCATCCATAGTGTCTAGCCTCTGTGAAGTAAGGCGATGATGTTCCTCCATGAGCTATTATAGCCTAGTAAGTATATCTACAATTGATGCCAATTGGGCACCAAGGATGTCTGAATCAAACTCAAGCGTTGGTTGTCCTCTAGAAATGCTAGCCTATGAATGAACTGGTGGTGGTGCACGAGGTCTAACCTCTACATGTGGATCCTCCATCTCTTACTTTTTCTCCTTCACTACCACAACATATTGAGCCTATGCTCGACTCTGCTTCAGAGAACTCTTGTTCAGAGGTCGCATGGGGTTCTGAATCTTATCCCTAGGCAAGACCACTACTCCCTTGCACATACAGATACGAGTGATCAATGATCCAAAAGGCAGACCGTCTGACACTCTCCCCTCCAAGAAGGCTCGCCAAATAAAACCTAATATCATCATGGTAAAATTAAGATCTAACTATTTTCCAATGGTATATAGCATGTGTGTTTTATGAACTGGAAAATCTAAAATATGGGTCTTTGGCTCTATGTTTCAATTGACTATCAGATTCAACAACCTATAATCTTGGGTCAAATTCTTCTGGTAGAACTTCTACTCAACCCCAATTTCTAGGATGTGGTATACCACAACGCTTAATAGCCACTATATAAAGACGATGTGGCTCGTCAATCAGCCTGACACCGAGGGCATGATTGTTAACCCTAAGTAGGCCAAGGGTAGTGGTAGTAATGAAAGACTCCAAAAAAGTAAATTCAATCCCTTAGATGTAGGTGAAAAAGTGGTCAGCTTGGGGACCAAGGTCACAAATATGAGTATAGAACTCTCTCAATACACTATCATTCAATGGCTTTCGGGCAACGAACAACTGAGTCTACACTTGTTTGGAGAAATTGAGAGGGATAGAAGAATTTACCTCATCAAAGTTAACACCCCGCTCAATCATCACTAGCTTGCAAACGTACTCAACCTGGTACCTCTCTTTATACTCTAAGGATTGGAGTCTAGTGCTCTCATCAAAGATCACCTTGAATTGATCTTTCAATTCCTCAACCCTAACTTGTTTCTCTCTTTGTGGAGGCATGATCACAAATAAATCAAGTATCTAGGTTTAAGTGTGTAGATCTCATAGATCAACTGTCAAATCACATTTAAGGATACTCAATAATGTGTTTGGGATTGAAGGGAGAGGGTTTTGGGAGGTTGGGATTGTGTTTGGGGGTGTTTGGAATTCAAATGGGTTGTATGTCAATCTATTTTAAACCCTAGGCGCCGACTGATCGCATCGGTTGCTCGAGCGATGTTAGGGTCGCTCGAGTGGTCCCTAAGGCTTTACTATCCAATCGACAATTCAGTTTCAATGAGGAGTCGGAGAGGTCTGACTCCTCATAATCAAATCATCCTTTAAGCCTAAAAAATATGCATAGGTGTATGTACAATCCAAATGCAACTATATGCACATGCATGGATGAAATAAGTATCAAAATGTATAATGTAATTTTCAATTTCAACAATTAAATGAAAAATATCACTAATCAAGAAACTCACACATATTCTCAATATAGCATATACATCCCTATTTCATCATCAGACATATTAATCTAAGGCATATTAATG
The DNA here is from genome assembly GCA_951799425.1 of Ilex aquifolium. NCBI lineage: Eukaryota > Viridiplantae > Streptophyta > Magnoliopsida > Aquifoliales > Aquifoliaceae > Ilex > Ilex aquifolium. The sequence continues at coordinate 24,472,408 of OX637396.1, read as the reverse complement.
AATGTAGAACTCAATTTTCATGCTTCCTAGAGTAATGTCCTCTCACTTTGTTCAATTTCATTCACACGTGTTCGAATATTGTATCTTTGATCAATTCAAGTGTAATGTTTGTTAAACCAAACTCCGACACAATTAGGAATCCATCTAGATTAATGGATCAATAAACTTCTACATGAATTCATAATGTATCGTCCAAATGAATACATAACTAGTTAGCGAATGTCCTATTCAATTTTTTTTTGGGCACTCCCCTTATTTTTACATTGCTTTTACTCATATGGATTCAATTAGCATGATTGTGAATTCCGTACTTTACATGTTATGCTTCTAAACTTGTGTAGCGTAGCTCTTTGAGCTTTTCATGTAACAATGACATTAAGCATATAGTATGCTCAACAATTCAAGTGCAGTTGACATTAGTCATTTATTTTATGCCTCACCTTTTGTTATTTTGGTCATATTGGGTTCTTTCTCACAATTAACTCTTTGACATCTTTTAAGGGATTTGGGACTTTACTAACCTTTAACTATGTATTCACTAATCACCAATACTGAGAGGCACGTAAGTTCATTAATCAATCAAGCTTGCTAGACTCCTAAGTATGAAGGTAAATGGTTGATGTATACTTGATTTTTAAATCTTCACAAATAACACATTATCCAAGCACACTAGGGTAAAAGAGAATTGATTCAAGGATCATGTACTATGACTTATAACCATCAAGTTCTCTATTCCCTAATATATCTCATAGTAATAAACTTAACTTTGAATTAATGATGGATGTACTACAAATCAAATCCAAGTTTGATTACCATGATCAACAAGGAAAAATAAACAAAAGAAAATCTTTTTGCCTATTATTTTTTCAATATTTTTAGTTTTTCTTAATAACATAGAAACATAAAAACATGCATAAGTATGCACTTTTTTTTTATAAGTATGCACTTAACAAGGAAAATTAAAGCTACAACAATAAATACTAAAATGAATGTCCAACTAGACATCAAAAATCTTTTTGTATTTAAATTTTTAATTGTTTTTGCATTTTTTATTTATGAAAATAAAACAAAATAAACAAATAAAAATATGTACAATTTATGAACCTAAGATGTTTTATGCAATGCATGAATTGTGCACCTGGGTCCATACTCTCAGCTCACATACTTCGTAGTTGACTTAACCTCCTTGATAACACTCATGACTTTCAATTTGGTTGAGGTGATGAGCCTCTCCAAGTCCTATCTACACACCCAACCTTGTTTTTCCTTTCAATTTCTCGGGTTTGGTTGGGGAATGGGTGTAGGACTTACTTTTTCCTCTCTGAATGTAGATAAGTCAATTTTGACCTTGGGAGTAGAAGGAGACTTATTCACTCTAGCTTGTGAGCCTTTTTTAAATAATGCAATGTTTGGCTTAGAGTTACATGACCTATTCATTAGCTTCGTGAGATGCATGACTTGACTATTCAAGACTTTGGATTGGTTATCTAGATGCATGAGCTTCTTATTCAAGCCTTCCCTCTCTTTTTTTTTTTTTTTTGTGAGCTATAATGACCGTGCTCTTCACAAGTGCAACACACTAATTGTTTGGCTTAGGTTTCCTTAGCAACCAGCTTCTTTACGTGATTGCCCTTACCATTTTTAGCCTTAGGTGGGCTTGTGTTCACTCATGGGAGTGATGGGTTGAGATTACCTTTTCAAACATAGTGTTGGAAGAAGTGGTGATGATGTTTTCATGTTTAAAACCCAAAACCTATTTGTCATCGACACTCTTCCCCATAGACAACATCCTATCAAGCTTTTCGGATCTTAGGAGAAGCCTTTTTAAGAGTTCTTGGGATTCATGAAGGTTTTTATCTAATTTAATCAATTTCAATTCAAGAATCTTCTTTGTTTGGATCTCTCTTAAGAAAGCTCAATTTGTCCTTTAAGAACTTATTATCATCAGCAAGCCTGCAAATTTGGGCTTTGGACTTCACTAAGTCCACATGGATGGTTCTCTTCTCTTCTTCATTAGCATTGAGCCTCAAGATCAAAGAAATTATCCTATTCTTTTTTTTTAGGAACAACACTCATAATTGATCGTATGCATCTTGTAGATCCTCAAGGATTTCCTAGTGATTCTCACTCGAGGTGACTTCAACAACCAAGTTATCTACCTCCGTGGTAGGACTTGTACTCTGTTCTTCAATTTTACTTCTCGAAGTTTCTCTAGGGGAGAAGCTTGTGAGCACCCACAACCATGTGTCCAAAATCTTGACACTCAAAGCATTGGAGGCCTTGCCACTTTTTCTCAACATCTTGTCAAGTTTTTCTTCCCCCGTTTTCTCTTCCCACCTTAGGGGTTTTCGATCTACTCAACTTACCCTTCAACCTAGATGATTCACTAGCCTTGAAGTATTTTTTGAATTTGCTCACAAGATAGGCTTTGTCCTCTTCTCCTAAATGGGGTGACTCAAATTTATCTCTTTCTTCTTTTGTTGAGCACAAAGCAATGCCCCTTGATTTTTTGGGCGGTAGGAGATTCATTTCGAAAGTCAAAATAGACCCAACTAGGTCTTCCACCGACAACTCCTTCAAATTGACACTTGTTTCTAAGGTTGTCACCTTAGCATAAAACCTCCCCGGTAGAGGTCTCAAGGTTTTCAACTTAATCGTCGCGCCATCAAACTTTGTACCTAATAAAAAGGATGTGTTAACAATATCACTTAGTTTAGCATAAAAATCATTAAAACTTTCATCCTCTTGTATCCTCAAAGTCTTGAACTGAGAGGTGTACCTTTGGAGATGAGACATCTTCACCATTTGAGTCCCTTCGTGGAAAACTTGCAAGATGTCTCATGCTTCTTTGGAAGTTTTATCATCTGAAATTCTTTAGTGTCATGGCATTGAATATCACATTCAAGCCTTTTGAGTTCCATCCCACCAACTCACACCCGGATTTCGTCCAAGTCCTATGGGGGTTTTGGTTCAACAACCAACTCACCATCTTCCATGTGGATATTGACCGTAGGAGGGTTCCATCCCTCTAACAAATATAACCTTACAAAATCATGAAATAGTTTTAGAAAAGCCCTCATTCGAGCCTTCCAATATGCATAATTCATACCATCGAAAAACAGTGATCATGCTACTAAACCTCATTCTCCATAAGACTCCATTAGAGACCAACTAGTAGTCATAATAGATCTCAAAATAACAAAACTAGGTAATGCAAGCAAACACAAGAATGCCTACAAAGTGTCTAATATAATCCGAAAAAGGAGACCCACTCTGATACCAATTATGATAAAATAATACGTGGTATGGATCATCTCTCACAATTATACATGTTGGATTAAGATACTACCTAGAGGGGGTGAATAGGTTAATCCAATTTTAAGCTCGGATGTACACCAATTTTTAACCTATATCTAACACAGTTACCCCTTCACAAATTAATTGGACAATTAAGTGTGAGAAACCCTTTTAAAAAAGAACAACCCTAAAAACCATGAAGATTGATGTAATAAATTTTTCAATTTTATGATTAACACTCAATCTCTCATGGTGATCCCAACCAAGACAACAATTACAGTCAAACCACTATGAATGTATTGAAAGCTCAAATAATCAAAAGAACAAATGTATAGTGCTAGTATGTGCATCAATTGCAAGTGTATATGAAAATAAATAATATGAACACAAGCAATTTGTTGATGCAGAAACCCTCATCAGGAAAAATTGTGGGGAACCACCCATGGTTCACCAAAGTCTAATCTACTATCCCAAAATTAGTTTATCAGTACTTGATTCTTATACCTCAACCAATACCATGGTTAGACGATCATTTTCTTCAATAAAACTCTCCACTAAAACTCCCTCTTCAAAGTTATGGATAACATCATTTGAACTCACCACTGCGTGAATCATTTAGGCCTCGAGTAATCCTAGAATGCACCAAAGACTCCCGGTATGCACACTTCTTCCAATGGGTTTGGTTGATCTCCGATCTAGATCTTTTTCTCCATGGTCTGAGATTGGATTAGAGTATCAAGATGGGGTTTTTCTTTTGGATATAGGGATCTAGGGTTCTTCAAGAATCTCTTAAGGTTTGAGAGTCAAATTTTAAGCTTCCAAAAGAGATACTCTAGCTTGGGAAAACTCCCTCTATTTATAGGCTTGAAATAGGGTTTGCCTTGAGGACCAAGTAAACTAAAATTCATGCACGAACACTCGAGTAGTGAGAGATAGGTCAAAGGGCGGTTGTGACTAGAATAAAAAAAAAAAAAGAATCAAACCAGACTGGCAGAGCAACGACCGCTTGAGTCATCTCAAGACTGCTCGACTAACCTTAAAGCAACATAAAAGGTAGTTTCCTCTCCCTAACTCATCAGCCTTTCCCAATTTTGTCACTAAGTATTCAAAGACCAGTCTTGCCAAAGGCAAGCGAGCAAAGGGCGGTCCCTACTTGTTTTAAAGTTAGCCATCAAGCAAAAACTTGTTCTATTGGGAACTAAGGGGTGATGCTCAAATAGGGGCCGATTAAGGACTCAATCCTATGTTTTCAAAACACAATAAAGGTGTAGAAAAAATTTTCTTTGAAAAACACCTAGGATTCATTAGCGGATTAATCACCGATTCCATTTACCCTGATCATAATAAGTCCAGAATTAAACCAAGGGTCCTTAGGCCTCAAATGACATTACATTTGTCCCAAGTATAAAGGTGCATTCAAAGAGTCTTTGATGTGTCGTTGTAACTTGAAATCCTCCCTTCATTTGACGCTTTCGAATCTTGAACTTTGTAGCATCTTGACCATAAAATGGGTTGAGATTTACAAAAGACTTCGCGAAAGTAGTCAATTACAAATATGATTCTAACAAATGCAACTTTTAAAATGAAAATGAGACGAAGTAAAAACTCCAATGCACCATTTGACCCAACAGATATTGCTATTGGATGTCATATAACTTCAAAATTTCTTTGTTTGGTAGAATTTTTTTCGGCGAGTTTTTCTATATTCGTATTTAATCAGTAAAGGAACCGAAGACCCCAGATTTCTTTTAAAAAATTAGAAACTATTTTCTAGAACAATGGGCAATCTATAGCCAAAGGAATCAAAGTCTTCCTAGTTAGCTTTGAAGAATTAATAAGTCTTTCATCATAAATGAGCAGAAGGCTCGTGCCATTTTCCTTATAACAGTAGTCCTTGTCAAGAGGAATGAAAGATTCCATGAAGTTTCAATTGATCATAAATGATCCCAAAGTTCATGAGAGCAATTTAATACCCCAGAAAGTGAAAAAGAGTTTGAAACACTTTGACTTAACATTCAAACCATTAGACACATAGGAGTTTGAACTCTTGATTTGTCTACAGTTCGATGGGAGAATCTTAAAAAAAGAAAAAAAAAACCAACTTTAACATAGCCATTGCTAGTCGGTATAAATTCTTATTATAGTTAAAGAAAACTTCATTTGGTTTATGAGTTTGAGAAAAATTCATGAGGGTTATTTCCAGATTTGATGCTGCTAATTTTAAAAAAACAATCTAGGACTCTTATTTTTATTTATTTTTTACATATTGCCGCAACCTTTTGTCCTATAATTTTCCATTTAGAAGGGGCCCATAAAATTCTAAGACTTATATCTTGGTCAAGTGAGGAGTTAAAAAAAAAACTTCATGCATAAAAAGGAGTTTTAAACTCTAATAGTGCTGGAAACTCAATTTTTTTTTTTTGTTTTTGCCTCAATAGGGTTTGCCCCGAATTGAAGGCTCCATTAGAGTTACTCAAAGGAGTCAAGCTCCAAAATATTTTGCTGCGTATGAAAATACGCAGAATTCTTAATAATCATGTTCGCCCATTTTTAGTGGTCCATTATTAGAATGGTCCTTGAGTGACCAAAATTCGCTGTCATTTTTTGTGTTTATAACAGATGATCAAAATGGGGAGGAGAAGAGTTCAAAACTCCAACTAGTTTTAAGGAGTGAGATACTCCTTTAACATCGAAGAAAACAATCCATTAAAATTAGAATATTTTTTTGTTGTATTCGACAAATGGCATCAAAATTGAAAGAGTCCAAGACTATTAATAGTTGATTCTGTTTTCTTAATTTCTTCTTTTGTTTGCCACTAATTTATTGCGAAAGAGGAGGTTAATAACAAAATCAAATGGGGATAAGGAAGAGCTTGAAACTCCATTAGAGCCAAAGAATCTATTTATCAAACATGTCTTTAGCCAATGAATTTGAAAATTCTTGCAAATGAATTGCATCGAAAGCTGGTGTTTGGGAACCAAAGTGCAACACTGTTTTTATTTTTTTTTACTGTAGATGTATGTCCACATGGATAGACTTTGCTTAGAGAATTCAGAAAACTCCACAAAAGTTTTGTTGTTTTGATTAAAACACAAGGTTCTTGCCAGTTTTGGTAACGTATAGAACTCTTGTGACTTTTGCATCATTCCGAACTCCAGGAGTTGAACATTTCTATAGTTTGTAACTTTGGAAGGATTCGGTATCACTGTAAATACTTTGGGCAACTATGGTTTTGAACCATTTGCTACAATCCAAGGCATAAGAGATTAAACCAAAGGAGGGAAGGAAAATGAATGTTATACCTTCGATGTAGCTTTAGAAAACTTTTTCTGTTGTAAGCTCTCTTCTTCTAAATTCCCTAGACCTCTCCGCTTTTCTTTCTAAAGTCTACTTCTGCCCTCTCTTTTTTTCTAGCTCTCTCTGTTCTCTCATCTTTCAGTCAACTGCTGCCTTCTTCCCTTTTTTCTGTCCAATTGTTTCCCTCTTATTTTCTTAATCATCTGCTCCTCTCCCATTTTCTTTTTCTCAGACTGAAACATTTATAAGAGAGCTCTTGGCATGAAATAGTATAAGTGGCATTTGATTAAGCTACCAATAACAAAAACTTCTTGTTATCCTTAGGAAACTGCAACTTAGTGAATAAATCCCACATCAGACTTCACACATTACTTGTTCTCCACTTTCTTTGTTTTTTTTTTTTTTTCTGTTAACTTCCTTGTAGTAAATCGTCCCTTACTGGGGTTCTAGAACTTCTCAGCTGAGGCATAACTTGTGCATCACATGCTCACAATCCATCTTTGTTAAGAAATTTATTATAATTGGCAAATTTCATGAGGTTCCAATGTATTTTTATATATCAACTAAGTTCAAGAGGTTTATAAAGACCAAAGCAATATATGAAGTGTGACGCCCCAAAATCTGGGAGTCATTTCTTAATCCGTTGATCGTCCATTAACCCACGGAAGTACCGGTGAATGCCGTATAACTCAACACCACGTCATTACATCCCCTTCACTGGGTTCATAACCAAAACAAAAATCAGGCAGAGTCTCCTTTGCACAGGAGTACTATCCAACACATAACCTGTCCACGCACTAATCATATGAGAACTTAATATTTAATATTTAACCAATTTCATCATTTAAATAAGAGGGCTCAAGGCCTGAAGGCTCTGCACTGCTATATCTTAAATTTTCAAAATTTTGGAAGAGTTACCGGTACCTCTTACACGTGGTACCGGTACTTGGGCCTTCTGTTTTCCAAGTACCGATACCTATATGACTTGATACCGGTACTTGGGCCCTCTATCCTTCGAGGTACCGGTACTTGAGCCTTGGTACCGGTACCTGAGCCCACTGAAATTTAGGTATTGGTACTTGTAAGCCTAAGTACCGGTACCTGGGTTATCCGACAGCGTGGTACCGGTACCTATGAGCCTAGATACTGGTACCTAAGCCTAGATTTTCTCTAATCCTTCCTATTTTCATTTCATCTTCATCTCAATTCATACCATATTCATCCATTCATTCATTTACATCAAAAAATTATCCAAGAGAGTTCATTACATGCTTTATTACCAATATACAAGTTCAAAACGAATTTACATATTTGATTTACAAAATGCAATTCAAAAGCCACATTTCGGCTTCGTCATCAACAAGGACCAAAATGAGGACCGGCGCTTATCCAACACCTGAAATATGTTCTCATAAAAGGTGAGCCACGCTCAATAAGGTATCTGCTAAGGAGGCTACTCCCCAACCTAGATGCATATGAAATGTCACATGCAATTCAACAAATCAAGCATTCATTCCAATAAATTCATTTCTCAAATGAACGCTACTCATCCATGTTATGCCTTGAGATCAAACTCACGCACATGCAATGGAAACCCAAGCCCTCCACCAGCTCCCATAACACATCATGTCATGTGTATGCATCCGGGTATTCCAAGCCCCCGCCATTGATGTTAAACATTCAATGACCATTTTGTAAAATCTTAGGTCTTTCTTGGGGTGAGTATTTATGGACTTCCACCAACGGGTACCCAACCGACACGGCATATATGGACTTCCACCAACGGCTCCGCGTACGCTGACACACTCTATGGACTTAATACCAACGGGAGTGCATATCTAAAATTTCTAGGTCTTGCATCCAAGGGAGAATCTATCCCTTCTTGTTAACCGCGATAATTATTTTCAATGCAACCCGTGCGATTTAGTCGAACCTACATCCAATTTTTCTGAGCCTACGTATAAACCCACCAAGGATGGTGTTTGATCAAAACCATGCACACACACACATCCACACTCATGTCGAATGCCCACAAATGTGATGCTACCCGTGCATATACAAATGTAATGTATAATCGCAATTACAACATCATGTTCATCATATCATGGACATATTATGAACATATTCAATTTTCACAAAACATTTCCAATTTCTCAAATGTCCATTATATCATAAAACATATAATTACATTCCATAATCTCCCTTGAGAATGTTATATCATTTTCATTTCAAATAACACACTCAATCATTCATAGTCATTCTATCAAACAACTATAAGGCACAAGGATTATGTAAACACATAGCATGCCCAAAACATCACATTCTTCATAAGATTCATACTCAAGTAATTTCATCAAAACCCAATCATACAAGATTTGGTTTAAACATATTCTTATACCCATTTTCATATTCTAACAACCCTAGGCATATGTTATATATGAGATTTCATCTCTAATACTCTATCCATTTCATATTTCAACACTAGGTTGGAAATAAACTTAGTTAGGAAAGGAACCCTACCTCTTGTAGTGTATATTCGCATAGAAGAAGCTCCAAAAGACCCAAATCAAGCTTTCAAGCTTTGATCCCAAAATTTCATCTTTGAGATTGTGGCGAAACCCGCGATCTTTGGTATGTATGCGTAACTCTCGTCGCGTAGAACAACTTTATCTCTTGGCCTGAAGAGATCCGACGATCGGAGGGAAAAGATGGGAGAACCTTGGTTTTTTTTCTCTCTCTCTCTCTCTCTCTCTCTCTCTCTTGAATGATGGTGTATAATGGGGAGAAAATCTGATTTTCTCCCCTTTTTATACCCTAAAATGGTAGGCTCTCATTAAGCCACACATCCCGCCTTTTTCTGATATGATTTTCATCCCGAATCAATTAAGTCTCATCCTAGGTTAAGCCTAGTACATTTTTATTGAACTAACTTAAATTATTCTTGAGTTTCACAATTAAATCCTAATCGCATTTATTTTAATCACGCAATGCCTGATTGCCTGGTAAAACGTGAAAAAAATCCGACTATCTTGGAATTTGACAAAAATTGACTGGGCAGCTAGATTTCACGAGACAAACCTAACGAAGAAGTCTGTTTCGTCATCTAAGTTCTAGAAAAATTCAAATTTTTAACCCGTACTGTAACGGCTAATTACCGTTTTGCCATTTTTCATAAAATTTTAATTTTCCCGGGTTTTACATGAAGAAGAAGCTCAAGCTACAAAGTAATATGCAGAAGACTTCTGGGATCCTATCAAGCTTAAGAGAGATAAGATGAATTAGATACCTAGTTGTCCTTGTTTGGTTTAACTTAGATTGATTAGATAGATTCATAGTGTGCGTGATTAATCTGTAACATGACTCTTGTGATTTTTTTAATTAAAATATTTTTAAAATTTTAAAGGTTTAGTTTTTGAATACGTATTTTGAAATGAGTCATGGAATGAAGCTTTTTAGGTGTCATCCCTTGATACTTAGAAAGTTGAAAAAGAGTCTTGGTTTTTCAAGAAAACCAATGGCTTGCGCTCTCGGGATGTTGGAAAATAGACTAGGCATGAAAGGCAATCAGCACTTGCTATAGCACTCGAGCAGTCCATCAAAAGGGCTATAAATTTGTTTTGCAGTGATCAATTATTAGTCATTAAAAGTGATGTTTTATTGTATTTAATATATGGCTAATTGCAAATTATTCGTGCTTGTATATAATTGACAGTTAGGTTTTCAACTTGACTCTTGTTTTTAGTGATTGATTTATTTACTAGGTAAAAAAGGTAAATTGGAGTACAATTGGATATACTTGGTTAATCAATTGCAAAGGAAGAGCAAATTGGACTTAGGAGGGCAAAACCATAATTTGAAATATGGGTCGAGATTGTAATCAAAATGGCTTTCTAACACATAATGGTCTTCCCTTTCCAACTAGCAGTTTGTTGTATCAATACATATGGATGATCCGAACCCGTTCCGAGAACATTGGAGTCCAAAACCCGAGTAAGGCTAGATAAATAGCACCGTCCGGACGCAACTTGTACCGTCGGGACGTAACTTTCACTATTTGGATGTGAGCTTCAAATTTGCAATTCTAGAGAGTTTTTATTGTCTGGAACACCTTTATCACCGTTCAGACTCAAATTTGACGATATGTTCTCCAATTGTTCGGATACAACATTTATTGTCTAGACTCCACCATGACCGTCCAGACGCGACTGTTATTGTCCATATGCCACTCTGACGATTGAGATTCCAGTGACTTTTCATTGTCCGGACATAGCCAATACTGTCTGAACGCGCCTCTTTAAGTCAGTCAGGCATCTTCATCGAACAAAACTCTGAATTTTTAGAAGTCTTGGTTCCCTACCTATACCTTGGTTATTTTGTATAAATAATGTGACGCCCCAAAAATCCGGGGGTCCGTTGATTACCCATCAACCCGCGGAATACCTATAGATACCTAGTGTCTCGATATCACACTGTTATGCCCCACTTACCGGGGTCCATAACTTACGAAATTTGGGCAGAGTCTCCTTTGTATGGGGAGCTCTACCCAATACCCAACCTGTGCAATACACAATTACCAGACCCATTCGAGGTCAAATATAAAGCAATGGCCGCACCGGGTCCATGTATAAGTAAACATTGGCCACATTGGGTCCAATTAACCATACTTATATAACATACAAGGTTCCATTATAAGTATTCAAATATGATTACCATATCTACATGTCATAAACCATCTTAAAACAAAAGGTTTACAAAATCTTGAGATAAGGCCACACATAGGCCCCCTTCACCCTTGATGCTCTCCATGGGAGCCAATCGCCGGTGTAAACCCAACACCTGAAATTGTTTCCCGTATAGGGTGAGCACAACGCCCAGTAGAGATAAACCTATAGAGGTTACTCTTCCCCTAGATGCACATGCTCATGTAATCATCACATAAACATATAACTAAACATTTCTCATACTTATGCATTCTATGATGGAATGCAACAATGCTATGTCATGGAATGAAGTGACACTCACCCATGCGTTTCAACCCGAGTTCTCACCGACTCACACAACACAATGCAACGCCAAAGTGTAATGCAACCCGTCTATTGACGAAAAAATCCTTCCAATGATCGTTATGAAATCCGATCATTATTGGAATCTACCCATTGAATGGGTGTTTTTATAACCAAATCTTGTGTTTCCTTTGGGCAACGGATTTTGGAATTTTACCCTGGCTCCGTAAGCATTACACTTTTGCGGAATTTCACCCCGGGAAGTGTATGAACCAAGTGGTTTAGGGCTTTGCACCCAAGGAAGTCGCCATGCCCCTTCTTGCTATACCCAACACAAGTTTTCCTTATGCAATGCAATCATGTGACTCCATGTGACCATCGGTCCACATTTCCAAGCCCACATATCAACTACCAAACAAGGTGTTGATTATATTCATGCATCTCCCACACACCAACACTCATGCAATAGTCTCATGAATGTGATGCCATGAAAATGCTCAAAATGCAATAACTACCACATGAGCAATGTATCCACATGTTCAACATGTCATAACTTCATGGCAATTATATAAAGTGCATATAACTACCAAATCTCATATTCATGTCAACATATCAAAGTCATGGCTTGACAACATAGAGCATAATTTCAATTGTCTCTATACACATAAACATGTTATCACAATATCATTGAAATAACCTCATTTCATCAACCAAGGCATTTAAACAAACACCTTAAAGGCATACAATATATTTACAAACAATTCATGCCCACATTCATCAAATCCTAAGGAGAATTCACACATGTAATTCTCTATAGTTAATTTCAAGGTTGAATTTGTTATGAATACTTTCCAAACACACTTCCTCATCCCAAATTCATGGAACCATGCATATCTATATATAAACCTACATATATATATATATATATATATATGTATATACACTTATCTACATTTAGAACAAGAATAGACCAAAGTAGGAGAACCCCTACCTCTTAGGAGTGTAGAAAACCCCCAAAAACACCAAAACCACTCCAAAACTTTGAATCTCTCAAGATCGCCTCTTTAGATCTTCGGTGAAATTCCTTGTTTTTGGTGCCCACGCGTAGCCCTTGTCGCGTAGATCAACTTTGCCTTTTGAATCGACGAATTCCGACGGACGGAACTCCCGGAATCAGCGAAAGAAAATTTAAAAACCCACTTTTTCTCTCCTCTCTCTCCAAAAACGTGTATACTGTTTTTTTAGCTGAAGAATCTGAATAAAATCAGATATTTGTTCCCTATTTATAGTCGCAAATGAGCGGTCCACATCGCACCGCATATTTTCGACTTTCGGGTCCGTTTTTCGTCCCGAAACGACTCATTAAATCCCGGATTAAGTCCAAATTAATTTTATTGGAAATTTAATCCAATTATAAGGAAATTTTATAAAATCCATTACTGGGGACCTTTAAAAGATCCATCGCCACGCAGTCGTCTCGAACTACGTGCAAAAATCTGACTATCTCGGAATTCGACGAATTTTCTGGTGGTTACTAGATTTCGCGTTGCGAATCCAACGACGCACTCCGTTTCCTCATCCGAGGTCTAGAACATATGTATTTTAAATACGCTCAGTAGTGACAAATGACTATTTTGCCCCTTTTCAGAAAAAAATCAAATTTTCCCGGGTTTCACAAATAAAGGAGCTCTCATGTGTTGAGGAGCATCCTAAGATCAAAGTATTTTTCTTATTTTTATGCTTTCAAGTCTTATGGCTAGTAAGTTTTCTTGTACTCTTTAGTTAGGGTATGGATCTAGGATTGTGAATTAATTATTCATGTTTTATGCAATTATTTTTCATATTATTTAATGTTATATATTTCTGAAAGTTTAGATTAATTTGAATGATTGTTAGTAAAGTTTTATGCTATGTATAATTGTTTGACTATTCATTAATATGATTGATTTTTTGGTATGAATAGTGCTTATGGGCGAGTTTCATAAAATTAGCTCTTAAATTCTTATTGTCAAAGTAATCACCTATTTTTTTTCAAAATCAAATATTCTAGTTGACTACACTGACATTGGAAATCAACTGAGATAATTATAATTGCTTAAACATGTTTAATTAATAATAGATACAAATCCCGAAACCAAAAAGAGTCCTTTTTTCTAATTAATAAATGCTTTTTAAATTCTCTGCTTTATTTTATAGAACAATTCCTACTTCAAAAATCAAATTCTGCATGTTCTTCTTTTTTTACCTTTTGATTTTAATTGATCCCTGTGATTCGACCTTGAACTTTCTGAGTATTACTACTTCTTGACCACCTACACTTGTGTGTACCATTTTGAGGATCAAGCAATCAACGTTCTCTAGTACTCTCCACAGCACTCGAGTGGTGCGTCATGATCAAGTTTTGTTACATTCCAATTAGCCTCGATTTTTCCAATCCTCTAAATAAGGGCCAACTATTCTGATCTAAGAGAGGTCTAAGGAGACACAAGCGAGACTCTAGGGTTTAACAAAAGCTATCAAGTCAAGATATAACCTAAATCAAAACCAAATCCCAACATGATCTACATCTAATTCCTATGAGGATTCGAGCAAAAGTTGTTGAAGATCTTGTAAACCACTGATACCCACAATAAAAAGGATTCAAGGAGGCTACCCATGGATCAAAGGAGAATTTCAAAGGAGAAGAAGGAGGATTCCAAGGACAAATCATGAAGCTCAATCTGTTGCCTATTGAAGCTAGTTGTTTAGATACTTGTAGTGAATTTTTGGAGGGAGGATTCAAGGGAGGAAGCTTCTAGTCATAGAATTTGTTGAGTTATAAGTCTCTAACCTTGTAATCACAACTTTGAAAATAGTTGACTAAGTTAGGTAGACTACAGTCCCGTGGTTTTTCACGAGAGGCTTTCCACATTAAAATTGTTTGTGTTGCGTATTGTGATTGCTTTTACATACTTACAATTTTATATTCCTTCTATGTATTTGTGAATTTACTTGAGAGAATCCATTATGTGTTGTTGGCCACTTTAATTGTTGAAATCAACTGAGAATTAGTGGAAGGGATTTGGATTAATAAGGTTGGTTGATTATATTTGTGCTCTGTTGAATTAATTGGGTATTTGTACACATTCACTAATTGGTCATTGAGTGTTGGTCATTGAGGGTTTAATTGAATTAATTGGTTAATTAATTTGTAATTGAGTTGGTTAGGTTTTAATTGGGCATAAATTCCGCATTTGAGTGCATAAGACCTATTCACCCCTACAATTATGTTTGTTTCAGCGTTTTGAGGTCATTTCATATTTTACAATCCCATTTGTTTAGTTATAATCATGATAATTGTCATACCTTAGTTGCTTCAATAAACAAAATTAATTAGTCTTTGTACTATACCTCATCATTGTCTTGTGCAAGTAAACTACAATTGTTCTTCTGCTGACATATATAACTTTAATGACTTACCTTCCTTGGGTGGCATCAACATTGGAGGCTTCATCACTTAGGCATTGATCTCTTCAAAAATCTTCTATTATATAGCCTTTTGATTTACATTTGAACCTCAACAGATGTGAAAAATGTATCATTTATCTTGCAAGGTAAGATATGAATCTGTTAAAAAAATTACTTACTTAAAAATCTTTGTAACTCCTTTTTATTCAAGAAGTTGAGCCTCCATAATAGTAGTGGTTTTGCTTTGTTGTGGACTAAGAAACCCAAGAAACTCCCAATAGAAACTCCCAATGCACACTTAAAGGATTCATCTTAAGTTTGTATATTCACATCCTCTAGAAAGCCTTTTGAAAGTTTTCCAAATGAAAATATCAGTCATCACAGTTGACAACCACATTATCTATATATACTTTAATAGGTTTTCCTATCATAACATTGAAGATTAAATTCATTATCCTTTGATATGTGGCCCAATTATTCTTATGCCAAAAGGCATTACTACCCATTTGAAGTGCCAAATCTCTGAGGCACCTAAAGGTAGTTTATGGACATCTTCGTTAGTTATAATTATCTTATTTTAGTTAGCATATCCATCAAAGTTAATATCGCATGCCTCGTAACAAAGTCAACAATAAATCTATGACTGGCATTGGATATTCATCTTTAGGATTTACAAATTAAGGTTTCTAAAATCTATATAGGTCCTTATTTTTCTAGTCGTACATGAATAATATTAGAAACCATTTGACATACTTGGCTACTAATGAAGCTTGCTTTCAGCAACCTTTTAGTTTGTTCATTCACCATGAGAGTAACTTCAATGATAAATCTAAGTGGCTGCTAATATTCAATTCTGCATTTCATTATGGTTCCAAGCAAATTAGTGTCTGAACTCCCTAATCTTTTCAATCAACATTTGCTTAAAGTATGCATCCACTACAATGGGCCGTCGATCAACCTCATCTCCTAGGTTGACTTCTTCCAAAGGGACTTGCACATCTGCTTTTAGGTCATCTATCTTGGTAGGTGTAGACTTGAGATTCTCAATCTTCAGGTCTGTTATTTTTTGGGTTGTCTTTCATTACACATCCCAGTCGACAGATATAATGCTTAGTGTCTTCACTTTCTCTTTCAAAACTTTGGAAGTATGGCTTTAATGGCAACCATCTTTCCATTTAAGAGCCTTATTCATGTTCTTTTCATTCATAATCCCTAGTTGTTAAACTTCTCAGGCCTTGGGCTTACCAAATTAGTTATGGTCATATCTTGGCAAACCTACCTAAATCATTCTTCAATGTATTTGTTGATCTGATCTCCAATCAATCTTTCCCCATTACCAATCACCTTTTGTCTTTTTTTCTCTTTATTGGACCCAGTTCATTTTTGTGGGATTGGTTTTCAACAATATAAGTGTCAGCTACAAATGAATCATTATCTACTCAATAAATATTTACATCCTACTTGCATTCGTCTCTCTCAATAAGAAAGATCAAAGTCAGATGGAGCGATGATGAGACACAAGATGTGAATTCAATCTCCGCCTAGCAAGGCAATCAATTAGAATATGAATTCGGAACAAAGAATGATTGCCAACTAGTATTTATATAACAAAAACAATTTTCCCTGTAGATGATCCTCCCGCAAATTCACTAATAGAATATAAGTTTTTATGATATCTTCTCTACTTTATTCAAGACCTTTAGCATTTTTGATTATAATATGTTAACCACTACCCTACTATCAATCGGGATCCTGTTAACTGGTTGGACATCAATGTGGGCCTAAATGCATACTGGTCATAGATGTCTAATGCATTCTGTTTTTGGTGGTTGTTTTTCCACCTATATGCACTTCTTTTGATTATTATGGACATTTCCATTGTTTTTGTTTTTGTGAACACTACCACTAATTCAATGGTGTTTTTCACGCCCCTTTGCAATGAGTTTGGCTGGTCTAACTTTGCCTTGAAGGTTTCTAGCAATGTCATGATGATATTGCCTCAGCTTTCCCTTGGATAGAGTCTATTCTTCACCAAAGTCTATGCAGTTCGTATCTAAATACATCCCTTCATCCTTATTAATCTTTGTTTTCCTTTTGAGAATTCTAATTATTGATCTTTTTCTTCCTCTTTGTTTGAACCTAGCAATTTTTAGTCTATAATCTATTTGCATGTTTGATCCTGCTTTAATTTTTTTTTTTTTTGGCTATTCTTTTCCCTATTCCAAGTAAGATTTTTCTTTACTTTTGATGGGTAAGCCTCCATCAATGTTGGGTTCTCTGTTCTCATTCTAACATCACATTTTCTTTGTTCCCTTATTTTTTGGGTTATCGTCAAAGGTTGATACAAGTCTTTCAATGAGAACTTTGGATGTTGCATAGTGTACTATCCATCCTCTGTTTCTATAGGTGGCACCACAATTCTTAGCTTGCTAGAACTCCCTATTTTGAACTTGTTCTGACATGGAATGTTGAA
Source organism: Ilex aquifolium (assembly GCA_951799425.1). Lineage (NCBI taxonomy): Eukaryota > Viridiplantae > Streptophyta > Magnoliopsida > Aquifoliales > Aquifoliaceae > Ilex > Ilex aquifolium. The sequence continues at coordinate 24,454,890 of OX637396.1, read as the reverse complement.
CTTAATACTGCAACATTTTTTAGACTTCTAGCAATGAAGATGATTTCTCTTTATTCATCGTCATTCATGTTTTCTAGCTATATGTGGTACAATGAAATTGTCCATCATTCATTGCCATGACCCTATGCTTCATCATGGTATGTTGAATTCTTTGGTATTTCTTGATTTTTAGGAAATGATATGGATCATTCACATGTTCAAATATCTCTTATAACCCAAGACTCATGGGTGAGCACCATTAAAAATGTTTTGAGCCATTATATGTCAGGATATCACCTTTTCCACAGGTACTAAGCATGAGGCCTTAATTTGTGAAGCGGCTATTACATAATCCAGAGGTATGGCTTCTGGCTTGGACAATTCTTTTGCGCACATAAAACACATTACTAGTGGCTCCTCGTCCTTTGGACCAAACCTGCTAATTGTTGGTTTCTTGGCCTTTGGTGAAATTTTTTTCTCTTTCTTCCATCTTATCATTGACAATGAAACTAGAAATTTTCTTAAACTTTTGTAGGTCAATTGAAACCATGTTGATTGCAAGTTCCTTCAAGAAAGGATCATTGTTATGGGCAACACCTCCCTACCACAATGTATCATTTAGTTTCTTCGAGCTACCTTCTCTACCAAGATCCTCGGTATGCACACTCCTTCAATGGAATTTGTAATTCTGAACAAGAACCTCTTCTTCAATGTGTGAAGTTGAATGAAGATTCAAGATGGTTGGTCTTTGGTCTTAGGGATCTAGGGTTCTTAATATCTCTTAAATTTTTAAAGGAAAGAAATAAGCTTATAAAAGAGATACCCTAGCTCTAGAAGGCTTCCCTTAGTTATAAGCTCGGAATTAGATCAAGCTTGGGGACCAAGTAAACCAAAATTTGTGAACAATTGCTCGAGTAGTGGGAGAGTGGTGAGAGGCAGGTTGTCACTGGAATGGAAAAAGGATCCAAACTAGATCTGGCAGGCAAAAACCGCTAGAGCTGTCTGTAGACCTCTTGAGTGGTCTGAGAGGGGCTAGAGGGAGGTCTCTACTACCCAAGCCTTCTCTGATTACTAAGTGTTCAAAGACCGCTCTAGCCGAGGGAAAAAGAGCAGAGTGTGGTCCCTACTGGTTTTAAAGTCGAAACCAAGCAAAAAATTGTTCTTTTGTAGAAAGTGTTGCTCAAGTAGGGTCTGATAAATGACTAAAACTATCTTTTCAAAACACATTTAAGATTTAGAAACATATTTTCCATAAGAAACCCTTGAATTATTTCATATTTCCAATTCCATTTTCTTAAGCCTAATCATCCTAAGTCTAAAATTAAATCAAGGGATCAAGGTCTCTCAGGTCATTACATTTGTCCTAAGTTTGAAGGTGCATCGAAGTGCTCTTGATATGGCATTCTAGCTTGGCCTCCTTCCCTTCTTTGATGCTTATGGATCTTGATATTTGAAGCTTGAAGAATACAGAATTAGGTTGAGATTACATAAGGCTTCAAGAAATTATCTACTTACAAACATAATCCTAACAATCTCCCCCTTTGGCAATTTCGTGACAAATTACAAGCATAAGAAATTTAAGATTACAACTGAAAAACCACTGAGAATAAAACGAATTGTAAAATAATCTGAACACTAGTTGTAAAAGTATCGATACTAAGTACAAAAACTATCTTCATCGTATATATGCAAGACATAACATAATCGCATGTATGGAAATCACTAAGAGAATCATAGAGAATGTTCATGTTAACATCATGCAAGTGCAATATGTAACATATATAAGTAGGGGTGGCAAATGGGTGGGTTGGGTTGGTTATGGGTTGGGTTATAATGGGTTGGGTTAAACCCATTAACCCATAAATTACACACACACACACACACACACACAATTACACCAAAATAAACACACACACTACTGCATCAAAATACATACATAGACATATACTATTACACCAAAACACACACACAATATTACACCAAAATACACACACACCCCAAAATAGACACACTAACACCAAAATACACACACTGCTACATCAAAATATACGCATACATGCACATACATACTATTACACCAAAATATACACACGTACTATTACACCAAAATGTACGCATACATACACATACATACTATTACACCAAAATACACACACATACTATTACACTAAAATACACACACACATACTATTACACCAAAATACACACACACTTACACCAAAATAAACACACACTAATCAACAAAAAAATATATACAGCGTCGCACACACAGTGCAGCTCGCAAACACACAATTTTGATACAATGTGACATACAAACACTTACAAATTAACAAAATAAAAACACAAACACAATTACTATTCCATCTCATAGCATATTTCATACTAATAATTCACAACAATCCTTCATCATAACAAGAAATAATCCAAAAAAAGATACACATAACCATAGCACCATGTCTCCTTATCATTTAATACTCACAAGTTGGGCAAAGAAAATGGAACACATACTCAACAAAACATTAGGACAAGTTTAAAAAGAACATTACGAAATCTATTATAAGACATGCTATTCATTGTCAAATATTGTGTCAAACTTCACTTCCTTCTTTGACGAACCTTCTTCATCCTAAACCAAAACAAAAAAATTGAATATACTATAAGTCTCAAAAGCAAAAACTAAACGAAAATTTAAACCAAGTTCACAATAATCACAAAAAAACCTTATATATCCATTTGCAGCATCATTATTAGACTCCACACCAACTTCCCAAGATTCATTCCACATCATTTGAAGAGCCACCAAATCCAGAAATTAATTTTTCAATGTCAATTGCAAGTTCCTCCTCCTCATCTGAATATTCTTAAACTGCTTAAAACAAGTGCATAACATTAAATTATAATGTTGTAAATCTCAAAACAATTAATTATAATATTAGCATGAAATTGCAAGAGTTAATTTTACCTTCTAAACCATGTAACCAATCTCGAGTACATAATAATGCCTCTACATTCTTCGGCAAAATTGAACTACGATATTTTTCAATGATACGACCTCCAATACTAAAAGCTGATTCTAAGGCAACTATAGTAATGAGAATGCTCAACACATTACGGGCCATCAATGAAAGCTCTGGATATCGAGTCCTATTTGCTTTCCAAAAACTTAGAACATCCAACTGTGCATTTTGTCTCCGATCAAGTAAAGATTCTTCTAAGTATAGATTCAACTGTGATTTATTTCTGTTCAATCCGGAACGTTCTCTCTCAAATAACTCAAACTCCTACATTAATATAAACACAATATATAAGAAAATTACTAATAAATCTATGAAACTTACATCCATTTCATCTTCATCTACTCCACTAGAAGCATTTCTCATTGTCGATGGATTAGTTGCAAAAGCGGACGGGGAGAAACACTTGTACTCTTGAAAGAGTGAATGCAACTTCATCCGAACATTCCTTATCTTTTCTTCACATGTTTCAGGATCAAGCTTTGCAAATGAAAATTCAACAAACTTTAACTTATAACGAGGATCAAGCACTATGGCAAAGGAAAGCACTATGCTATAACAATCCCACTACTTGTCAAATTTCCCCTTCATTTGCTATGCCATGGAACTTATAACTTTATTTGGATGGTTCAATCCACATATTGCAAGGGAGTTTGTGGAAAAGAAGCTTCCTTAAGAACCAGAAGCCTCTTATATGTAATCCTTTCTTTTGTTAGTAAAAAAATTATCGCACAGAAAGGCAGAAAAAAAATTTGAAGCCAAAGCCCATAACCAACGACTATACCACAAATTTCATCCACTGCAAACTCGACCCACAAGGGCTTGTCTATCCTGCTTGAGTAAGTAAATGGACACCCAGTTTCCATGAAATTGAACATCCAACACTAGTCCATTCATGGAAGACCTCTATTACTCTCTTCATTTTAATAGAGTAATTATTTTTTGAGTACCATAATGGGACCCTTCTTCTGTTATCTATCCGACCCACATAGAAATTTCTTCACCTTTCACCAAATCTTCACTTTATTATGCATTTACATGAAAGCTGACCACTTGGGTGTGTCTTTAAACCTCACTTTACACATTAAACATTCAAGAATGATATATGTGAGTTTTCTTTATTTTCTTTTTTCAGCTAAGTTCTTGGGAATAAAGTCTCCAATACCATACCAATGGATAAAATATGGTGGTGAAAAACTACGTTATGGAATGAACTTTGCTTATGGTGGGACTGGAGTGTTCAATACTCTGTCATTGGACCCAAACATGACCATCCAGATCGACTTTTTTCAGAAGCTCATCAACGTTCATTTTGGGATGCCTAAACAGCTTTCGGGCATTTCATCAAACACGTTGTAGGCATGTCACAACTGGTCTTTTAGCCAAAAATATAACTCAAGTAATTCAATATCTAATTCAAGAAAAACAAAGCTAATGCTAATAGAGGTAGAAAAGGATAATGTTTTGGGAAATTTCAACAAATAAAATCGGAGGGAACTCACTTTGCAAGCTTGAATGATGAGGACATGCGAGATTTAATAGCCAAATTCCAGTTTGGAGTAGCCGAATTCTAGTCGGAGTAACAGTAGAAGTTAGACTGGTAGTGTGTAGTGGAGGATTTGGCTTTGAGGCTCCATGGGAGTCTAACGGCTGGAGAGGTGGGGGTGGGGTGCGTATTTAGGCTCCATGGGAGTCTAACGGCTGGAGAGGTGGCTGTGGTGTGTATTTAGTATTCATTGGTTTTTAAGAAGGAGAACTCAATGGGTACCTATGTTAAACCCGATTTAACCCATAAATTTAAACTAAATAATATTATTCAACCCATTTTTAACCCATATTAATAAAAACAGGTACCCAACCCATTAATTTATGGGTGGATTGGGCGGGTTAGTGGGTTGTGGGCAAGAATTGCCACCCCTATATATAAGCAATGTTAGCCCCATTATGCTTGAGAACCTATGGATTTAGCAAAGAAAATGCACATTCCCTTTAGTTGGTGTTCACAAAAACAAATAACAAGTGAAAAATAAACAAAGAAAATAATGTGACTTCATGTCAAGTTTGTAAATGTACTCCCCCTGAGTATATCAACAAACTCCCACGTACAATATTCCCATGCAACTAAGCCCTAACTAGTCAATCAAATTTCACCTCTATTAATCCCAAAACTTCTTCTCCTTTCTGTTACAAAGTGCCAAATCATAATAGTAATAAGGGAAGTAGAGAAAGCAAGGTATAAATGAGATAAACACATAAAACATCTAGCATGGATAGACAGAATGGAATAAGAAAAGGACAAAACAAAGCATATAACTCCAAGTCTAAAAGTAAATAGATAACCATAAAGCATAAAGACTCAAAATATTTCACCTATCAAACAAAAATAAATAAAGGAAAAATAAACAAAAGAAAACTAGAGTACTTTGGTACAACACCATGAATGAATAAAAACTCTCAAAAGCTCCCATATGGTCATATACTAAGTATCATAAAGCTAACAATTCAAGTGAATGTATCATGTCCACCATCACCATCATGTCCTCCACTGTGTCGATATTGCGGCTCAGGCTTATCATCAACATCAGGTAAGGTAAACCCTTCATTCTGCAACATACGCCTGATCTGCCTCTTCTCCCTATTAATAGCATGCTGCTTTTTCTCTATGCCACAAACTCTCCCATTAAGTGAATCGAACCTATGAGTTGTGAGACTGTGCTGCTTATTCATACTACTCTGAATATGTCCTAATGAGTCCACGACAGTCATCCATTAAGCAAACGGGAATGTAGGAGGAACCCTACGTGGTGGTGCACGTGTGTATGCATAGGTTTGGTGCACTCCTCAATGACCCAGACTCGGAAATAGGAGCAGGTGTCTTAGGCTCCACTTCCTCTTCCTCGGCTTCTAACTCAATGGGATCAAACATGTAACCCGCATGAGTCTCAATCTGTCTCATAAACTTCTTCCCAATAGGATTCTTCAGTCCCTTTCTCTAATACAATCACACCCTTACCCATAAAAATTTGGGTGAGCAAAGAACCAAAGGACAAGCCATCAGTGATCCTACCCTCATCAAACGCCATTTGAATAACCCCAAAAATCAGTAACACTAAGTCAATGTCAATACCCGTTCTCATAGCATGTAATAGATAAGATCTAGGAGTATGGAACTTGGAGATATGAGTTTTAGGGTTAATGTTGTAATTTATAATCCAATTTGGTCAAATCCTTTTGAAACTATTTAGCTCGATTCCAACCATCGGGGTACGAAGCTCCATATAGCTTGGATGCAACATCACTAAGCCTAGGTACCTCCTCATTGGGTCTATGTCTATATGCATCATGACATACTCAGGGTAGGTGTAGAGTGGTGGCAATCAAGTCTGTAGAGAACTCAAACAACACACCTCAAACATAAGTGGTAAAATGGTCACTATAAACCATAATATTCCTAATGTGTGCATAAAACTGTCTAGCAATCATCTCATTCGCTGGCTCAGGAGCCATGAATACTTGACTCCACCCTCTAGACTCAAAATTCATAGGGATAGAAGTTGTTACCCCAGTGAAATTAACTCCGTGTTCTGCTATTACCAGCCTTGAAGCAAACTGTCGTCAAGGGTGGAGCCAGAAATTTTGTCCTGAGTGGACACCCTAACTAAAAGCTATTATCCGTAGTGAATAAAAATAAACCAACATATTTAAATTTATTGTATTATATTTGATATTTGAATGTTCATTAAATACAAAAAGGTCAAACACTGATGTACATAACGTATATATATAAAAAAGGAGTAATTAGAGTCCTTGACAAAAAATGAGGCTAATTGCATGCAATTGACCTCGACGAGCTTCCTTACTTTAAAAGCATTACTTGGTAATTTCATTATCAATACCATTAAATACACACACACACATATGCAATCAAGCTATAAGTGATTCATTATTAATCACTTATTTAATTATGTAACCAAGTTTTACAATTTTCATATCTTAAATAACTATAAAATAAGCCTAACATATCAACAACTTATCTAAATATGTTTGTAATGTGTGTAAAAAATTATAGTCACTTAATTTTAGGCCATACTAATTGATAGGATAAGAAAATAATAGGGTGGATACATTTAAATATGTCTAACAATTAATATAAATATCTATAGATTATGTATTTTTTTTAAAATCGAGGGTGGGCTTGTGCCTTCCCTGGTCTCCTCTTGGCTCCGCTCCAGACTGTCGTCTATACACATCACGGTAATGAGGATCATAGAATCTACTTCTCTCATCAAAAACTTTACCCCGATCTATTTTCTCAGCTCTTGGTGACGTTTTCCCAAAAATAATCAGTGAAAATATGCTATATCAAGTGAAGTCCAAGATCTAAAGTTGGAATACACCTAAAATCACTCTAAATCAAGTCTAGGAGAATGGGTTGGCCATGGGTATGAGAGAAATATAGTTTAGCTCGTGAGTAGAGTGAGGTAGTGAGAGTTAGAATGATAAAAAACTGATTTTTAAACCTATTTGGCCTAGAATCTTCCAGGTCGCTCGAGTAGTGTATGGGTCGCTCGAGCAGTCCCTGAACCTTTTCCTGCACAGCCTCCTGTTCAGCTTTCTAGACCATTATCCTCCAATCAACTCGCTTGAGCCCCAAAACTCTTGCATAGATGTATTGTACAATCTAAATGAAACTAAATGCACATGCATGGATGAAATACGAATCAAAATGTGTAATGCAATTTTCAAACTTAACAATTAAATGTATAATGTCATTACTTATAAAAATCAGACATGTTTTCATCGAAGCATATCCATTCCTATTTCATCATCTTATACATTACTCTAAAGCATATTAAAGAATATAAAACTCAATATTCATGCATCCTAGAGTAATGTCCTCTCACTTAATTCAATCTCACATGCTTTCAAATTTTGCACCTTTGATCAATTCAAGTATAATGTGTGTAAAACCAAACTCCGACACCATCAAGAATCCATCTATATTAAATTATTAATAAAGCTCTACATGAATTCCTAATACATTGTCTAATTAAAACATAACCGGTTAGTGAGTGTCCTATGCAAATTTTTCTTTTTCTTTTTCTTTTCTTTATAGACACTCCCCCTGTTTTTACCTTCCTTCTACTCATAATGGCTTCAATTAATGTGATTGTGAATTCTGAATTTTACAAGGTATGCTTCTAAACGTGAGTAACTTAGCTCTTTGAGCTTTACATATGAGCAATGACAATAAACATCTATTACTCTCAACAATTCAAGTGCAATTAATACTAGACATGCAATTTTTATATTTGGCCACATTTGGCTCTTTTTCTCATAATTGGCTCTTTGACATCTTTAAAGAGATTTTGGGATTTACTAACATTTAGCTATGTGTTCATCTACTACCAACACTTACAGTCATGTAAGGTCATTAATCATTCAAGCTAGCTAGACTCCTAAGTATAAAGAGACATAGTTGGCGTGCCCTTGGTTTATGAATTTTCACAAAGATTATATTATCCAAGAATGCAAGGATAAAAGAAAATTGGTTCAAGGATCATGAACTATGACGTATAACCATTAAGTTCTCTATCCTCTAATACGACTCATAGCAATGCACTTAATTTTGATTTAAAGATGAATACACTACAAATCAAATCAAATCAAAGTGTGATTAACATAATTAATAATGAAAAACAAACAAAAGAAATTTTTTTACTTTTACTTTTTTCAATGTTTTTTTGTTAAAAAAACATAAAAATAGAAAAATATGCACAACTATGCAATAGCAAAGGAGAAACAAAACAATTACCATAAATCATCAAAGGATGTCCAACTAGACATCAAAAAACTTTTGTGAAATTTGAATTTTTATGTTTTTCATATAACAAAAATAAAGTAAATAAACAAAGAAAAATTATTTACAATGCACGAACTTAGGGTAAAAGATGCAATGCATGGTAAAACACCTAGGTCCACACCCTCACCTCACCTACCTCTTAGGTGACTCAACCTCCTCGTAGCACCGGGAGGGGGGGGCTTCTGAATTGATCGAACCAGTTTGCTTCTCTAAGTCCTAACTACTCTCGCATACTTGTGTTCCCTTATCTTTAGGGTTAGCTCGGGGCATGGGAGGTGGACTCGCTCTTTTCTCTCTGGAAGTCTTTAAGTCTATTTTGGTTTTGGGAGTAGAAGTAGTTGTGTTCATCCTAGCTTGTGAGACTTTAGGTGGTGAAGAATTTTAGGCTTAGATTCACGTGATCTATCCATAAGCTTGGTAAGATGTATGACTTAGTCATTCAAGGATTTGGATTGGTTAGCTAGGAGTATGAGCTTATTATTTATGACATCCCTATTATGCATGCAATGTGCACTATAGTGACCATGTGAAACACACATGTGGGGGTGATGGGTGGGATTACCCTGTGCAAACACAGTCTTAGAAGGAGTAGAGGTGTTGTGCTTATGTGTGTAGCCTAAAAGACTATACCTTAAGGTTGGAAAAGCTTGACAAAAATGTTGTGTATATTATTTATGACATCCCTATTATGCATGCAATGTGCACTATAGTGACCATGTGAAACACACACGTGGGGGTGATGGGTGGGATTACCTTGTGCAAACACAGTCTTAGAAGGAGTAGAGGTGTTGTGCTTATGTGTGTAGCCTAAACCTCTCTTTTCACCAACACTCTTCCCTATAGACAACATTTTTGTCAAGCTTTTCCAACCTTAAGGTATAGTCTTTTAGAAAGTTTTTGTAATTCATAAAGGTTTCTATCAAGTTTTATCAACTTAAACTCTAGACTATTCTTTGACTTTACAAGCCCATGACATTCACTATCTAGAAAGGTCACTTTGTCCTTCAAGGACTTATTCTCTTCCTCAAACCCATAAATATGAGTTTTGGACTTCACAAAGTCCACATGAAGTGCTTGTTTCTCCACTTCATTAGTTTTTGAGCCTTGAGTTCAATGTAAACAGGCTGTTCTTGACTTTGAGGAACTCTTCACATAATTGGTCATTATCTCATGTATCTCCTCAATACTTTCGGTGTCATCCTCACTTGAGGAGACCTCAACATTCAAGTCATCTATCCTCATGGTTGGACTTGTCCCTTCTTATTTTTTCTCACTCTCAATTACTCTACTAGAAGTTTTTCTCAGGGAGGTAGAATGTGAGACAACGAAAGTCATAAAGTTCTCTTCATCATCTTGAGAAGAGAATCCTCACTTGATGTGGGCTCGCTTTCACTGTCACCCCACCAAGCTTTCATTGCTCTCATCCTTCTTCTTCCTATTTAGGTATTCCACAACCATGTATCCAAAGCATTGGAGCCATTACCCTTTTTCTTTTGAATTTTTCTACCCCCTTGTTCTATCAACCTTTCTTGGGAACCCTAGGTCTACTAGATTTGCCTTTCGACCTGGAGAACTCCTGAGCTTTAAAATATTTTTGAACTTCGTAGCGAGAAATGCTAGGTCCTCTTGTCCCAAGCGAAGTGACTCAGACTCATCTTCATCTTCTCGTATTGAGCTTAAAGTCATGCCCTTTAACTTCTTGGGTGGTAGGAGATTCATCTCAAAATTCAAAATAGACCTAACTAGGTCTTCTACGGATATCTTCTCGAGATTGACTCCCATCTCTAAAGCCGTCACCTTAATATGAAACCTCTCTGGTAGAAATCTTAATATTTTTCATTTTATTGCAAAGTCCTCATACTTGGAATCAATGACAAAAGATGAGTTGACAAGGTTCCTCAATTTAGCATAAAAGCCACTAAAACTTTCATCATCTTGCATCATCTCGAACTGAGAGGTGTACCATTGGAACTGGGACATCTTCACTAAGGGCGTATCTTCATGAGAAAACTCTAGAATGTTTCAAGCTTCCTTGGAAGTCTCACAATTGGAGATTCTCTAGAAGTCATTAGTAGAAATGGCATTGAATATCGCATTCAAGTCTTTTAAGTTCCACCCCACACATTCATACTTGGTCTTAGTCCATCTGCTAAGGGGTTTTAGTCTAGTCATCGTGTCGGTCCCATTTGTAGTTGTGTCATAGGAGAGGTCCAACCTTCCAACACCGACAACCACATGCGCTCATCAGTAGCTCTCATTCGTGCCTTCCAATTAGTATAATTCAACCCATTGAAGAGTGGTGGTCATGTAACCGATCCTCTTTCTTTCTGACAATCCATTCGAGACTAACTAGTAGTCACAATAGTTCTTAAAGCAATAAAAAACTACGTTATAATAATACCTACAAGTGTCTATATGCAATCCTACAAGAAGACCTGCTCTGATACCGATTGAAAAAATGCGATGTGTGCCGGATCGTCCTTCACGGTCACTACAAGAATAAGGGATTTTGCTTAAGCTCTTTACTAAAACAAAAGGTCTTGACGCCAAATTGAAAAATAATTTGATGGGACAAAGTAAAAAATTCAATAGTTTAAAAGGTAAAGTGAAATGAAGTCCATAATTTAAGATTCAATAGTTTTAAGGGTAAAGTGAAATCAAGTCCATAGTTTAAGGGAGCAAAGTGTAATTTGACCATTTGTCGCTTAAATATGAATGGTTTCCTCCTAATTGATTCTCAAGTAGTTTGGTCCGGTGGTCAAGACGACAAAAGAAGACCCTAATTAAGCCCTTAATACGGGAGGATTTATATTTATTGATTAGACACTACACAGACTCTAATCCAATGATGTCTCTTCCAACTGCATGATTGGCAATGATGGCTAGCATTGCTTCCCAACTTATAAGCCCATAATGAGTAACATTCACCTTGTGGTGCCCCCAACTTGATTAGCAATGATCTGATGCATCATGTGATGGGCCCCAACTACCACGTCTTCGCCATTGGCATTTCCCAACAATTCACCTAGATGGAAAGAAATCTACCCCAATACACTTATAGGGGAAGTCTATCGTACCACTTTGGGTACCATATCAAAAGTTATTATTTTTATGATAAAGTTACAATTTAGAAAAGAGAAGTTACAACTGTTTAGGAGAAGTCTATGATCGATCAAGGGTCTATGATCGATCATGGACTTCTCCTGAGCAGTTATAACTTCTCCTTTTTGAGTTGTAACTTGACCTTTAAAAATTGTAAATTACACTTAAAAAAAGTTATAACTTAACCTGAAATTGTTGCAACTTTCAGTATGGTACCTCATTCGGTACCGTAGCCTTTCCCATATATATATACACAAATATGATTCAGGCCGTATCATAATCAAATAGAATATTAGTTTATTTAAATATATTATCATAAGACACGATATGACAAATTTGAAAATTCTTATATTTCGTTTCAATTAACTAATCCTAACCTAACTATTAAATTATAGATACAAAAATTTAACAATAACTTAAAACGAAAAATAAATAAGCAAATAAAAGCCATAATATTTGGATTTCTTCCTTGTAAATTGTAATCATCGGCACCATAAAACCACACCATCTCTTTCTCTAATTTAAGTTTTCAATTGATAATGTTCTAACCAATGATCAAACATAGCTAATCCCTTGGGATCTTTTCCAAGGATCAAAAGTTTTCAACCTTTATCGCTTAGAATAATTTTTTTCCAAACAACATAAACTTTGATACAAACCGTAATATTTCTAAATTATCTCGTCCCAACTATGTCATCCCCGCATTCTCTAGATTGAGCATGAGTTTGACTGACCTTAAAACTTAAAATACTTATATTAATTTTTAAAAAAAAAACAGTTGCGTACCAACATTTTTCTCAATGTTAATTTAGATTCCTCTCTTTAATGACCAGATTCAAATCAAGACGGTGAGGTACCACTTATCAATCAGTAGCTTCAGATGAGGAGAGATGTGTAATAAAAAATATAAAAATAATTCGTAACTTATATAGCATCAATAAAGAATGCCCAAAAAATAATTAGTAAAAAACAAATATAATATATAAGCGAAAGAAAAAATATGTCTCATGTACAAATTCCAAAACCATGAATTCCGAACAGAAGTTATGAGTTCTTCATTGAGATCTCTCAAATGTTAAACTTTTGCACCCTACTAGACCCAACGGATCAATTTTCTAAGAAAAAAAGTATTAAGAACATCTTCAATAGAATATATAAAACTTCAAAATAGTTAAAATTTAACTAATTAAATACAAAAACCATACTGTAATGTTCTAAATATAGAACATCACTATAACAATTTTGTATAAATATTTTATAATTTTTTCTCTCTCCTGCTGTTTGTTTTTTTACCTTTCTTGTCCACTCTATGTATTTCCCTCTATTCTCTCTCTCCCTCCAACAATCCCAATAAAAGTATAAAATATGTGAAATAATATTTAAAAGAAGTAATTAAAATATAAAAAATCTGGTGGGAGTGTGTATTAAAAAATAAATAGCTAAAATAGAAAAAAAATATACTTTTGAATAGTTAAAATTCAAAACTTTGTTGGAGATGTACTATTGGGCTTGTTTGGTTGCCGTATTGTAAAAGAATGGATTGTATTAGGGAATATTGGTTAATTCTGTATAGGTGGATAAAATCTATATAATAAAGTAGTTTACAATTCAAATTTTAAAAGATAAACAAAATGACTTTTGTTTTTCGCGGTTCAGATCGCTTTAAATTTTACTTTAAAGTTAATCTAACGGCTAATATTAACACACTAAATTTAATAAGAAAAATATGGTCATAAGAGTGTGTTTGGAGAGACTTTTCAAAAGTACTTATAGAAATTATTTTTCATAAGTACTTTAAAAAAAAAAAGTAATGTTTGAAACCGCCCCACCACTACCTCTACCACCACCACCGTCGCCACCACCCCCACCACCTTCGCCGCCGTCGTCATCACCGCCACCACCACCGTCGACGCCGCCACCACCAACCCCACCGTCGCCGCCACCCGCCGCCGCCACCACCACCATCATTGATGCCGTCGTTGTCGCCGCAACCATCACCACCACCACCATCGTCACCACTACCACCACCACCACCACCACCTCTCAGCCCCACTACAACCGATACTTAAATTCATTTTATCTCTCCTCTATGTTTGTGATTTGATTTTGGATATGAATACAAATATTTTTATTGTTTACCATTTTTATTACTCTGTGTCTTCAGGCACATGCAATAACTAGTATATCTATATAATAAAGTAGCTTACAATTCAAATTTCAAAAAGATAAACAAAATGACTTTTCCTTTTCGCGGTTCAGATCACTTTAAATTTTACTTTAAAGTTAATCTAACGGCTAATATTAACACCTTAAATTTAATAAGAAAAATAGGCTTCTAAGGGTGTGTTTGAAGTGATTTTTTAAAAGTATTTCTAAAAATTATTTCTCATAACTACTTTAAAATAAAAAAAATAGTATTTGAAACCATCCCACGACTACCGCCGCCGCCACCACCGTCATCGTCGTCGTCGCCGCCGCTGCCACCACCACCACCGCCACCGCCACCACCACCGTCGTCGCCGTCGCCGCCACCTTCACCACCACCACCATTGCCACCACCTTCACCACCACCACCGTCGTCGCCACCACCACCACCGTTGCCAGCCCCCACCCGCCGCCACCATCGCCGCCATCGCCACCACCACCACCACTGTCGCCGTCGCTGCCACCACCACCACTGTCGCCGTCGCCGCCACCACTGCCGCTGCCGACACCACCACCACCGTCGTCGCCGTCGTCACCATTGCCACCACCGTTGCCACCACCACCACCGTAGCCACCGTCACCGCCGCCACCACCGTCATTGCCACCCACCACAACAATCACTGTCTTCTACCACCACCACTTCTCACCCCCACTACAACCGATGCTTAAATTCATTTATCTCTCCTCTATGTTTGTGATTTGATTTTAGATATGAATACATATGTTTATTGTTTACCATTTTTTATTACTCTGTGCCTTCAGACACATGTAATAACTAGTGATTAAATATGAGACAAAAATATTACGCATTGTAATTCAGTATTTTGTAAGACACTAGATATTTTTTTTTTTTTATCAAATTGTAAAACACTAGATTAAAAATGAGATAATAGAGTAACAATTACATATTAACTAAAAACTCATTAATCTTGTATAGTTATTAATGTTTTTGTTTATCTATTGGATAAAATAGGAAATTTACAACTTAATACATTTGAATTGAAGTATAATACCACCTCTCCAGGTGATATTATAATCGACTTAATAGTACGAATACAATATATTATTTGAATAAACAATGTATTATTTAGATAAAATTTTGAAATAAGATTATATATAACACCGAGTGTTTTTTACAACCAAATGATGTATAAGGTTTGATTAAAAAATCTTAATCTGTTATGATTCCTTAATCCATTTTTTAATACTTCAACCAAACGACCCATTATTTATATATTAATCCTTCATCTTATACTATTGATCATCTATCATTAGTAAAATTAAATAAAAATATAATAAAGAAAAGCTAGATTTCTGTACAAATAAAATTAATTGAATAATTGAATTGAATTCCGATTAAATTTTTGAAAATTAAATTCGAATTCAAATTCAAATGCTCGGTCTGTTTTAGTTCATGACAAACCCTGGCAAGCATGTAAGAATAGGATCACATCAGTTTTCCGAGAAATTTTGCGACAAACAGCGTTTTCCTACTCATTTTCTCGAACTTTTTGTTCTACATTCTAGTTTACTCACCAGCGCCCACCAGAGGTAGTGGTTTTCCCATGGCGTGCTTGGTCTCCATCAGCTACTCAACGCCTCTCTGTGCTCCCAAAACCCTTATTGAGGTAAATAAAAAGTAAACTCACAAAACCCTAAATTCTGTTCCCCCTCCCAAAACAAATATCCTAAGGCCCCGTTTGGTTGCTGAGAAATGTAAGAAAAGAGAAAAGAAAATCACAACAGCATTGAATTCATAAAGATTTATGAGCGTGGGGACAATATGTCTGATATACATAGTTTTTTTTTTCTTCTTCATTTTCTTAGCAACCAATTGGAAAGATCAAGCACATCATCTTACTGTATTGAAATTTCGCACACACAAGATTGTTTGGTTCTTTGGAATTCATATCGTTCCTTTATTTGTTGGGCGTGCAACTAGTGCCATTTGATTGGAAAAAGAACATAACATACGATTATTGGTTTCTCTGTGTTTCTGTTGCATTTGGTTTTGAAGAAGGAAAAATTCATAGAGAGAGAGACGAACTGATGTATTAAGCTGAGTTACATATTTGTTTTAATTTGTATTCACTAACTTAACATTCAATTTTCGGGGTTATGACCTCTATTATTTCATTGCTCTGTAACTAAACACTGTAAGGCAGAAACCTAAAGAGGAATAGATAAAACCAGCCCATATTCTGGTTGAATAGAGTGTATCAGTTGTAATAGGATTGGGTTTTCAATCCTCATGATGGTTTTACCAATTCTATTAATACTAGTAGCTAGCTAGAATTGAATTTGGATAAGGAATCCATTTTTACTTTTGGCAGATTCAGTCTCACTGACATGTTTCATCTATTTTACTAAACATTTGAATGAATAGTTTGGAAATCAGGCCCAATGTTCAGTGCTGGCCAGTGGCCATACATTTGGACTTATTAAGAAAGTTGGAGATACGGTTAGAAAAGATTCTTGAAAAAGTTTGATGGACGCTTAGAAAAGAAACAAGTATAAAGCTTTCTGTGAGTCAGTTTGCCTGTGTTTCATATCGTTATTGAATCCAGGAAACAAAATTAGAATAATGGTTTGGCTGTGCGGTAGTGAATCATAGGTTTGTTTTGACTATTGGGCAGCTCAATTTCTTTATATTGCATCGTAGACCCAACTTAACCAAAGAATCTACTGACAATGGCATTATTAAAATCTATCTGGTAGAATGGAACTTGTGTTGCTTTTGTGAAACCAAAATTTATTCATTTTGACAGCTGGAACATTTTTTCCTGTTACAATTTATTTGCAGAATTCACAATTGGAAGGATGATTAAAACATTTCTTTTATCAAATATAATTTTTGCTCTTAAGTAATAAATCATCTTTTTCCCCTGTGTAGTGATTGGTCATCGGCGTATCACATCTTTTTTCAGCTTAGTTTTTGTTATCATTATATTTTTTCTATTCAAATGAATTCCCCTATTGCAATTTTACTTGATAGAGTGTGTTATAAAATGCTTATGGTGCATGGCTTTAACTTGATTGTGATGGATAAAGTGTAGCATGTTTTTTGTTGCTTTTAAGCATGGATGGAACTAGGATTTTATCTTTAGGGGGTGAAAACCATTTATAGAAAATTATAAATTCATACCAACATGTAACAACGTGCACAATATTTGTACATACAAAAAGTATACATTCAAAATAATCATTGATTCCAACAAGATTGAAAGTGAACCAATATTCGTTTTACATATTCCCTCACTAAAAAGTCGTCTATCAAAGTTTTATTCAACGAATTATTCTATGTATATCATAAAACTCATCAATGATTGAATCCATATTAATTTTCTTTGCAATCTTCTTTACTATATACATAATCAAAGAGTTTGTTAAAAAAATCATTCTCAATCTTATTTTGAAGTTCAATCTTGACAGCATTGATGGCTGAAAAAGCATAATTTGTTGCAATACAAATAGGAAGTGTAAGCAAAACTCTGGCCAATTCATTAAAAAAAAAAAAAAAAAAGAAGATGGGTAGGCTTTTCTAATTTACCAACAAAATAATTTAATGAAAGAATCCAATGGATGACAACCTAATATTAATTTATCATTAAGAGAATGTTTTATAGGGAGTTAGTGGTAGACGTACGGAGTACTAAAAACATTTATGGTAGAAATTGTTTTTGGGCCAATATACCATTGAAATGAAGCTTCTTCTTTAGGTACTGTAAACGTAACAGGATTTTTAAATTATGGGGCTGCTGGTCCCTTGTAAGTAATTTTCAATAAAATTGTTTTGCTTATAAATTATCCTTTGGGAGTTTATGATGTCTTTTCTTTGTCATTGAATTGCGTTATCTTTGTTCTACTTTTTGTGTCTTCTTTCCAATGATGACAGTGTAAGAAGGGCAAATAAGGAAAAAGGGGGAAAACAAATATTCCTTGCTCTCAAGTTACCCGCCGTAAGTATGCATTTATCTTTAGGGCTACACACCACTTTCTAGCGAATCAAATCATTCTCCCTTCCCTCACGTCATTCCCACAAAGAATTCCCTCATCATCCATTCAATCTTCCTTGCCATCTTACAAGACATCTTAAAGCGAGACAAGAAATAAGTGAGAATACCGGCCAAGACAACTTGGACTAATGTTAGTCTTCTCCCTAGAAATAATGTACTTCCAACCATCCAATCTTTTTCCTACTTTATGGATAAGTAGATTCGAAAATGCCAAAGACAATTGATGACCTTAGTACTTAAGAAAGTCACTCATCTACGGAACACCCCAAGGCCAAAGCCAACCCAGCAATCTTATCATGATTAGTATTTATTCCAATAATCAATCTTTGACCCATTAACCTTCAATTACACCAAACACACCAACCATTTTCTTAGGATTCAAAAATTTCTCTTCACCCCCGAATGAAAGTCCTCTCCCTTGCAATTACAAATCCTTCATCTAAATCCCATCTCTGGGCCCACTCTACTGACCTTCTCAACTCCTCAACCATTAGACTGAACTTAAAATGGGATGAAGGATCCATTGTCTAAGTTCCTTAGATGCCTTAAACCTACCCCTTGGTTTGCCATTAAGGACAACTTAAAAATTCACCAAATGCAAACAATATCTAATCTAGTTCCTCAACCTTTCTCAAAAACCTTTAACATCCAAGGGAAATCCAAGAAATTCTAAGCCACATTGTTGTGAGCTTTTTCAATCGAATTTTAAAATAATGCTCTCCGCTCTTATAATCTCTAACGACCTAATTATCCACGAGGGTCAAATCCAAAATCTTTCTTTTGTTAACAAACGCCTTGAAAGTTAGATATAGTTTCAGTTAGACTCTCTCTTATTCTTATTGGTAATGCTTCTGCAACAATCTTGTAAAAGCTAGATACCAAACTAGCCAACCTAAGCTCCTTCATTTTCGAAGACTTCTCTTTTTTCGGCTTGAGACTAATAAAGGGAGCAATACCAATTGCATTAATTACACCATTTTGAAGTAATTTCTCATACATTCTCTTCAAATCACCTTTCATCATATTTCAACACTCTTGAAATATAGCTATAGTAAAACCATCAGATCCGGAGTTTTTTTCTTTTCTACATTGAAAAAGACCATTCCTAACTTGATCTTTCTTAGAAGGTCTTTCTATCCACATTGTTTTCTTTGCATCAATGTGGCACCAATTGAGACCTTCCTACCTACATGCTAGGCCTATTACACTTATAGGCCGAATGTAACTCAATAAACAAATTAATGATTTCAAGTCTTAGTAGGTTCCTTATCTTCAATCATCATTCCATTAAGCTCCAACTTGTAAATGATTTTCTTCTTTTCAATTTCATTCCCCACTATGTGAAAGGCTTTTGAGTTATTGTAAGTACACCTGAAGCAAGAGTTAACTAAGCCAAGAACGATAGGGCGGATCTCAAGATAGAGCGACTTTTCTCCTTCTTTTACACATTTCAATCATGATATATGCCTCCAAATAATTTTCTCCATAAAACCATCTCCCTCAAACTTATTCCTAAGATTCCATATTTCTTTTTTGAAATCCTCATTTGAGCCCCCTTTCTTTAAATTTATCGATTTCGTCAAATCTTGCCAAGATCAAGTTTTTTTGTTACATGAATATCACTAAACACCTCTTTATTCCTCACTTCTAATTTTGTTTGGCAAAATCTAGCTTTTTTTATAAACTAGTGTTACCAACCTTGAAAACCTCTCTTTATCCACCAATCTCTAAGCTTCTTTGAAAGCATGATGTAGGCTTGTTTGTGACAATCTATTGCAAATACATATCTTCTTAACACCATACTCTTTCTTTTGCATATCAATGTCTTTAAATGCTCAATGTAATTTATTCAGATGAAGTATATAACTACCCATTGATTTCTTGGATATTTTGTGGTTGGTTCCATAATGTTTGGGTCTTATTTGTGGATTTTCCTTCAGGAAATACATCGAAGGAAATCGGCTAGTGGAAGGCTCCTATTTCCAGCGACCAGCAGAAAAGGTTCCTTACTAATTCTTCGTGCATTAATTTTTTTGAACTACACGATGGATCGGGGCCCAAGTTGACCCCACACATGCTTTAAATGTGTAAAAGAAAATATTTAATCATTTAATTCAGGCCGAGGTTCTCTCACTTGGAAAGCAGAATTGAATCTTTAAGACCAGTACTGCCACAACATTTTTTGAAGTTCGATCTTACAATATATTTCTGAAATTCGGATTCTAGAAGGGAGTATTAAAAGGAAGTTTTATTCGTTTGTGGGAAAAAGAGAGATAGTTTCTCTCAATTGTTTGAACTCTTATGTTGGCCTGCCACTTGCCAATCTTATTTGTCCTGAGTAGAATGTTGCCCAGCGTCCCATCTGAATGATTAACTAGCCTGATCTTGTCAATAAAAAAAATTTGCTTGCTCTGTTTCATGACCTCTAACTCACTGGTTCCTTAGGAAGATTTAACAAAATAGAAAACGCTATTTCTTCTTGATTCTTAGTACTTGATAGATTTTAGGCACTCAGGTTTTTAAGTGAAAATGACTAATGAGTGCTTGAACAACCTAGGTAAATGATTTCTACTGCTATTTTATACCTTATGATCAAATTTTCCAAATAAGAGTAGAGATATTTTGAAGAGGCACTATTTTCATTAGAAAAAAAATTACCATAAAAGAGTTCAAAGGTTTTCATTGAAAAAAATGAAAACAAGTCTTGCCATAAAAACTAATTGAGAATGTTAACATAAGAAGCACGGATACGGATACGGATACGGGTGTCGTATTTGATACGATACAGACACGGGGATACAATAAAGTTCTAAAATATAGGACATGGGTACGGTAAGGATACGACTAATTAAAATTATAAATAAAAACATTAATAATATGATTTAATAAACATTGCGTAGTTGATTAATATTTTATAATTGGACAATGACCTAATATCAAATTGGATAGTGAGCTAATTTGTTACAATTGGATGGGCTAATATCAAATTGCACAATTTATTAATGTATTTGACAATTAATAAATAGATTATACCAAAAAAGAAGAAAAATATTTTTTTTAAAAAGCTGAAATTTAATGTGTACTGTATTCAAATAAAGAGAGAGAGAGAGAGAGAGAGAGAGAGAGAACAAAAAGGAAAAGCGTGACCGAGAGAGTGAGAACAAGGGAAAAAAAATAAAAGAGTAAAGCGAGGGGGAGGGTTCATACCCTCTGTTTGGTGAATGCTGACGATCAGTCTTCCACAAATTAGAGAGAGAGAGAGAGAGAGAGAGAGAGAGACCCTATGTCCGGTGAAGTAAAAGAATGGGAGAAGAAGAAGAAGGAAATAAGAAGAAGTGGAAGAGTTTTGAAGACGACATACCTAGCCAATACAAGTCTCAGATCTGCTGATCTTCTGTCTAGTAAAGAGATCGAAGAAGAGATTGACCGATCAGGTACCGTATACATTTCGTATCCCTCCCGTATCCAATTTTTTTTTCATGTTCTGTTCAGGACACTTGTTGAAGTGTCGGACACGTGTGCAGTCGTGTCCCACGTGTATCCGTGTCCGGCACCACCACGACGACCCTCACCGGAGTATCCGTGCTTCCTAAATGTTAACGCATGATCTTCGTGGAAAATTACATTTATTTTACAAAAGTAGTGGGCTTATTAACTAACTTCATTAGTGTAGTGCATCCAAGCAGACAGTTCATGGTTGTCTTTGCAAGCTGACAGTTTGTTAAATATTTGCAGTGGTCAAATTTCTTGCTCCCAACTGCTTGAATAAAGGGATCTTTTCTGCAAAAAGGAGCTGTCAACACAGTATCATGACACTGTTGAGACATTCTGGTGAACTAGTTTCCTGTCATTTTAATGTAAGTTCTTGTGGTCATACAGTCATATGGGGCTTTTGGGTGGGGCCTGATATTGAGGATGGTTGGGGTTTTGTGGAAGCATTTGTGAATTGAATATATTGATTCTTGATAGTTCTTGAGTTTTTTTGTTACTTTATTAGATGGATCTCAAGTGTAGAATGATCAGAATTGGCACACAGGTTGGTAAAATAGCATTGTGATTGCCATGTTGTTATCATTGGCAATGAGCACTTATTACTCCCCGGGAATATCTAGCAATACTACTTGTTTAGTAATCACCCGGTAATGCTTCACAACCACATTCCCGCGGCTAACAATTTCGAAACTTAATCTTCATCTGCATCTTTCTGTTGCCGCTGCACTATCTGTAGTCTTGAAATTTAGCACTGTTTAGCCGAATTCATGTTATATTGTCTTTTGAGCATTGTTGACTTCCATATAAGGATTAAATGCCATAATGTCCGAGTTTTCCCTGCAAATTCTGTCTCATAGGTTAATCCTGGTACATTAATTAGGGTCTATTTATGCTTCTTTCATCTGGTTTGATTTGTGCTCTGCTTTCTGTCTACGATGTCGTCTCAGAGCATCATTTCTTTAAATCTTATAAACTATCTTAAATCTGATGTTCATTGAAACCAATTTTGAATGAATATTGGTTGCCAAGCCATTGCAGCACGGCAAAAATTGCTGCCATGGTATTCCGCAGGGTGGATGAGGTTTGGGTTTGATTCTTGTTTCTGTCAGTAACATTTGTATATTCTCTAGCAATGTAATTCCCCCTAAATTCATAGGAATCCAACTTTTCTTCAATCATAATTTTCTGTGTTCTCTAAATTTAAAAAAACCTAGGTGATTACGCCACACACCAACCCCATCTTGAAAAAAAAAACCTCGGTGATTATGCCACACTAGCCCCATCATGAGGAAAAACATAACAAATAAATAAAACGTAAAACCCATGTTTCTGCATTAGTTCCAAAATTTCCCGCTTCTCTCTGGCTCTCATATTACTGATTAGTGGTTTGGATGGCATCTAAAAGCGAGTTTTATGAACTTGATCTCGCAATCATAACCCCTTGTTAGATCCTATGTAATTTGGTCCAATATGTGTTAATGTTTTGGCCTTCCGTGCCTTAAGGTGTTTAAGGGTGTTTTGATGGGTGGAGTGGTTTCTTTTGTAGGTGGGTGGGTTGGGAGAGTTGGCCTACTACTAGGGGGGGTGGTGGGTTGAAGAAGGGTGGGGGGGGGGGGGGAGGTGGGGGTGTGGAGTGGGGGACTAACTGGTGCAAGTGTGTTGAGGAGTTCTGTGCGGATGGAGTTGGGTTAGGACAGTAATATGACAAGTAATAAAACAACGGGCGCAGAGTGGTAGGTTTTGTGGTTTATTGAGTTGAGTGTGAATGAATTGAAGATACACTGGTTCTGAAGCTAATCGCTTTGACCAAGAACATAGAAACCAAGAAGGAGAGAGGAGGAAGATGAATTTTATTCAATGATTCAATTACAAGTGCAGTTGATGTATTTATAGTGCACGAGCTAGTGCATCATCTCCACTTAGCTGGTTGTAACAAATTCTATAACAGATTACACTAACTGGTTTAATTACATCACATGGTGTTTACAGCTCTGCAACATAACTAACTTAGCTAACTACCTGTAACCGTCTACCCTAACTACTTAAGTGTGTGGATTGCCTTGACTGAGAACTTATGTGATTAGCAGCTTCAGGCTCTGCTTCAACAGCTGTGTTAATATTTTCCATCAAACGAATGGGAGGGAGGCCTACCACGAGTTTGCCTCGAAGCAACATGAACCTATGAGAAGACAGACCCTTGGTAAGCACATCAGTTATTTGATCTTCAGTGTTAACATGGCAAACAACAATATCCTTTTTGATGACTTTCTCTCTGGCAAAATGATAGTCAATTTCTATATGTTTGGTTCTTGAATGGAAGAGAGGATTTGCAACCAGAGCCAATGTAGAGAGATTATCACACCATATTCTAGGAATGTGAGGTAGGAATATATGCATATAACATAGCAGCATTCTAAACCAAGAAATCTCAGCTGTAGTAAAAGCTAAAGCTCTATATTCAGCCTCAGTAGATGACCTATGACCTAGTCACAGGAGACTGCTTCTTTGTCCCCCCAGTGAATAGGATTAGAGCCTACTAGATAAAACACATGCCTAGTTGACCTTCCTATCAGTGGGAGTTTGCATTAGTGAATGCAGACAGATGAATGGAGCTGGGTTTGGAGGTGAGACCAAGTGAAAGTGTCTCTTTGACATATCTCAAACTCTGTAGGGGTATGCATGAACTGACAGACATAGTTGACAGCAGAACTGAGATCAAGTCTGGTAAAAATTAAGTATTACAGAGATCCAACTAAGCTTCTGAGAAGTGTAGGATTTGATGAGGGTGAACCATCAATACTGCTGAGTTTGTGAGATGAAACACAAGGTGTGTTGCAAGGTTTGCAATTGCTCATATTGGCTCTGTAAGAAGATCATTTGCATACTTTTCTTGATTAATGAACAAGTTCTGGCCAGAGTAGTTGATTCCAAGGCCAAGAAAGAAATGTAAGGGTAGATTTTTCATGTCAAAACAAATGCTAAGGTTAGCAATAAGGGTGGTGATGTAGGAAGTGATATCATCAACATAAAGAAGAAAAAGAGTAAGGAGCCTGATGATCTGACAAAAAGGGAGGAGTCAACAGCGGAAGTAGAGAACTGATAAGTTAGAAGGTGAGATGTAAACTGTTCAAACCAGGCTCTAGGGTCCTGGTTCAACCCACAAATGGATTTATGAAGTTTGTAGACATAATGGGGTTTGGAGGGATCAGTAAAACCTCTGGGTTGAGTCATGTACACTTCCTCCTTGAGATTGCCATGTAAAAAGACATTTTTAACATCCAACTCATGCAATTTCCAGCTAAAATGTAATGCTAAAAGAGTATGTCACACAACAAAGAACAAAAAATTATAAAAAATAAAAGCAGAATACTTGGGTTTCTTTTGGTAAAAAAAATAATAACGTGTTTGGTATGTGTTTTCAATTTTTTTTTTCCAGTTAACTTGTTTTGAAAACAAGCTCAAAATTTACAAAAAAAAAAAAAAATGATGTTTTTGAAAACACCAAAAAAACCGAAACATGGACGTCCCTTGGGGGACTTTAATGAGGTATCCTTTCGAACTCTATTAGCAAAAAAATGAAGATTTTTTGTTGGAATTATTTAAACCCTCTCTCTCTCTCACACATGAAGAAATCGAAGGGCCAGAGGTCTCATGAGGAAGAGATCTGCTCTCTTCTTCATCTCACACTGAAGATCTCTCTTCGAAGCATTGTTTGATCGATACTTGAAAGTCGAGTTCTCTCTCAACCCCTCTCTTTGTCTCCGAAGCCCTCTCTCTCTCTCTCTAAGGTAAAATCTACATCTATCTATATATATATATATATACACACACACACACACGCGCGCACACATATCTCTATCTATATGCATACACACACACACACACATATATATATATATACACAAAGATATATATGAGTTGGGTGTTTGTGTCCTTGTGTGTCCGTGGGTCTTTGTGTGCGTGTACGAGTTGGGTGTTTTCATGAATGTTAACTTGCCCTCCATCTGTCTGACGAAATGTTTGGTAGCAAAACCGCAGCGCCACCAAATCGGAACAAGCAATTGGGTATCAACATCGATATCTTGTTCCCAAAATACCAATTTTGGGTGATGTTCTCAGGGCTGACATCAAATCAATTACTACGAACTTGCAACATATCCTTAGTTGCAATCATTCCAGCCCATACCCCCCAAATTGAAGCTGCAATTAACCACAAGAATGCTAATGTCTTTGGGCTTGATTTTAGTGGTCTTGAACAAGTTGTCCAAGGCACCAAACATCACACACGCATACACACAGTATAGTTGCTCTAGCTCATATTATGAAGTTGATGGATGCATTGAGATAAATAATTTTGATATTTTTTCTTTAGTAGGGACAAAAATGAAAGTGGTTATCAAACATGTTTTTTGTTTCAATTTTTTACCACAAAAAACAAAAATTATTTCTGTTTTTTATTTTTTTGAAAACACAAAAATAAAAACGTTCCCAAACGCACTCTTAATCATGGACAGTGAAAAAATAGAACAACTCTCAAGCTCTCATAAAGTGAGGAACCCAAAACTCGAGTCAAGGTCATGTTGCCTAAACTATAAGACATATTGCTCAAGCAGTCCCTTTAGGTTTTCTGTTCAAATGACAGAACATCAACCAACAATCTAACTTTTACGACTCCTCATCTACACTTCCAATCTACTTTTTGAGTCTCCAAATCATGCATGAATATATGTACATATTAAAATGCAACTAAATTCACATGTATGGATGAAATTAGGATCTGCGATTTTCAATTTCAAAGTAAATGTATAAAGCCATTAATTATGAAAATCACTCATGTTCATCAAATAGTAGATCTATCCTTATTTCATCATTTTCACATTACTCTAAGATATATTAATGAATTGAGAACTCAATTTACATGTATTCTAGAACAATTTCCTCTCACTTAGTTCAATTTCACTCACACATGTTCAAATTTTACATCTTTTGATAAATTCATTGTAACGTGTGTGAAATCAAACTCCAACAGTATTAGGAATTTGTTTAGGTAAAATCATTAATAAAGCTCTACATGAATTCCTAATACATCGTCTAAGTGAATACATAACTAGTTAGTGAGTGTCCTATTCAAAATTTTCCGTTTCTCATCTTTTTAGACACTTCCCTTATTTTTACATCCATTCTATTCTTAATGTCTCACTTAGCACGATTGTGAATTCAGTACTTTACAAATTATGTTTCTAAACGTGTGTAGCTTAGCTCTTTGAGCTTTACAAGTGAGCATGAACAATTAAATATATAGTACTCTCAACAATTCAAATGCAATCGACATTAGTCATTCTTTTTATACCTCACCTTTTTGTTTGGCCATATTGGGCTATTTTCTCATATTTGACTCTTCGATATCTTTTAAGGGTGATGTTGTAATTCTACGTACTCAACAGATAGATGAATGCTAGATTTGCCCCCAGTGTACCCGATGTAAAACAAGAGGTTTACAGTGGTTCACCGAGCTTCCGAGCTCGGCTAATCCACTCTACAATGGAGATATACACTCCCTATTCTTTATTGATCGTAAAAGCTGATCTTTTTTCTTCCCCCTTCTAATGAAGGTCTTTTACAATATTTATGGTGATCTCTTTAACCCTAGGGAATCCCCACGGAGATTGCCTCCTTTAATCATGGGATTTCCCTAAGATGAAGGAGGGAAACTTGGGTTAGCCGAGAGTCCCATGCCTAAAGTCTCGGTTTAGCTGTTGTCTTGAAGGTGCCAGCTGTTCTCAAGCGATTTCTCGGTGACATTGGCTATGAACTCTTTTTTCTTTTTAGGCTAGGCTCGGGTCTGAGTCTTCTGATATTGAGAGTTCTAGGCTGAGCTCCTTTACTGACCTACCGGGCTGAACTAAAACCTGGGCTTAATTTTCAGACATCATCAGTTGCCCCTTAGCCCTTAGCCCAAGTAAACTTGGGCAGGGGCTGAGTTCAAATCGAGACAGGGCTGACGACCTCGATTTTCGTGTAAAACGGGTCTTTGACGGTTACGGGTTATCATTTTTCTGCCTCGTTTCCCGCGCACGTTCTCCACTCGGTATAATAGGCTTTAAATGCTTTGATTCGACTGTAACGGCCATTTTTCCTTCTTGAAGCTTCAAACCTCCTATCTTCCTTTACTTCTACGAATTCGGACTCTTCAAATCCTTGGCCAATCTAGGGTTCCGCCGGAAGCATCTTTTCCTTTGGATTTGTGTGCGTGGCTTGCTCTTTCCGACTTTCGGCTTGCTTCTCGTCCTTGATTAGGTACGCTTCTCGTGTCCTTTCCTCTTTTCCTCGCTCTGGATCCCTCGAGTTCGAGGTGGTTGTTGCATTTCTGGGCTTTTCGATTCTATTATTTCTGGAACCGTGATTATTGCTTATCTCCTCTCCCTGGTTTCGTTGATTGGCGTTCCATCGTACATATACTTGCGGTAGGGAGTCACTGTGTCGACCCTTGGGTTATTAAGGAGAGCTTGAGTAATATACCTCCTCTTTATCGTTCTTTCCATTTGCCCTTTTCTTGCCCAGCTATGTCTGCTTCTTCTGGAGCCACTCCTTCCTCTATTTCTCCTTTAGGGGGCCAATCAATCGAAGAGGATTCTGATCTAGGGGCTGTGGGAGAAGAGATTGATAATTTCCTCGGTGTCGATTCCATCGATGTTCAGGCCCCTCCTGCTGAGCCTCCTTCTACGTCTTCCCCCGCAATTCCGGATAAAGTGAAGGGCAAAGTGAGTGGTGTAGGTGTTACCGCTCCAGAGGTGTCGTCTGCTTTTAGCTATGCCGAGAGTATAGGCTGTAGTGAGACTAGTCCTTCCCTTATGAAGATCTTGAGTGCTCGATACGGTTTCCCTCCAGGGGTTAAATACTGGTGTCCCGACGAATATACCCCCTATATCTCTCAGGTTCATAAGAAAGTTTGTTTCTTCGTTGCCGCTTTTGAAAATGGGTTGCGATTCCCACTCCATCCTTTTATAAAGGGCGTTCTCCAACATTTCAATGTCTGTCCTGCTCAGCTTCCCCCCAATTTTTGGGGGATCTTGGTGGGATTACTTGTTTTCTTCAAAATTCACAAGCTCGGGGTTCCCACCATTCCCTTGCTTACTCATTTTTTCAACGTTAAGCACAATTCCTCTGAGGGCTTCCTGTATATTTCCAGACGTACTAAGGTCAAAGTGCTAATTTTCGACCCCCCGAGCTCCCATAAGCATTGGAAAAAACAGTTCTTTTTTGTGGAAGGCTCACAGTGGGAGTACAATCCGGCGGATAAGACCGACACTCTTCCGGTTCCTAGGGACTGGTCCAACCCGGACAATCTGGGTGAGTTTTCTTGATTGTGTCCAGGCTTCATGACCTTCTCTGATCTTACTTTCTTATTGGTTCCTAGGTAAGAGGCTCAAGCTTGATCCGAAGGACGAGGAGGTGCTGCTGAAGTTAGAAGAGTGCCCTTCAGCGAGGTATTCTGAGCTCATCAGACCTCGTGTTCTTATAGCTCAGGGGCTTAGTCTTCCTGGGGTGGTTATAGAATCCCCTACTCCACTTTCCGTCGAAGTTCCAACTCCTTTCCCCGTAGCTTCAACTGAGGTGACAGGTGGTGGTTCTTCCTTTTACCCGTTTCAGATCTTTTAAACTTCCTCGGCTTATTTTGGCTAATGACGAATTTCCTTTTATGATTTTCAGGTTCTTCCTCAATGGAGCCCTCCTCCCAAGAAATTAAAGCCAAGATAGCTCAATTGAAGAAGAGCCAGAGTGGGAGCAAGCGCAAGGCTAAGGTAAGTTCAGATAGTAGACCTGTTACCAGAGCTAAATCACACCCGCCGGGACTACCCCCGAAAAGCTCCGGCTTAGCTACCGGGGTCCTTTTGAAGAAACCGAGCTCCCTTGCTCCGGCTTCTGAGGGTCTTGCTCCCTCCTCGAGTTCGGATCAGGTTCCCTCCTCAGCCGAGGTCGAGAATGCTCTGGGACTAATCCCACAAATTCAGCCTATCCGCTCCCTTCTTGGGCCATCTGAGAGTGTCTCCCTGACAACTACGCCGAGCTCCAAACCGGAGAAGGAGAGGCGGCTTAAATCTGAAGGAAGCGAGGACTCCCTTTTGGACAATATTGAACTTGCTGCCGGCGCTATAACTTCCATCATCCCTGACTCTGACGTTGTCAGGGCTGCCACTATGTCTTTGGAGAGTTCCATCAATTCAGCCCTTTATGGAGCCACCGCTGTATGCACATGTTGTTTTTCCTTACGTCTCTATCTGCTGCCTGCTTTCTATTTACTTATGACCGTACTTTTCTTCAGTTAGCTATTCATGTGAAGGGTACACTGAGTCGAATCCGTTCTATGGAGAGCTCGGTAAAGGCGTCCAAAGCCTGGGAGAATAAAGCTGCTGAGCTGACCTTCGCCAATGATGACCTCCAAGCTCAACTTCTGAGCCTCCGGGAACTTTCTGAAAAACAAGCTTCCGTTATCCAGAACTTGGAGACAGAGAAGAAGAAAGCCCTAGAAAGTGAGGCGAGGGGTAAGAATGAGCTAACAAAGGTCAAGGAAGAGCTCAAGCTTAAGACGGAATCCTGGGTCAAGGTAAACCAAGAAAAATTTGAGGCGCTGGCCTCTGTGAATGAACTGAAAAGTCAATGTAGTTTCAAGGCAGAGGCGCATGATGTCATGCTAGCTGACCTTGAAACTCAAAGAGCGATTGTTAAAGAGAGGGATGATCTGATCGTCAAGCTGAAGGACGATGTCGTTACCAAATGGGCAAAAGGGTGGCTAGCTTTTCAGGAGGTTGCCGAGGAAGTTTATCCTGAGCTGGACTTTAATTTTGACGTTCCAGCTGAGGAAAATGAGGGGGCTTTGGCTGAAAAGGAAGCCGAGGTGCCTGGCTCATCTACTGTCCCTGAGGGAGCTCCTGTGGGCTCAGAGCTGCCGCCTGAGACTCAAGTTCAGAGTCTTTTACCTGCTGTACCTGTCTCTTCCTCGGATACTCCTGAAGTTACCATGCCCCCTGCTTCTGTCGACCTGCCTGCCTCAGCTCCTTTTTCTGCTGACCTGGTAGTGAGGGCTTTGACCGAAGCTGATGCTTCTATTCCATTAGGTATGCCGGGGACTTTGGCTACTTCCTTTCCAGAAGTTCCCTCTGCCATTGCACCCACGAATTCGCCTGCAGATCCAGCCAATACTTCCATCGCAGACCTGCCAGTGACTTCCCTTCCTGCCCCTTCCAAATCATAGGAGCTTTTACTATTTTCCCTGTATATTTTTTTTTTTGCTTTCGATCTATTGGTGTACATGCTGCTCATTTTGAACAAAGCCTTTTGCTTTTGTCTCTGTCTCCTTTGCGTTTGTCATGCTCTTGACACCTGATCTGTCCTGACTGAACTGCCTGTTTTTGTACTCTTTTTCATGAACAAGGGTACTTGCCGTGGGTTATAGACGTCTTTTATGAGTTCGTGAGATATATAGAGGTCTCTTTACGAGCTAACCGTCAGAGCTGACTTCATCGAAGGCTGCAAGGCTTTTTGTATCAGCCAGTTGATTCATTTCGAGCTATAAGGATGAGCTGCACAAGCTGCACGGCTCTTGGTTTACTATTTTCCCCCCTGCTTCAAGAAATACTTTAGTTTTTCTTAAAGCAAAATAATTGTCCCTGAGTCTCTTTTTATGAACTAAAATATTCATCAAGAGCTGAAGAACTCTTTCCACGAATTACAAAGTTCATCATGAGCTACAGAGCTCTTCTCATGAACTACGAAATTCATCATGAGCTTCAGAGCTCTTTTCATGAATTAAAGGTTTCATCATGAGCTATAGAGCTCTTTTCATGAATTAAAGAATTCATCATGAGCTATAGAGCTCCTTTCATGAATTTAAAAATTCGTCATGAGCTTCAGAGCTCTTTTCATGAATTAAAAAATTCATCATGAGCTATAGAGCTCTTTTCATGGATTAAAGAATTCGTCATGAGCTATAGAGCTCTTTCAATGAATTAAAGAATTCATCATGAGCTATAGAGCTCTTTTCATGAATTAAAAAATTCATCATGAGCTATAGAGCTCTTTCCATGAATTAAAGAATTCATCATGAGCTATAGAGCTCCTTTCATGAATTAAAAAATTCGTCATGAGCTTCAGAGCTCTTTTCATGAATTAAAAAATTCATCATGAGCTATAGAGCTCTTTTCATGGATTAAAGAATTCGTCATGAGCTTCAGAGCTCTTTTCATGAATTAAAAAATTCATCATGAGCTATAGAGCTCTTTTCATGGATTAAAGAATTCATCATGAGCTATAGAGCTCTTTTCATGAATTAAAAAATTCATCAGGGGCTATGGAGCTCTTTGGCTGTATCAAACTGCTTCTCTCATACGAGCACCAAGATGGCAGTAACTTCGAAAAAGAGAAACTGAAACGCGGTCCTTTTGTCGAGTAACTTGGCCCATAGTCGGTTTGCTTTCCCCCCATTTATTATCGCCTTTCTTGTTGTTAACCGCCACCAGTTTTTAGGAAAACGAAAAGGCAGTTAGCCTTCTTCCTTTCCTATTCCTTCTCTCTGGTTTCAGAAAACTCCAAGAAACTTCGTTTTCCTTCCGAATCTGAAAGTTTTCCTCTTGTCCTTTCTTTGATCTCAATGGCTGCCCCCGTTTCTTCCCTGTTCCAGGAGCGTACTTCTTTCGGTATCGATCGGGAGTGGCATTCTCGCTACCTGACTCCGTCGACGGTGTCTCCTTCTGATTTGGAAGGCATCCAAAAAAAGTTTTTTCCCCATCTTAATTTACCTTTACGTGCCCCCACTGCAAACGAGCCATGCAATTTCCTACCAAGAGGAGAAGTTTGTCTTTTTGAAGGTGCCCTGGAGTTTGGCCTTTGTCTTCCCATACATCCATCCATAGGGCATATCTTGGCGTACTATGGTCTATGTCCGTCCCGTCTTACTCCTCGTGGCTGGGCGGCTTTGGTTAGCTTCTTTTTGTTCTGGCGTCTAAACGGCAATGACAGGTTCCCTTTTGTCTCCGAATTCCTTTACTTCTTCGAGATTGAGGAAGATGATACCCCCTGTTTCTGTTACTTTCGTTGGAGGCACTTTAATATCTCCCTTTTGGTCATGGGCCTTCCTTCCAACCCCGAGGGATGGTCACGACGCTTCTTCTTTGCTTCCGGGAATTCTTGGCGGTCTCCCGAGCTGCGCTGTCCCAGTACTAGGGTCCCAAGGTCTTGGAAGAGCTTTTCTCGCACTGGTAGGATCAACCCTTAGATCTTTTCAACCTTTTTTGGCTTAAGATTGATTCTCATCATGCCTTTGCAATTCAGGTCCTCCTGCGCTGGATTTGCCTGAGACGCCCGACATCGACAAACTACTGGCTGCGGAGCCTATGACTTTTGCAGATCTGATGACGAAAGAGAACCTTCATATGCTTAGCGCTGAAGCCGCTGGATACGAATTCTCCTCTACCCTAATCTCTCCTTGGACTTCGTTTTCCGAGTCTGGTGATGAGGCTGATGAAGAAGAAGACTCCGGGGGGAAGGACGCAGGTACTTCTTCCAGGAAACGTAGGAGGGAGGGCTCTTTTTCTCCTCGTTTGCTTTCAAATACCTGTCTTACCCCGGCTGGTAGCAGACTACTGGCAGTGCTCCACGAAGTTGAGCAAGAGAGGGACGCACTGAAGGAAGAGAATGTTCGCCTCAAGGACGAGGTGGCTGAGCTGAGATCCCTTATTAAGAGGAATTAGGAAACTTCTTTTACCGTAGTTTGCTGTTATGCTTTCCGAATGTTTTTCTTCGATCAACTGAACCTTTGTACCCTTTTTTTTTTTGAAAATACTCTGTGAGCCTGTTGTTGGTTTACCTGCCTGTTGTCTTTCACATCGTGATTGCTTGTTTTGGTCGGATGGACTTACTTCCCCTTAGCTTAGGAGACCCCTGAGCGGATTTTCGGAATTTCTCGCTTAATTACGAGCTTTGGTGCTCCGCTGGGCTGCAGAGCTCATCTGAGCTGTTGGAGCTTAGCGAACGGTCTCGCAAGTTTCAGAACTCGGCAATTGATCGCGTAAATTTAGAATTTTACCCGAGCTACTAGGGCTTGGTTACAGAGATGGGCTTGTGAGCTCCGCTGTAGGTCTACCCGATCATTCCTTAGGTTTAGATTTTGAATTGAAGGTACGTGTCTGAGCTACAAGGCTGACACGCGTTGCTAGTAGGCGTTCCGGGTTCTTAAGGGCAAGATATATGTTTTCAGCGAAACCACTGTGGTTTGCCGGTCGCTGAGGTCATCTAATCCGAGGTTATTTCTTGTACCCTAGGTCCCCTTGGTTCCTCGCTCCATCGAGCTTAGGAACTTTCCCATGCTATAGGGCTTGTTGAGTCTTTATGAGTATTCATGCTCATCTGAAGCTTGCAATAAACCCAGAACTCCAAGAAACATGTAATGAACAGTTACCACAAATAGTTACAGACTCCAAAATAAAAAATGGCACTATCAACAAGAGGTCTTGGCTCATAGGTTTTGAATAGCTCCCAAGCTTCAAAATATTACTTTTATTGAGAATAACTTTATTACAAAGAAAGCTTACTGATAGAATCTCTTAAGGTGCTCAGCATTCCAAGAGTGGGGTAGGACCTTCCCTTTTTCCGTTTGTAACTCGTAATTTTCAGGTCTGATTATTCTCGAGACAATGAATGGGCCTTCCCAATTTGGGCCCAATTTCCCGTGAGCGGGATCCTTTCTTGCGAGCAGGAGTTTCCTGAGCACAAGATCTCCTACTCGGAAGCTCCTAGGTCGGACCTTTCTGTCATAGTATCTGGCTGTCTTCCTCTGGTAGCTCTGAATGCGTTGAAGAGCTGCCTCCCTTTTTTCCTCTAGGAGATCGAGGTTTAACAAGAGGGACTCATCATTAAGCTCGGCCTCCATCAATTCCATTCTGGGTGACGGTAACCCTATTTCCACAGGAGACACGGCCTCTGTTCCGAAAGCCAATGCGAACGGGGTTTCTTGAGTTGCTGACCTGGGGGTTGTTCGGTATGCCCAGATCACCTCGGGGACATATTCAACCCATTTCCCTTTTAGTGATTCGAGCTTGGTTTTCAACGCTGACTTGATTGTTCTGATTGTTACTTCTGCTTGCCCATTGGATTGCGGATGTGCTGGAGCTGAGAAATAATTCTTTATTCCAAGGTCCGCGCAGAACTTCCTGAACCTCGGGTTGTCGAACTGCTTTCCATTGTCAGAAACAATAGCTCTGGGTATCCCAAACCTGCAGATGATTGACTTCCACGCGAAGTTCTGGATCTTCTGCTCCGTAATTGTTGCTAAAGGCTCTATTTCCGCCCATTTGGTGAAGTAGTCTACCCCGATGATGGCATACTTGCATTGCCCCACACCAGTGGGAAGAGGTCCTAGAATATCCAATCCCCATTGTTGGAAAGGCCAAGGACTTACTACTGACGTTAGAAATTCTGGCGGACAGTGCGAGATGTTGGCATGTACTTGGCACGTTTTGCATTTTCTTATCAGATCAGAGACGTCCTTCAACATCGTGGGCCAGTAGTATCCCTGCCTCAAGACTTTTCCTGCTAGCGCTCGAGCTCCTATGTGATTCCCACAGATTCCTTCGTGGATCTCCCTAAGTATATAGTCTGCATCTTCCTCTCCCACACACTTAAGGAGAGGTACCGAAAATCCTCTTTTATACAAGCTTCCCTGTATAATGGTGAATCTGGCGGATCTCATTCTTACTTTTGCTGCCTCTTTCTGCTCTCTTGGCAAAGCTCTGTTCTCCAGATATTCCCTAACGGGGTCCATCCAAGTTGGAGTGGAAAAGACTGGGAACATTTCAACCTCCTCAGTTTTCACTGATGGTTCTGCTAGATACTCTACCGGTATCAATCTGTCGAGCTTTTCTTGGGAAGTAGTTGCTAGTCTAGCCAATGCGTCTGCTCGGGAATTATCTGACCTGGGGACGTGTACTATTTTTACCTGCACAAATTTTCGGACTAGTTCCTGTACTTTTCTGAGGTAAAGTACCATCTTCTCTCCTTTGGCTTCATAAGACCCCTCTATTTGCTTTACCACGAGCTGGGAGTCACTGAAAATCTCGAGCTGCTCTGCCTCCATAGAATGGGCGAGGTTTAGACCTGCTATGACGGCCTCATATTCTGCCTCATTATTAGAAGCTTTAAAACCGAACCTGAGCGCATACTCCACATCTATCTCCTCTGGTGAGGTCAGGAGCAATCCAGCACCACTACCTTGAGCGTTGGCTGCTCCATCTACTGAAAGTTTCCAGGTCGGGAGGTCAAGTATCATCTGTGCTGCTTCCAAGGGTGTCTTCGTCGTGAATTCTGCGATGAAGTCGGCCAGTATCTGCCCCTTGATAGCAGTTCTTGGCTTATACCTGATATCAAATTCGCTGAGCTCTATAGCCCACTTTACCAACCTTCCTGAAGATTCTGGCTTATGCAACACTTGTTTCATCGGCTGATCTGTTGGGATCTCAATGGTATGAGCCTGGAAGTAAGGCCTGAGTCTTCTAGCTGTTGTGACCAAGGCTAACACAAGTTTTTCCATCTTCGGATATCTCTCCTCTGCCCCCCTCAGAGCTCTGCTGCAGTAGTAGACTGGCTGCTGGGCTCTGTCTCGTTCCCTAACCAGTGCTGCGCTGGTTGAGAAGTCTGAAACTGCTAGGTATAGAGTAAGTACTTCCCCTTCTAGAGGGCTGACTAGAACGGGTGGAGAGCTTAGATAATTCTTCAATGCCTCGAATGCTTCCTCACATTGTGTATCCCATGAAAAAGCCTTCTTTAGAATTTGAAAGAAAGGTCGGCATTTATCACTTGACCTCGACACAAAGCGATTCAAGGCAGCTACTCTCCCAGTCAGGCGCTGTATCTCCTTTGTATTAGAGGGCGACTGCATATCCAGAATTGCTCTGACTTTTTCTGGATTGGCCTCTATTTCCCTGCTGTTGACTATAAAACCTAGAAATTTACCGGCTGAAACTCCGAAGGCGCACTTGGCTGGGTTGAGTTTCATCTTGTACTCCTTCAGAACCTGAAAGGACTCTGCCAAATGTTGAATGTGGAGTTCTGCCTTCAGCGACTTGACCAACATGTCGTCGATGTAAACTTCCATGGTGGCCCCGATTTGTTTTTGGAACATCCTGTTCACTAAGCGCTGGTATGTTGCTCCAGCGTTCTTCAATCCGAAAGGCATGACCTGGTAGCAGTAGGTCCCCTGTTCGGTTATGAATGAGGTCTTTTCTTGATCACTGGGGTCCATCTTTATTTGATTATACCCTGAAAAGGCGTCCATGAAGCTGAGGAGCTCGTGACCGGCAGTAGCATCCACGATCAAGTCTATCCGGGGTAAGGGGAAACTATCTTTGGGGCAGGCCCGATTGAGATCAGTAAAGTCTATACAGAGGCGCCACTTGCAGTTGGTTTTCTTTACAAGGACGACGTTAGCAAGCCACACTGGATAGTCTACTTCCCTGATGGCCTTGGCGAAGAGAAGTTTGCTGACTTCCTCGTTGATGGCCTTTTGCCGACCTGGGGTGAAACTCCTCCTTTTTTGCTTAATCGGGTTGCAACTGGGATTTACACTAAGCTTATGCGTGATGACTGCTGAGTCGATTCCCTCCATATCCTCTTGCTTCCAGGCAAATACTTCCGTGTTCCGCTTTAGGAAATGGATAAGAAGATATTTTATCTCGCAGCTCAGTTGGGACCCCACATAGACCAGATGTTCGGGCTTATCGTCTAGCTGTATAGGTTCTAACTCTTCTGACGGAATTGGTCTGGTTTCCAGCTCGTCTCTCATGTCTAATTCATCCAGTTGGATGTTTTCAACCTCTTTTTCCCTTACCGAGGTCATATAACACTCTCTGGCTACACGCTGGTCTCCTCGGACCATTCCCACCCCATTTTCTGTTGGAAACTTGACCACTAAATGGTAGGCAGATGGAATAGCTCTTACGGAGTTGAGCGAAGGTCTCCCGAGCAGAACATTGTATGCAGAAGGTGCGTCGACCACTAGGAATCTCACTGTCGTAGTGGCCTGGCATGGCGGATCTCCCAATGTGAGTACTAGCTGGATTGCCCCCAAGGGGAACACTCTTTCTCCTAAGAATCCCAACAGGTAATTATTCACAGGTTCTAGCCTTTCTCTCCCAATACCCATTTTATCGAATGCGGTAGCAAAGATGACATCGGCTGAGCTGTCGTTATCTACTAGGACTCGATGGACGGCCCGGTTAGCTATCAACGCCTTTATCACCAAGGGGTCATCATGAGGATATTGACGCCCCTCCAAATTTGAATCCGAAAAAGTGATGACTGTGTCCAAGCGTGGTGCTTTGGCCACGACATTCACCTCGAGAGCTTCTCCAGCTCTGACCCGTCGTAGGTGGGCTTTTCTTGCTGAGCTAGACTCTCCTCCTCCGGCAAACCCTCCAGATATCACCCTGATTTCTCCCAAAGGTTGCTGATGTTGCGCTGGCGCCTGCGGCAGAGGTGGCGGAGGGGGAAGAGCTCGGTTTTGATTTTCATGAGCAAGAAAACGGCGCAACTGGCCTCGTTGGATCAAAAACTCGATCTCCTTTTTTAGCTGAATGCAGTCATCGGTGTGGTGACCGTGATCTCGGTGGTAGTTACAGTACTTGGAGGGGTCCCTCTTTGCGGGGTCTGCCTTCATCCGTGGTGGCCACCTTAGAAACTTTTCATTCTGGACCTCGTACAAGACTTGGGATACTGTAGCTGTTAGTGGGGTGAATGGCCGAGGTGTGTATCTAGGCTGCAGTTCGGGCTGGGGAGATCCTAAGCGGTCCCTCACGTTTCCCCTTCTCTTTGGGGAGGGATCTCGGTCTCTTCTTGGAGACTTTCCTCGTTCTCTTTCCTTCCGGGGGCTTCTGTCTCTCTTCTTTTCTTCCTTCCCTCTCTCCTTCCGTGAGGAGGTGTTTCCCACTTTGGATATGAGTGCTTCTTCGCCATTGATATATTTTTCCGCCTTGGCTAGCACTTCTGCCATGCTAGCTTGAGGGTTCTTTGATACAGAAAACATCAAATCTTTTGACTGCACTCCCAGTCCCGCAATGAAGGCGGTGATGGCAAATTTTTCATCTGGGATGTCTATTTTCAGAGATTCGGAGTTAAATCTCTGCACATAGGAGCGCAGGTTCTCGTCAGGTTTTTGCTTCACATTTAGCAAATGGTAACTTGGTTTTCTATAGATCCGAGCCCCGATGAAGTGGGACACGAAAGCAATGGAGAGTTCCTTGAAGGAAGAGATCGATGTCGGGGGGAGTCTATGGAACCATGCTAAGGCTGTCCCTTTCAGCGTAATGGCGAAAGCCCTGCACCGCACCGGGTCCTGATATCCATGCAATTCCATTTGATTCTTGTAGGTATTGAGGTGGTCTACCGGATCCTTTGTCCCATCGAAGACCTCCATCTGAGGTGGTCTGAACTTTGGAGGCAGAGGGAAGTGCAGTACTCCGGCGGTAAATGGGGATTCCGTTTGCTGCACTAAGGCGTCCATGGTCACTGGAGTTTTAGCCTTTACTGCCTCCCTCATATGGCTGAGCTCTTGTTGAATGTCTTGGAAACGATGTTCCCAATATTGCTCCATTCTTTCCTGCGGAAAAGGAGGAAAGTTATTTCTTTCGACTCCTTCGCCCCGGCTCTGTGCTTCTTCCTCCATTCTTCTTCTAGGCTGCAGATGAGGTGCCTGACTTTTCTCTCCCCCCTCACCCGCTTCTCTGAGGGGGTCGTGGTTTTGCTGCTCTCTATGGGGAGAGTCGTTCTGGTCTTGCTGAGGATCTTGTAAGAGTTTCATGAGTTCTTCGTTTTGCTGGAGCAATCGTTGATTAACCAGACGCAGGCGTCCAGTTCGTTGCTTGGAGACGGATTCATCGTGGGTAGATCGTCCCCGGTGGCGGGTACAAAATCACGAAGGTCTTCTGTCTGTCTCCTATCGGCGGCTGCTAGCGGACTCTGCGCCCTTGAGGGATTCCTCTGATTCTTGCTCGTGTTGCGTGTAGAAACCATCAATTACTGAGAAATCAGTATATTTGTTTAGTGAGAAGCGTTCTTCCCACAGACGACGCCAAACTGATGGTGTAATTCTACGTACTCAACAGATAGATGAATGCTAGATTTGCCCCCAGTGTACCCGATGTAAAACAAGAGGTTTACAGTGGTTCACCGAGCTTCCGAGCTCGGCTAATCCACTCTGCAATGGAGATATACACTCCCTATTCTTTATTGATCGTAAAAGCTGATCTTTTTTCTTTCCCCTTCTAATGGAGGTCTTTTACAATATTTATGGTGATCTTTTTAACCCTAGGGAATCCCCACGGAGATTGCCTCCTTTAATCATGGGATTTCCCTAAGATGAAGGAGGGAAACTTGGGTTAGCCGAGAGTCCCATGCCTAAAGTCTCGGTTTAGCTGTTGTCTTGAAGGTGCCAGCTGTTCTCAAGCGATTTCTCGGTGACATTGGCTATGAACTCTTTTTTCTTTTTAGGCTAGGCTCGGGTCTGGGTCTTCTGATATTGAGAGTTCTAGGCTGAGCTCCTTTACTGACCTACCGGGCTGAACTAAAACCTGGGCTTAATTTTCAGACATCATCAAAGGGATTTGGGGTTTTACTGACCTTTAGTTATGTGTTCATATATTATCAATACTAAGAGTTTATGTAAGGTCATTAATCATTCAAACTAGCAAGACTCTTTAAGTATGAAGGTGAATGGTTGGCCGTGAACTTGGTTTTATAAATTTTCACAAAGAATAACACTATCCAAGCACATTTGGGTGAAAACGACTTGGTTGAAGGATCAAATACTAAGACTTATAACCACTAAGTTCTCTATATCCTGATATGACTCACAGTAATTCCCTTTTTTTTTTTAGCTCTATGTAGTTGATTATATATATAGACAGTATCAAACAAAGGAACAGTAAATAACTGTTGAAACTTATTCATGTCTATTCAATATTAACTGGGATAGCTTTTTTTGCTCTCCTACTAACATCCACAGCTTCACTACCTGTTTCCATTCCTCCAGCACTTCCCGAGTAATCTGTCCATGGAAGAGCTCAATCCCAACAGCCCCAATTTGCCAGCCCATCCCATCCACTGCTATTAGCACCTATTGCACTCTCAAGCAAATTCAACTCATTGTTCCAGCCCGGTAAATTCCTGTCAGCATTGGCTTTCCATGTTTCTTCGAATGGCCCTTATCATGCACTTAAACTTTGACTTAATGGTGGAAAAGTTACAATTCGAACAAAGAAAATGTTTTTGCCTTTTCTTTTCCCATTGGTTTTTTATGTTTCTCAAATAACATAAAAACAGAAAATATGCATACCATGCAACCATAAGGAAAAATAAAGCAATTAAGAGCAAATCCTACAATGATGTCCAACAGGCATCAAAAACTATTTTTGGATTTTTTTTTTCAAATAATGTAAAACAAATTTAATAAAGAAATACAAATATTTACAATGCATGAACCTAGGATGTATGATGCAATGCATGACTATGCGCCTAGGTTTACACTCTCACCTCACCTGCTTTTTAGGTGACTCAACCACTTTGGTAGCCTTAGGGATTTCCAATTTAGTTGAGGGGATATGCTTCTCAAGGTCCTCGCTTGTCACCCACACTTGTTTTCCCTTCCAATATTTTGGATTAGCACGACAAATTGATAGAGGACTCACTCTCTACTCTCCTGAAGTTCTTAGTCAATTTTAACTTTTGGAGTAGAAAGAGTCATATTCAACTTAGCTAGTGAGCCTTTAGGTGCTCCCCTTGATAAAATAGTGAATTTTTTTTAAAAAGAAGAGTTCAAGTAAAACTTTCAAAGTGACTCTCGACAGGAGAATCCAGGCTATTCAAGAAGAATCGCAGCAATTCCCCAATCATAATGAAGTAGTTCATCCAGAATCCAATGAACAACAACGATTACTTAGGATTAGCTTGCGAATTTGTGGCACCGTAATAGAATGATTACCAATGGAACGCTGTGCGCCTAAGTGTGAAAAGACAATGCAAGCTTTGTTATGCCGAAACCTAAATGTTAAGTTAGCAACACTTTCAAATGCCATTTATTCCTGTCGTTCTGTTATTACTAATCCTTCCTTTCTTTCTAGGCCTGGACTAATGCTTCCTTATGTCATTAGCTTAAGGCTAGTTTAATGGAGGGCTTCCTTGCACGTACTCCCTAGGCGGGATACTTAACATGTTAACTACAACACTGAACGGGTAGTACGCACAGCGCCCAATATCCATTGTTTACGGCTTGGACTACTGGGGTATCTAATCCCATTCGCTCCTCTAGCTTTTGTCTCTCAGTGTTAGTGTCGGTCCAGCAGTGTGCTTTCGCCGTTGGTGTTCTTTCCGATCTCTTCGCATTTCACCACTCCACCGGAAATTCCCTCTGCCCCTACCGTCCTTCTTTCTCTTTTAGAAATAGAAACTGCCAGTAAGAGCAAAGAGAGAACTAGAAGAGGGGATCTCATGAAACTATAGAAAGGCTAGTTGAAAGCCTTAAGAGAGGCACACATAGGAAAGGAAAACCTTAGCTCCTAATAGATTGCTTGAGCTACCCTTATCAAACTACCAATACAAGAAGGAAATGAAGCTACTTACTAACAACAGGAGATGCTTGATTCCTTCTTCCACATTATTATGTCAGCAAATTAGTTCCAAATAGTATTACTTTTCTGTTTTTATGACTAGAAATTGTTTATTGATTTCCATTTCAAAATTTTCTATGGACTTTTTATCAAATATGAGGTGATCGTAATACAATATATAAGACTCGTGATTCAAGCAATCCAATATTCTGTGTGGAAGGTGGAAGCCCCAAAAAATGGGTGATCAAAAGATCGAAACAATGTGTATCTTGGTGGTCGTTACTTTTGGTGGTCTTTCTTTTTGGTTGACTTCTCTTACTGTTCTATTGATCAGAAGCATCTAGCAATGCCACACCGGTTTAGAATTCGATTCTAAGGGCTAAGGGGAGCCTTATCCCCCCTCCCTTTTCTTTGCCCCTTGGATGCGTGTGGGCCAAACTTCAAAAAGGCCCTACGGGGCTTCTTCACTTACTTGTGTGAGCTCCCCGCCTGCTCATGCTCCTTACCAACAACCAATTGGTTCCTTACCGCTGCACATTAGTAGAAAAAGGTGAGTGAATAGCCATCCCCATGCAAGTTTTTCAATCGGTTTCCTTTATCCTGTTGCAGAAATATGCAACTCAAGAAAATAAAGGCTTCTATTGTTATGAATTAGAAAGTATTGAGAAAACTTGTACATAGAACTTGCTATCTTTTTTTTTTTTTTTTTAAGGTCAGATAAAAAATGAGTTAGAGATGAGATCGAGTATTCATCTTCGTCTCTCTTAACTAACGAAAAGTAGAAATTTTCTCATTTTTAATACATAATATATTCTACGCTACAATGATATTTTAATGCCTATACATCATATATGTTTTTTAAATACACTGCTTTGCCAATATGTTAAGTATCAATTATAGTCATAAGGTCATTATGATGTAATATCATTGGTAGCTACTAATAAATAAATATAAGAATGTAAATGTAGGACTTTTAGTAGTAACATTCACATTAATTAATGTAGTAGCTTAATAATTATCATCAAATATATAAAATTGAAGTTCGTTGTATTTTCAATTATGACAAAGTCTTCAAGGCTTTTATGAATTGTAAAAATAAGGACTTCCGGAGTCTTCAAGACGTCTACAAATTGTTTTTTCAATAAGTTACATATCAAAGAATAAATATGAATTTTAAAAAAAAAACCTTCAAAAATAATATATAACATTTGATGGTGTAAACCTTCGGGAATGAGCTATGGGATCGAAGTATCTTATCTGGGTGATCTGTATAGGGCTTGATATGGTGTCTGAACTACAAGGCCCATAAAGTGGTGGATGAATGCTATATTTTACGACGTATAGTGTGAAATACGGTAGAAGTATAGTGGTTCACCGGCTAGTGAGCTCGGCTAGTCCACTCTCTAATGGAGGCTCTTACTCCCTTGTCTTTATTGATGAAATTGAATGTGTTACAGTAGAATTATCAGAGTCTTAGGGTTTCTGGTTGTTCTCCCCCTGGCCATGGGGGTTGTCCTCCCATTTTATGGCCTCATGCTTACCTCTAACATGGAATTACCTCCTATATTGAAGGGATCGTGCCCTATCTTCATCCATAATTCCGGAGTTACCTAAACTCCTTACGGCTGGCTTCAAACAGAGAGATCTTTGCCTTCTTTCGTGGGATTCTCCTTAGCTTTAGGAGGGGATCGTGGTTGATTGCGGGTCTAATGCCTTGGAATGGTTCTACTTTCTTTTTAGTGATATCCGTAGTTACCTTGCTGTCCTTTCATCATTTCTTAACTCGTGTCCTCAGCTGGGAGCCCTTAACGCTGACTAGATGAGCTCTGGCCAATACCGGATGAGCTCTGCTTCTTCTGTCTGAGCTCCCGACCTGAGCTTATTTCCTGAGCTCGTGTCTGTTCATTTCAAGTATCATCAGTTGCCCCCCATCCCTTGCCTTAGGTTAGCCTAGGCAGGGGCTGACCTACACGAACTGAATTAGACCCGCACGTGGCCAGCATGTGGCTTGAGGATTTTTGACGGTTTACAGCAATCATGTCTTTCCTCGATTCCCGCGCATGTCTTTACCCACGTCCCTCAAGCTTTAAAGACCCAAACGGCTACCTGAACCGTCTCTTCACGCTATTCATCTTCCTCGCTGCTCCTCGTCTCCATTCTCTCTGCGATTTCAGACCATTTTGCTTGAGCCTCTCTGTTTTCTTGCTTGAAATCGACTTCCCTACCCTCGTTTCGAAGATTCGCATCGCCTCCTTCCTCCGATAGT
The DNA here is from genome assembly GCA_951799425.1 of Ilex aquifolium. Lineage (NCBI taxonomy): Eukaryota > Viridiplantae > Streptophyta > Magnoliopsida > Aquifoliales > Aquifoliaceae > Ilex > Ilex aquifolium. The sequence continues at coordinate 24,410,305 of OX637396.1, read as the reverse complement.
GCTTCAGGCTACCGTTCACAGCTATTCCTGAGTTAGGTACGTCCTTTGCCCCTTCCTCTTCCTTCCTTTACTCTGGATCCCTCGAATTCGAGGTGGTTGCTGCATTTTTGGGCTTTTCGGTTCTTTTATTTTTGGAATCGCGACCATTGCTTAGCCCCCCTTCCTTATTTCGTCGATTGGAGCTCTATAGTTCACATTCTTGCCGTCGGGAGTTACTGTGCTGACCCAAGGGTTATCAAAGAGTGCCTAACCCGTGCTCCTTTGCTTTATCGTTCCTTTCACCTTCCTTTTTCCCTTCCTATCATGTCTGCCTCCTCTGGAGCCACTCGCTCCTCTGTTTCACTTTTAGGGTCTAGGTCAGCCGAAGAGGACTCCGAATTAGGGGAGGTAGGCGACGAGATAGATAACTTCCCTGGGGTGGAAACCGTTGATTCTGAGGTTAATACCGAAGAGCCTCCCTCAGCGTCCCCCTCCTTGCCTCCTAAGCCAGACAAAGGCAAAGGTAAGGTCAGTGGAGTTGGGGTTGAAGGGAAGACCTCATATTTGGGGCAGGCCTTTAAGCACGCCGAGTCTGTGGGCTACAACAAAGAGGCCCCTGAGCTAATGAAAGTTTATAAGCTTCGGTATGGCTTTCCTCCTGGGGTCGAACCCTGGTGCTCAGACAAATCTGTCTACTATGTAGAACAAGTACACAATAGGGTCTGCTTCTTTCTTGCCTCCTTTGAGAACGGTCTTCGCTTTCCTCTGCACCCCTTCGTCAAGGCTGTTCTGCAACACTTCCATGTGTGCCCTTCCCAGGTTTCCCCCAACTTCTATGGTGTCATGATTGGTCTTCTGGTCATCTTTAGGAAGCATAAACTTGGGCTTCCTAGTATTTCTTTGTTTTTAGAGCTCTTCAACGTCAAGCCGACCTCTGGAGGCTTCTTGTATGCCTCTAAGCGTGCCAACGCTAGGCAACTTATCTCTAATATTCCGACCTCTCATAAGCACTGGAAAGAACACTTCTTCTTTGTCGGGGGCACCAATTGGGAGTATAATCCTGCTGATAAGACGGATACTCTTGGTATCCCTACAGCTTGGACTGAACCAGACAACTTGCGTGAGTCTTTTCTTAAGTCAACTGAGCTCTGATCTGGAACTTGCACACCTTTAGCCTTCTTCTTACTTGCACGCTTTCTTCTTTTCAGGTGATCGTTTTGAGCTCAGCCCTGAGGATAAGAAAGTGCTAGTGGAGTTGGAGAAGATCAAGCCAGAGAGGTACGCTGACCTTATTGAGTCACGAAATTTGGTGCGGATAGGTCTAAGTCCTCCTGTGGTGACCTTGGCGATCCCATTATCGGTTTTAGGGGCTGACGAAGGTACCTTCTTTCTTTTCCTCTTCGTTGTGCTTCCTTCCCCTCTTCTTCTCCTTACGTCTCCCTACTCTCCCCAGACATTCCAGGTTCTTCTACCATGAAGTCTACTCCAGAAGAGCTCAAGGCCAAGGTGGATGAACTGATGAAAGGTGGTAGATCCAGCAAGCGCAAGTCTCGGGTTAGTTCTGGGAGTGGTCCAGGTGTCCGGGCTAAAATCCCCAGATTGGAGGTGTCTTCTCCCCCCTCTATAACTGAAGGACAGGTTCCAAGCACGGCTCCGCCCTCCTCCTCTGGGACTCCACAAACCGCAATCCCCTCCTCCCCTCCAGTGGCTCCTTCTGAGCTGGCGTCTGCTCAAGAGGGGGGGCAGGCTTCCCCTTCCTCCTCCGAGGTCGAGAAGGCCTTGAAATTGATTCCCGACCTCCAACCCAGAAATTTCGGATACAGCGCCTCGGGGAAGGTGATTGAGAAAAAGGGGGAGGATGAGGACTCCTTTTTTGACAACATGGACCTTGCTGTTGGAGCTCTGTCCTCTATTTTTTCTGAATCTGATATCCTGAAGGCTGCTTCCATGCCCCTTGAGGAATCCATCTCTTCAGCTCTTCAGGGGGCGGCTGCTATAAGTGCTGGCCCCTTTTCCTCTTTGCTTGTTCGCATTTTGTGGTCTGATGTAATTTTCTGTTCTTTCTTTATATTCTCAGGCTGCCCTTCATACGAGAGGTCTGCTGCACCGAGTCCAGTCTCAAGAGAGCTCCTTTAAGGTCCTGAAGACATATAAGGCCAAAATTTCTGAATTGTCTCTTGAGAACGAAGGCCTTGGAACTCAGAATGAAGACCTCAAAGCTCAGGTGGAGAACCTCAAAGAGCAGTTGGTGAAGCAAGCTTCCGACCTTAAGCATACATTGACCGTCAAGGTCAGAGCTGAGGAAGGGGAGAAGAAATCTCAGGACGAACTGAGGCTGGTTAAGGAGGACCTGCAGCTTAAGGTTGAGGCGTGGACCAAGGCCAGCCAAGAGGCTTTTGACGCCAAGAAAGAGCTCAGCCAGACCAAGCAAGACTATCTCGCCCTCAATGAAGCAAATGGCAAGCTCTGTGAGGAGCAGAAAAACTTGGTCACACAGAAAAGTAAGGAGATTGCCGAGCTTAAAGATGAGGCCACCACTTTGTGGGCTACTGGATGAGTTGCTTTTAGGCGTAAAGCTATCAAAGCTTACCCAGATCTCGAATTCAATTTCCCTATCCCTACTGAGGAGGAAATGGAAGAATCTGACTCTAGTGGTGAGGAAGACACCTCAGCTCTTCCTCCTGGAGCTCCCCTCCCAGATGCCTCTGCTTCCCCCTCTACTGTTCTTGCTGTGGCCTCATCTGCTGACCTGGTGACTGGGGCACTTGAACAAACATCATTGCCTGGTACGGCAGAGGCTCCTGGGGTCAGTGTTCCCGAAAATTCCACTCCTCCAGCATCAGGATCCTTGCCTCCCGAGCCCCAGGGTTCTGCTTCTCTTGTTGATGCTGTGTCTACTGAACTGCAGGGGCTTCTGTCCACTCCCCCTTAGGTCTTCTTACTTGTAATTTCTTTGTAAAGAATTTTTGAGATGTAACTTTGATTTGGGCTAGGGCCTTGTGCTACTTTGTGATCGTTCGTTATTTTGTTTTTTCATTGTTGGTTTATCATATTCATATGTCCCTTTGAATTTCAGCACATATATATTTTTGAATATATCTTTGAATTTGCGCACCTGTATGTATTCAACTTTGTATACTCCCCTTCCCCCCTTTTGCTTTGAGGGGTGCTGTGCACTTCTTGAAGCAAAATTACTAGATTTGAAGAGTACAGGAGACTTGGTGCTATGCTCAACTGCTTCTCCTAAGCCTTTTAAGCTCAGTGGTTGGCACCCTAAGGATCCATTATTTATCCTTCTTCGTTTTGAGTTGCTTAGACTGATATTCTGAACTGGCTTGCTCCTTCCGGGTTGTATAGCTCATGCTTATGAATTCTTGCTGAGCTATGCAGCTCTTCTTTCTGAACCTAAGAGCTCTTACTGCACTTTTTAGCTCTTTTTGTTATCTTAAGAGCTCTTTCTGAGCTACTTGGCTCAGTTGTCTGACCTTAAAGGTTATTTCTGAGCTTCATTACTCTTTCGACATATGTCTTTCTGGAATAGATAACAAATCCTGCTGCTCCATTTCTCTGATAATAGAAGACTTTATTCTACGTTTCACATTTCTTTTCCCCCTGCCTTGCTTTGAGGAGTGCTTTAGGCCTTCTTTAAGCAAGGCTATGAACTTTCACATGCTGTCAAGTTTCCTTGATGAACTGAAGAAACTATTAGGAGCTTTTCCTCTTTAAGGTGAACATGGCTGTTAGAATTGCAGGCCTTAAAGACTTGCTATACCAGTGTTTTGTTTTTGACTGGGCTGAGCTAAAATTTGGAGGATATGTGGCTTGGTGGGGTCAGAATGTTCCTTCGTTGTCTTGAATGCAATAGAAGGGGCAATTTTGTACCTATTCCTTTTCCCGCGTTTCTCTCTCAACTGCTTCCCATAACCGCCACGTCTTTCATGACCGCAACCACTTTTCATAACCGTAGCCACTTTCCATAACCGTAGCCACTTTCCATAACCGCTGCTACTCTCCATAACCGTAGCCACTTTCCATAACCGCTGCTACCTTCATTAATTAGGAAATTAAACAAGCAACTTGACTCCCTATTTCTTGGCTCTTTGTTTCCTGAAAAGCTCCCAAGTGCATGACATATTCTTGACTTTCTTCTTGATTTCTTGCGTCTTTTCCCTTACCAGCACTTTCGATGGCTGCCTCTGCTTCTTCTTTGTTCCAGGAAAGATCCTCCTTTGGAATCGAATGGAAGTGGCATTGTCGCTACTTGTCCCCTTCAATACTTGAATCTTCTGATTTGGTGGATATCAAAAAACGGTTTTTCCCTGATCTTGACTTGCCTTTGCGAGTTTCTTCCTCCGACGAGCCTTGCAACTACCTCCCGCGAGGGGAGGTCTGTTTCTTTGAAGGTGCTATGGACATGGGACTTCGCCTTCCCATTCATCCGGCCATTGGGCGAGTTCTTGCCTATTATGGCTTGTGCCCTTCTCGCCTTTCTCCACGAGGATGGGCTGCTATGGTAAGCTTCTTCTTGTTCTGCCGCCTGCATGCTCTTGGCAGGTTCCCCTTTGTCTCTGAGTTCCTGTACTTCTTTGAGATTGAGGAAGATGATGCCCCCTGCTTCAGTTTCTTCCGTTGGAGGGATTTCAATTTACGCCCTTTGGTTCTAGATCTTCCCTCCAATCCTGAAGGGTGGTTTAAGCGTTTCTTCTTCGCCTCTGGAGAGTCTTGGAGGTCTCCTGAGGATCGCTGTCGTAAAGCTAGGATTCCTCGGTCCTGGAAGAGCTTCTCTCGTATTGGTAAGCTCGAGCCGAGCTCTTTTGAGTACTTCTCTTTTTTTTTTTTTTTTTTAAAGATATGCTCTTATTATGTCCTTGCTGTGCAGATCCGCTTGACCTGGATTTACCAGGGATGGTGAATATCAACGAGATGCTGCTTGTGGAGTCTAAGACTTATTCCGAGCTGATGACGAGCGCAAACCTCTATTTGCTTGGGGCTGAGGCTACTGAGTTTGAGTTTTCCACTATTCCTTACCCTTCCTGGACCTCTTTCTCTGATTCTGATGAGGACGGGGATTCTGACAAGGACGGAAACACCGTCACGAGTTCAAGGAAGCGTAAGAGGGATGACTCTCCTTCTCCTGACTCTTTGTCCATCATTTTCCTTACCTCCATTGGTCAAAAACTTCTCGACTCGCTTCACAAGGCTGAGCAAGAAAGGGATGAGCTGAAGAAAGAGAATGCTAGCCTGAAGGGAGAGGTTGCTGAGCTGAGATCTGAACTTAAGAAAGACTAGGATCTTTGTTCCCTTGCATCTTTCTTTCTTTTCCTGAACGATACCAGACTATGACCCTTTTTTTTTTTTTTACTTTTCCGCACGTTTATTTTCTTGGATATTCTGAATTCTAGTTTGTTCATTCTTGAGTGTGCATGCCCACATACGAGCTCTTTGTGTTTGAAACATGAACGTAGAAGGAAAACAGAAGATCATGCTTGCACTGACCTTAGTTCCTGATTAGTCCCAGAGATCAGACCACAAACATTGATGGAAAACAGAAAATCAGGTTTGTGCTGACCCCAATTCCCAACTGGTTTCCATTGGTCGCACCACGAGCGTTGATGGAAAACAGAATATCATGTTGGTACTGACCTCACTTCCCATCTGACTTTGTGAGTGCTCTCTGCCGTACTGGACGTTTTAGGGTTTTCGAGGGGGTAGGCAGTGCATAAGGACCATTAGTCACGGGGGAAAGACTGTTGGTGTCTCCAAGAAGAGTTCTTTCTTTAATTTGACTGTTGGTGTCTCCAAGAAGGGACCAGTCTTGAATTTCACGAACCTAGAAGCTTGTACGCGCCGAGGAGCTGTAGAACTCATCTTGCTTTTGGTAAGCTTGGAAGCTTATTGTTTGTATATGAAGAGCTCATCTTGTAGTTATAAGCTTTGAAGCTTATCGCTTGTTTATGAGCTGAATAGCTCATCTTGTAGTTATAAGCTTTGAAGCTTATCGCTTGTTTATGAGCTGAAGAGCTCATCTTGTAGTTATAAGCTTTGAAGCTTATCGTTTGTTTATGAGCTGAAGAGCTCATCTTGCATTCATAAGCTTTGAAGCTTATCGTTTGTTTATGAGCTGAAGAGCTCATCTTGCAGTTATAAGCTTTGAAGCTTATCGTTTGTTTATAAGCTGAAGAGCTCATCTTGCATTCATAAGCTTTGAAGCTTATCGTTTGTTTATGAGCTGAAGAGCTCATCTTGCAGTTATAAGCTTTGAAGCTTATCCTTTGTTTATGAGCTGAAGAGCTCATCTTGCATTTATAAGCTTTGAAGCTTATCGTTTGTTTATGAGCTGAAGAGCTCATCTTGCATTTATAAGCTTTGAAGCTTATCGTTTGTTTATGAGCTGAAGAGCTCATCTTGCATTTATAAGCTTTGAAGACCATTGAAGGGTGAATAAAAGACTTGCTCTTTCTTATTTAAAAGTAGCTCTATTACAAGTAACACTTACTGAAAAAACTTCTTAAGGTGCTCGGCATTCCACGAGTGAGGTAGAACCTTTCCTTCCTCTGTTTGCAACTCGTAATTCCCCGGTCTGATTATCCTTGACACGATATAGGGCCCTTCCCAATTGGGTCCCAATTTTCCATGCGTGGGATCCTTTCTTGCAAGCAGAAGCCTCCTAAGTACCAAATCTCCAACTTTGAAACTTCTGTGTCTTACCCTCCTGTCATAATACCTCGCAGTTTTCCTTTGGTAAGTACGGACACGGTGCAGAGCTCTGTCCCTCTTTTCATCCAAGAGATCGAGGTTTAGCAAGAGAGATTCATCATTGTGCTCGGAATCTGCAAACTCCACCCTTGGTGACTGGAGCCCTATCTCCACTGGGGCCACTGCCTCGGTCCCAAAGGCCAAAGCAAAGGGGGTTTCCTGAGTCGCAGATCTGGCGGTGGTCCTGTAGGCCCACAATACCTCCGGAATGTACTCCACCCATTTGCCTTTCAGGTTTTCTAGCTTGGTCTTCAAAGCTGACTTTATGGTTCTTATTGTGACCTCTGCCTGCCCATTAGACTGGGGATGGGCAGGAGCTGAGAAATAGTTCTTGATTCCGAGCTCAGCACAAAAACTTTTGAACTTTGAATTATCAAACTGCTTTCCATTGTCAGATACGAATGCTCTGGGAACTCCAAACCTGCAAACTATCGACTTCCAAACGAAGTTTTGAACTTTTTGCTCTGTGATCGTTGCCAAAGGTTCGACCTCTGCCTATTTAGTAAAGTAATCCACTCCTACGATGGCAAACTTGCACTGCCCCACACCGGTGGGAAGGGGTCCCAGAATGTCCAACCCCCACTGCTGAAAAGGCCATGGGCTTACCACCGAGGTTAGGAGCTCGGGAGGACAGTGGGACATATTGGCATGCTCCTGGCAAGTTTTGCATTTTCTTACCAAGTCGGTGGCGTTTTCGAGCATGGTGGGCCAATAATACCCTTGCCTCAGTACTTTTCCTGCCAAGGCCCGAGCTCCTATGTGATTGCCACATATCCCCTCATGTACCTCTCTGAGTATATAGTTAGCATCTTCATCTCCTACGCACTTAAGGAGAGGCGTTGAGAATCCTCGTTTATACAGGCTTCCTTGGAGTAGGGAAAATCTAGCTGACCTGGTCCTCAGCTTGGATGCCTCCTTAGTATCACTTGGCAGAGTCCCATTCTGCAAGTATCCGATGATGGGGTCCATCCAGCTCGGCTGAGCTTCAACCGATAGCATGTCCTCTTCATTGATGCTTACTGAAGGCCCTGGGAGGTGCTCCACTGGAATTAGCCTATCCAAATCCTCTTGCGAAGCAGTTGCTAACCTTGCCAGGGCATCTGCTCTTGAATTTTCCGTTCTAGGCACGTGTCTGACCTTAACCTGCACAAATTTTTTCATTAGTTCTCGTACCTTTTTGAGGTAAAGGATCATCTTTTCGCCTCTTGCTTCGTAACATTCTTCTATCTGCTTCACCACCAGCTGAGAGTCACTGCAGATCTCCAGCTGCTCCGCTTCCATAGAATGGGCAAGATTGAGCCCAGCGATGACAGCTTCGTATTCTGCTTCGTTATTTGAAGCTCTGAACCCAAATCTAAGGGCGTATTCGACATCTATTCCTTCTGGAGAGGTCAAGATCATCCCTGCACCGCTTCCCTGAGCATTAGCAGCTCCATCTACCGAAAGCTTCCAGATGGGGAGGTCCGGTATTAAATCTGTGGTCTCCATAGGCGCTGCTGCTGTGAATTCTACAATAAAATCTGCCAAAATTTGCCCTTTGATGGCAGTTCTTGGCTTATACCTGATATCAAACTCGCTGAGCTCTACGGCCCATTTAACCAACCTTCCTGAGGATTCTGGCTTGTGCAGCACTTGCTTCATCGGCTGATCTGTTGGAACCTCGATAGTATGAGCCTGGAAATAAGGTCTAAGTCTCCTAGCTGTTGTAACCAGAGCTAGAACGAGTTTTTCCATCTTTGGATATCTCTCCTCTGCCCCCCTCAGAGCTCTGCTACAGTAGTAAACTGGTTGCTGAGCTCTGTCTCGCTCCCTAACTAGCGCTGCACTTGTTGAAAAATCTGAAACCGCTAGGTAGAGGGTGAGGACTTCCCCTTCTAAAGGGCTCACCAGAACAGGAGGAGAGCTCATATATCTCTTTAGGGCTTCGAATGCTTCTGCACACTTGGTATCCCAGTGGAATGCCTTCTTCAAGATCTGAAAAAACGGCTGGCATTTATCGCTGGACCTAGACACAAAACGGCTTAGTGCAGCTATCCTGCCAGTCAAACGTTGCACCTCTTTCGTATTGGATGGTGATTGCATTTCCACCATTGCTCTGACCTTTTCTGGATTGGCTTCAATCCCTCTGCTGCTGACTATAAAGCCCAGAAATTTTCCTGCCGAGACCCCAAATGCGCACTTCGCAGGGTTTAGCTTCATTTTGTACTCCTTTAGAATTTGGAATGACTCAGCTAAGTGCTCGATGTGGAGCTCTGCTTTCAGTGACTTCACTAGCATGTCGTCAATGTAGACTTCCATGGATGCTCCTATTTGCTTTTGGAACATCCTATTCACTAACCGCTGGTAAGTGGCTCCAGCGTTCTTCAACCCGAAGGGCATTACCTGATAACAATATGTTCCCTGTTCAGTTATAAAGGAGGTCTTCTCTTGATCGCTGGGATCCATCCTGATCTGGTTGTAGCCTGAAAAGGCGTCCATGAAACTGAGGAGCTCGTGCCCCGCAGTGGCATCCACTATTAGGTCAATCCGAGGTAAAGGAAAACTGTCCTTGGGGCATGCTCAGTTGAGATCAGTGAAGTCGATGCACAGTCGCCACTTCCCATTAGTTTTCTTCACAAGAACTACATTTGCTAACCAAGTGGGGTAATCAACTTCCCTAATAGCCTTGGCATGGAGGAGTTTGCTGACCTCCTCATTGATTGCCCTTTGCCTTTCGGAAGCAAAGCTCCTCCTCTTTTGTTTGATGGGTTTGCAAGTTGGGTTCACGCATAGCTTGTGAGTAATAACCGAAGGATCAATCCCTTCCATGTCTTCTTGCTTCCAAGCAAACACTCCTATATTCACTTTTAGGAACTGGATGAGGAGTCCTTTGAGCTCAGCGTTTAGTTTGGAGCCCACATAAACGAGGTGCTCTGGCTTCTCATCAAGCTGAACTGGTTCCAGATCTTCCGATGGCATTGGTCTTGTCTCCATTTCATCTCTCATGTCGAGTTCATCCAATTGGATGTTCTCAACCTCCTTCTTTTTTATAGAAGCCATGTAGCATTCCCGTGCTACACGCTGGTCTCCTCGGACCACTCCAATTCCATTTTCTGTAGGGAACTTTATGACTAAGTGATAGGCAGACGGTATTGCTTTCATAGAATTCAGGGATGGCCTGCCAAGCAAGATGTTGTACGCAGATGGTGCATCAACTACTAGGAATTTGACAGTAGTAGTGGCTTGGCAGGGTGGGTCCCCCAGGGTGAGCACTAGCTGGATTGAACCCAGGGGGATCACCCTTTCCCCGGAGAATCCCAGCAAGTGAGTGCTTACTGGCTCCAGTTTCTCTCTTCCTATTTCCATCTTGTCGTACGCAGGTGCGAAAATAATATCTGCCGAGCTCCCGTTATCAATTAGAACCCGATGAACGGTTCTATTTGCAACCACAGCTCGTACCACCAATGGATCATCATGGGGGTATTGGCACCCTTCTAAATCAGCATCCGAAAAAGTGATAGCTGTATCTAAGCGTGGTGCTTTGGATACAGCGTGTACTTCGAGAGCTTCTTCGGCTCTGATCCGTCGGAGGTGCGCCTTCCGAGCTGAGCTTGACTCTCCACCTCCAGCGAACCCTCCAGATATCACCCTGATTTCCCCTAGAGGCTGCTGGTGTGGTGCAGGTGCCGGCTGCCGAGGTGGTGGTGGTGGAAGAGCTCGATTCTGGTTGTCGTTGGCTACAAAACGACGCAACTGACCTCGCTGGATCAAGAACTCGATTTCCTTCTTTAGTTGAATGCAATCATCAGTGTGGTGTCCATGATCCCTGTGATAATCACAGTATTTTGTGGGGTCTCTCTTTGCCGGGTCTGCCTTCATCCGAGGCGGCCATTTCAAGAACTTCTCGTTTTGGACCTCGTATAATACTTGTGACACAGCGGCAGTGAGCGGGGTAAATCGCTGAGGTCCATATCTGGGCTGCAGTTCAGGCTGCATGGGACCCAGACGATCTCTGACATTTCCTCTTCTCTTGGGTGAGCGGTCCCTGTCCCTCCTTGGGGACCTCTCCCGCCCTTTCTCCTTCCTGGGACTTCGGTCCCTTCTCTTTTCTTCTTTTTCCTTCTCCTTTCGTGAGGATGTACCTCCCACCTTAGAAAGGAGTGCCTCTTCGCCATTTATATACTTCTCTGCTTTGACTAACACCTCAGCCATACTCGCCTGAGGGTTCTTCGATATAGAGAACATCAAGTCCTTTGACTGCACTCCCAATCCAGCAATGAAAGCCGTTATAGCAAATTTTTCATCTGGAATGTCTACTTTCAATGTCTCCGAGTTAAACCTTTGGACGTACGATCTCAGATTTTCTTGGGGCCCCTGTTTCACATTTAGTAGGTGGTAGCTCGGCTTTCGGTATGTCCGAGCTCCTATAAAGTGAGATACGAAAGCTATGGAGAGCTCTTTAAAGGATGAAATAGAGGCTGGTGGGAGCCTGTTAAACCAGTTTAGGGCGGAGCCTTTCAGTGTGATGGCAAAGGCTCGGCAACGCACAGGATCCTGGTATCCATGCAATTCCATCTGGTTCTTGTAAGTGTTGAGGTGATCCACGGGATCTTTCGTTCCGTCAAAGACCTCTACTTGAGGCATTCTGAACTTCGGTGGGAGAGGGAAGTGTAGCACTCCCGTGGTGAATGGGGACTCAGTTTGCTGAACCAAGATATCCATGGTAACCGGTGCCTTGCTTTTAACAGCCTCCTTCATGTGGCTGAGCTCTTGCTGGATGTCTTTGAAACGTTGTTCCCAACGCTGCTCTTTCCTGTCCTGAGGATACGGGTAAAAATCATCTCTATCCCCCCCGTCGTTCTGACTTTGCACTTCGTCGTTATGGCCATTCCTAGGGGGTATATAAGGAGCATACCCCCTGGTGTGGCTGCTTTCTCCTCCTTCGCCGACCTCTCTGAGGGGGTCCCAGTGTCGCTGTTCCCGGTAAGGGGGATTACTCTGGCCTTCTTGGGCCGGTCGTGCCTCCTGTGGGCGTTGTACGAGCTTTGATAGCTCTTCGTTTTCTTTTAGTAATCGTTGGTTGACGAGGCGAAGGGCCTCCAACTCGTTATTAATGGGGGAATTAACCTCGGGAATATTCCCGGGTTGTCTGCCGTTGGTAGCTTCCTGTGGGTCTTGCATTCGTGGTCGGTTTGTTTGACTTCTGCTCATATTTCGTGTCGTTACCATCAGTCACTGAAAAATCAGCTTATTTGTAGAAGGAACAGTCGTTCCCACAGACGGCGCCAAACTGATGGTGTAAACCTTCGGGAATGAGCTATGGGATCGAAGTATCTTATCTGGGTGATCTGTATAGGGCTTGATATGGTGTCTGAGCTACCAGGCCCATAAAGTGGTGGATGAATGCTATATTTTACGACGTATAGTGTGTGAAATACGGTAGAAGTATAGTGGTTCACTGGCTAGTGAGCTCGACTAGTCCACTCTCTAATGGAGGCTCTTACTCCCTTGTCTTTATTGATGAAATTGAATGTGTTACAGTAGAATTATCAGAGTCTTAGGGTTTCTGGTTGTTCTCCCCCTGGCCATGGGGGTTGTCCTCCCATTTTATGGCCTCATGCTTACCTCTAACACGGAATTACCTCCTATATTGAAGGGATCGTGCCCTATCTTCATCCATAATTCCGGAGTTACCTAAACTCCTTACGGCTGGCTTCAAACAGAGAGATCTTTGCCTTCTTTCGTGGGATTCTCCTTAGCTTTAGGAGGGGATCGTGGTTGATTGCGGGTCTAATGCCTTGGAATGGTTCTACTTTCTTTTTAGTGATATCCGTAGTTACCTTGCTGTCCTTTCATCATTTCTTAACTCGTGTCCTCAGCTGGGAGCCCTTAACGCTGACTAGATGAGCTCTGGCCAATACCGGATGAGCTCTGCTTCTTCTGTCTGAGCTCCCGACCTGAGCTTATTTCCTGAGCTCGTGTCTGTTCATTTCAGGTATCATCAACATTAAATACTTACAATCTTTAACTTCGAAATTCTTTAGAGACTCGTGTTGATAAAATATTGTGAAATCAATATAGTTTAACGAGCATAAACAAATAATTAAGTATTAAAGGAAATAAAATATTAAAAACTAGTTCTTCAAGAACTTAGAAAACTTGATCTTCAAGAGTTTCTTTCAAAATTTTCTTCTTGTACATCACTAGGATGTAAATCTCTCCTTTTATAGGCAACCTTTCATAATATAAAAATAATCAATAATTCATCCACTAACTAATGAAACTTTATAAATGTGGCACCCACTAATTACTTGGATCTTGACCTACTTCATCCACTTAGTAGGCTATTAATTGTGGCACCAAATAATTAGTTGAATTTTCATCTAATCATCTTCTTAGTCCTTGAAAATATGGTAAACTAGAGGGGGTGTGATTGAAATTTTCCCATATTTTTAACAATCACAATTATAATGGAGAATAGTACTTTTTTTTTTCAATTTGTCTTTTAATATCGGACATTTGATGTATCCATTGATAACCAATTTTAGTAGATATCCATAAATATACCCTTCTTCTCTTATTGTTTTTTACTTTTAGGATTCATGTGTGCATTTAAATCCAAATATAATTTTTTTTTTCAATATTGAAAGATTCATTCTTGCAACATGGCAATTGTTAAAAAATTATCGATTGTATTAAACTTGTATAGTTTTTTAAACCACATAGCATTCTTTAGGGGTTCGAGTTACTATGATTATACCCAGACAGAGTTTTCACGCTTGTCACCCCCTTGCAACCCTTTAAAAAAAAGAAAAGAAAAAGAACCGACAAAAATATGTTACTTTTCTTCACTGTAAAAAGTTTTCAATTTATACCATTTTTGAACAAAGACAATTGTTAAAGTTCTAGTAGGATCTTACCCTTCTAAAAATTTATGATCCACGTGATGTCACTTGTTTATATAGTAGCTAAAATTTGGCCCCATGATTTTGAAATTTTGCGTTCAAATCTCATGACAGTCCCTTTGTACAAATAGTGTCAAATATTATGTGTAAACCGAATATATCCTTCTCAGATCTCTACTAAATGAAACTATGCACTTGTCACCATACTTGCATGAACAAAAAATATTGGGTAGACAGCTGAACGGAATCGACCAGGGTGACACTGGGTTGAAGTTCAGATTTCCCATGTGAGAATCAATTGCTAACATATTGACGAGCCCAGATTTAATTAGGTCAGATCCAATAAATCAAGTAAGCCTAAATCAGTTAAAAGATAGGTCAAATCCAGTTCGTGAATTCGACCTAACCCAAAGTTTGAAGAGTCCAATAAGAATTAGAGCACGTGGAGAACAATTATCGGGATACTCTCTCTCGAAGATCAAGACACCCTTTAATTGTACTTACCTTTTGTAACTATCCTCCTTGAAGAATTAGTCCTTCCCTCCCAAGTCACCGCCTCAACTCAACTAAGGCTCTGTGCCTATAAATTGTAAGCTCTCTCCATTGAGAGGAGCATCTCTACACCTCTCTACGCACCCCACACATAGCTTTTCTCTCTCTTAGTTATTGTATCCCTCCCGGGACTAACCATTGCTATCTCTTGTTTACCTTACTTAATCAATAAAAGGTTTCCTGACCATCGTTGCTATTTCTCGAAGTGGAGTAAGTTACCAGAATTGAACCACTATATATCTGCGTATTGACCCGATATTTACATTATTGCCATTGATTGTTCTATTAATTGTCCATTAATTACACTTTATCACATTCGACTGTTGATCTTGCATATGACTGTTCTGTGCATCATCACATATAGTTGTTCGAAACAAGTTACACTTAAAATTGGGTGAACAGTTATAGATTTCAATTACATAAAATATATTATATATAATACAAAAAAACTCTAATGAAGTGAAATGCATTTGGAAAAGTCTAGCAACTGACAAAACTGCACTCCAACAAAATCAAAATATAAACCTCGCAAAATCAAGTTGTCTTTTACTGTATGAGTAAACCTCAAACAGCCTAAGGAAGAGTGGTTCTTCAGCAATGCAAATGTCATGATTCATGAAGATAAATTTCCATGTTAGAGTTTCCGTAATAACTAATGGCTCCATTTTGGTTTGCCAAGAAGGCACAAGGAAACGAAGAAGTATTGGACTATGCCCTCTCCCAGTCTCTTTATATTTCTTCTCTATTGGCAACCCAATGACATGTAGAAACACAGTCTCACAAGTCACAAACCACACTAGGTTTCATGGGCAAAAAATACTATACCGGCATATCTGCTTTGTACTTGGGCTAAGCTGTTATCACATGAAGAAATCATGAGCATTCTCATATATGAAAAATGGGCGCAGCAGACACCGTGTAATGCCAGTTCTCTGTAAATTAATAGTGATTTACTGTTGCCAAAGTAACACTCTCCGATAACTCATGAAAATGAGCAGTTGGCTGAGAAAGAACTTTTCAAGAAAACCATGGGTACAATAGTATCGTGCTATCATGTACTTAGTTTGAAATGTTCAACTTTTGCTTTTGTCTCGAGATTTTTTAAGATATTCACTTTTCCCTGTTGTCTAAATGTTCGGTCCGCCTGACTTAATCTTACATCATCCATTGCGTCATCCATCATCCACGGCACTTCCTTTCAAGAATCATGGGAGTAAAATAGTCGAGAAAGTCCATATTCCAATTCCTATACGAGTTTTCCACGAAGAACTAGTTGACCGCCATGTTTCTTCACCTCTACTCAGCTTTTTCAGTTTCACTCATGTTTTCTCCCTCCTACATACATTATTTTCTTTAATAGAAAGCATGTTTAGTGATGACTTTGAATTTATATATGTAGAACACACACAGACGTATAGAGAGAGAGAGAGAGAGAGAGAGAGAGGTGATTTTTTTATCCTTCCCACTTCTGGTCAGCAACTCATGAATTCCAGGAAGTTATTGGACAAGTGGTCCCCCAAAGAGCTTATAGAAGCCCTAGGCTGCATGCTTAAACCCTAACTCTGACATAATCCCTGATAAGGTCAGATTTTCATCATTCTTTTTTCGTGCTAAGATTGCACAATCCATATACATAAGGTAAAATATAATCATGGCTTAGATTTAGTGAGATTTTTCACCGTTAGTTATTTCATGTCAAGCCACCGGATAGTAGAAACCCTAACCTTGTTTCTTCTGAAATCTTCACTCTGCTGTTGGACTATTTTATAACACATATAATCCGTGTTAAAAATAACATATTAGATAATACTTAATTGTTAAGTGTATCTAGTTGACTTGAAAATACAAGTGGTTAAATCTTGGGTCTTGTTATGTGGTTAATGTTTTAGGAAAGTGAGTGGTTAAGATTTATCTTATAACCTATATGTATGTTGAAAATATAGAATGCATGTATGAAAAATTATTCATAAAGACTAAGTTACATTGTCTTTATTTTCTCTATCATAAATATACAAAGACAGAAATTATAGTCAACATAAGTGGTTTCAGAGCTAGTTCGACACTAACTAGCTGAGCGTGAAACTTCTAATTCGATAAACAAAGTCCTAGTGAAGAAGATTGAAACGGTAAGTGGAATCCACATGTCTACCGGTGGACAACAACCGTCTTTGATGGTGAAAATTATGATTATTGGTGTGTGAAGATGAAAACTATATTTCTCTTTTATAATCTTTGGGATTTGATTGAAATTGGATATGAAGATCCAATTGAAGAGATGACAACGGAGATGACAACGGTTCAAGGAACCAATTATAGGAAAACAAGAAGAAGGATACAAAGGCTCTTCATTTGATTCAACAAGGAATAACGGATATCAATTTTCTAAGAATTATCAATGTTACCAAGTCAAATGAGTATCGTGGTACTACAAAGTATAAGATGAGTATTGTGCTACTACCAAGGTAAGAGCCGTGTAACTACAATCTTTGAGAAGAGATTTTGAGAATAGTAGAATGAAAGAAAACGAATTCTTAAATGATTTCTGCTATAGATTTATGGAGATTGTAAATTAAAGGAAAACTTATGGAGACCAAATTTTGAACTCAAGAATTGTTGAAACATTTTTGATTAGTTTGCCAGAAAAATATTATTGTATTGTTTCCGTTATTGAAGAAACCAAACATATTTCTTCTTTGGGTGTTCAAGATTTATTGAATTATATTAAAACATTTGAGTAAAGGTTGAGTAGGCACACTGCAAAATCTGATGAGAGTACTTTTCAATCCAAGCTTAAAGTTGACTTTAAAAGTCATGAATCGTTGAGTTCCAATCAATTTAAAGGTGAATCTTTTAGAGGAGAAAGATTTGGAAGAGGAAGGGGACAAGGAAGAAATTCAAGAGGAAGAGGAAGAGGAAGAGGAAGAGGAAGAGAAGAGATTTTGAAAGAAGATCAAATGAAAAATCCACTCAACAAAAATGTGGAATTTGCAAAAGATCAAATCATGTTGATAAAGATTGTTGATTTCATGGAAAGTCTCAATGTTTTAGTTACAAAAAGTTTGTCGGTTGAAGAATAATCAACAAGCTAATTTTTTCGAAAAGCAAGAAAGTAGTGGAAACATGTTCTACGCTTGTTAAGCAATATCAGAGCAAATGAACGATGTGTGGTATATTGATAGTGGTTATAGTAACCAAATGACCGGTGATGGTAATATTTTTGTGAACATGGACGCCACTTCTAATTCTCAAGTAAGAATGTAAAATGGTGTCATGGTTTAAGCAAAAAGCAAGGGAACCATTGCCATTGAAATAAAGAAAGGAAGAAGATACATCCAAGATATCTTGTTGGCTATAATTTCAACCTTTGTATATTTGTGATAGAGAAAACAAAGACAATGTAACTTAGTCTTTAGAAATAATTTTTCATACATGTATTTCATAATTTCAACATACATATATGTTGTAAGATACATCTTGACCACTCACTTTTCTAGAATATTAACCACATAACAAGTATCAAGACTCAACCATTTATATTCTCAAGTCAATTAGATACACTTAACAACTAAGTATTATCTAGTATACTATTTTTAAAACGCACTTCTAATTCTCAAGTAAGGATGAAAAATGGTGTCATGGTTCAAGCAAAAGGCAAGGGAACAATTGCCCTTGAAACAAAGAAATGAACAAGATACATCCAAGATTTCTTGTTAGTACCAAACTTGAAACAAAATTTATTGAGTATTGGTCAACTTATAGAGCATGGGTACTTTGTGGTGTTTGAGGACAACTCTTGCATGATTTATGATTGTGGAGAGAAAAAATAATTTATAGCGAAAATTGAGATGGAGAAAAACAGAAATTTTCCTCTCAATTTTCTGTATTCAAACAATGTTTCTTTGAAGATGGAAGTTGTTGATGAATCTTGACTTTAGCATAGAAGATTTGAGCATTTGAACTTTCAAAACTTAAAGATCCTACAACAAAATAATATGGTTTATAGATTGCCATCTATACAAGAAGTTAAAGAAGTTTGTGAAGGATGTGTACTTGGAAAATATCATCGACATCATTTTCCAAAAGAAAAAGTTTGGAAAATTAAATCACCGTTGGAGTTTTTTCACACCGATGTATGGGGACCACCAAGAACACTTTTTCATAGAGGTAACAAATACTTCATAATCTTTGTTGATGATTTTTCAAGAATGACTTGAGTATATTTTATGAGACAAAAATCCAAGTTTTTCAAGTATTCAAAAAGTTTCAAAAGTTTGTTGAAAGACAAAGTGGATATTACATTAAGTTGTTAAGAAGTGATAGAGGTGTTGAGTACAACTCTAATGAATTTAATAATTTTTGTGAAGACATTTGTATGGAAAAGCAATTGACGGTTGGGTATACTCCACAAAAAAATGGAGTGATCGAAAGAAAAAATAGAACCATTGTTGAGATGACAAAATCGATGGTTTATGAGAAGGGTTTACTTAAATCATTTTCGGCCGAAGCGGTATACACGGCACAGGTTTACTTGATGGATAAATTTCCAACAAAGGCTTTAGAGAATCAAACTCCGATTGAAGCATGGTGTGGAAGGAAGTCGTCGATGAATCACTTAAAGGTTTTTGGGTGCATTTGATGAAAATAGTGAAAAATGTATTTTTGTGGGTTGTAGCTCTAAATCAAAGGGTTGTAGACTCTTTAGTTTGAAGAGAAAAAAAGTGATTATTTGTAGAGATGTTCTCTTTAATGAGAAAAAATCTTGGAATTGGAAAGAAAAGAATGTTCAAAATCAAGTTGTTGTAGCAAATGAAGATTATGGAAGCTTTGAGAATGTAAATGAAAATGAAGAAGTTGAAGTTCCACTACAAATGTCTCCAACACCCAACTCTCCTTCATCTCCTTCTACTTCCACAAGTTCAAGCACTTTATCTCCAAGTTCAACTCCAAGGAAAATGAGAAGTCTTAATGATGTGTATGCTAGATGCAATTTTTGTGTGGTTGAACCGGAAAGTTTTGAAGAAGTAATCAAAGAAGATGCTTGGAAGAAAACAATGGAAGATGAAATTCGTATGACTGAAAAAAATAACACTTAGGAGTTAGTGAAAAAGCCAAAGAATAAAGAGGTTACTAGGGTGAAGTGGATTTACAAAACAAAGCTTAATTCGGATAGTTCAATTCAGAAAAGCAAAACAAGACTTGTAGCAAAAGGGTATTCACAATAACCCAGTGTCGATTACCAAGAGACTTTTGCTCCTGTTGCTCGACTTGATACAACAAGACTTCTTATTGCTCTTACTTCACAAATGAGCTGGTTTCTTCATCAATTAGATGTAAAATCAGCGTTCTTAAATGGTGTGTTGAAAGAAGAAGTTTATGTAGAGTAACATCAAGGCTTTGTGATCAACGGTGAAGAAGGAAAAATGTATAAGTTAAAAAAGACTTTATATGGGCTGAAACAAGAACCTCGAGCGTGGTATAGTGAGATTGATTCCTATTTCAATGCAAAGGGATTTCAAAGAAATAAAAGTGAGCCAATCTTGTACATCAAAGCGCAAGGTAATACCTGTATTTTCATTGTGTCACTTTATGTTGATGATTTGATTTTTACTGGAAATGATCAAAAAATGATTGAAGATTTTAAAAGTGAGATGATGAAAAGATATGAAATGAGTAATTTGAAACTTCTACATTACTTTTTGGGCATTGAAATTCGTCAACAAAAAGATGGAGTCTTTATTTGCCAAATGAAGTATGAAAAAACTTTCATTGAAAAATTTAGAATAAGAAATTACAAATCGGTGGCTACACCTTTGGTTGTGAATGAAAAGTTGTTAAAAGATGATGGAACTAAAGAAATTGAAACATCTTTTTATAAAAGCTTGGTTGAAAGTCTTTTGTACTTGACAATTACAAGGTTAGACATCATGCATGCTACAAGTTTATTATCTCGGTTCATGCACAAATCAAATTCATTTTGGGGCAGCGAATAGAGTGTTGAGATATATTCAAGGAACACTTGATTTTAGGATTATATTTGGAAGAAAAGTTGATGTCAAGTTACTTGGATTTTGTGATAGTGATTGGGCCGAAAACATTGACAATATAAGGATCACTGCGGGCTATGCATTCTCACTTGGTTTTGGGGTAATTTCATGGGTGTCAAAGAAGTAACAAAGTGTGACACAATCATCAGCTGAAACTAAATATATTTCAGCACCATTGGCTACTTCTCAAGCAATTTGATTAAGAAGAATCATGAAAGATTTTGGTGAAAAACAAGGAGAAGCAACTCCAATTTTATGCAATAATAAATCAGCTATCGCTATGACAAAGAATTCCGTATATCATAGCCGAACTAAGCACATTACAATCAAGCATCACTTTATTCGAGAAGTCGTGGAAGATGAAGAGATTCAAGTCAAATATTGTAAGACCGATGATCAAGTGACGAACATTTTTATCAAAGCACTTTCTAAAGATAAGTTCGAGTTTCTAAGAGACATGTTAGGAATACAATAACAAAGCATTAAGGGGGAGTGTTAAAAATAACATATTCGATAATACTTAGTTGTTAAGTGTATGTAGTTTGACTTGGTAATACAAGCGGTTGAGTCTTGAGTCTTGTTATGTAGTTAATGTTATAGAAAAATGAGCAGTCAAGATGTATCTTATAACCTATATGTATGTTGAAAATATAGAATACATGTATGAAAAATTATTCCTAAAGGCTAAGTTACATTGTCTTTGTTTTCTCTATCACAAATATACAAAGGAAAAAATTATAGCTAACAATCTGTGCACGAACTGAATATATATGTGTATGTGTAAGAGAGAGAGAAGGGGGATGGGGGGATGGAAAGGGGGGGTGAATCTAATTGATAATTAGCTAGATGACTGGTAGGCACTGCCCAAGAACTATCATATTCCACTTTAGAGTACCACAGAATGATTGATATATATGCAGTTTAACCTTTGAACTCAGAAGTATGTTGGCCTATAGTTGAACAGAAAGGAGAGAGAGAGAGATGTGAATCCAACAAAATGGTTGAAGAATTAATGGACACTTGGTATATAAGATTTTAATTTCTTTGTCTAGGGTTTGATTAGATCAGTCCTTGACACTAATGAATCGGAGAAGTTTCCAGTTGAACCAGTGGACAATTGAATGAAAAGCTTATATAGTGTATAATGTCTCTCAAATTTGCTAGTTCAAAGATTTGCAAATCAAGCTGTATTCTGCTTTACAGCCGTGTCACCAAACCCTAGAGAAACCAAATTCCAAATCTCATAAGCTCTATATGCAAAATCAAAATAGTTCTTTCTCATGTTACATAATATCCAAAACTGTTCACCTTAAAATTTACAAGAAGGAAGAAAGGAAAGAACTAAGTACATGGATCCAAATGTACCTTAAAATAGTCACCAATTTGTTCACAAAATCAATCTGGGAGAGATTAAATACCAACTGAGAGCCCAAATACGAAAAAAAACGCATCCCCTTCCCTTGATCTTGTTCAGTACGATCATCGTCAATTATAAGACAATAGCATATTGCTCAAGATGTATTTGCAGGAGGGTTTTCTCCCATCTCGACAACTTTAAGCTCTAAAGGAATTGGAGCATCAGTTTGTTTCTCATCAGGTTGGCTATCTTTATAGCTTGATGCTGCTTCCTTGTCTTCGGTGCTAGTACTGGCTTTGTTGTGATTGGTCCTCTCTCTTTCATACTGCCTATATTTGTGCAAGTATCTCAGTAAGGGCTCAGAATAATCATCAAACCCTAGTGTACTCAAAGCCCAACAAATGTCATCTCCGTTCACCGTTTTACGGTTCTCCTTGTGACACTTGTCAGATGCTTCACCCGTCACAAAACTTATGAACTCTGACGCACATTCCTGCATGGTTTCTTTAGCTTCTTTGGATATCTTGGCACTTGGTGGCAGGACCTGCTTCATGATCCGACCCACATTAGCAATAGGGAGGAACCTATCATGCTCATCAGCCATTTCTAGACTCAGATCAAGTTGATCTTCTTAAACACAGACACGTCGCCATAATAAGTGGTTCACTTCTATATAGATGCATCTATGTATGTGCATGCATGTGTGTATGTGCACAACGCGAACACTGCATGCCATGAGGCCATCATGGGTGGCATCGATTGGTGGGTCATGTGGCGGCCGAGGTGGAACTGTTGGACATGTTTGCCAAGTGGAGTTCTTCTTGGTTCTTGAAGGTGCATTTTAGGCCCCATCCTTTATGGGACTAAGTTAATCAGATTTGGGTTTTGTCACAACGGTGGCACTAGAAATATTAATTCAATCAGAATCCTGAGATTGATGAGAATCCGAGACTAGGCTGGCTAACCGAGCTATTGGAGAGGAGTGTATAGGGAAGGAGGAGCCCCAACAACCAAAGGTAAACTCAGAAACACACTAATCTTCTTTTCTAATAACACATTAAAAACCAAGGTCAAGCCCACACGTATGAACCGTGCAGCTAGAGCTTGAAAATGGTTCAGTATCTAAAGTGACTCAAACCTTTAGCAGATCAAGATTGAACTCAAAGTGGCCATGAGCATTTCTGAACTATGAAATCTGACCAAATCCACTAATTGTGGAGTTCAACAAGTAAATTTGTGTTTAGAAAATTTAATCCCTATAAAGCTTAGTCCACTATAGTACAATGGTCCCCTCATCCTCTTGAAAATCTCTTTAACTTTTGATGCTCCCAATATGTCTAGATTTAAGATAAATTACAGGTTGTACTGTTTGAATGAATGGACTACATTTGTGCACGTTTACAGGTTTGGTAATGGATTAAACAAATTACAGCAAAAAAGAACTGATTAGAAATCCTAGTGTTTGATAACCTCATACTTAGGTTCTCAACTTTTTTTGTCACTCTATTTGGCGGCAAAGCATCTCAATTCCCTTTCTAAATATATATATGTTAGGTTTCAGTCAAGTCCTGGAACCCTGAAGATAAGGTAAGATGCTATCAATTACTAAATCTGCGATTTTCCCTTTAAATCTGTACCTATTGCTACTAAGATGTCGCTAAGAAATAACAATGTAAAAAATAGGGCACTATTCTGTAACATGTTTAGTACAGCCTTGTTCTTCAGTGGTAGAAAGACTAATATTATTTAGACTTAAAAATCTGACCTAATTTGTTGACATATTGATGTGGTTTCATAGGAATCATTGGATCAACACCAAGTTCTAATGTTTGATGGGGTCTACAGTGAATCCGAAGGTCATAGTGAATTAGGTCAATAAATTATATCAGTAAATTAGGTCCCAATAATATTACTCGTGGTGGAAATTAGGGTAACACTTTGGTGGCAAAACAGGTACCAAAAGTTGCAACTTTTTTGGTTTATGTTGCAAGTTTTTTTGGGTCGAATTACAAAAGTTAGGATCGATCGTAACAACTTCAATGTTATGGTCAATTCTAAACATCCCATTTTGTTATAACTTGATATAAACAAAAAATTTATAATTTATCTAATGAAGTTATAAATTTTGGTAAAGTTCGAAAAATAATCTTTCGGTACTGTAATCTTACTACAAAAAATTATTTTTGATCACAAAAGAAAGAAAAAAAGAAAAGAAAATTACACACAAAGTAATGACGAAGACATTTTAAGTTTATGCATCCCACTTAAAATAGATGTTTCTCTTATCGAGTTCGTGTGAGAAAATGCTGAATGATTGTGAGAACTTTTCTAACAGTGTAAGTGTACATATTCCAGTTTTTGGCACTGCAGTAATTTGAGTCAATTAAAAGTGCAGCAGGAATATAAATGTAAAAATTTTGTTGATGGGTTTCAAGCAAAATGTAGCACATCCAAATCCATTCAGTTGCCCTAATTTCACTCATAGATTTTAGAACTTTTGAACTTTTGAGAGCTAAGATACAAGTTTTTGAGATTTTAGTTACAAAAAAAAAAATAAAAAAAAATAAGGATCGATTCTTAAAATGTACAACATTTTAGGATCATGTTATAACTTTTAACATTATTTAAAAAGAGCAATGTTATGTTGATCTAATTTATTGACCAATTTGTAGACTTAATTCATTACAATTATTGGATTGAACTGTGGACCCCATCAAATATTAGAACTTTGTGTTAATTTAACTGTTATAATGAAATCATATTATCAGATTAGTAAATTAGGTTATATTTTTATGTCTAAATAGTATTAATTTCAAAAAATTATAGATGACCCCCCAAAATATTGTACATGACGAAATGGCGCCCAAAATGTATTTTTTGGGTACCAAAGAATTCTCCAGATTACACATCGATTGCCGGCGGTAACAACAGTAGCTGGTTATGTAAGCCACAACCTTTCCTTTGGAGCATTGAATCTGAAACTCTGGTCCTGCATTTCAATAGGAAATTAAATCAAGAACCATGTTTTATAGGAGACTGTTTGATTTTTGAACAGGATTTTCATCTAATTCATTGTTCTTCCAAGGTTTCTTTTCTTTTTTATTTTTTTTTCTCCCAAAGAAAGAATGGCGATTTTTGTTTTGTTGGAATATCTTTTTTTGTTCGGTAATCGTTGACTTTTTTGGGACTTTTTGTTGGGTATTCTTTGTAGTCACTTATTGTCACGCACCAATTTCTATAATAAAGACATGAACTAACTATTAACCATTAAACCATGAAAGTATCCTAAAATACCATCCAATAAAAACAAAACATTCATGTTCAACATAATCTAACTAAAAATTCCCAAAAAGTGAACCATAATCCAAGTTTACATCCAAAAATCCTTATAACAAAACATTACCATAACTAGTTAAATAAACATAAATACTCAATTTCTCCATTGAGAATCCTCAAAACAAACTAGCATAAATGTAAACTCTCCCACACTAAGTCTCAAGCTCTGGATCCACCTCATGATCCACTCCCGCTTCCCAATTCACCTGTCCGTATTGTCCTCAATACTAAAATCTAAAAAGTGTGAGGGAATTAGTGAGCAAACAAGCCCAATAGGAAAACTTCATCAAACATATAAATTTGAAGTAAAACCAGTGACATTGTAACAAATCCATATCCATAAATAAGTAGAACCAATTTCTGAAGCAAAAGATCATTATAAGCATAACTCATGTACACAAGTTGAATCACAAGCACTCAGACATCGTATATCTGACCCATATACCCACACCCAAATTATTCTACCAATTCTCGCAAGGATATACCGTTTTCAAGAAGTGTGTATACTGACACATCGGTATTAGCGTAACTTCTCAAGAATAATAAACTAACCCTTTGTCTTGATCACCGTAAGTGAATAGTGCAAATTCTTGAGTCCTCGCAAGGACCCAAGCAACTCCACTACGAGTGATAAGGAAACTTCAAACCCCTAAAGGTAAGAAACTCATTTAAACACTCTACGATATAAGTTGGAGTGCAATACACGTTCATCACACCTAACCATACAAGAGATAATCCATAATTTTCCATAAAATCCAAGTATGTCACATTATGATTCCAAGGTTATTAAGATAGAGTAATTCAAGAAAACATGTAAGAGATCGCTAAAAAATGCATTTAATATTATCATAATCAAGAACTAGAGTTTTTAAATTAAGAATGAATAAATCTTGGATTTAAATCATTTATTTTATTTAAGAAATGAATCATGTGATAAATCGAACGTGGAAGCATTGCAGATCTATTGTAATAAGGATGAAAAAGATATAATTATATAGCCCTAATCCTCAATGAATAAGCTTGAAGTATTTTATAAAGCTTCTCTTATTGAAGATCTAGGGTTTGAAACCTTTTAGTGTTCGGATAAAGTATTAAAGCATTAAAGAACTAATACAAATAGGTTGGGTGCAAATCAATAAAGAGAACTTGAAGAACCCTGAACTCGGAAGTCTGTTGAGGATTATAATTGAAAAAAAAAAATTAAATTCACCAAATCTTCTCCATAATAAGGTCAACATCTTCATTAACCTTGGACATTTCGTATCTGATATTATAGTTTCGTTGAATTTTGGTGTGTTTTAGATTTTTGTTAGCTAGTCTAGCTAAGATACTGCACGGGATGATTTTTTGTAATCAATGAGATAGCGACACCAAAATTCTTTAAACGCCGAAAGGATTAGGAATGGGGCTGGAGGATCCTTCAATGTCTTCCTTTCGATGCTTAAGTTAGTTAGCGTGTGTGAAATAGAGGATATGAAAAATTCTGTACTATGATTGTTTGCACTTGAGTACTTGGGGCCCAACCCTTGAGATGTTTATATCTTGATGGGGGTGCTGAAGTGGATTCCTTGTAATAATGTCCAGGCTGACGGGCCTGGCAATCATTTGGGAGGGAATTCCTCCTATTGGATCACGTGTATGGTGACTGTAGCCATGTTAGTGGCTGCCTAGTCAAAAAGGCCCCCATCTTGTCATAAAGTGGCTTCGAGCCATGTATTTATTAGACTTAGGGTTAGCTTGTTGGCGGCCGGGGTGAAAATTTGAATGATGACCCAGCTCAAGGCTAAGCATTAAATGTTAACCTCTCTTAGGGTATCACCCAATTGGTCTATGTCTGTGAGGGTCATGCTTCTCTATTAGTATGCGTGGAGTTCCGTGTTGGCTCCACGTGAAGAAGGAGATACAATCGAAAATCTCTATCCCCTATCATGTTAGTTGATTCGAATGACGTCAATAGGTCTCAATAGAGATAGTGATGCCCTCGGGCTCAAGAGAAAGTTGAACCCTGAGGCTCATGAGCTTGGTATGGTCCAAGTACTTTCACTTTGGCTTTAGCTAGTCGGGGGTGATGTGTTAGAGATGAGCCCTGTCTTTGGCCTACATGTCCTCTACTGATAGTCTATTGAATTACATCCTGTCAACTGCCCCGAATTTGCCGCCCATTGTTGAATTTGCATTAAATGTGCCCTTTCGATTGGTAACCGAAGTAATGATGGTTAGGGTATAAATATCAGAGGATCTTCAGTCATTGGCCTCGTTTACAACCTTGACACATCCAGAGCACTTTGAGAGCTCGAGCATCCTTCAATAAAAAGACACAAGTTGACAGTTTGCTTTCTCAGTAAGTTTCTTGATTTTGCCCCCCATCTTTTTCTTTGTAAATCCATGGTTAAGATAAATAGGCCAAACAAGTCGAGAGGAGAAAGTGGGCCTAGGAAGACCCAAGTATGGATAATGCCAAATTAATCGCTAGTTTTAGGGCAAAATATCTTATATCTGCTAATATAATGACCATACGCTATAGGCCGAATGAGCATGCATAGCACAATCCATGGGACTCCTGAAGGGATGCCACTCTATACCAAAGTCATCATAGAGGGAGAAGTTAGATTCTCCCTTGCCTCCTATTGCTTAAATTCCTTGGGCACTTCAAGCTATTCCCTAGGAAGTGATGCTTGAATGTTTTCAGAATAATCATGGGAGTAGTAGCATTGAACTCCCTCCTTAGATCTTGAAGAGATCATCTTCTACTATGAGGTGCTTGAGACCCCCTCTAAAATGTACTACCTCAGAGTCCAGGCCCCGCCATGTACTTGTTGATCCATCTACTTGGCTTCGACTGGGGACACACACAAGACATCGTCATATGGTGGTCGTTTGATGGGAGCTAGGTGAAGGGCCTGTATATGAAAGCTTGTGTTGTCCCAAATTGATGAGGGAATCAGGTAAATGGGTTTTTTTTACTCCTACAAACCTTACTCGAATACCTTACTTGTGCTTACCCATATTTCTTTTTTACATAAGTGTAACACCCCAAAATCCACCATGGAAAACATTACTATCTAGAAACCATCCAATTACGAGATCAACTAATAATAACCATTAAATAATAAACCATTCATTCATCTGAGAAAGAATAAATACTAAAGTCAATAAAACATTGTAATTTCTCCAACTTACAATTCAAAACAAAATAGTATCTAGCAGTGGAAAAATTAAACTAGCTACAACACTATTTCACAAAAATCTCTCAAACATTAAACCAAAAGTAAAACAACTATATTCCTCTAAAATAGGGTCCACGTCTTGATCCTTCAACAGCTCGTAATTAACCTTCTCATCCACATCGACATCTTCTTCTATGTTCAAAGCTATAAGTGTGTGGTAGGAGGTAAGCAAAAGCCCGTAGAAAATCCCTCTCAATTCCCAACAAGGTTTTAAAATAATAAAAAGAAGGCAAGTCTCTTTTGAAAAATAGTATATATAAATTTTTGAAAGTAAACCTATGACAGTTGTAATGATATCAAGTGTACGGAATACAATAAATCAATGACAGGAATAAATTTGCAAGAAATTAAAGCAATTAATAAATAACTCAGTAGCATCATCCTATATTCTTATGTATGTTGGTTCATCCCTATTCTCAGGAATCTACACTATGATTCTACCTTGTTCACCCACCACAACCACACAATCTCAATCATTCCCCGCAGGGCCAAATCACAAACTACTTTAGGAAAGGCGTATACCGTCTCCCACGGCATTGACGAATCCTTCCAAGGAAACGTATACCATCCCTTAGCCTCGAACTTACGTGAACAATAGTGATTCTCTCACAAACAACAATCTACTACAAGTGTTAGACAACCATCTGAGCGGGGCCGTTTTTAGCGTAGCGTCCAAACGATCCTTGGGCGTTCGGACAGTTCAAAGTCACTATTTTTGATAAGAAATAAAGTTTTTGGGTAAGGAGTACCGTTCG
The DNA here is from genome assembly GCA_951799425.1 of Ilex aquifolium. NCBI lineage: Eukaryota > Viridiplantae > Streptophyta > Magnoliopsida > Aquifoliales > Aquifoliaceae > Ilex > Ilex aquifolium. The sequence goes on along the minus strand of OX637396.1, from coordinate 24,381,415 downwards.
GACGGTGCTTGGAGCGTCCGGACGGTGGCAACTTTCTGTCCCAAGGAGCCATTTTCACCTATTTAGAAATTGATTCAGGAAATTTTCATGAAATACACTTCTGTAGCCCTTGAAGTCTAGTTTCTAATTTCCAAAAATTAGCTCAATCGGAGTTCATATTAAAAAGTTCTGGCTAAAATACTAAGGTAGTGTCAAATTCCTTCCTATCCGAATTTTTTCTAAAATGTGGTTTAACTCTGAAATACTTTCTAACTTCTAATACACCTCATATTACCTCTCCTAAAGTTTCTCGACCTTCCAGATTCATTGGAGGCATTATTTTGACCTAAAATCATTTAGAAACTTACCTAATCACCCTTCTCAAGTTTACACACCTTCGAAACTAAGTTTGATCCTAAAGTCAATTTGTCCAAAATTCAAACTTCATGATTAATCTTTTAACAATGATTCGAGGTTTCTACAATCCTTTTATTCATCTTAAGAGAAATATTAATTTGATATTATTCTTATTAATTCTAGTACAGAGTCTTACAATAAGAGGATTGTACTAAACCCCCTCGGCCTTTTGTAGCCTTTGAAGATCTTGTGACGGTTTGGAGGTACCTAGGAAACGACGACTTTGGTCGGACTACTCATATCTTTTTGAGCTACAACCCCATCTAAAATAAGTATTCTCGAATCCCCATTCCCAATGATCCTTTGATCTGGGAAGACGAACCCTCTGAAGGGGAGGAAGATGTGTAAAACCCGAGAAAATTTAAAATTTTATTGTGTAGGGTAAAATGGTAATTATCCGTAACGATACAAGTTGAAAATCTAAATTTTTCTAAAACTTGGATGATTAAACGGATCTCACTGTTGGATTTGTCTCACAAAATCTAGTCACTTAGTCAATTTTCATCGAATTCCGCGACAGTCGGATTTTTTATGATCTACGATGCGATCGGGCATCGCGTGATTAAAATAAACACGATCTGGCTTTAATTTAAAAACATAAAAAATAATTGAAAGTTAGTTTAAATAAAATATATTGAACTTAAAAAAAGACGATAATTAATTGATTCGAAACAAAATCGGATCAGAAAAAGACAGGACGTGTGGCTCAATGAGAGGCAAGCAAATGGAAGTATAAATAGGGGAGAAAAATTAGATTTTTCTCCCCATTTACACAACCATTTTTGGATAGAGAGAGAGAGAGAAGAGAGAGAAAATCAAGGGATATCCAAGCTTTCTTCTCCGATCTAGGGCGATCCGTCCTTCGGATTGCTTCGGGCCAAGAACAAAAGTTATTCTATATGAAGAGAACTATGAGTACGGGCCAAAGATCGTGGGTTTTGATAAATTCTCAAGAACGGGATTGTTGGGATCAAGTCCTTGAAGCTTGATTTGGAGTATTTTGAAGCTTCTACTACACGATATTATCCTTCAAGAGGTAGAGTTCCTTTCCTATCTAGGTTTATTTTCAAATTAGGGTTGTATATGAAATGGATAACATGATTAGAGATGAAATATCTTGTTTAGTATACTCCTAGTGTGACTAGAGTTTGGAAAATGGTGTAAGAATGTACAGAATCAATTCTAGCATGAATTGGATATGTTGAAATTACTTTTTGTAATTTCATGAAGGAATGTGTTAATTTGGGCATGCTATGTGTTTACATAATTTTTGTGCCTTGTAGGTGTTTGATAAAATGCCTAGGAATGAATTAAGTATGTTATTTGAATGAGAATGATATAACATGCTTGGTAAGGTTATGAATTGTGATTATATGCTTATGATAGAATTGACAATTGAAAAATGTTGATTGAGATGAAATATGTTCATAATATGTTGAACATGATATGATAATTGCAATTATACATTACATTTGCATATGCACGAGAAATATCGCATTCGTGGGCATGTGACATGAGTGTGGGTGTGTGCATGATTTGATCAAACACCATCCTTGGTGGGTTGATAAGAGGGCTAGGGAAAGTTTGACCTAGGTGCAACTGAGACGCACGGGTTGCATTGAAAACAAGGGTTGAGGTTAGTAAGAAGGGCTAGATTCTCCCTCGGGTGCAAGACCCGGTAAATTTTGGATATGCACTCCCGTTGGTATTGAGTCCATAAAGTGTGTCGGTGTATGCAGATCCATTGGTGGAAGTCCATAGATGCCGTGTCGGTTGGGTGGTTGTTGGTGAAAGTGTATAAATACCCACCCCAAGGAAGACCCAAAATTTTGTACATTGGTCATTGGAAGTTCAACATTAATGGTGGGAGCTTGGAATACTCGGATGCATACGCATAGTATTGTATGTGTTATGGGAGCCGGTGGAGGGCTCGGGTTGAATTGCATCTGTGAGTATCATCTCATGACATGACATGACATTGTGAAATCTATTTATGAATTGCATATTCTTGAATGGATGTTTGATTGATTGTTGAATTGCATGTGAACATTTCATATGCATCTAGGTTGAGGAGTAGCCTTTTTAGGATATGCCCTATTAAGTGTGGCTCACCCTTTATGGGAATAACATTTTAGGTGTGGGAAAAACTCCAGTGGATGGCCCTCACTTGGGCCCTTGTTGAGAAGAAGTCGGAATGTGGCTTTTAAATTATATTTTTGTAACCAATTGTGTAATTTTTTTTGGACTTGTAAAATTGTATAAAGGTTTGTGTAATGACCTCTTATGGGTTGGAAATTGTGTATATGAATGTATGAAATGGGTTTGGATGACCAATGGTTGAAGATTGGAAAGATTTGAGAAAAATCTAAGCCAAGGTACCGGTACCTAGACTGACGGGTACCGGTACCAGTACCAGAATTTCAGTGGGCTCTGGTATCAGTACTAAGGATGAATGTATCGGTACCTCGATTGACAGTGGGCTCAGGTACTGGTACCTAAGTAATTAAGTACTAGTACCTAGAAAATGGAAGGGATCTGGCAGACAGAAGGCTCAGGTACTGGTACCATTTGTAAGAGGTACCGGTACCTATTCCAAAATTAAGTTTTTTTTAAATATAACTCTGCAAAACATTCAGAAATTGAGCCCTCTTGTTGGCAAGATGTAATTGGTTAAACATTAAGTTCAAATTGAAAGGGATGAACCTTGAAATGGTCAAGTGGTTGATATGTGCACATGTTACGCGTTTGAGAGTGCTCCGGTACATGGGAGACTCTGCCCAAACTTTGTATGGGTTACGATCTCGGTGAAGGGGATGTGATGATGTGGTTCCGGGTTATGTGACATTCACGAGTACTTCCACGGGTTGATGGGTGATCAGCGGGTTGAGAAATAACCTCCAGTTTTGGGGCGTCACAGCTTGGTTCAGAGCCTAGGTTCCTGATTACCTTGGACTTGAGGGTAGATTGGGTTAAGCCATTGCATCAATTGTGCATTACATGTTATGTGCATTGAATGCTACATGTTATGTGATATGATATGCATGATTACATGTGTATGGAAATGAGACACTAGGATTAGAAAACATAACCTTGGGGGTCGAAAAAGAAGGAACGGGAAGGTTCATGGTTATGGTGTATAGTAGTAGGTGGCAAACTTCTTACTAGTGAGATAAGGAGAGAAATCTCAATGTTTTGAATTTGATCCCTAACTTTGGGATAGTAATTTAGTGCTCTATTGCTATCTTACGTGTTTGTAGATGGCAAATAGAGGAAGAGGACAACGGAACGGTTTAGGGGGTGGGCGGAACAACAACCAACTACCACTAGCCTTTGATCAACAAGCCTTCGTGGAGGCCATGGGCACTATGGTTTCCACTTTTATGCATGCCAGTGCCAACATGGGCCAAGGAGGCTCGAGTAAAATTCAGAGGTTCAAGGCACACAAACCACCAACCTTTGTGGGAGGGGCGGATCCGATGGTAGCCGACCATTGGTTCCAACAAGTAAACAAGATATTGGAGGCTATGGAGATCACATCCGACGCCACTAAGATAAGGCTAGCTGCGTTTCAGCTTGAGGGGAAGGCCCATATGTAGTGGGATTGGGCAAAGGCCTCAAAGAACATAGAGGCAATGACTTGGGGAGAGTTCTGTGAGCTCTTTATGGGCAAGTACTTCCTGTCGCCTGTTTGAAAAGCGAAAGCCCAGGAATTCTTGGATTTGAAGCAGGGGACTAAGACGGTGATGGAATACGAGGCTAAGTTCACTGAAATAGCCCGTTTTGCCGACGACTAAGCGGTCACTGACTTGGCCAAGGTGAGAAGATTTGAGGATGGGTTGAAGTTTTCCATCAGGGGAAAGATTATGGGCCACCGCCTACAAGACTTGGATTCAATGGTCAAGATGGCCATGTCCATTGAGAGAGAAGTAGAAGACGCAAGGAGCTACCGGAAGGCGGGTGCTAAGGACAAGAAGAAAGAGGGGCAGTCCTCCTTTACTAGTTCGGGGAAAAAGCAATGAACTTCTACTCCACAGGGACCTCAGGGATAGGGCCGAGGCTATCAAGGCCATGGCCAAGGTCAATCCTCCCAAGGAGGGAGAAATTTCAGGGCCACCTACCAGGCCGGCCAGAGGACGTGTTACATATGCCTCCAACCGGGTCACTTGAAGTGAGATTGTCCTCAGAGGTAGGGATCCCAGAGTTATGGGGCGTTTTAGTCGTAGTCATCCGTGGGGCATCCACAGACCTATTTCATTCCTCTCTATCCCCCCATAGGCCAAGTAAGTCAGTTCCAGTTCTAGGGAGCTACATAGGCCCCTATTATTTCACGAGCGGGGACTCCGCAATCAGGCCAAATGGGCCAGGGTTTGGGCTAAGGCCGAGGACAGGGCTTACAGGCCGGGACTTCAGGGACCCAAGGGCGGGTCTATACCATCACACCTTAAACTGAGCCAGTGGATCAGTTGGTGGTTCATGGTACATTCTTACTCTCTCGCTTATAGACAAGGGTGTTATTACATTCTGGTGCATCATATTCATTCGTAGCTGCACCATGTGTAAAGGATTCAGGCTTAGAGTTTGAAACTTTAGAAGAGCCATTTCATGTGAGTTCTCCCCTAGAAGCTAGGGTTTGCATTGATCAGATATGTTGGGGGGTGTGAGCTAGAGATCTCAGGGATTATACTCACTATAGACCTTAGGGTCATGGACATGTCGGAGTTTGATTTCATCATCGGGATGGTTGGCCGCATACCGAGTCGTCATCGATTGTGATCGGAAGAGGGTCACTGCTTATACACCATAGGGTGATTGTTTCAAGTTTCAAGGAGAAAAACAAGATGCTTTACTCCAAACCGTATATGATTCCCGTTGGCACGGGCAGTTGATGGGATGACTTGCGAGCCTTACACTTGAGGACGAGGCAAGATAAGAGATGGGTCTACCTCGGGTAGTTTGTGAGTATGCAGACGTTTTTATGGACGAGTTACTGAGATTACCTCCACATCGGGATGTACACTTCACCATTGAGTTACAACCCGATGCATCTCCCATTTCTATGACATCGTATAGAATGACACCTGCAGAGTTGCAAGAACTCAAGGTCCAGTTGCAAGAATTATTGGACAAGGGTTTCATTAGATCGAGTACCTCACCTTGCGGAGCTCTGATTTTGTTCCCTAAGAAGAAGGATAAAACCCTTAGACTTTGCATAGACTACTGACAGTTGAATCAAGTCACCATTAGGAATAGGTACCCATTGCCGCAGATTGATGACTTATTTGATCAACTGAGAGGGGCACAGGTCTAATCCGAGATAGATTTGCGCATGGGATACCATCAGTTGAGGATTAGGGAGACCGATATCCCTAAGACGGCGTTTCAAGTTCACAGTTATGCCATTTGGATTGACTAATGCCCCAGAGGCATTCATGGATCTCATGCACAGGGTGTTCTAACCCTACTTGGGTCAGTTTGTCATGGTCTTTGTTGATGACATCCTGATCTACTCCAAGTCTGTGGAGGAGCCGAGGGTCACTTGAGGATTGTTCTCTAGACCTTGAGAGACCACCAGTTGTATGCCAAGTTCATCAAGTGTGAATTTTGGCCAACGGAGGTGAAATTTTTGGGGCACGTGGTGTTGGTTTCGGGTGTATCACTGGACCTAGAGAAGGTTAAGGCAGTTATGATTTAGGAGAGACTGAAGTTAGTCTTCGAGATATGCATTTTCTTGGGATTGGAGAGATATTTTCAGAGGTTCATTGAGGACTTCTCCTGCCTAGCTGCACCTATGACTAGATTGACCAGGAAGGAGGTCAAGTTTTAGTGGGATGACTCGTGTGAGAGGGCATTCCAGGAGTTAAAGAGAAGGCTTACTTCAGCCCCTATTTTGATAGTTCTGGAGAGGGAATAGAGGTACACAGTATATTGTGATGCCCCTAAGGACAGGCTTGGATGTGTGTTGATGTAGTCCGGGAGGGTGGTAGCTTATGGTTTACGACAGTTGAAGAGCTATAAACAGAACTACCCCACGCATGATATGGAGTTGGTGGCCATTGTCTTTGCCCTGAAGGCATGACACCACTATTTGTATGGAGAACAGTTTGAGGTGTTTTTCGACCACAAAATTCTGAAGTATATCTTCACTCAGTGGGACCTCAACATGAGGCAGTGTAGGTGGATGGAGTACCTAGAGGACTATGACTTCACTTTGCATTACCATCCTGGTAAGACAAATGTAGTGGCTGATGCACTCAGCCGGAAGTCACAAGGAGTCTTGGCTAGTGTAGCTTCTCGGGAGTGGCGAATGCTCGAGACTGTGGGACAGTTCGGGCTACACTATGAGGATCAGGCTCTGGGCACTTTGGGAAGTCTAGTGGCTATGCTTTCCTTACTAAGCAATGTGATCGAGTCCCAGGGGCAGGACATAGAAATATTATCCATCAGGGATCGGGTACAGTCAGGTACGTGTGACGAGGGCTGGGCCATTCACGTGGATAGTAGTTTTTGATTCAGGGGAAGGATTGTGGCTCCCCGGTTTACAGATCTGAGAGAAGAGATCGTCAGGGAGTTTCATTGCTCCCATTTTGTAGTACATCCTGGTGGCACGAAGATGTACCATGATATTTGCTGCCAGTATTACTGGAGAGGGATAAAGAGACACATTGAAGACTTTGTTAATAGATGTCTCACGTATTAGCAGGTTAAGGCTGAGCTCTAGAGGCCAGCTGGGTTGCTCCAGCCTTTGGAGGTGACTGAGTGAAAGTGGGAGTATGTCACTATGGATTTTGTGACTCACTTTCCATGAACTTCGCATGGGCATGACGTTGTGTGGGTGATTGTGGACCGACTTACAAAGTCAGCACACTTTTTGGCCATGCAGATGACCTTCACCTGGAGGAATTCTGCAGGTTGTACGTACGGGAGATAGTCCGGTTACACGGGGTACTCGTCGTATAGTATCGGATCGGGATCCCAAGTTTATGACCCATTTTTGAGAGAGCTTTGAACGGGCTATGGGACACAGTTGATGATGAGTGCAACTTTTCATCCCCAGATGGACGGTCAATCGGAGAAGACTATCCAGACTTTAGAGGACATACTTCGGGCATGCGTCCTTGATCTCAAGGGTAGCTGGGAGGAGCACTTACCCTTAGTGGAGTTTGCCTACAATAATAGTTACCAGGTGAGCATATAAATGACACCCTATGAGGTACTTTATGGGAGGTCGTGCCATTCTCCAGTTTGTTGGACGAAGGTTGGAGAGAGACCCTCTATGGATCTGGATTTAATCAGAGACACCTCAGAGAAGGTGGATTTGATACGGAAGCGTCTTCTTACGGCTCAAAGCCAGCAGGAGAGCTACGCCGACATGCGGCAAAAACATCTAGAGTTCGAGGTTGGAGATCACATCTTCTTGAAGGTGATGCCTAAGAGGGGAGTTGTCAGGCTTGGAAAATGAGGGAAGCTGTCACTGAGGTATATCTAGCCCTTCGAGGTACTCGAGAGGGTTGGCACAATCGCTTGCCGGTTGGTATTACCGCCAAATCTATCTAATGTTCACGCGGTGTTTCATGTCTCCCTACTCTGGAAGTACACTCAAGATCCTACGCATGTGGTGGATTGTGGTGAGCTAGTTATTGATGCAGATGGGACCTTCGAGGAGGGACCGATACGTATCATGGATAGCCGATAACAGGTTTTGCGAGGCAAGACTGTGAGGCTGGTGAAGGTGTTGTGGCAGCACTGTGGTATGGAGGAGGCTACGTGAGAGCGTGAGGACACTATCCGTGCCAGCTATCCATTATTGTTCAAAGATGGAGGTACTTTATTGTAGTCATAAAATGTTATATGACTTGTTGCATATGCATGTGATTGTATGTGCATGAGTGTGTGAATTTTGGGGATGAAGTTTCTTTGAAGGGGGGAAGAATGTAAAACCGGTAAAAATTTAAAATTTTATTGTGAAGGGTAAAATGGTAATTAGCCGTTACGGTAAGGGTTGAAAACCCAAATTTTTCTAGAACTCAGATGAAGAAACAGATCTCATCGTTTGATTCATCTCACGAAATCTAATTACTTTGTCAATTTTCGTTGAATTTCGAGACAAACATATTTTTTGCATTTTACGATGTGATCAGACGTCGTGTGACTAAAATAAACGTGATAGAATTTTAATTACGAATCACGAAATATAATTTAAAGTTAGTTCAAATAAAATATATTGAACTTAAAACGGGGCGATAATTAATTGATTTGGGACAAAATCAGTTGAAAAAAAGACGGAACGTGTGGCTCAATCAGAGACAAGCAAATGAGGGTATAAATAGGGGAGAAAAATCAGATTTTTCTCCCCATTTACACAGCCATTTCTAGATAGAGAGAGAGAGAGAGAAATAAGAGAGAGAAAATCAAGGGATCTCTAAGCTTTCTTTTCCGATCTAGGGCGATTCGTCATTCGCATTTTTTCGGGCCAAGAACAAAAGTTTTTCTACGTGACGAGAGCTACGAGTACGTACCAAAGATAGCAGATTTCGACAAAGTCTCCAGAATGGGATTGTTGGGATCAAGTCCTTGAAGCTTGATTTAGGGCATTTTGAAGTTTCTACTACGCGGTATTACACTTCAGGAGGTAGGGTTCCTTTCATATCTAGGTTTATTTTCAACTTAGGGTTGTATTTGAAATTGGTAGCATGATTAGAGATGAAATCTCTTGTTTAATATACACCTAGTGTAACTAGAGTTTGGGAAATGGTGTAAGAATGTGCATAATCAATTCTAGCATGAATTGGGTATGTTGAAATTGCTTGTTTGTAATTTCATGAAGGAATGTGTTCATTTGGGCATGCTACGTGTTTACATAATTTTTATGCCTTGTAGGTGTTTGATAAAATGCATAGGAATGACTTAAGTATGTTATTTGAATGGGAATGATATAACATGGTTGGTAAGGTTATGAAATTGTGATTATATGCTCCTGATATAGTTGGCAATTGGAAAATGTTGATTAAGATGAAATATATTCATAATATGTTGAACATGATATGATAATTACAATTGTACATTACATTTGCATATGCATAGGAAACATCACATTCGTGGGCATGTGACATGAGTGTGGGTGTGTGTGCATGATTTGATCAAACACTATCCTTGGTGGGTTGATACGTGGGCTCGGGAAATTTGGACCTAGGTGCAATTGATTCACATGGGTTGCATTGAAAACAAGGGTTGGGGTTAGCAAGACGGGCTAGATTCTCCCTCGGGTGCAAGACCCGGTAAATTTCGGATACGCACTCCCATTGGTATTGAGTTCATAAAGTGTGTCGGCGTATGCGGAGCCGTTGGTGGAAGTCCATAGATGCTGTGTCGGTTGAGTGCCCGTTGGTGGAAGTCCATAAATACCCACCTCAAGAAAGACCCGAGATTTTATAAATTGGTTATTGGATGTTCAACATCAATGACGGGGGCTTGGAATGCTCGGATCCATACACATGGTATTGCATGTATTATGGGAGCCGATGGAGGGCTCGAGTTGCATTGCATGTGTGAGTATCATCTCATGACATGGCATGACATTGTGAAATCCATTTATAAATTGCATATTCTTGAATGGATGTTTGATTGATTATTGAATTACATGTAAACATTTTATATGCATCTGGGTTAGGGAGTAGCCTCTTTAGGAGATGCCCTATTGAGCGTGACTCACCCTTTATGAGAACAACATTTCAGGTGCGGGACAAACACCAGTGGACGACCCTCACTTGGGCCCTTGTTGAGAAGAAGCCACAATGTGGCTTTTAGATTACTTATTTGTAGCCAATTGTGTAATTTATTTTGGACTTGTAAAATTGTATAAAAGGTTATGTGATGAACTCTTATGGGTTTATATGAATGTATGAATGAGTATGGAATTGGTTTGGATGGCCAATGGTTGAAGATTGAAAAGATTTGGGGAAAATCTAGGCCCAAGTACCGGTACCTGAGTGATTAAGTACCGGTGCCACGCTTCTGGATGGCCCAGGTATAGAATGACGGGTACTAGTACTAGGATTCCAGTGGGCTCTGGTACCTGTACCAAGGCTCAAATTATCGGTATCTCGATGGACAGTGGGCTTAGGTACCGGTACCATGACATATAGGTACTGGTACCTAGCGAACAGTGGGCTCAGGTACTAGTACCTAAGTGATTAAGTACCGATACCTGGCAATTGGAAGGGATTTGGCAGACAGAAGGCTCAGGTATCAATACCACGTGTAAGAGGTACCGGTACCTATTCCAAAATTAAAAAAAGAAAAAAAAATTAAATATCACTCTGCCAAGCCTTCAGATCCTGTGCCCTCTTGTTGGGATGATGTAATTGGTCAAACATTAATTCATTGATGGAGATGGACCTTGAAATAGTCAAGTGGTTGATATGTGCACATATTATGCGTTTGGGAGTGCTCCGGTACAAGGGAGACTTTGCCCAAACTCTATATGGGTTACGATCCCGGTGAAGGGAATGTGATGACGTGGTGCCGGGTTATGCGGCATTCACGGGTACTTCCATAGGTTAATGGGTGATCAACATGTTGAGAAAGGACCCCCAGTATTGGGGTGTCACAAGAGGAAGAAGAGGTTGAGGTAAAATTGGAAGTCAAAATTGATCGTTATTCTGAGTATTCTGAGGCCACTGACTCAAACGAAGGGCGAACTTGGCTAGACTTTGACATTCTATGGACTATAGCCATGTCCAACCACCGAAGAATTACACTTGGGGGTTTGAAGGCCATGGTTGCCTTTTATCAGTCATCATGCTTGGGACTAGGGGGTATGATCCTGAGTATGTAGTAATGCCAATAGCCAGGGGCGGAGCCAGGATTTTGCCTCAGTGGGGGCAACCTAAATTTTTCAAAGTATAATTGTAACATTGTTTTCATCAAAATATGTATTCTTGATAAACTGTTTATAAGCATAGTTACATCAAAAGAATGTCATTTAGAGGCGCAACTCATGTATATGAGTGATGTACAAAAAAAGACAACAAAAAAACTTCACATCAAAAGTATCCTTTAGTGTTCGAAATCATGTACAAAAGGAGCTCCCAACTCTCGAACATCTAATAAATCCTTATAATTGTTCTCGACGAGTTTTCATATTTTGGAACCGTTGCATAATCATTTCATTTTCAATGCCACTTGAAACATCTTTCTCAATATATGCAACCAAGCAATCATTCATCCATTGATCTCCCATTCGATTGCGCAATCGATTCTTTACTATGTTCATTGCTGAAAATGCTCTTTCAACGGTTGCAGTGGCAACTGGTAAGATAAGTGCTAGTTTGATGAGCAAATATACCAACGGATATACTATATTCTTTTTGGTCTCAACTAACTTCTTTGCAAGCCCACCAATTCCGTTAACTTCTGAAAATTCATTGGAGCGCACATCAAGTATATAAGTCTCAAGTTGATTATCAAGTATCAAGAGCTCCATTGGGGAAAATTCTGAAGGATAAAATTGAGCAAGACGAAGTAGCTTTTCCTTATTGAATGCAGAGAATGAATCCATTGGATTTAGGCATGCCACACAAAGAAGTAACTCGGTGTTCACCTCAGTAAAACGATCACTAAGCTCTTGAAGTTGCATATCTAACACCGTAGAAAATAACTCAACACGATAACGGTGTAGATTAGTGACTTTTTCACCACGCCGTGACCTTCCTCGAGCCATGTATATTTCATCCATATTCGGAATAATAATATCATGTTTTTCACAAAAAGAAGAGACATCGGCGACTAAAGCATCCCATCCATTATCTCTCATAATTTGTAAACGTTGTTTGGATACTTTAACTAAACTCATAGCATTTACAATATCTTGATCTTTCCTTTGTAATGCTTGTGATAGTTCATTTGTAATTCCCAATACACCTTTCATCAAATGTAAATTGAATACGAAATCGAAAGATTGAATTGAATCCAATAAAGCACATGCTTCACCTCTTTGCTCAGAAGTTGTACCATCCTCTACAATAATCTCAAGCACATCAACAACAGAGGAGAACAAAACAATCACATTTATGAGAGTGCCATAATGTGAGCCCCAACGTGTATCACCGGCCCTTTGAAGACTACTTTCTTGATGCAAACCACGCCCACTTGATAACTCTCCATTGTTTAGTGCTTGAATGACCTTACTAGCTTGCTTCTCTCTTAAAATATCTCTTCGTTTGCATAAAGCTCCAACAACATTCAATAAATTAGCAACAATATTGAAAAGCAATGCAATTTGATTGTGATTTTTCGCAACAGACACAAGTGTGAGTTGAAGTTGATGAGCAAAACAATGAACATAAAAAGCAGATCTATACTCTTTTATGATGAGACTTTTGAGACCATTGAATTCTCCTCTCATATTACTAGCTCCATCATAACCTTGTCCACGTAATCTTGACAGACTTAATCCATGCTTTGAGAACAATGATTCAATCGCCGCTTTAAGTGATAAAGCATTTGTATCGTTTGGGGAAAATTATGTTCACGGGGTTGACATGGGCCTTTTTGTAGATATGCTCTCCGAATTTCATCCCGGTCATTAGGATGATAATCCAAAATTCTAATTCTTAGTCCAGGATCAGCAGAAAGATTTTCTAAATTTACTCCTTCACGACTTTGATTAGAACAATGTCGTATGTCACCACCACAATCATTTATTTCTTGACTAGGAGACGGTTGTTCCAATGTTGATTTTCTTATAAGAAACCTATCCATAGCTGATTGAAAAAATAAATTTGTCTAATTAGTTTCAAGTTTAATAGTTCGTCATTAAGTTCGTAACAAATGAAATAATGAACTACACATAATCGAAATATAATCCATAAATCCAAAATATAATCCAAACTAGAATTTCAAGAAATCAATTAAAGTAATGTAATCATAGGGAAGAAAATTAGCACTAACCAAAAATCTCAGATAGCCAATCTGAACAGAGCTTCAATAAAAATCCAAAATAGTTGAGTGGTGACCCAAGACAAAACAAAGAAAACCTACATAAATACATAAATAATACAGCAAACAACCATCAATTCTACAAGAATTAAACTAATTTTCTAATATAACAAATTTGATTTTAGATTAGTACTAATCTTCTAGGGTTTTTTCAAATTTGATTTGCCAATTAATTGAATTCAATAGGCTAATTTGTAGATGAATACACCAAAGGAAGTTAAGGAAAAATTAAATAAAAGAACAAAAAGGGGCTGGACCAGTGGACCTACCTGGACGCCTGTCGCCTGGACCAAGTGCTCGCCTGGAATGCTGGAAGAAGAAGACAACTCACGGGAAAAGGTAAAAAAAAAAAAAGGAGGCGTCAAAACTCAAAAGGGTGCCAAAAGTTACTTTAAGGGTTAAAAATTATACTAATATACCCCATATTTTAAAAACATTTTAATGAAGCAAGTTTAAAAAATTCTTAAAATTTTTAAAATTACACCTAAATCCCAAAATGTTTTAAAATTTTAGTGGGGGCAGCTGCTAGGCGTAAAAAATAGGAAGTGCTGCCAAAAGTTAGCTTTTATAATTATATTAATATACCCTATATTTTTAGAAAATTTCAGTGGGGGCAAATTTAAGAAATTCTTAAAAATTTTAAAATTAAACCTAGGTCCCAAAATTTTTTAAAATTTCAGTGGGGGCAGCTGCCCCCACTGCCCCCATGCTAAATCCGCTACTGCCAATAGCCACATCCACCACCCCCTACCCTAACTAAGCTAGTACCTCCTTAGGACTGTCATCAAGGAAGGGAAGGTGATGCTACCGAGGAGGGAAGGGTCAAAAAATGTAGGGGACCTCCCTCCCAAAGGCAACTTACTCCTCCCTATCAATCGAAATCTCCCCCCTGCGTGATGAAGCTCTGCAGCTACCATCTTTACTCCACCAAGAAGATCCGTCCCTAGAATGGGCTCTATGGGGGATAACAAGAAGACGTCCAGCGGCCTTGAATTCTAACTCTAGGTTTGACTTCCACCGACTTGGGTAAATATCCTGTACCCACTAATAGGAACCTCTTGTTTGTCAGGGCCTTCAGTAGGGGCTCGGTGATGTCCAGTCCCCACTAAGTATAGGGCCATGGGATCGTGAGAGGGTTGAGGTCTAGTATCGGTTGCCTAATGATTGGGGAAAAATTCTCACACTTCACACATTTCTAGACGTATTGGTGGGTATCTTTTTGCGTTTAAGGCCACTTGTACCCCTGAGAGATGGCCCGGCGGGCCAGAGATCAGCCATTGGTGCGGCTTTCACATATCCTTTCATAGATCTTGAAGAGCAAAGGCTAGATTTTATGCTTGGGGATATAGAGAATGTACGGCCTTGAGAAGGACTTGTGATAGAGCTGTCAATTCGGATAGACCTAAAATCTGGGAACTTTGAGTTTGACTTTGCGATCCTCCTTGCTGCATTCTGGGAGTTCTCTCGTGTTCACATATTTGATGATAGGGTCCATCCAACCGATGACGCCTCATTGGCCGAAACTTGGAGGGATTCCGTGGAGGCTAATACTTGATCAAAGAAGATACTCCTCAGTTATCCTTTTGGTGTTCTCCGAGTTAAGCGCTAAGGCAAAATAGTCTAGGGCATCGATATGGCTATTTTTGTCTCATGGAATATGTGTGATGTCAATTCCATTAAATCTATCATCATTGCTTGCTCTTTCTGGTGATAAGTCTTCATCCTGGGGTTCCCTCGAACCCCCAATTGACCTGATTCACAATCAGTTGGGAGTCATAGCACACATGCAAGTGTTCGAACCCAACTATTATTTTTCATTTTGAGACCCGAGGTGAGGGCTTCATACTTTGTCTCGTTGTTCGAGGCCCCAAAATCGAGCCTTATCATTTGTTTGATTGCAGTTCCCTTGGGACTAGTTAGGACTATACCTACCCCTAAGCCCTGGGCGTTGGATGATCCATCTACATATAATCTCCAATCCTCGTAATGCATTTATTGGGTCTTCATTTGTAGTCCTTTCTCGAGGGGTAGCTCAGGGTTAGTGAACTCAACGGTAAAATCGACCAAGACTTGGCTTTTGATTAGAGATGATAATTGAGTCGAACTTCACGATCTTGGGCATGCTTAATCTCAACTCAATTGTATCTCGTCCTGTTCAAATTTAGCTCGAGTTCGACCATTGAGCTCAAAATTTTGTTCAAGCTCAACTCGGCGAGCCTTTGAGTTGAGCTTGAGCCAGATACAAGCTCAACATCTCACATAAAAATCCTTAAAAATAACCCTTGAATGCTAAATTTCTGGTCAAAAGCCCTAAAAATATTAAAAATCAACATAGAATTAAAACTACAGTTTCAAATTTCTTGAAAAATCCATGATTACAAGCAAGAGACAGAGTGTGTGAGTAGGTGAGAGGAGAGAGAGAATAAAGTTTAACTTCTTAGTGGTTTGGTTAATGGTTTTAACCGACAATGGTTGTGGTGGTTTCCTTGTTCAACATCAAGATCAAGGAATAACAAATCGACAGGAAGGAGCACTAGGTGGTCAAAATCTCCATGGTTTTAGTGCTTATGATTCTCTAGGTTTTGTGTTGGAAATGGTGGTGAATATTGTGGTAATATTGGTAACTTGTAGTTGAGATAAGATTGGGACGGAGAGAAAGTGAGGCATTTCACCGGTTCAGTATCATGTGCCTGAGACAACGAACATCCCTCTGAATCTCTCACTGATCCATCCTAATCTCCTGATGCTCCATCTATATGCTAGTCATGCCCTCATCAATAGCATCCATACAGAGCATAGAAAGACTATGTTGTTGCTCAATAATGCTTTGGAGCTATCCTAGTGCTAATTGAAGAGCAGTCCATTGATCCAATGTAGTTGCAGGAGATGTCCCAAGGAGTGTGGTATGTGAGGTCTGACCTCATGCATACCTCGATGGTGGTGCGTGACGAGATATGCCAGGCTCTACAGAAGTAGTAACATAAATCTCAGCCTCAATCTCATCATCCTCTGCCTCTACCTTCATAGGGTCACACGTATATCTCGTATGTGTCTCACTCTGTCTGTGTGAGACTCGAACAAACTAATTAGATATTTTATTTTGTGTCGGGGGTTTAGATGCGAGTACTTATTTTAGTCATGAGATTTAAAATTGAAATTGTTGGAAACACATAGAAATAAGTATGGGTCCCGATGATAAATTTTTAGTCACGGGGTTAAAAATTTGAAAAAAATATATATAGGGGTTTGTATGTTAATTTTATGAGAATAGTAATTTTAGCTTGGTGATTAAAACGTGAGCTATCGTGTGAGACCCGAACATGCATGATAGAGTTAAACATAAATAAATAATTGGTGGTTAAGATAAATAATAGTAATTTTAGTTTGGTGGAGTGTGGAATGATTCATATATATATATAGTTAAACATATACTCGTGTCTTTTGAATATTATGGTTATGTGTATAAACGTGTATTGAATATTTAGATGATCTTGAAATAGATATCTAATCAAGGTAGGAGTCAATAAGGAGAAAATGATGTCAAATGTGAGATAGGTATATACATGCTGATAAATGTGTTGGAATTTGATTTGCGGATATGGGAGTGCATAATGAGTAAATAAGGAAAGTATACTTGACGTATTAAATGTTAAGATATTAATACTGACAATTCAAATTCTGAAAATTATCTTTTGGAGTTAGAATCTCCATTGCATTTGTGGAGTTTATTTTCACCAAATCTTATTTTGAAATGTTTATGTACTCTTTGAAAAAAAATGTTATGAAAAAATAAAAAAATATATATATATGCTAAGGTAAGTTTTGGCTATGCTAAAAATTGAAAGATTGGATTTTTGTTTGATAGGGAATTGTTGGAATTCATACTAGTTACCTTTGGTACCGAAGTTCTACTGTGGAATAGTGTTGGATGTAAAAAGTATATAGTTTTGGCATATAGTATACACTATTATTACAAGATGGTTTTGGTTACAGATAATGTGAAAGATATATGAGTAAATCTAATATGCTCGAAAATGAATTTCCACGAAACAAGAGTATACAATTTGGATAACGGAGCTTATTTTATTATTTTTAATTGATTATAATATTATATGAGACTTTGCTGTAGGGTATGACAATATTTATATTTTGAAGATTATAAATATAGTTTGTGGATGTGAGAGGAAATAATGTAAACACATCAAAGTGAATGTATAGCCATGACTTCAATGTGAGATACTTGCAATAAATTTGGAACTGTGTTTCCAAGGAAGAATATATATATATAGATTTGAAGTAAAATTTATAGTTATGATACTAAGGCTGAAATTATTGTTAATATTCTTCTATTTAGTTTTAAAATGGGGTAGGAGAGTAACACTAGAGCAAAATGTTTTTTTTTAAAGATAAATAATTCAAATGTTTTATCTGAATTTTTCTTACTATTCATGGGATTGGTGTGATATGCACAATTGGTGACAACATGGTAATAGAGGAAAGAGGATAAATTTATTTTGGTTAATAGAGAATTCATAAATGCTGAATAATCGATGTCGAAGATGAGAGATAAGTCGAAGAAGATATATCCTGGGATCCTCCCCTTTTTCGGTTTAAGAAAAGAAATGGAAGACGAAAGATATGGCCAATCCCCCAAAGATCCTCTTGTTTTTCCTTACGTATCTTCCATTTAGGGAAAATCTCGGAGAATATCTCTAAGTTTTAGCCAATAAAAATTTCCAAATAAAAATTCCATTTTTTTTGTGTTTTGACTGCTCGTACCGGTACAAAGGAAGAATGAACCAGTACAAGAGCTCTCTATCTGTGATGAACCGGTAGAAAGGAGTGATGAATCAATAGGAACCCATTCTGTTTAGCGATGAACTGGTAGTCTGTAGAACTAGTACAACTCCTACCAGTACAAAGGTTGTTTTTCTACCTTTTTGCTGCGATGCTCCTAGTTCAAGTCCATTTTTGAAGCTTCCCAATGTATTCAAATGAGTTTAAAGCACTCCTTCTTACACCTAATTACATGCAAACACACAATTTATTCATAAATCAAAACTCGGCTAAAATGAATACATAATTAACAAGCAAAGCTAAGATGGTTGGTTTAGGACATAAAATTATGCAAAAATGCGTACTCAACACACTCCCCAACTTAAGCTTTTATAGTAACTAGTAAACACAAAATACAAATACATTTTTTTATCACAAAAACCACTTTTGTAGGCAATCATGATTGCATTTAGCATATACATTAAGCCCTTAAACCCCTAAGTTATCCCTAGTGGATGATTTTTGTCTCATAAAGGTTTTTAGCGAAGATACATACGTGCTTCCTTTTCTCTATCCGGAACATATTATTATTCCCTAATTAAAATGAAATTTAAGGTATACCATATCCACTCAAATTAATTCACACAAAACTATGCTATAGACTTAAATGCCATGTAAGAATATTCACAGTTATGTTAGCATCAAAAACTCGTGTATGTGTGAGGTGATTAGAAAATTTAAGATATTTATACAACAACATCCACATCTTTATTAGCTATCCAATGTTAGTTTTAATGCAAATCTCACCAAGGTTGCCATCTCAGAATTGAAACCTCTAATTATAGTGATTGTTTCACCCATAGCTTATACGTGAGGAAATAAATTATACAGTCAAAAGCAAAATATAAATCACATATATTTTTGAAATGAAGAACATCATTCAAATAAAACAACATTGGCATAATCTCATGAAAGGATGTTAGGAGCAAAGGAAAATGACATAGTCGATATATCTCTTATTCATTTAGATATATACACTTGCCATAATTATCGAGATCAAATATGATTTTTCTCCAGTTATAAGAATTCAAAAGTAGTTATCCCACGAATGTCATTATTTTTCAAAACCCTTGCTTTCTTCTTTTGATATGCCTTCGTAGCATTATATCCTTCCTTTTCCTCTCTTTTTTTTTCCACAACATTTGGATTTTACCAATTTTTTGCAATTCCATACAATTTCCTTCTTTTCTTTTTTTTTTTTATTTTCTTTTTGGTTGAGCATCGACCAACACTTTTCCCAACATTATGATAAGTACATAAAAGTTCTTGGGATAAGCAAGGTAAGGTATAAATCTTTTATGCTTGGCTTGGTTATTGTTTGTGGCAAAGAAATGCAAGTTCAGTTTGGATCAAACATGACTTCTAAGGATAATGAGAACAAAGAATAGGCATAAGACTCAAATAAATTCAAAAAATGGACTAAAATCATTTCTCAAAAATGCATGGCTAAGTGTTCTTAATTTGAGATATAACCAACAAATCACCTCATATACTCTAACCAAAGGAAAAGTGTTGAGATTATTGAATGAGATTGAAATTGAAAGACTAGTACTTTAGTAAATGTATTCTAACCCTCCAACAAAGCTAGGCACAAGACTTACATGGGTTATATCTTCATCTTCACTATAGATGTCATGCTTTTTTAATATATGAATCTCATTCAATAAATCAATAAAACTAACATGATCATGGTATACATAAAATCGAGTTTCAAATGAAAACATGAACATGATACTCAAATATAGAATAAACTCCTACAAATTACTAATATGCAAATAATTCAAGCTTCAATTTGCATATCTAAACTTTCGCAGTAATTAATAGAGAATAATATAATCCATATATTTTTTTATATGATCATAAAAAGAAATACAGTGGTATAAACCTTACCCCCCAAACTTTAAATCATGCATTTCCCTCAATGCAAACATAGTAATGCATTGAGAAAATGGAAGAGATAAGGGAAGGAAATCACCTGGAGAGAAGCTCCAATTATAAACAATTAGGTGCAAAACAAACAAACAAAAATCAGTATAACAAAACAAAACTAAAAAAACTACCTGACTAATAAAAGGGACAAGGGACAAGGCACAACTAATCAGAAGAAGGATCCTGATACACAGGATTACTGAGCTCCTCAACAGTATCCTCAGCCGAAAAACCCTCCAAGAATGGCTTAAGTCGCTGGCTATTGACCTTAAAAGTTCGTCCATTCTTAGGGTTTTCTTCCTCTACAGCCCCATCAGGATACACTATGGGGACCACGAAAGGGCCGGTCCAACGGGATCACAGTTTCCCTGGAAAAAGGTGAAGTCAAGAATTGTATAGGAGTACGCTCTGTCCCAGCTGAAAGGTCTTTCTCAAAATGGAATAATCATGAAAAACCTTAACCTTTTCCTTATAAATGCGGGTACTCTCATATGCATCTCTACGTATCTCCTCAAGCTCATTTAGTTCCAGTTTTCTATGGCTTTCAATTAGACCTAAATTGAAATTCAGGATCTTAATGGCCCAATAAGGACGGTGCACTATTTCAAGTGGAATGTGGCATGTCTTTCCATAAACCAATTGCTTGATCCCAAAAGGTACACTAAAGTGCAGGCAGTCAATAAGTAGTAATACTTGGTAAGACCGAGGTCGATCTGTAGGGAACTTGAAATTTAGAATCAGGAAGGTAAAAAGAAAGAACTTGAATCAAGAGTATTGGTTGTTGGGAATTGGTATTTAATTGAAAATGAATTTAATAAATAAAAGGACTACTTCCTAACATTGGGATCAGGGAATAATCTTACGTACGAATATTTTGTTTATGCAGTCATTCATTATCTCAGTTGACGTCCAATGCCAGGGTAATCAACCGGAGGATTTTACTTGAAGAAAAAAAATTGATTGAATTGAAAGTAATCAATAAAGAACCAGGTTTGTAGGCTCACAGGAAATTATGAAATTATTCATGACAAGGAATCAACCTAGTGAATAATTTCATAAGTATACATAGTATAATCCTTTGCTAAAACTCATTCATTCAATCTATATGTTGAAAAAAATATCATCTTGGAAGAACAATCAAATAATAATAGCTTTAAACAAAATATACAATACATAATCATACAACTATACCCTAGCTAGGAAGTACAGGGAGACTACTCCCAAGCCATGAGTAAGATCTTAGAGAAGAAGAAAGAACAATTTTAAGGGTTTAATATCTGCTCTCTGTATGGTTCTCTACCTATCTCTCTCTCTCTCTCTCTCTCTCTCTCTCTCTCAATCTATCTATTCTTTTTTCTCTCCAAATATGAAACATAGACTAAATACATTAAAGAGATCCTCATAGGTCAAACTCTGAACGTTGCCTCCATAAAACTTCGAATCCAGACGGAAGAGCTGTGTTCAGACACAAGCCTTGAATCTTTTGATCTTTGACTTGGTCAACATAGCTGACTCCGGACGATCAAACACGTCCTAACGAAGGCACACCGTATGGTCAAATGGGTGTCTACACGCACAACCTCTTCCGAACACCTTAAAATTTATGGAATTGATTTTGAAGCACTCCCATTCAGACGAAGTAGTTTCGTCCGGACGATCAATCACCGGATCGATTTTTTAACTTAGCAAATTTTTCATCATCAAAAATTTCTTACTCGCATCTAGACGGTGTAGTTGCGTCTGGACGCACCTATGTATGTAGCTAGGGTGCACTTCAATCAACTGTTTGACTCTTTAGAATAACACTTTGACCCCTTTGATTTTCATACAATCTTCAATTCGTCCAATCAATTTAACAAGCATCAGAAATCAACTCAATCTCCTTATTTTACCTAATAAATCAATCAAACATGAAAATAACATCAAAGCATAAAATCAATAGGATAAACAATAATTAGCTTAGATAAATGCAATTTGTCATAACTATCAAGTAAAGAATTGGTAAATTACATGAAGAATCACACCCCCAACTTATATCTTACTAGTCCCTAGTAGGATCAATTTATAAACAAAACTAATCAAAATAATCTAACAAAAATAATCCACTTTTGTAGGACTCACAACTGCATTTAGCATATGCAATAAGCCTTTAAGCCCTAAGTTGCCCCGGGAGGACGAGTTATAGTCTAGTGAAGGTGTCCAGTGAAGATGCCTACAAACTTCTATTAATTTACCTACTGCTTTGAACTCATCATATAACATAACCAATAATCAAATTCTGGATATAAATAAAACTATGAATAAATGCATGCACAGTCAAATCATAGAATCACAGATTATGCAACAATATTTACGAATCTCATCCCTATTAAAACTCATGTGTAGTGTGAACATGACCTGGCAAGAGTAGAGAATCAATCAAAAATACACTACCTCTCTACTATCCACTACTCGCTTTAAATCAATTATGCGTTATTCTCTTAACAAGAAGTTCACTATGATTATACGAACTAATTCCCTCCATTTCTTTCCATATGTGAGAGAATTATTCTAACAAAGACAAAAAATAACTCGCATATGATGATGATAATGAATGCTATCTCAAAAGAAAGGAATTTAGCATAGTTTCATGATTAGAAATCAACTCAAAACATATCAAACAATCATCATCATCTTCTTTTCCCACACAAGTCATGTATTACTATCAACTCTTGAGATCAAATAAGTCTTTTTCTAGGTTGTAATTGGGCCTTGGGTAAAAGGATAAAGAAACGAAGGAATAGGAATTCAAAAAATTACCCTGAGAACGTTCCGCATATCCATACATCTTGACATAATTCATATTTTCCTTGGTAGCACAATTCTATATCCTTGCCATATTTTCAATCTTCTTTTTTTCCTCTCTTTTTTCATTGTGTTTCTTGCTTTCTTTTTCTTTTCTTTTTTTCATCTTTTCACAAAGCTCATGTATATTTTCTTTCAGTAAATCTTTGCATATTAACCAAATATCTCCCTTTGATATGCAATGTAATCACCTATTCTCAGGATAATCAAGGGTCAAAGATAAGATTTTATACAATCTGGGCTTGGTTGTTATGTATGGGTGAACAATGAAAAAATTAATTATAGGCTTAAACATGGCTTCTAAGGATCATAAAATTTCAAGAAATAAGGCTAAGGCTCAAAATATATCAAACATGGCCTAAAATTATATCTCAAGAGTCTCAACTAATACACTTCTTATGCTAACAATTTAGAATCAAACAACCATTCAACATATCATCATTGATCAAAACAAGTATAATGAAAGTATTCAACGAATTACTGAATGAAATTCTTATCACTGAGTAATTGCAAATGTCTCTCCAAAAATGAAATGACTCTAAAATCACGAGGGACATTATATATTCTCCACTATATGTGTCAAGTTTCAAGATAAAATAATTTTTTATAACTTCTAAGTCAAGCAAGGTCATACGTGCACCGATATTTAAAGTTTCAATTGGGGATGACATTCATAATATTGAAGTGTAATGTAAAGTTCTAAAACAGACTAGGGCATAAACAAGTTCATATTTTCATCAAAATAACCTTTACCCAATCATTAGTTTCATCATATGCACATAATTCAAGCAATTGGCAAACTAAAACTCAAAATTTTGCAATGAAACCATAGTAAATAAACTGGTCAAAATGGGTTTTCATTATAGACTCTAAAAAAAAAAAATCAAACTAACAAAGTAACTAAAAATAAAAACTAGGATAAGGATGGTCTAGATCCACCCTGAGGTTCTGACTGCAGTTGGATCAGGATCTCTCGCCATGTCGTGCAAAGGTGTCCAGAAGTCTCTGCCCAGCCATCATCTAGAGCAGAATATCCCTGTCAGATTGGGTGTCTGCTGGATCTGCCATCAATGGGCCCACGTGCTCCTCTACTTCATCATCCTCTCCTGCCTCCTTTGCCTCCTCAAGATGAACTGGAGCTGCATCAGGCACTGTTCCTCTCCCTATAGCTCCATGACTCTTAGCTAGAACTGTGTTGTCAAAAACACGGAGACACCTCTCCTAAAACATAACATCTGTCACCCCGATCCCCCTATCCATGCAGATGGATGTCACCAAGTAGCCAAATGGTAGCGAGGAGTTCTTTGTGATATCCTTGAGAGCTCACTGCATCTCGGACATAATGATGGAAGAAAAGTAGATCGTTATGCCAGTGCCAATGGCATACAGAAGCTTGGCTCTATCCGAATAGATGTGATTCTTCCGGGCCAATGGGAGTATGTTTATGATCGAGATCCAATTAAGGATCTTGTACCGGTTAGTCAATTTTCCCTTCTTCTGCATCCTGTGCCTCTGTAGCCAAACGAAGTTTGGATCCCCAATCAGCTCCCGGGCCACATCCTGCATATTCAGTACCGTATTCAAGGTGAACTGTGGCCTTTGTACCACATTCAATTTTGCTAGCCTAAAAGAACATCAGGGAATCCACCATGAAGGTGACTCCCCGAACAGTTATCCTGAACTACTTAGATCGATCTTGATTACGTTGCAGTAGAACTCACGGATCAGTGGGGTGGCCCTTGGGCCATACATCTTCAAAAAATCCACCTATCCTCGGGCTAGGACAATCTACTCTATCCCATACCCAGGCAACTCCTACCAAATTAGGCTCCTATCCATCACGATGGGGCGAGCAAAAAAAATAAAGAATGTACCGCTGCTCTGCCTCAATCGTTGGAAAACTGCTGTGGTCGAAGAGATGACGAACCCCGTACTCGTCAATCCAAACTCCAGGCTCATCCAGATCATAGCGGGAGCCTAAGTACTGGGCTGAGTGACTTGATCTTAATCATACACCCAAGTATAAGTGGTCAAGTAGTAATATTACTCGGTGAAGTCCGATGTCGAATCCATAGGAAGTTATATGTTGGAGCTCAAAATAGAAAAGGTAAGATTACCGTGTGTGTAGTGTGCATTACAATAACTTGTGATGTGAACTTAGAATTGATAAGTAAATACTAAAACTAAACTTTTGATTACAACAATGGAAAAATGTTACTCTTTAGTTCAGGGGTCCAACATGCATTCTATAGCTTGAGATTAAGAAAATGCCACCTTACAACAATAAACTCTTGTGTCAACAGAAAGTTAACCGGTAGGTTTGATGCGTAAGTTGAATCATATCACAACAACTGTTAAGTTAGTTAGAAGGTCTATGCACCTTGGAACAACCAAATAACCCTAGTAAACCCGAAGGTGAACCATTCAAAAGGTTTGCTATAGCTAATCGACTGGCAGGTTCATGATTCAATGAAGACGGAGTTCTAGTATATGCATTGAATTAAAAGTATTGGCTATGACAAGACTTAACTTGTCTATAATCAATCTCCTGAAAATTACATAAATTCCAAATATGTACATCATTGTATCATGCATGAAGTACATAATAACGTATAGATAAGATGGTTTATAGCAACCAGCTTAGGTCGGTACTCGTAACAATGAGCATATAGTAATATGATATCAAACAAAAATGAAAACCATCCATCACTTAAGGGAGGTATAAATATTAAGGCATAGATAAAGCATCGACATTTCTATTACTCAAACAATATTACACATGACTTCACCCTTTACTAAAGAGTTTTAAAGGACTACTCACTCTCCGTTGCTATAGACAAGCAAGAAGGGTAAGACAATCCCATTACAATACAACGCAAGTAAAAAACAAACACAAAGAATCCCTCCCCGAGGAATAGTTAAAACACCCCCATCTTTATTGCCGACTAGGGCAAAAAGTGAGAGAGGTTCAACCCTCCAATTAGAAAAGAAGTAAAAGAAATGTCGAAAAAAGAGAATTTTTTACTAGGAGACTTTAGGGTAGGGTATTTCTCTCTAGGACTTTTGCTCTCCAAAGGTCGGAAGATCTCCCTTGAAAATGACCCCAAACATGCCTATTTATAGGCGCTGATGAAGGGTCAAGGCGACGGACACCGAATGCAACCAATTGGGAGCTTTGTTGCATCAATGGAGGTTAAGACCACCGTGCGGATGCCACCACCACCACCACCACCACCAGGATGGTGCTCATCCTATGAATTTTGTCTTGTAGCCTCCTTTGTTGACTTCTTTGACTTTGGCCACCATGGGGATGGTGGTTTCACCATCTGGATGGTGAGCTTATTGCTGAAATTCCTTTTGCCTCCCTCCTTTGTTCTTCTTTCACGCTTTAACCCTCCAAGTTCCCTTAATTACATATGAAACACTATAAAATATATAATTTAAACATTAATCATAATTTAATCTCAATTAAAGACTTTAAATCAATTAACACATATAATTAACTCTAATTCGTTTACGCACTTTTTAGGGTTAATCACACCCCCAACCAAACATTACTAGTTCCTAGTAATACAAACAAATATATATACAATCACTTTAGTAGATATCACGATTGCGTTTAGCCTATGCAATAAGCCGGTGATCTCTAATGGACGAGTTTTGTCTCGTGAAGATTTTCAGTGAAGGTACCAACAAACTTCAATAATTAAGATAAAATAATCCATATTTTTCATATATAAAATTAAATCATCATTCCATATTAATGCTAGAATATTCCCTCTCCTTATCATTGTATGAGTAACACACACCATTTGTAACACTATTTAGTATCTTTTTAGAAAAAACTCATGTATGTGTGTGGATTTCTTTTATTTCAAAAATAATTAAGAAATATCACAACCCTTTTCTAAGCTATACGAAAATTAGCTTTGACGTCAATTCTTTCCTGGAAATCACTCAACAAAGAAACACTCAAGTTTTAGTGACTATCACTCAAAAATTACATGTGATAAGAATATTAAAATCAAAGCAACGTAATGACACATGTAATATTCCAAAAGAATGTTATTTAAATAAATTGGAATTTGACATAATCTCATGAAAGAATATTAACACTATATCAAATAACATTATCAACACTCCCCCTTAAAATGAATAATTGAAAATGATACATATGCATGACTTTTGGAATCAGAAAGGACTTTATTAGGGTTATAACGTGGCCAAGGGTGTTGGGTTTAAGAAACGATGTCTAAGGGATTCAAAAGCTGTCTTTTTCATTTTTGATAGCACACATCTCTCTTTAACTTTCCAAACTTTTATAGAAACAACAACATATTTTCCATTCTTCATTTTCATTTTGCAATCTCAGGCCTATAATTATTTGGCTGTTCTTTTTCTTCTGCAAAACTTTCTTTAACCATGTTTCATTTTCTTCCCACACATTCTTTCATTCCTTTTTCTTCTTTTCTTTTTTTCCCATATAATACCTTCTTTAAGAGAGGGTGCAAAAAAATTAAATAGCAAGGGTTGGACAAATATATTTTCATTGGCTCAGTCAACATATGGGTTTAAGAAAATAAATTTTACTTAGACTCAATCACGGCTTACTAGGGATATAGTTTTGCAAAAGAAATGGTCAAGGCTAAAAATAAGATCACAAGTGGCCTAAGATCATTTTCCAGAACTCATACACCTGCATGATTTTCATAAGAAATTTAAAGGAGAATGCTAACATATTATTCAACGAGTGCTAATCAAAACAAGATTAATGAGATTATTCAAAGAAATCTTACGCTAAACTGAAATTCTTACTTGAGTAAGCGTTTAAAATCTCTCCATGGAGGATTGGTTCAAAATCTGCATAAGGGTTTCACATCTCCACTATGTATGTAAGCTTCACAAAGGATCATGTTATTTCAAAAGGTTTTTCAAAATAAGAAATCATTACGTGCTCATAATAGTAAGTTTTTTTTTGTGAAAATATAAAGGTTGTGCACAAATAGAGTGTGAAAATCCCCCATGATTTGGTTAGGGTTATTCTTGCAAGTTAACAAAATGACAATGTAATTCTATCGTGAATCATATGAACTAATTATCTTAACATAGAAAAACTATATGAAATAAACACAAACTAACTGAATTAATTGAAATTAAACCAACATCCAAAACATAAAGGTAAATTCCCCAAAAAATCCAAAGTACTTAAGAAAACACAGTGCATGAATTGGAAAGTAAATAAAGAGTTTGAGAAAGGTAGAGAGTGAAAGTTAGAAAAATGCAGGAGATTCTGGTTGACTAAGTTGATGATGATGGGCCACCACCATAACTCCTCCCAAGTAACCTCAGGATCTCTCTCTAGTTCTCCTCATACTAGGTCATCCTCTGATTAAACTAAGTCATCCTCTTGAGACCCAACAAAATCTGTATATCAGTCCGATCATCCACTAGGACATATGGCTGCTGCTACTCCTACTGCTACTATGGCTCTTCAGGTGGCTAGAAATCTGCACCTCCTAGAAATTGGTCTGCTTGAGGCTCGGGTGGTATCTCTTGATGTGCCTTTGCCTGGATTCCATGACTCATTTTCAAAGATGTCTTGTCAGAGGGTTCCAGATTCTCCGCAATAGGCCATGATTGATTTGATATCACTCTCTTCTGTCTACACAATTCAAATACTAAAATAGCAAAAGGAAGTGAGGGCATTTTATTTTCCATTGTCAATATCATTTGATCCATAATCAGAGTCGATAGGTCAATAATATGTCCTAGTACAAAAAATGTGCTTTCTTAGTGAAAACTTGATTTTTCTTGGATTGGGGCAGCAAATTATTCACAGTGATCAAGTTTAAAATTTGATATTTATCAATTAAGTCTCCCTGCTTAATGTATTTGCTGGGCCTACCCCATACACAATTCGGATTCCCAGTCAACTCAATCCCAACATTAGACATGTCAGGTAGCGTGGTAAGAGGGTATTAGGGATGAGAGTGTCTTGGAATGGGGCTCAAATGATCAGCAATGGTAGATACTATAACTTGAAATTTTATTCCCTTAACATATGAAAACAATTTCCTTGGCCCAGTCACTTTAGCATTACTATAAAATTCGCGTACCAAGCATTCAAAAGCAATACCCACAATTTTCATATGATTCGACCATCCCCGTGCCCCTAAATTCTGTCTAACGCCAATGTGCTCAAAATCTTCGTAGATAACATGCCTTTTCGAAATGATAGTTTTAGATAAAAAATGAGTATCATAACAGATTTGTTAATCAATATTCTCAAACATTTCATTATCGAATTGATTTTGAAACTGGGGTTGCTCCTCCTCCTGTGGCATTGCTGGGGGTGGTGGAGAGACTCCTCACCTTGGACGGCTTGAAGATACACCACCCTTGCGAGTCCTTGATTTCCTTCTTGGATCCATAATGAAGAACTTGAATTTCTTTAAAAAAATGGGGTTTTACAAGATTTCAATCGGTAAAATTCTTTATAAGAGGATGGGTAAGTGTTTAATCGGAACAGAATTGAAGAAAAACTGATGGGTAGGGCAGATCTGAAGAGAGAATGTAGTTTGATTCGATGGTTTTTTTTTGAAAAAACTGCTGCGAGAGAAGACAACTGATTTGGTTTGTGAACTGATACATTTTATAGGAGGGCATTACCTTCCGGACGCCACCACCACCGTCCGAACAGTGCTGGCTTTCTATTTCTGGCAGGCAGGCTATCTTGTAGTTCTAGCAGTTCACTTCCTCATTTCTAGCCGTTTTCCTGATTTCAGTTACACTTCCTGCAGTCATAAATCTTCATTTTAATTCAAAATTCCTCAATTAACTGCCTTCTTAACAAAAATCATCATTAAAATATTAATTAAACATAAAAAACAACCTTCTAAAATTTAAAATTAAACATAAAGAAACACAAAAAATAACATATCAAAATGCATAAATTTTATAGAAAAATTCTAAAACTACACATTCTTGACCATGGTTAGTTTTCAATTAGAATTTATAAGTTGAGAATATCAATGAATCGATTAATCTCATGTCATAGATATCTTGTAAGCGTTGGAGTGGAATAAGCTGGCGTCTCAGGATAATTTTTGCTCAACCCATACTTAATCCAGTCAATACGATCTAACGCACAACCCGAAATTGGTTCAAAACATTGATTGAATCTTTCATATGCATTAATTGATCATACTTTACACAACCACCTAGTCGATTTGCTCGTCGACGTTTAGCGTATGAACTTCTTCCATATATAGGTTTTGCTTGACTACCAAAGATTTCTAGCTTCCTCATAACTTTTGCTTTTCCCATGATCAAAGA
Source organism: Ilex aquifolium (assembly GCA_951799425.1). Taxonomy (NCBI): domain Eukaryota; kingdom Viridiplantae; phylum Streptophyta; class Magnoliopsida; order Aquifoliales; family Aquifoliaceae; genus Ilex; species Ilex aquifolium. The sequence goes on along the minus strand of OX637396.1, from coordinate 24,351,079 downwards.
GTGTACATCCTTTGGAAAAGTGTGTAACACACCAAGACTAAACCAAAAAAAAATTTCATCCATTTTTTGGAAAAAATTTGAAATTTATTTTAAAAAATTCACTATCAGGTTCTTTAACATCTGCCAGTCACAAAGACGGTTATGGATTGTTTCCTCCCCCAACCTAAATTTAACATTGTCCTCAATGTATAACATCATAAAGTAAAATTTAAATACAATTGCTAATAAGGTCTAGAATTGAAACAAGTCCATAGTGACCCTAATTTGCAAAACAAATAATGAAACAATTACTACTACTATTTACAAACAATCACACATAATAAGTTCTCAAGGCACATACTCTGGTTCCATTAGTTGAATGAAATCCATATTTTGAAAAAAATCCATCATAATATGGCTTAGGCTTTTGACCGTTCACTTTAAAAACATTTCCACTTAACGGATTCTCAATTTCAACTGCCCCATGTTCAAAAACTTGTTTACCAATGTATGGACTTGTCCACCTAGACCTTAACTTTCCAAGAAATAGACGGAGCCTTGAATTGTATAACCGGACTTTTTGCGATGGTACAAAGGACTTTCGGACAATATTTTTATCATGAAAATTTTCATTCTAGCCTTAACTATCTTTGCGTTTTCATATGTTTCATTTCTCAATTCTTCCAATTCACTAATCTGAAGCTTGCAGGATGCACTTGCGTTGTCTATATCAAAATTCATCATTTTAATTGCCCAATATGCTCGATGTTCTAATTCCACAGGTAAATGACATAGTTTACTATAAACTAACCGATAAGCAGATTGTAAAACTCAGGAAAATTTGAACTTTTTATGAAAAAGCACAAAACGATAATTTGTCACTATAGTGCGAGTTGAAAACTCGTATTTCTCTAGAGCTCGGATGACGAAACGGACCTCACCGTTAGATTTGTCTCACAAAATCTAATTACCCAAACAAATTTTGTCAAATTTCGAGATAATCGAAATTTTCACGTTTTACGAGGCAATCGGGTCTCGGGTGACCCAAAAACGAATTTTTTTTAATAAAATTTTAAAATTTAGAAAATAATTTAAAGCAAGTTGAAATAAAAATATTTGAACTTGAACCGGAGCGGTTTGGGGAGAAAATGGACCCGGGAAAGGGGGGCGTGTGGTGCGACGTGGACCAAGCATTAAAGTGTATAAATAGGAACAAAAATTTTATTTTTTTGGAGAACTCTGGTGAAATTCCAGTGGGTTTTCTGGGTTTAACGTTGGAGAGAGGAGGAGAGGAAAAAGTGAGATTTCAAGGCTTCTTGCTACGATCTACGGAGTTCCGTCGGTCGGAATTCTTCAAGCCAAGAATTAAAGTCGATCTCCTCGACTAGGGCTACACAACCATACCAAAAAGGAAGGATTTCACCGAAGATTCAAAGACGGAATTTTGGGAAAAGTTTGGTTTTGGGCAAGGTTTGGGTTCTTGGAGCTTCCCTGCAATGTTTTACTCTTCAAGAGGTAGGGTTTTCATCTTACTTAGGTTTATTTCCAACTCAGGATGATTGTATGAAATGGATAAGTTGTTAGATTTGATTTGACAAATGTCTATTGTATTTGAAATGTGAAATGGGTATTGGAAATGGGTAGAATAAATTCTATCTTGACTTGAATACATAAGAATTGCTAGATTGTGATTTCTTGGAATTTTGATAATTAGGTATGCGGAAATCACTAAATGTGATTTTTTTTAATTTATGTGATGATTATGGGCATTTTATGTGATAACATGATTTGGTGTCTTGAAGGTGTTTGACTAAATGCCTATGTGAAAATTAAGTGTGTTATTGCATAGATTATGTATGTCATGCTTGGGAAAATTTGTTGTTAAATGTGAATGTTGGTATATGCTTATAACATATTGGCATTGTGATGACTTTATGGAAGTTATATGCTTTGGATATAATTTGCCATGAAAATGTTGAATGTGGTTAAATTAGCCCATATGACATTCATTACATATAGGACATGATATTGATATTGCAATAGTTCATTACATTGCATATGCACGGAGACATCGCATTTGGTGGGTGTGTGTGCATGGTTTGATCAAACACCATTCTTGGTGGATGATACTTGGGCTCGAGGAAAGTTGGATCGAAGATTCGACTGAGTCGCATAATTTACATGAAAAATTTGTGTCGGGTATAGCAAGCAGGGATAGATTCTCCCTCGGGTGCAAGACCCGATTAATTGGTTCATACACTCCCTTGTGGTGAAATTCTGGAAAAGTGTATCTGTAAAACCCGGGCAAATTTAAAATTTTTCTGAAAAAGGGCAAAACAGTAATTTGCCACAACAGTGCGGATTCGAGATACACCTTTCTCTAGACCTTGGATGAGGAAACAGACTTCTCCATTGGATTCGTATCGCGGAAACTAGTTACCCTGTCGAATTTCGTCAAATTCTAAGATAGTCGGATTTTTGCACGTGGTTCGAGGTGGCTGGGTGGCGAATGACCTCGTGGAGGTCCCCAAAAACGAGTTTTATAAAATTTCCTTAGAATTGGATTAAAGTTTGGATAAAATTAATTTGAACTTAAACCGGGATGTAATGAATCGTTTCGGGACGAAAACGGATCCGGAAGTAGGAAATATGCGGTGCAATGTGGACCGGACATTTGCGACTATAAATATCGACTTAAATCTGATATTTTGAAGGAAAATATCTCATTGTTCACCATCATGGCCGGCCAAAGAGAGAGAAGAGAGAAAATAGAAGAAAAAAGTTAGTTATTCAAGCTTCAATCCAAGATTTTCGAAGTTCCGTCGCTCGGATTGACTCGGACCAAGAGTTAAAGTCGATCACTACGACAAGGGCTACGCAACCACACCAAGAACGAGTAATTTCACCGAAGATCCAAGAGGAGACTTTGGGAAATCAAAGGTTTTGGGCTTAGGAGGTGTTCTTGAGGCTTCCTACCATTTCTATTACGCTCCAAGAGGTAGAGTTCTTCCTACTTGGTTTTTATTCCTACCTTTTGGGCTGATTTAAGGGGCTATTATGTGGCTGTTTTAGGGACTGTTTTGGGCTTGTTTAGAGGCTGAAATTGGGACTGTTTTGGGTTAAAATTGTGGACTGTTTTGGGTTGAAATTATGGGCTGTTTTATGACTTGTTTAGGGGCTGTTTTATGGCTCGTTTAGGGGCTGTTTTATGGTTTGTTTTGGGGCTGTTTTATGGCTTATTTTGGGGCTGTTTTGTGGCTTGTTTCGGGGCCGTTATATGGCTTGTTTAGGGGCTATTATGTGGGCTGTTTTGTGGGCATATTATATGTTTACATTAGGCCTTGAGGATTAAGGGTGTTATTGCTTGATTATGTAATGACATGCTTGGTTATTGTTGTTAGATAAAACGTTGATATATGTGTATTAATATATTGACATTGGGATGAGTTTTTTTAGAGATTATATGCATAAGATATGATTGTCCATGATACATGATGAAATGTGTGATTTAAGTTATCCATGTGACATTCACTACATATGAGACATGACATTGACATGCAATTGAACATTACATTGCATATGCACGGGGATATCGCATTCCATGGGTATAAGTGCATGGTTGAAAGCAAACACCACATTTGGTGATTGATAAGTGGGCTCGGTACCGTTGGACCAAGGTTCAACAGAGTCGCACGGTCGCATGACATGGAAAAACTTGTGTCGGGTATAGTAAGAAGGGCTAGACACTCCCTCGGGTGAAAAACCCGGTTACTGGTTCATACACTCCGACGGTGAAAGTCCAAAAAGTGTAGATAGGCTTGCGGAGCCGGCGGTGTGATTCCAAAATCCGTTACCCATAAAGACACATGGTTTTGTTTATGAAATGATCATTCGAGTTGTAACATCCAACAAGTTTTGGTTTATAAATACATGACTTTTAGTTCAAAGTGATCATTGGATGTAATTCATCAATGACGGATTTTATTACATATTGGCATTGCATTGTGTGGTGGGAGTTGGTGAAGACTCGGGTTATGATGCACGAGTGAGTTTCATCTCATTTCATAGAATGGCATGTAGAATTCCAACCTAGAATTGCATATTCTTACTTGGAATGTTGATGTGAATAAGACTTGTTGAATGTGAACATTGCATGTGCACTTAGGTGGAGAGTAGCCCCTGTAGGAATTACTCTACTAGGCGTGGCTCACCCTATACGGGAAAACATTTCAGGTGCGGGATATACGTCGACGGACGGCTCTCATTCGGGGTCGCAAGGGTGAAGAAAGCCGACTTGTGGCTTCTATAACTCCTTTTGTAAAACTTTTGGAGCAAACTAGCTAGTTTTGGCATGTAATTTTATGTAAGAGAGTTGTAATTGAACTCATATGGCCTGTTTTTTAATATAACCTTACATGTTTTTATACGAGTATGGATAAATGGACTCGGTGTGATCAATTTTTACTCATAAAGGGACTCAGTGCGGTTATTGTGTTATATTGGGCCTCGGATGGGTGATGTTATTGTATATTGTACTGGTTGGATTTTGGGTAGAGCTCCCCGTACAAAGGAGACTTTGTCCGATTTTGTTAAATTATGGATCCCGGTAAAGGGGACACAACGGTGTGATATCGAGTTACACGATATCCACAGGTATTCCGCGGGTTGATGGGTGATCAACGGACCCCCGAATTTTGGGGCGTCACAGCTTGGTATCAGAGCTTAGGTTTACGATAAACCCAGGACTTGATGGGCATGGGTCTAGACCATTGCATTCATTGTGCATTACATGTTATGTGCTTAAATTGCTACATGTTATGTGATATGTGTTATGTGAATTATATGCATGGTAAAATGTATATGGAAAGGAGAAACACTAGGGTTAGAAAACATAACCTTTGGTTTCCGAAAAGAATGAACGGGATGGTTCGGGGTGTTGATGTCTATTAGTGGTTGACACATGCTCTGCTAGTTAGACAAGGAGATAAATCTCAAAGTTTAAACTTGATCCCCATTTTGGAATACTATGTAAGACTCTATTGCTATCTGACATATGTAGATGGCAAATCGAGGAAGAGGACGTCGAGGCGGTGGGCGGAACAACAACCAACCACCACCGGCCTTTGACCAACAAGCTTTCATAGAGGCTATTGGTACTCCGACTGCTACCATTGCACAGGCAAGTGCTGCGGCTGCCACCATTGCACAGGCTAGTGCAACTGTGAGCCAAGGAGGGCCAAGTAACCTCCAGAGGTTCAAGGCACACCATCCTCCAACCTTCATGGGAGGAGGGGATCCGATGGTAGCCGATCATTGGTTCTGACAAGTCGGCAAGATCTTGGAGGCTATGGAGATCACCTCTGATGCCACTAAGATAAAGCTAGATGCATTCCAGCTGGAGGGAGAATCCCAAGTGTGGTGGGATTGGGTCAAAGCCTCAAGGGACTTGGAGGCAACAACATGGGAAGAGTTCCGTGAGCTCTTCATGGGCAAATACTTCCCAGCGTCTACCCGGCATGCAAAAGCTCGGGAGTTCCTAGACCTGAAACAAGGGACGATGACGGTGCTCGAATATGTGGCTAAGTTCACTGAATTAGCTCGTTTCGCCGATGAGTATGTGACCACAGACATGGCCAAAGTGAGGAAGTTTGAGGATGGCCTAAAATTGTCCATCCGGGGAAAATTGTAGGTCTTCTCCTGCAAGACTTGGACTTGATGGTCGAGACTGCTATGACCATTGAGAGGGAGGTGGACAACGCGCTGAACATCCGGGAGGCGGGTGTTAAAGATAAGAGGAAGGAGAGCCAACCTTTTTCTTCTAGCTCGAGGAAGAAGCAGAGGACTTCTACTCCGCAAGGGTTTCAGGGACAGGGCCGCGGCTATCAAGGCCAAGGCCAGGGTCAATCATCCCAAGGTGGGAGACACTTTAGGGCTTCTAGCCAGCCAGGGCAGAGAGCATGTTTCTATTGCCACCAGCCTGGACACATGAAACGGGATTGCCCTCAGAGGCAGGGATCCCAGAGTTATGGGACACCCCAGTCCCAGTCATCAGTGGGACGTTCACAAACTCAGTTTGTTCCTCCCTACCACACTATGGGTTAGGGGAGCCAGTACCAGTCCCTGGGTGCCGCACAGGCCCCTACTACTTCACAATCAGGCCAGATGGGCCAGGGTATGGGTCGAGGTCGAGGACAAGGCTCACAAGCCGGGACTTCAGGGACCTAGGGGCGTGTCTACACTATTACACCTCAGACTGAGCCAGCGGATCAGTCGATTATCTAGGGTACATTTCTACTCTCCCGCTTATGGACAAGGGTGTTATTTGACTCTGGTGCATCTCATTCTTTTATTGCTGCATCATGTGTTAGAGATTTGGGCTTAGAGGTTGAGACCTTGGAAGAGCCGTTGCGTGTGAGTTCTCCCCTAGGAGCTAGGGTGAGCGTTGATCAGATATGTCGGGGTTGTGAGTTAGAGATCTCGGGGGTTCTACTCACCGTGGACCTTAGGATCATGGACATGTCGGAGTTTGATGTCATCCTTGGGATGGACTGGTTGACGGTACACCGAGTCGTCATTGATTGTGATCGTAAGAGGGTCACTGCCTACACACCAGACGATATTTGTTTTATGTTTCAGGGGGATAAGCACGATACTTTTCCCCAAGCCGTGTACGACTCTAGATGGCACGAGCAGTTGATGGGTTGGCTAGCAAGTCTTACCCTGGAGGACGAGGCGAGACAGGAGTTGGGTCTACCTCGGGTGGTTTGTGAGTATGAGGATGTTTTTCCGGATGAACTACCGGGATTACCTCCACATAGGGATGTAGACTTCACTATTGAGTTGCACCCTGGTACATCTCCTATTTCTATGACTCTGCATAGAATGACGCCTGCTGAGTTGCAAGAACTCAAAGTCCAATTACAGAAATTGTTGGACAGGGGCTTTATTAGGCCGAGCACCTCACCTTGAGGCGCTCCGGTATTGTTTTCCAAGAAGAAGGACAAGACCCTTTGATTATGCATAGACTACTGGCAGTTAAATAGGGTTACTATCAAGAATAGGTACCCTTTGCCGAGGATTGATCATTTATTTGATCAGCTGAGAGGGGCGCGGGTCTACTCCAAGATAGATCTCCGCACCGGCTACCATCAGTTGAGGGTTAGGGAGGCGGATATCCCAAAGACGGCGTTTAAGACGCGATATGGGCATTTCGAGTTCACAGTGATGCCATTTGGGTTGACGAATGCCCCAGCGGCATTCATGGATCTCATGCATAGGGTGTTCCAACTCTACCTAGATCAGTTCATTGTGGTCTTCGTTGACGACATTTTGATCTACTCCAAGTCTGAGGAGGAACATGAGGGTTACTTGAGGATTGTTCTCCAGACCTTGAGGGACCATCAGTTGTACGCCAAGTTCAGCAAGTGTGAATTTTGGCTCACTGAGGTGAAATTCTTGGGGCATGTGGTGTCGGCTTCAGGTGTGTCCGTGGACCCGGAGAAGGTTAAGGCAGTTATGAGTTGGGAGAGACCGAAGTCAGTCTTCGAGATACGCAGTTTCTTGGGATTGGCAGGGTATTACAGGAGGTTCATTGAGGACTTCTCCCGATTAGCTGCCCCTATGACGAGATTGACCCGGAAGGAGGTCAAGTTTGAGTAGAATGACTCGTGTGAGAAGGCATTCCAGGAGTTGAAGAGGAGGCTTATTTCAGCTCCTATCTTGATAGTCCCAGAAAAGGGACAGGGGTACACAGTGTATTGTGATGCCTCAAAGGACGGACTTGGATGCGTTTTGATGCAGTCCGGGAGGGTAGTGGCTTATGGTTCTCAGCAGTTAAAGAACCACGAGCAGAATTACCCCACACACGACATGAGTTGGCGACCATTGTCTTTGCCTTGAAGGCTTGGCGACACTATCTAAATGGTGAGCAGTTCGAGGTGTTTTCGGACCACAAAAGTCTGAAGTACATCTTTACACAGCGGGACCTCAACATGAGGCAACGCAGGTGGATGGAGTATCTGGAAGACTATGACTTCACTTTGCATTACCATCCCGGTAAGGCAAATGTGGTGGCTGATGCACTCAACCGCCAGTCACGGGGAGTGTTGGCTAGTGTGGCTTCCTCGGAGTGGCAGATGCTCGAGACTGTGGGATAGTTCGGGCTACACTATAGGGATCAGACTCAGGGTACTTTGGAGAGTTTATTGGCTACGCCTTCCCTACTGAGCAGAGTGATCGAGTCCCAGGGACAGGACACATAGATATTGTCCATCAGGGACCAGGTACGGTCGGGTACAGGTAATGAAGGCTGGGCCATTCACACGGATGGTAGTCTTCGGTATAGGGGAAGAGTTGTGGTTCCCCAGTCGGCGGATCTGAGAGAGGAGATCCTCAGGGAGTTCCATTACTCTCGTTTTGCTGTGCATCCAGGTGGCACGAAGATGTACCATGATCTTCGTCGCCACTATTACTGGAGCGGTATGAAGGGACATGTTGGAAATTTTGTCAGACGATGTCTCACGTGTCAGCAGGTCAAGGCTGAGCACCAGAGACCAGCGGGATTACTCCAGCCTTTGGAGGTAGCTGAGTGGACGTGGGAACATGTCACGATGGATTTTGTGACCCACTTGCCATGAACATCGCGAGGGCATGATGCGGTGTGGGTGATAGTGGACCGGCTTACCAAGTCGGCACACTTTTTGGCAGTGCGGATGACCTTCACACTGAAGGAATTTTGCAGGTTGTATATATGGGAGATTGTCCGGTTGCATGGGGTGCCCATATCTATAGTATCGGATCGGAATCCCAGGTTTACGGCTCATTTTTGGGAGAGTTTCCAGCGAGCCATGGGGACACAGTTGATGATGAGCACTGCTTTTCATCCCCAGACGGACGGTCAGTTGGAGAGGACCATCCAAACTTTAGAGGACATGCTACGGGCATGCGTCCTAGATCTCAAGGGTAGCTGGGAAGAGCACCTACCCTTAGTGGAGTTCGCCTACAACAACAGTTATCAGGCGAGCATACAGATGGCACCCTATGAGGCACTATATGGGAGGCCTTGTCGATCTCCGGTTTGTTGGACGGAAGTAGGAGAGAGACCCTCTACGGGTCCGGATTTGGTTAGGGACACCTCGGAGAAGGTGGACTTGATATGGAAGCGTCTTCTCACGGCTCAGAGCCGGCAGAAGAGCTACGCCGACAGACAGCGGCAACCTCTAGAGTTTGAGGTGGGGGATCATGTCTTCTTGAAGGTGATGCTTAAGAGAGGAGTGGTTAGGTTCGGCAAGCGGGGAAAGCTGTCGCCGAGGTATATCGGGACCTTCGAGGTACTCGAGATGGTAGGTACAGTTGCTTACCGGTTGGCGTTACTGCCAAATCTATCGGGTGTTCATGCGGTATTCCATGTCTCTATGCTCCGGAAGTATACTCCAGATCCGACTCATGTGGTGGATTGATGCGAGTTTGTCGTTGATGCGGATGGAACCTTCGAGGAGGGACCGGTACATATCATGGATAGCCGGGATCAGGTTTTGCGAGGCAAGACCGTGAGGGTAGTAAAGGTGCTGTGGCAGCACCGAGGAGTGGAGGAGGCAACATGGGAATGCGAAGACACTATACGTGCCAATTATCCTTTCTTATTTGAGGATGGAGGTACTTTCTTATAGTCATTTAATATTAAATGACTGTTGCATATGCATGTGATTGTATGTGTATGTATGTGTGAATTTCGGGGACGAAATTCTTTTAAGGGGGGAAGAATGTAAAACCCGGGTAAATTTAAAATTTTTCTGAAAAAGGGCAAAATAGTAATTTGTCACAACAGTGCGGATTCGAGATACACCTTTCTCTAGACCTTGGATGAGGAAATGGACTTCTCCATTGGACTCGTATCGCAGAAACTAGTTACCCTGTCGAATTTCATCAAATTCTGAGATAGTCAGATTTTTGCACGTGGTTCGAGGTGGCTGGGTGGCGAATGACCTCGTGGAGGTCCCCAAAAAAGAGTTTTATAAAATTTCCTTAGAATTGGATTAAAGTTTGGATAAAATTAATTTGAACTTAAACCGGGATGTAATAAATCGTTTCGGGACGAAAACGGACCCGGAAGTAGGAAATATGCGGTGCAATGTGGACCGGACATTTGCGACTATAAATATCGACTTAAATCTGATATTTTGAAGGAAAATATCTCATTGTTCACCATCATGGCTGGCCAAAGAGAGAGAAGAGAGAGAAGAGAAGAAAAAAGTTAGTTCTTCAAGCTTCAATCCAAGATTTTCGAAGTTCCGTCGCTGGGATCGACTCGGACCAAGAGTTAAAGTCAATCAACGCGACAAGGGCTACGCAACCACACCAAGAACGAGTGATTTCACCGAAGATCCAAGAGGAGACTTTGGGAAATCAAAGGTTTTGGGCTTAGGAGGTGTTCTTGAGGCTTCCTACCATTTCTACTACGCTCAAAGAGGTAGGGTTCTTCCTACTTGGTTTTTATTCCTACCTTTTGGGCTGATTTAAGGGGCTGTTATGTGGCTGTTTTAGGGACTATTTTGGGCTTGTTTAGGGGCTGTTAAGGGGCTGAAATCGTGGGCTGTTAAGGGGCTTAAATTGGGACTGTTTTGGGTTAAAATTGTGGACTGTTTTGGGTTGAAATTGTGGGATGTTTTATGACTTGTTTAGGGGCTGTGTTTATGGCTTGTCTAGGGGCTGTTTTATGGCTTGTTTAGAGGCTGTGTTTATGGCTTGTCTAGGGGCTGTTTTATGGCTTGTTTAGAGGCTGTTTTATAGCTTATTTTGGGGCTGTTTTGTGGCTTGTTTCGGGGCCGTTATATGGCTTGTTTAGGAGCTATTTTGTGGGCTATTTTGTGGGCATATTATATGTTTACATTAGGCCTTGAGGATTAAGGGTGTTATTGCTTGATTATGTAATGACATGCGTGGTTGTTGTTGTTAGATAAAACGTTGATATATGTGTATTAATATATTGACATTGTGATGAGTTTTTTTGGAGGTTATATGCATAAGATATGATGTCCGTGATACATGATGAAATGTGTGATTTAAGTTGTCCATGTGACATTCACTACATATGAGACATGACATTGACATGCAATGAAACATTACATTGCATATGCACGGGGATATCGCATTCCATGGGTGTGAGTGCATGGTTGAAAGCAAACACCACATTTGGTGATTGATAAGTGGGCTCGGTACCGTTAGACCAAGGTTCAACAGAGTCGCACGATCGCATGACATGGAAAAACTTGTGTCGGGTATAATAAGAAGGGCTAGACACTCCCTCGGGTGAAAAACCCGGTTACTGGTTCATACACTCCGACGGTGAAAGTCCAAAAAGTGTAGATAGGCTTGCGGAGCCGGCGGTGTGATTCCAAAATCCGCTACCCATACAGACACATGGTTTTGTTTATGAAATGATCATTCGAGTTGTAACATCCAACAAGTTTTGGTTTATAAATACATGACTTTTAGTTCAAAGTGATCATTGGATGTAATTCATCAATGACGGATTTTATTACACATTGGCATTGCATTGTGTGGTGGGAGTTGGTGAAGACTCGAGTTATGATGCACGAGTGAGTTTCATCTCATTTCATAGCATGTCATGTAGAATTCCAACCTAGAATTACATATTCTTACTTGGAATGTTGATGTGAATAAAAATTGTTGAATGTGAACATTGCATGTGCACTTAGGTGGGGAGTAGCCTCTGCAGGAATTACTCTACTGGGCGTGGCTCACCCTATACGGGAAAATATTTCAGGTGCGGGATATACGCCGGCGGATGGCTCTCATTCGGGGCCGCAAGGGTGAAGAAAGCCGACTTGTGGCTTCTATAACTCCTTTTGTAAAACTTTTGGAGCAAACTAGTTTTGACATGTAATTTTATGTAAGAGAGTTGTAATTGAACTCATATGGCCTGTTTTTAATATAACCTTGCATGTTTTTATATGAGTATGGATAAATGAACCCGGTGTGGTCAATTTTTACTCATAAAGGGACCCGGTGCGGTCATTGTGTTATATTGGGCCTCGGATGGGTCATGTTATTGTATATTATACAGGTTGAGTTTTGGGTAGAGCTCCCCGTACAAAGGAGACTTTGTCCGATTTTGTTAAATTATGGATCCCGGTAAAGGGGACACAACGGTGTGATATCGAGTTACACGATATCCACAGGTATTCCGCGGGTTGATGGGTGATCAACGGACCCCCGGATTTTGGGGTGTCACAGTATCGGTGTGCGGAATCGGCGGTGCGACACCAAAACTCCACTACCCAACAAAGACACATGATTTTGTTTTATAAAATAGTCATTTGATGTGTAACATCCAACAAAGATACATGATTTTGTTTTATAATAAAGACATATGATTTTTATTTCAAAAAGATCATTGGATATATTTCATCAATGACAGATTTATACACATTGACATTGCATTGTTTTGTGGGAGCCAGAGTGGGCTCGCGTTAAAGTGCATGAGTGAGTCTTATCTCATTTCATGGCATGACATGGTGATTTCCAACATTGAATTGCATATTCTTGTTTGGAATGTATGTTGCTTGTTGAAATTGCTTGTGACATTTCATATGCATCTAGGTTGGGGAGTAGCCTCTTTAGGAGATACCCTATTGAGCGTGGCTCACCCTATATGGAAAAACATTTCAGGAACGGGATTCACGCCGGTGGAAGGCTCTCAATTGGGGCCTAAATGTTGAAGAAAAACCTAAATGTGGCTTTAAATGATGTTTTTGTAAAACTAGACTTGTAATTTAGTTTTGTGGCATGTAATGTATGTAAAAGAATTGTAATCGAAGTCATATGGACTATTTTAATGTAACATTGCATGTTGTTATATGAGTATGGATAAATGGGCCAGGTGTGGTCAATGTTTATTCATAAATGGACCCGGTGTGGTCAATGGTTACTCATAAATGGACCTGGTGTGGTCAATGTTGTATGATTGCACAAGTTGTGTTTTTTGGGTAGAGCTCCCATACAAAGGAGACTCTGCACAAATTTTGTTAAATTATGGATCCCGATAAATAGGGTATAATGGCGTGATATCGAGTAACACAGTATCCATGGGTATTCCGCGGTTTGATGGGTGATCAACGGATTGACAAAGGACTCCCGATTTTTTGGGGTGTCACAACTTGGTATCAGAGTTTAGGTACACGATTTACCTAGGGCTTGAGGGGTATGAGTCTAGACCATTGCATTCATTGTGCATTACATGTTGTGTGCTTGAAATGCTACATGTTATGTGACTTATATGCATGGTGAAATATATATGGAAAAAGAGACACTAGAGTTAGAAAACATAACCTTGGGGGTCGAAAAACAAAGGGACGGGACGGTTCAGGGTGTAGATGTCTATTAGTGGGTGGCACATGCTCTACTAGTGAGACAATGAGAGAAATCTCAAAGTTTGAACTTGATCCTTATCTTGGGATACTAAGTTAGTGCTCTATTGCTATTTGACTTGTGTAGATGGCAAATAGAGGAAGAGTCATTGCATGTGAGTTCTCCCTTAAGAGCTAGGGTGAGTATTGATCAGATATGTCGGGGTTGTGAGTTAGAGATCTCGGGGATTCCACTCACCGTGGACCTTAGGGTCATGTACATGTCATAGTTTGATGTCATCCTTGGGATGGACTGGGACAGCACACCGAGTTGTCATCGATTGTGATCGTAAGAGGGTCACTGCTTATACATTGGATGGTGTTTGTTTCAAGTTTCAGGAGAAAAGCATGATGATTTACCCCAAGTAGTATATGATTCCCGTTGGCACGGACAATTGATCAATCTTTGATTTATCAACTTCAATTCCTTCAGCAGAAACAACATGACCTAAAATAATACTTTATGTAGCCATGAAATGACATTTTTCCCAATTCAAAACAAGGTTTCTCTCCTCACACCGAGTAAGGACCTTTTTAAGATTTTCTAGACATAATTCAAATAAACCACCATACACAAAAAAATCATTCTTAAAAACTTCTAAAAATAGCTCTACCATGTCACTGAAAATACTCAACATACGACACTGAAAAGTAGTTGGAGCATTACACAATCCAAATGACATTCTTTTATAAACAAAAGTACCAAAAGGACATGTAAAAGTAATTTTCTCCTGGTCATCAATTGTTATTTCAATTTGGTTATAGCCGAAGTACCCATCTAAAAACAATAAAATGAATGTCCAGCTATCCTTTCTAGAACTTGGTCTAGGAAAGGTAGAGAAAAATGGTCTTTTCTGGTAAGAGAATTTAGTTTTCAATAGTCAATACACATATATGTCAACCATTGACTGTACGCATAGGGACCAATTCATTTTCTTGATTTCTCACTACCGTGACTAGACTTTTTGGGTACTACTTGTGTAGAAATGACCCATTTACTATCTGATATAGGCTATATAATATCAGCATATAATAGTTTAAGCACTTAAGCCTGAACAACTTCTTTGCGATGGGGATTTAACCTACGTTGTGGCTGCCGCGAGGGTTTAGAATCTTTTTCCAAGTATATACTGTAAAACCCGGGAAAATTTGAACTTTTTCTGAAAAAGGGCAAAATGGTAATTCTCCACCCTTATGCGTATTTAAAATAATCATGTTCTAGACCTCGGATGAGGAAACGGAGTGCGCCATTGGATTCGCAACGCGAAATCTAGTAATCACTAGAAATTTCGTCGAATTCCGAGATAGTCGGATTTTTGCACGTCGTTCGAGGCGACTGCGTGGCGAATGTAATTTTAAAGGTCCCCAATAATGGATTTTATAAAATTTCCTTATAATTGGATTAAAGTTCCAATAAAATTAATTTGGACTTAATCCGGGACTTGATGAATTATTTCGGGACGAAAAACGGACCCGAAAGTCGAAAATATGCGGTGCGATGTGGACCGCTCATTTACGACTATAAATATCGGCAAATATCTGATTTTTTAGCCAAAAAAATCACTCAAAACCAGTGTGAAGAGTGCTGGACGTTGGGGAGAAAAGAGAAAGAAAAATTTTGATCTTCAAGCTTCCCGCTCCGATTCCGGGAGTTCCGTCCGTCGGAATTCGTCCATTCAAAAGGCAAAGTTCATCTACGCGACGAGGGCTACGCGTGGGTACCAAAAACCACAAGTTTCACCGAAGGTGAACGGATGAGGGTATACGAAAATCAAGATTCGAGTTGTATTTTGTTGCTCGGATTCCGTTGAGCTAGAAGGGAGAAGTGATCACGTCGACGAAGGCTACGCGTGGGTACCAAAAACAACGAATTTCACCGAAGGTGAAATTTCGGGAGTTGGGAAAATCAAGCTTCGAGTTGGGTTTTCGGGTCTTGGGAGCTTCCTACGGGATTCTCACGTTACAAGAGGTAGGGGTTCTCCTACTTGGGTTGATTTCTTACCTAGAAATGCCTATGATAAATGGGCTGGATATATATATATATATATATATATATATATATATATATATATATATCTATTGACCTATGTATACATATATTTATATGTATATGGTTATGGAATAATGAAGATGGTGGGTAGGTTGTTAGAAAATTACACTTGCCTATTGGTGGAATTTAGGTAAAATAATTTTATCCTAAATTGGTATATAGAAATTGCCTATTGGAATTTCTTGAATTATGTGGAAATTGGGCATGATATGTGTTACCATGTTGTTTGCCTTGAAGGTGTTTGACAAAATACCTAAATGGATTGAAATTGTTATATGATAAATAACATGTTATGCCTTATGTGGTAAATGAAAATCATATGTGTACGATATAATTTATGTTGAAATTGTGAATGTCAGATATATATTTTGATATATCAATTGTTGTGATGAAGTATGGAATTTATACGTTTATAATGTAAATTGCCATGGAATGGAATTGATTATGTTAATTTAGTCCATATGGCATGCATTACATATGTGACATAATTTTATTGCAATGATACATCGCATTGCATATGCACGGGGAATTCACATCATGAGTGGTGTGTGTGTGTGCATGGTTGTTGTTAATACCATATGTTGGAATGTGGTAGAGAGTTCATATGGCATTCATTACATATGAACCTTGCATGAGAGAAGCAATGGGTCATTACATTGCATATGTACGGGAACATCACATACATGGACATTGTGTCATAATGATGTTGTGCATGGGTGTTTGTACCACAATCTATGTGGTATTAAATGCATATGGTCATGGGAATTGCTCATTGGCATTATTGCATATAGAGCATGACATTGGTAACTCCATTCATGGACATTAGTCATTAGTGGAGGCATGTGTAGGTGGTGCATGGTTAATCAACACCATACTTGGTGTTTGATGGTGGGCTCGGGAAAGTTGGATCGAAGATCCGACTGAGTCGCACGGTTGCATGCATGCATGGAAAACTTGTGTCGGGTATAGCAAGAAGGGCTAGAAGATCCCTCGGGTGCAAGACCCGATTACTGGTTTATTCACTTCCGTCGGTGCAAGTCCAAAAAAGTGAATTAGGCATACGGAGCCGGCGGTGTAATTCCAAAATCCGTTGCCCAAGAAAACACATGATTTTGATATAAAATATACTCATCCAATGAGTATCATATTTTCCGTCGAAGACGGGTTCATTACACATTGCATTGTGTTGTGGGAGTCGGGAAGGACTCGGGTTGTGTTATATGATTGAGTCTCATCTCACTCATGGCATGTCATACACATTGACATTACATTGTGTTGTCGAGCCGGGAAGGGCTCGGGGTGAGTGCATAAATGAGTCACATCTCATTTCATGATACATCAAACACGTTGGCATTAGCATTGTGTTGAGGAGCCAGGGAGGGCTCGGGTTGAGTACATGAGTCTCATCTCATTTCATGGGGCTTAGGTAGCCCGGTTTAACATACATGGCATTGACATGTAAAGGGAGTCAGAGTGGACTCGGGTTGAGTGCACATGGGTGGGTCTCACCTCATTCATGGCATGACATTATAGCATTACATCATTTAATTGTATATTATTTGATGGAATGGTTACGGATTTATGGATGTTGCATGTGAACATTTCATATGCATATAGGTTGAGGAGTAGCCTCTGTAGGAAATACTCTACTGGGCGTTGGCTCACCCTATACGGGAACACATTTCAGGTGGGAGAGATACACCGGCGGATGGCTCCATTTTGGACCCTCATGCTTGAAGAAAGCCGCATGTGGCTTTACTTAATGTTTTGTGTAATTACATGTTAGAAACTATATTTTGGGGCATGTAATGCGTAAAATAATTGTAATAGAACTTATAAAGACTATTGTTAGATTAGCCTTTCATGTTTTGATTTAAGTATGGTTAATTGGACCTAGTGTGGCCAATGTTTACTTATACATGGACCCGGTGCGGCCATTGCTTTATATTTGACCTCGGATGGGTCTGATAATTGTGTATTGCACAGGTTGGGTATTGGGTAGAGCTCCCCATACAAAGGAGACTCTGCCCAAATTTCGTTAAGTTATGGACCCCGGTAAATGGGGCATAACAGTGTGATATCGAGATACTAGGTATCTACAGGTATTTCGCGGGTTGATGGATAATCAACGGACCCCCGGATTTTGGGGTGTCACAGCTTGGTATCAGAGCTTAGGTATACGATTACCTAGGGCTTGAGGGAAATGGGTTTCTACCATTGCATTCCATGTGCATTCATGTTATGTGTTTTATTTGTTACATGATTATGTGCTACATGATTATGTGTTATGTGTAAATTGTATACATGGTAAAATGTATATGGAAAAAGGGGAACACTAGGGTTAGAAAACATAATCTTGGAGGTTCGAAAAGGGATGAACGGGATAGTTCATGGGTTAAATGTCTACTAGTGTGAGACACTTGCTCTACTAGGTAGACGGTGAGAAAATTCACAATGTTTTGAACTGAGTCCCTACATTGGGATACTAGTTATTGTTTTATGACAATTTAAATTGCATAAAGGAATTGGGCTTAGAGGTTGAAACTTTGGAAGAGCCATTTTGGGTGAGTTCTCCCCTAGGAGCTAGGGTGAGTACTAAATGGGTATGTCGGGAATGTGAGCTAGGATTCTTGGGGATTCTACTCCACGGACATGTTAGAATTTGATGTCATCCTTGGGATGGACGGATTGACGGCACACTGAGTCGTCAGTGATTGTGATCGTCAGCGGGTCACTGTTTACACCTCGGAGTGTGTATGTTTTAAGTTTTAGGAGAAACGTATGACGTTTTACCTCAAATAAAGTATGAATTCCGTTGGTACGGACAGTTCATGGGTTAGCTAGCAAGCTTTACCCTAGGGAACGAGGTGAGACAAGAATTTGGCCCACCTCAGATGTTTATGAGCTTACGAATGTTTGCCTCCACGTAGGGATGTAGACTTCAGTGTTGAGTTACACTCCAGTATGTTGTCTACTCTATGACTCCTCATAGAATGACACTAGTAGAGTTGTGAGAACTCTAGGTTGAATAAGGACTTCACTACCGAATGCTTCGCCTTGGGATGCTTCGGTACTATTGTCAAATTACAAAGAATGTTACTTTACCTCCTCTTCTAGTAGTTCCGGAAATGGGACAGAGGTACACGGGATATGTGGTGCCTTTACGAACGGATTTGGTTGAATTTAAAACCTAGTCTGGGAGAGAGACGGATACATGTGGGACAGTTTAGACTGTACTGTTTGTAACTTGTGCATATGGTTGAATGTGCATGTGGGTGTGAATTTCGGGGACGAAATTCTTTTAAGGGGGGAAGAATGTAAAACCCGGGAAAATTTGAACTTTTTCTGAAAAAGGGCAAAATGGTAATTCTGAGGATATTGAGGATATTGACTCAACCAAGCATGTCTCTAAGGAATGCCCAAAGAATGTTGTATTCATATGTTCTTGTGCCACATACTCAATAGAATGCACCTCTCTCACTTCCTCCTCCTCACTCGGTTGTTTAGCTATGTAAAAGATATTGAGCTCAAGAGTCATATTCCTGAATGAAAATTTCATGACTTCATTCCTACAATTGATAGGAGCATTCGAAGTAGAAAGGAAGGGTTGACCAAGAATAGCAGGAATTTGACACCCCTAGTATGCAACGAATTGGGTATCTAACATGATGAAGTCCACAGGGAAGTAGAACTTATCTACATAGACAAGTACATCTTCAACTATTCTCCTAGGAATTTTAACAAATCGGTCTGCTAACTACAATGTGATATGTGTAGGCTTGAGCTCACCTAAACCCAAATGTTGCTAGATAGAGTAGGGAAAGAGATTGACACTTGCTCCAAGATCAAGCAAAGACTACTCAATCTTTAAGTTCCTTACTGTAAAAAAGGCCCTTGTTTGAACATTCTAATTCGTTTCATTGTACAAAAGTCCTTTAGGAACTTGGCATATGAAGGGACCTGTTTGATGGCATCTAGAAGTGAAATATTGATCTTTACTGGCTTGCAAAGCTCGTAAATATCAACATGATTGCTTAGCTTTTGTGGTCTTTGAGGGAAAGGAGCAGGAATAGGACATGGAGACTCCTCAACCTCTCTAGACTCGATCTCATTAGTGGAGACTAGAACAGATGATACCACAGGCGTAGGAATTGGTTCAATGGGTGCCTATGCTATTGATTTATCTATGACTTTTCCACTCCGAAGGGCGGAGATAGCTTGGACTTATTGAAGTAGAATTAACTACATCGAACTGACCCTATAGAGGCTTTGGATGGGCAGGAAACTTGTCCTTCTATTGGGTAGCCGTCGATTGAGTCATCTCTTGTAAGTGAATTTTCATGTCCTCAAGGGATTGCGAGGTTTGAGATTTGAAGTCATTGAAAGCCTGATTATTATGTGTATTGTATTTCATTTGAGTCTGCATGAACTAATTCAGGGTATCCTCAAGACTACGTTTATGAGGTGGTTGGTAGGGTGGAGAATGATTGGTAGAGCTTGTGGTACTTGTGGTGCTTGTGGTGGGGCTTGCTTTTGTTGGTTGTTCCTCCAACCAAATTTTGGGTATTGTTACCACCCTGAATTGTATGTTTCAGAATAAGGATTATTATATGGCTCTTGATACCTGGAGACTGTGTTGGATTGCTCCAATTAAAAAACGAGTATTGTAGGACATTCCTAAGTAGAATGCCCTACCAAAGCACATATCCCACATGTACGCTCTGTGGGTGGAACAACAACAACTTCATTAACTTTCTTCATCTCTAAAGCCTCTAGCTTTCGAGAAAAAGAATTCATCTTAGCTTGCAGATCGTCATCCTCTCCCAAAGTGTATTTTCTTCATAGGAAGTGGTAGACTAACTTTGGGTCGGAGTAGGTGAAGCCGAGTCCCACATTTGGGAACTCACATAAAATGTGTCAAAAAACTCGAAGGCCTTATTGGGATTATTGTCCATGAATTCTCCCTAGGACATCATTTCAACAAATTGATGCATATGGGTAAGGAGTGAGTCGTAGAAAAAATTGACGAAGGTCCAACTCTCGAATCCGTGATGAGGACAAGCATGTAGGAGGTCTTTGAACCGTTCCCAACGCTAATGGAAGGTTTTTCCCTCCTTCACTGCAAAGTTCATTATTTGACATTCCAAAGCATTTGTGCAATGAATGAAGAAAAATTTATTGAAAAACACTTTTTGAAGTGCGGATCAATCCATAATAGAGTGGGGTTTAAGAATGTTAAGCCATTGCTTGGATTTATCCTTCAAGGAGAATGGAAAAAGCTTTAGTTTGGCTAACTCAGTGTTATCCTGAAGGGTTCCACAAATTTCCTCAAATTCCTTCACGTGAAGGTAAGGATTTTCATAATCAAGCCCGTTAAATTAAGGTAAGAGTTTTATGGTATCGGGCTTAATTGTGAACCTATTGGCATTAGCAAGAAAAAGAAAGCAAGACAAGACACTGCTCTTTGTGGGATGTAGATAGTCCCTCAGAGTTTTGATCTATTGGTTGACCTCTTGGCCTTGATTGTTGTTTTGATTCGCAGGAATATGATTATTTTGAAGGTTTGCAAGGTTCTCCATACTACCCATTCTACTTAAATCAAATGTGAGGGCTAAAATAGAATTATTAGAATGATCTGACACATATGAACTAACAGAACCAACAGACTCTTGAAGTGAAGATTTGTTCTCAGAGTCTGAAGTTTCTCCACCAGGCATGCAAAAGATGATCTTAGTACCAAATGCAAACAACTACTAACAACTTTTAATGAAATTAACTCAAAAAATAGTCTCACTAACAGAGTGTAAACAAAAACTTAAATTAATAGAATTCATAAAGAGATGGAATGAAAGTACCCGGATACTTGAATTCCCCATGTATTTCGTAGTGAAGGCATATTCTTCTTTCCAGCTTCCTGAATTCGTCAAAGAAGTCACTGACAATGGCGCCAGAAACTTGCTTGATCCCAAAAGGTACACCCAAGTGTAGGCAATCAAGAAGTAGTAATACTTGGTAAGACCAAGGTCGATCCACAGGGAACTTGAAATTTAGAATCAGGAAGGTAAAAAGAAAGAACTTGAATCAAGGGTATTGGTTGTTGGGAATTGGTATCAATTTAAAAGGAATTTAAAAAAGAAAAGGAATACTTCCTAAGATCGGGATCAGGGAATAATCCTATGTACGAATATTATATTTATGCAATCATTCATTATCTCAGTTGATGTCCAACGCCAGTGTAATCAACTGGAGGATTTTAATTTGAAGAATAAAATTCGATTGAATTGAAAGTAATTAGTAAAGAACCAGGTTTGTAGACTCACAGGAAATTATGAAATTATTCATGACAAGGAATCAACCTAGTGAATAATTTCATAAGTATACAGAGTACAATCCTTTGCTAAAACTCATTCATTCAATCTATATGTTGAAAAAGATATCATATTCAAAGAACAATCAAATAATAATTGCATTAAATAAAATATTCAATACATAATCATATAACCATACCCTAGCTAGGAAGTACAAGGAGACTACTAACAAGCCATGCGTAAGATCTTAGAGAAGAAGAAAGAACAATCTTAAGGGTTGAATATCTGCTTTCTATATGGTTCTCTACCTATGTCGCTCTCTCTTCATCTATCTATCCTTTTTTCTCTCCAAATATGAAAAACAGACATAATACATTAAAGAGATCCTCCTAGGTCAAACTCTGAAGGTGCCTCTATAATAATGAGCGTCCTGATGGAAGAGCTGCATCCAGACTCAAGCCATGAATCTTCTGATCTTTGACTTGGTCAACATAGTTGAGTCCAAACGATCACACGTGTCTTAACGAAGGCACATCGTATCGTCAAATGAGCGTCTGCACACTTCCGAACACCTTAAAATCTCTAGAATTGATTTTGAAGCACTTCTGTCCGGACGGAGTAGTTGCGCCCGAACGATCAATCACTGTATCAAATTTTTAACTTAACCAATTTTTCATCTTCAAAACATTCTTACTTGCATCCGAACGAAGTAGTTATGTCTGGGCGCACCTATGTATGCAGCTAGGGTCCACTTTAGTCAACTATTTGACTCTCTAGAATAACACTTTGACCCCTTTGATTTCCATGCAATCTTCAATTCATCTAATCAATTTATCAAGCATCAGAAATCAACTAAATCTTCCTATTTTACCTGATAAATCAATCAAACATGAAAATACCATCAAAACATAAAATCAATAGGATAGACAATAATTAGCTCAAAATAAATGAAATTCGTTATAACTATCAAGTAAAGAATTGCTAAATTACATGACGAATCATCAACCTATAAGGAGACATACCTAAATGTGTCTTAAAAGCCATACGGAATGCCACAAAACATTGATCAACCGAAGTGACCAATCCTTTCGATTTGAATTAACCATTTTCTCAAGTATGTGCTTAATCTCCTTGTTATCTAACTTAGCTTGGCCATTGGTCTGTGGGTGTTAGGCAATGGACACTTTGTGTCTAATGCCATATTTGTTCATCAAAGTCGTAAATGGTGTTTTACAAAAATGCATGCCACCATCACTAATTAAAAACCTAGGCATCCCAAATCTAGACAAAATATTTTCCTTCAGAAATTTGATCACAACTTTATGATCATTGGTTCTAGTGGGAATTGCCTCTCCCCATTTTAAAACATAGTCAACTGCCAATAAAATATAAACATGACCAAAAGAGGGATTATATTCTTACGAGTCACACTACCTAACCTCTGACACTTATCATAACTCTTGTAGAGTTTGAAGCAGTCTTTGAACAAAGTCGGCTTGTAGAAACCACACTACAAAATTTTTTGATGTATTTTTCTTGAAGGAAAAATGACCTTCATATGCCTTGGAGTGGCAAAAGAGATGATATCTTGCTGCTCACTATCCAGTACGCATCTCCGCATGACCTGGTCAAGACAATACTTGAACAAATATGAGTTATCAAAATAAAACAACTTCACCTCCACCATAAATTATCTCTTCTCCGGTGGACTCCATTGGGAAGATATTTTCCCTTTAACAAGGAAATTCACAATATCAGCGTACATGGACAAGTTGTAATAAATGCTCATCAAGGAATGTATAACATATGGGCATTTGCTCTTGTGTATCCTAAAAGACTAGCCATGATAAGTGATCGGCCACCACAATCTTGACTCCTTTCTTATCTTTAATGATCAAAGGAAATTATTGTAGGAAGAGTATCCACCTAATTAGTCGTGACTTTGCATCATGGTTAGATAACAAATACTTCAAAGTTGCATGGTCAGTACAAACCACAATAGGTAAACTAATGATGTAAGATCAAAACTTATCCAAGGCAAAACTTATAGCTAGTAATTCCTTTTTAGTGGTATTGTAATTCATTTGGGCTTCGTTTAAGGTCTCACTAGCATATAGATGACGTGAGGTTTCTTGTCTTGCCATTGGCCCAACACAGATCTGACTGCATAATTACTTGCATCACACATGAGCTTGAATGAAAAATCTCAATTTGGTGGTTGCATGATTGGAGATGATATCAACATATTTTTCAATTTTTTAAAAGCTCCCTCAAAATCTAGCAACCACATAAAAGGAATATCTTTGGCCAAAAGATTGCATAAAGGTCGTGACAAGGCACTAAAATTCTTTTTGAATCGCCTATAAAACCCAGTATGCACAAGAAACGATCACACACCTTTTCACAGTTTTAGGGGTGGGTAGATTTGAAATTAAATCAAGCTTTGATTTATTCACCTCTATTCCCTTTGCCAATGCTATATGACCCAAAACTATGCCCTGAGTTACAATGAAATGATATTTCTGCCAATTGAGCACCAAATTTTTTCTTCACACCTCACCAATACCTTCTCCAAAATTTTCAAACAACCCTCGAATGAATCAAAAAATACGAAAAAATAATCCATAAAAACTTCCACTATCTTCTCCACCATGTCACTAAAAATTCCAATCATGCACCTTTGGAACGCACCTGGGGTATTGCATAACCCAAATGACATACAATGATAGACAAATGTCCCAAAAGTGCAAGTGAAGGTAGTCTTCTCTTGATCTTCCAAAGCAATCTCTATCTGATTATAATTGAGTATCCATCCAAAAAGCATAAAAAAAAATGACATGCAACCCTCCCCAAAACCTGATCAATGAAAGGAAGTGAAAAATGATCCTTGCGGGTGCAGGAGTTGAGCTTCCGATAGTCAATATAAACTCTCCACCTAGTCACTACCCGAGTTGGAATTAGCTCTTTGCTCTCATTGGCGACCATAGTTACCCTCCGACTTCTTTGATACCGCTTGTGTAGGACTTACTAATTTGCTATCAACAATCGAGTAAATGATTCCCACATCAAGTATCTTAAGGACTTCAAATCGGACAACATCCTTTATGATTATATTTTGTATTCTTTGTGGTTGTCAGGATGACTTGGCATCATCTTCTAGATATATTTGATGTGTGCAAATAAGAGGGTTGATCCCCCTAATGTTGGATATAGTCCAACCAATAAATCTCTTGTGAGCTCTCAAGATACTCAACAATTTCTCCTCTTACTCTGATTTCAATGATGAACTGACCACCATAAAAAAAATGTATCACCACTACCTAAGAATGCATACTTGAGTGTAGATGGTAAGATCTTCAACTCCAGTGTAGGTGGTTGAATAATGGATGGAATTTTTTTCTTCTCAATGGATGCTAACTCTTAAAATTTAGGCAACCAAGTGCCTACTTCAAAATAGAATCAAAATTTACCCCTCTCCTGACTTAACTTCCTCAATCTCATTATCACATAAGTGTTACACATGCTGCTCTATGATGGTATCAGTTATATTGACTTTATGTATTTCCCCGTCATCACCTAGCTGTTTGCTAATGTTGAAAACATTCAATTCCAGCGTCATGTTGTCGAACATGAGCTTTATGGCACCGTTCCTACAATTTATCATAACATAAGATGTTGAAAGAAAAGGTCATCCTAAAATAACTTGAATTTGAGCAGCAGAGTTAGCAAGATGATGAGTATCAAGAACAATGAAATCGATAGGAAAATAAAATCTATCCATTTGGACCAACACATCCTCCACAATCCCTCTTGGCATCTTCGCACTATGATCAGCCAGCTAGATAGTAATTGATGTCGACTTTAACTCTCCTAACCCTAATTGTTGGTATACCGAATAAGGCAGAAGGTTGACATTCGCACCCAAATCTAACAATGTTTGCTCCACTCGGAAATCCCATATGATTATTGAAATGATAGGACAACTTGGATCCTTGAAATTCTGCGAAGTGTTGGTCTGCAAGATAGAGCCTACCTGCTCAGTTAAGAAGGATTTCTTTTGTACATTCATTTTTCTTTTGACAGTGCATAGATCTTTCAAAAAATTTGCATATGAACGCACTTGTCATATGACATCTAGCAATGGAATGTTAATCTTTACATGCCTGAAAACATCAAGAATTTCAGCAGTGTTAGTAAGCTTAGTAGTTACTCTTAATCTTTGTGGGTAAGGTGCAGTAATAGGACACTTATTCTCATCTAAATTGATAATCTCAGGTAGTTTTTTTCCCATTTCTAAGGGTGGTGATTGACTTGATCTGCTCTACATTACTTTTAATGACATCAGATGACTCAATACTATGTTGACTTGTGAGTTTTCTTGGGGTTGTGCATGAAAATTTTCTTTTTCTTGTTGTAGCACACCCAATGAGTTGGTCAACTTAGTCATTTCAGTTCTAAAGTCATTAAAAACTTGTGCATTTTGATTATTGGTTGTCATCTAACTTTGTAAACCCCCACATTGGTATCTTTATATAGTAATATAATTATGTTTTGAAATGCTACTATATGTAATGATGTATGCATGAACTACGTAAATTGTAAGAGTAGAAATAAAAATGTTAGGTGAGGTAATAGGGTATGTATTGGAAGCTAGGAAGTATTCCGGAGTGAAAGCACACTTTAGAGAAAATTTGGGTAGAAAGGATTTTGGACACTTCCTAGTATTTGGACCATAAATTTTTAATATGATGTCCGTTTGAGTTGAAATTTTTACAGTAGATACTATACTTCCAGGGTTACAAAAGTGTATCTCACAAAAATTTTCCAAATCGACGTCTAAACAGGCAAAAACTTCACTGGAAGTTTCAGCAAAAAACTGGGAGTCTGTTCGAACGTGAATGGACGTTCGAACGACGGTTCATCGAAGTACTTTTGTGTCTGATAGAGCTCTAATGAAAAGTAAAAGTACTGGGAACAACTAACGTTCGAACTCCAAAATGACGTTCAAACGCCAAAATGACGTTCGAACGTGAGTTACGAATTCTGACTTTCAGATTCGAGCACATGGGACCATTTCACCCCCTATAAATACTTAAGGACACCTCCATTAGCCCCATTCCAACATTTCTAACCCTAGAGAGTCTTAGAGAGGAAGAAAGAAGGGAAAAACAAGAGATTAAAGTGTTGATTCAAGTTGGGAAAGATCAAAATCTCAAGTTCTTCACACAAAACTAAGGAAGAAGGTAGGGGTTTCTTCTCACTCATGTTCATTGAGGCTAGGGCATATATATGTATATGTTTTGACTCTAAATCTTGGATATATTTTATGAAATCATTATTTCTTGATACTCTTCCAAATATTACCATGTTTTGAACAAAGTTATGGTTGAATAGCTATGAAATCTCTTTCTCTAGTCTTGAAAACCCTAGTTTTCAAGAAAAATGGATTTTTCCCTTAATATTCATTTTTTCTTGATTTCAAAACTCTACTGCTTTGTATTGAACAATAAAATGGTATTTTTTATGATTTCTTGCATATTTTCTTAAATTGTTCTATTGGAATAATACATGTGAAATTTGAGAATTTTTGATTTACATGTGATTTGAGAAATTGGTTGGTATTATATCTCTTGTGTGGATGTTTGAATGAACATGGGTGGCCGTTGACCGGGTATCGGAGAGTGAGTAGATGCAATTCTTACTCCGTGCGGATTTCAATTTTTCCTACCACTCGTAGTGGGGTTGGTGCCTTGTGAGGACCAAACCACTATTCGTTCACGTGGTACCGAGGCAAAGGGTTAGTATACTATTCCTGGGTTGGATTCGTCACTGCCAATGCGTTGGAATTAGCCCTTCCTAAAGTTGTATATCCTTGCGAGGATTGGGTGTGTGTGTGTGTGGGCCAGGATATTCTCGATGTGTTTATTCATGCGATGTCATACATCATACCTGAGATACAATTGGGGATAATCATATCTGAGATACATATACAAAGTGTGGGTAATTGTATATTGTGGTATACAGATATAAATTGTGGTTTGAGATATATTGTGGGAAATAGTACAAATGGTGGGTTATTGTCTATTGTTGGAAAGATAAAATTGTTGCAAATGGTTTATGGTTGGAATTGGTTTATTCTTGGGAATTGATTTTTTTTCTTCAGTTAAATTATTGTTATGGCTCACACTTGAGATCGGATGAATTGTCACTGTTTTCTTTCAAAAGTTATATATGATATTTGTAAAATGAGACTGACTTGTTTTATATGTTTTCTAAACCTTGTTCGAGTTTGGAAGGATTTTCCTACAGAGCTTAGTGCTCACCCCCTACAAACAATATTTATTTTCAGAGTTCGGTTTAGAGGAAGAACTCGGAGTTGATGAGCAGGTAGCTTGGGAAGCTCAATTGGATGGAAGCGTGGATCCCGAGGGGGATGTCTAGAGTTGATCTCTCTATGTTCTAGACTAGGAGATTCATTTTGAGATAATGTTTATGTTAATATTTTCCTTATTCTGCTGCGAGATAATAGTTTGACATATTTTTTTGGGCGTAATTGCCATAGTTTGGCATATTCTTTGGATGTAATGATCATGGTTTGATATATTCTTTTGGATGATATTGTAGATATTATGGATGATGAATGAAATTTTCTTTACTTATGGATCTTATTAGTTGCTCTCATGATGTGAATGGTTTTAAATAGTAATGCCGTCCAAGGGAGATTTTGGGGCGTTACAAGTTTTGATATCAGAGCCTAAGAATTAGGTCTTACATGGG
Source organism: Ilex aquifolium (assembly GCA_951799425.1). NCBI lineage: Eukaryota > Viridiplantae > Streptophyta > Magnoliopsida > Aquifoliales > Aquifoliaceae > Ilex > Ilex aquifolium. The sequence continues at coordinate 24,322,538 of OX637396.1, read as the reverse complement.
AGCTGTAGGTTATGGATTACCACTAGAGAAGTAGGACTAGTTTGAATGAATTGTTGATTTAAATTTTACACAAGTCTTATGCTTTAGATTAAAGTGATAGTTAGGGTGTCTTGTACATCAAGGAAACTAAGTTGTGAATTGATGTGTAGGATGGAGGGTGAACGTGGACGTGGACGTGGACGGGGACGTGGACGTGGTGGCCAAGAAAATCCACCACCACCACCACCTCCTGATGCCATGAATGACATTTATGAATGCTTAAGGGAGCTAACCACTCTGGTACAACACCAGAATGGAAACAACAACCACAACGGTGGGGTTCATCCCTTAGCCTATGAACTGGGCAACGGGGACGAAAATCGAAGGATGGTAGTTCTTCGAGAATTTCTGAGACAATGCCCACCTACTTTCTAAGGAAGCCCTCACCCTTTGGATGCGGATAAGTGGATTCGTAGGGTGAAGAAAATGTGTGATGACATGGGAGTTGCCGAGGATCTTCGGGTCGACTTAGCTACATATCTGTTAGAGGGGGAGGAAGACCATTGGTGGGACTCGGTGAAGAGAAGGAGGAACATTGACGCGATTACTTGGGAGTAGTTTGATCAGATCTTCCAAGACAAATATTTTCCTGAATCAGTCAGGGACAAGATGAGTACAGATTTTCTCGCTCTACGATTGGGTAGCATGATGGTGGCGGAGTATGAGAGAAAGTTCGACGAGCTATCCCGCTATGCCACGGAGTTCATATCTACTGAGGCCAGGAGGGCTAAATGATTTGAGCAAGGCTTGAGGCCTTCCATCTAGGAGAAGCTTGTGGCTCACAAGATCCGAGATTATGGGGATCTAGTTGACAGAGCTACACTGGTGGAGAGAGACATGGAGGACAACCAACGACGACAGAACTTCGCGAGGGGAGGTCCGATTCGAACGGGTGCTTGCAGCAGTGGAGTGCAGAGGGCGGCACCATACCGTCGCCCAGACCAGGTGGTTGGACAGAGACTTCAGACAGTTCAAGGAGATGGGGTTACTTAGAATAGAGCAGGCACTGACCCGCGTCAATGCTTCGCATGTGGAGGTTTCGGGCACTACAAAAATAATTGCCCATCGTTTTCAACAAAGACCAATCAAGCAGCAGGACAAGTAAATGCAAACAAGCCACCACTACAGAAGCCACTACAACAAAGACCGTTAGGAGTTCTAGCCCTAGGCGGTGCAAATTAGGGAATAGTGTTTGCTTTGACCCAACCGGAGGAAGACGTTTCCAATGCAGTTGTAAAAGGTATCGTTCTTCTTTATAATTCTTGGGTCTGGATTTTATTTGATCCCGGTGCAACTCATTCATTCATACGCACTATATATGCTCTTAATTTGGGATCAAAATTTGAGAAGTTAAAACATGCCTTGAGTATTGAAATGCCTACGGGAGAACGGTTGGATACTAGTAGGGTGTGTAGAGGTTGTGTGCTTCGAATTGGGGAGCAATAATTGATTGTAGATTTGGTTGCATTAGACATGAAGGGGTTTGACATAATATTTGGGATGAACTTGTTGTCCACTTTCCATGCGGTAATGGATTGTTTTCGTAAACGAATTTCATTTCAATTACCTGGAGGGGTAGTTTTCAGTTTCATGAATGATCGAAATTCTTACCATCCATTTCCTACTACGGGTAGTAAATTCTTGAAAGCTAAGGCGGGGAGCCATTTGAGTTTCGTAGCTAGCTTGATGGGAGATGATCATGATATATCCCAACCGGACGTGGAATTGATAGTGTCGAATTTTCCAGATGTCTTCCCAGATGAACTACCCGGGTTACCCCCACAGAGAGAGATTGAGTTTACGATTGATCTCTATCCAGGAACCGAACCCATATCCATTGCTCCCTATCGGATGGCACCTTTGGAGTTGAAGGAGCTAAGGAAGCAGTTGGACCAACTATTGGCTATTGGGTTTATCCGCTTAAGCACTTCACCTTGGGGAGCCTCGGTCCTCTTTGTAAAGAAGCATGACGAAACACTTCGGTTATGCACAGATTATCGAAGATTGAATCGAGTGACAATGAAGAATAAATATCCGTTGAGGGGTTCTAAGTATTACTCCAAGATTGCTCTTCGCACAGGGTACCGTCAACTGTGGATCAAGGAGGAGGATATTCCTAAGACAGCTTTCCGTACCCGGTATGGTCATTTTGAATATACGGTAATGCCGTTCGGACTGACTAATGCTCTTGCAGCCTTTATGGATTTGATGCATAGGGTATTCCGACCGTATCTAGATCAGTTTGTTATCGTGTTTATTGATGACATATTGATCTATTCACGGACACAAGGGGAACATGAACACCATCTTTCGGTCGTGCTTCAGACCTTGAGAGAGCATACGTTATATGCTAAGATGAGTAAATGCGAGTTCTGGATGAAGGAAGTGAAATTCCTTGGCCATGTTGTGTTGGAACAGGGTGTAGCTGTTGATCCCGCAAAGATTGAAACCGTGATGAAATGGGAACCACCGAGGAATGTGACCAAAGTACGTAGTTTCTTGGGATTAGCAGGCTATTATCGGAGGTTTGTGGAAGGGTTCTCAAAACTAGCGATGCTAATGACTCGCCTTACGAAGAAGGGAGAAAAGTTCTTGTGCACTCAAGAGTGTGAACTAGTCTTTCGCACTTTGAAGGAAAGGTTGACAACAGCTCCTGTCCTCATTATTCCGAGCAGTGGGGAAGGATACGACGTTTACACAGATGCTTCGTTACGAGGCTTGGGATGTGTGCTAATGCAGGGAAGTAAGGTAGTTGCTTATGGCTCGAGACAACTAAAGATTCATGAGCAGAACTATCACACTCACGACTTGGAGCTTGCTACTGTGGTTTTTGCTCTTAAGTTGTGGAGGTGTTACCTGTATAGAGAAAAGTTTCAAGTGTTTTCTGATCATAAGAGTCTCAAGTATATATTTACACAGAAAGACTTGAATCTTCGTCAAAGAAGGTGGATTGAATATCTAGAAGACTACGATTTCACACTCAACTACCATCCGGGGAAGGCGAATGTAGTGGCAGATGCACTAAGCAGAAAGTATCGGGGTGAAATCAATGTTCTTGCTGTTAATAGGTGGAAGATGATTGATGCTTTGAAGGAATTTTATCTATTGGTGGATACACAGGGGAATCGACCATGCTTATTTAATCTTGTAGCTCAACCAATTCTCCAACAAAGGATTGTTGAGTTGCAACGATTAGATACCGAGTTGGGAGCTATCCGTGGTAGATTGGAGAGAAATGAAATTGTTGAGAATTGGTCGATACATAATGATGAGTTACAGTTTCGTGGAAGACTATGGGTGAGTGACATCGTTCAAAATTCTCCATACATCCGGGTAGTACTAAGATGTATAGGGACATGAAGCGTTAATATTGGTGGAAAGGGATGAAACAAGACGTGGCTAAGTACGTTGCAAAGTGTGCGGTGTGTCAGCAGGTGAAGATTGAGCATCAAAAACCCGGAGGATTACTATAGTCCTTGCCTATTCCAGAGTGGAAGTGGGATCACATCACCATGGATTTCGTGTCTGGTTTACCACAGACGTCATGAGAGCATAATGCCATATGAGTCATTGTAGATAGACTCACCAAGTCTGCTCATTTCTTGAGTATGAAGACAACTGACACTTTAGAGACCTTGAGCAAGCTTTATATTCGCAAGATTGTTAGATTGCATGGAGTTCCACTCTCTATTGTGTCAGATCGTGATTCTCGTTTTGTGGCGCAATTTTGGCAAAGTTTACAACAAGCTATGGGGACAGAGTTGCACTTTAGCACCGCCTTTCATCCTCAAATGGATGGCTAATCCGAGAGGGTGATACAAATTTTAAAGGACATGTTACGAGCTGGTGTGTTAGACTTCAAGGGAAGTTGGAGTGACCATTTTTCGTTGGTGGAATTTGCATATAACAATAGTTTTCAATCTAGTATTGGCATGACACCTTACGAGGCGTTGTGTGGAAGACCATGTAGGTCCCCGACTTGTTGGTTAGAAGCTGGAGAGAGTAGCTTGGTTGTGCCAGAAATTGTTCGGGAAACTACGGAGAAAATTCAACTAATTAGGGAAAGACTACGCACGGCACAAAGTAGACAGAAAAGCTATGCGGATAGAAGAAGAAGACCCTTGGAATTCCAAGAGGGGGACTATGTGTTCCTCAAGGTGTCACCCAAAAAGGGAGTGTTTAGATTTGGCAAGAAGGGGAAATTAGCACCAAGGTATACCGGACCATTTGGAATGATCAAAGCGGTGGGCAAAGTGGCGTATCAACTTCGATTACCAGCCTAGTTGTCAGGGGTACATAACGTATTCCATGTGTCAATGTTAAGAAAGTGTCAATCGGATACAACGCATGTCGTGGATTTGGAGGGAATTGAAATTCAAGATGGACTCACATATGAAGAACAACCGATAAAGATTCTCGATACCAAGGAGAAGGTGCTTCTCAATAAAGTCATCCAACTGGTGAAAGTCTTGTGGAAAAATCATGGGGTGGAGGAAGCTACCTGGGAACCAGAGCTGGAAATGCGAGAGAAGTACCCTAATTTATTCTCTACTTAAGGTAAGTTTTGAGGACGAAACTTTCTTTAAGAGGGGTGGATTGTAAACCCCCACATTCGTATCTTTATATAGTAATATAATTATGTTTTGAAATGCTACTATATATAATGATGTATGCATGAACTACGTAAAATGTAAGAGTAGAAATAAAAATGTTAGGCGAGGTAATAGGGTATGTATTGGAAGCTAGGAAGTATTCCGGAGTGAAATCACACTTTAGAGAAAATTTGGGTAGAAAGGATTTTGGACACTGCCTAGTATTTGGACCATAACTTTTTACTCTGATGTCCGTTTGAGCTCAAATTTTTACAGTAGATACTAGACTTCCAGGGCTACAAAAGTGAATTTCACAAGAATTTTACAAATCGATCTCCAAACAGGCCAAAAATTCACTGAAAATTTCAGCAAAAAATTGGGAGTCTGTTCAAACGTGAATGGACGTTCGAACGACGGTTCGTCGCAGTACTTTTGTGTCTGATAGAGCTCTGATGAAAATTAAAAGTATTGGGAGCAACTAACGTTCGAACGCCAAAATGACGTTCGAACGTGAATCAATAATTTGCACTATTGACGTTCGAACGCCAAATGACGTTCGAACGTGAGTTACGAATTCTGACTTTCAGATTCGCGCACAGGGGACCATTTCACCCCTATAAATACTTAAGTACACCTCCATTAGCCCCATTCCAACATTTCTAACCCTAGAGAGGCTTAGAGAGGAAGAAAGAAGGGAAAAACAAGATATTAAAGTGTTGATTCAAGTTGTGAAGGATCAAAATCTCAAGTTCTTCACACAAAACTAAGGAAGAAGGTAGGGGTTTCTTCTCACTCTTGTTCATTGAGGCTAGGGCTTATATATGTATATGTTTTGACTCTAAATCTTGGATATATGTTATGGAATCATTATTTCTTGATACTCTTGCAAATATTACCATGTTTTGAACAAAGCTATGGTTCAACCATGAAATCTCTTTCTCTTGTCTTGAAAACCATAGTTTTCAAGAAAAATGAGTTTTTCTCTTAATATTCATTTGTTCTTAATTTCAAAACTCTAGTGCTTTGTATTGAACAATAAAATGGTATTTTTGATGGTCTCTTGCATATTTTCTTAAATTGTTCTATTGGAATAATACATGTGAAATTTGGGGATTTTTGATTTACTTGTGATTTGAGAAATTGATTGGTATTGTATCTCTTGTGTGGATGTTTGGATGAACATGGGTGGCCGTTGACCGGGTATCGTAGAGTGAGTAGATGTGTTTCTTACTCCGTGCGGGTTTGAATTTTTCCTACCACTCGTAGTGGGGTTGGTGCCTTGTGAGGACCAAACCACTATTCACTCACGTGGTACCAAGGCAAAGGGTTAGTATATTATTCTTGGGTTGGATTCGTCACTGCCAATGCGTTGGAATACGCCCTTCCTAAAGTTGTATATCCTTGCGAGGATTGGGTGTGTGTGTGTGGGTCAGGATATTCTCGATGTGTTTATTCATGCGATGTCATACATCATACCTAAGATACAATTGGGGATAATCATACCTGAGATACATATACAAAGTGTGGGTAATTGTATATTGTGGTATACAGATACAAGTTGTGGTTTGAGATATATTGTGGGAAATAGTACAAATGGTGGGTTATTGTCTATTGTTGGAAAGATAAAATTTTTGCAAATGGTTTATGGTTGGAATTGGTTTATTCTTGGGAATTGATTTTTTTTCTTCAGTTAAATTATTGTTATGGCTCACACTTGAGATCAGATGAATTGTCACTATTTTCTTTCAAAAGTTATATATGATATTTGTAAAATGAGACCGACTTGTTTTATATGTTTTCTAAACCTTGTTCAAGTTTGAGAGGATTTTCCTACAGAGGTTAGTGCTCACCCCTTACAAACAATATTTATTTTCAGAGTTCGGTTTAGAGGAAGAACTCGGAGTTGATGAGCAGATAGCTTGGGAAGCTCAATTGGATGGAAGCGTGGATCCCGAGGGGGATGTCTAGAGTTGATATCTCTATGTTCTAGACTAGGAGATTCATTTTGAGATAATGTTCATGTTAATATTTTCCTTATTCCGTTGCGAGATAATAGTTTGACATATTCTTTTGGGCGTAATGGCCATGGTTTGACATATTCTTTTGGATGATATTGTAGATATTATGGATGATGAATGAAATTTTATTTGCTTATGGATTTTATTAGTTGCTCTCATTATGTGAATAGTTTTAAATAGTAATGCCGTCCAAGGGGGATTTTGGGGCGTTACAAACTTTGTATGAATTGATGCAAAATGTCCTCAAGGCTTCTTTTATGAGGTGGTTAGTATGTTGGTACATTGGGTTGACCTAGAGGCCAAAGCCTTCTTGATGTAGGTTTTGTGCAAACCATTATGGTTCATGGGTGTGAGGCTGAGAACTAGTAGGCGGACCTTGACCAGGAATATGTTGATTTTGTTGGACAGGAGGGGCATATGACATGGATGCATGAGGTGCAGCAGTGTTATCATTTCTCCAACTAAAGTTAGGATGGTTCCACCTTCCTGGATTATATGTGTTAGAGTATGGACAAAAAGATTCCTTAAGTTGATTGAATGCGTTGATTTGTTTATGAAGAACTTTCTTAAATGTTGGAATGGTCGGGCACTCCCTTTTGGAATGCTCGATTGTATCACATATAGAGCATGGCTGATCAACCTTAGGCACATTAGCTACCTCATTTACCTTTTGCACTTCCAAAATTTCCACTTTTTTGGATAATTTTGCAATCTTGGCATGCAATTCATGTTGGTCTCATAATACATATTCGTCTCCCCTAGTGGATTGGGATGCAATAGAGGACTTTGATCTCTCGGCAGGATCGAAAATGTCCCAAGATTGGGCATTCTCTGCCAAGTTATCAAAATAATCTAAGGCTTCCTCAAGTTCCTTATTAAGAAATTCAAAATTGCACATCATGTCTATGAAATGGCAATGTGCAGGAGTAATTCGTTCATAGAAGAAACTAACCAATTTCCATGGTTGAAATCAATCATGTGGAATATAGTTTAAAAGCTCCTTAAATCTTTTCCATCAATCATAGAAATATTCATTTATTTTCTAGAAAATTTTGAATTTATTTTTTCAAAGCAGCAGTTTTGTAACCCCCTTATATTTATAATCCTGTGTGTGTGTGTGTGTGTGTGTGTGTGTGTGTGTGTGTGTGTGTGTGTGTGTGTGTGTATTAAGTCCCATGTATTTCATTTTTAAATAATGAGATATAAATAAGTTATATAGGTTTTATTAGAAGATATTAGGTATTTTAGATCTTATACTCATCATTGGGAGAAGTTAGGAAGAGAATAACTAGATACTGCCTTACAATTTTACATTAAAATTTTTAGTTTGACATTAGATTGATCTACAATTTTGACAGTTAAAATTAGATACCAAGAGTTACAAAAGCATATTTCACAAAGATTTTGTGAATCGACTTCTAACTAGGTCTAAATTGCATTGGACGTTCATATAGGAATTGGAGTTACGTTTGAATGCAAGCCACATTCAAATGAAGTGAAGCTACAGTAGTTGGTGTTTGACAGGAATTCTAATAGAAATCGAGATACTAAGAGCAAGGCACATTTGAAAGCATGTCACATTCGAACGTAATTGCGATTTTTACAACGATCAAGCTCACATCGACTGTTTAGATTCAGACCCTGTAACTAACCTATGGACGGCCGACACATCAGCTTCAGCAGCTTTTAACCCTAGAAAATTCTAGAGAGTGAGAGAGAAGGGAGAAAACACAAGGATTCGAATGGATTTTCGCGTGGGAGATGGATCAAAGCATTAGGTTTCACCAAACTACGGATTAAAGGTAGGGAATTCTTTCTCAAATTCACTTACTGAGAGTTAGGGTTTATAATATCTATATTTTTTATTCCTATTCATTTAAATATGATAGATTGATCATGTTCTGTTCTTCTTTTGATATTATAACTCACTTTTGGAAAGAAAATTACATGTTTGACATATAAGATCGCATGTTCTTGAGAAAAACCCTAGATTTTGGTTAATGTCAAATTGAATGATTTATGCTATCTCTTGCATGATTTGCTTCAAATGTCCTTGTGTGTTGAAATTGTGGGATTTTGTATGGTTAGAAAATGTAGAATTTTTGTTTTGAAAAGATATCTCTTCTGATGAGAGAATAATATTTTATATTGTAGGTCTCATATCATCCATCTTAACTATATTAGTTACTTAATTCCTTTGTTTTAGTTTAGTTTTGTATTTTATGTAGGAAATTGGTGTTTGCAAGTGAATACATGTAAAAGCAAGGTTTTAAACACTATTTCATGTTATGGAGGAATTTAGGGGTGAGCTAGGAGGTTCAGGAATCAAACCAAGGACACGACAAGTATAATTGAAACAAAGATCCTTTCTACCGGTTCAACTGAAGACAGAAATTGGTTCTATCAGTAGAAGTAAAATACATAATTGTTTTATTGGTAGGTAACTACTATTCTACCTGTAGGTTTAAAACAGAAAGGTGTTCTACCAATAGAAGAGAAGACCAACCAATTTGTACAAAATAGTGAACAGTTGTAACGGTAGGTCATTTTCTACTTTCTATTGGTAGGTTCCTGTAATTCTGCTGCAAGAACATATTTGGAAAGGTAATCTGTTGAATATTTTAAAGGCCTTAATCAGTGGATTAAAAGGAGAAAAATCAGCACAAGACTCCCTATAAATACCCTAGTCTTTGCAAGAGAGAATGATCACTTTTCAATCATTCAATTTCATCGTAGAAGACTATTTTTCATTGTTTCTTTCTTCTCTCTCCCAGGTTTAGAGTTAGAGTTCATGCTTTGAATAATTTTCTCCATTATATTACTACAAGCTTTGTTTAATTTCAAGTCTTAAATTCTTGCAATACAATTACATTCCATTTATTCTTGTGAACGATTTACATTACTGATATTCAATTCAAGGTATTTACTTTTCTTGCAATTTCAATTCAGGTTATCTTGCTTTAAATTATGATCATGTTTTCTTTAATTGTTTTCATTTTCAATTTGATAATGAGTGAGTAGTCGTACTCTGGGTTTATCAGGTGAGGGAGTCTCATCCATGAATTGGGGATTTTGACTCAATTAGAGTTTTTCAAATGATTTAGTGTTTTGGGTTATTTGATTGATTAAATTCGAAAACATTATCGATATGTATATCTTCTTGCTTACCCGTATATAGTTGGGTCTGGCACGGGTAATTCTTAGAAACACTACAATCGAAGTGGGCTTAATTCTTTCAAAATCAAATCAATTGATTTGAATACATATTTGTTATTTTCAATTGGGTGTTAAATGGATATTTTTTGTTTGAGTGCATTTGAGTACAATCTCAAATGAGTTACATAAATTGAGTCAGAATACCTATTCATGGTGAGATGAACTCTACTGATCAACCGGTCCTTCTTCCAATTGTTATTTCTTAGTTGCTAAATTTTTCAATCAAATCTCTCAAAATTCATATTTTATTTTTTTGCTTATCATTCTTTGAGCCAATTGTTTTTCCTGAGGAGACCACCTCGATAATTGACCTAGTTACAAACACAATATCCTTTGCCTACACTTGAGAATTCCTTGTTAATTTAACCAACCCAAGAGAACAAGCATTTTTAGCACCGTTGTCGAGGAAGGCAAGGTGATTCAATGAGCGTTAGGTAAGTCATGTGATTTACATCACAAGTCCAGGCGCGTTCTCTATTGTACTTTGCTTTAATTTACTGTTCTTTCTATTTTTGTTGCTATTTAGATTTTTCTTTTGCATGTGGGCACGAGACACGGTTCATAATAGACTTATAAGACTCGACCCCACACACACTGTTGAAATGGATGGTCTAAATAATGAGAATCCACCGAACGTGGGGAACCAAGAGAATAACTTTCCATTAGCTCCTTCTGCTCGTAATGCTGGGAATATTGGAGATAATCTCCCACCCGTTCCTCCTATGAGGATGATGAGATAATACCTCCAACCCACTCGCTCTTTTGCACTCTCATGCATACTTTTACCAGTTCAAGCAAAAAAATTTTATCATAAAACCTGGAATGCTCCAGCTGCTTTCGCAATTCCATGGTGTGTAGAGGGAAAACCCCTACTCCATATCAAGGAGTTTGAGGAGGTAGTTAGCACATTCGTTGAGCAGAATGTGCAAGAAGAAGTAGCGAGAATGAAATTATTACAATTCTCATTGAAATACAAGACAAAAACTTGACTCATCTCTCTTAAGCCTCGAACTATGGCTATTTGGGCAGATCTGCAAAAAGAGTTTCTTAAGAAATTTTTCCTAGTTCATAGAAAAACTTCTTTTAAGAAGCAAATTCAATTTTTTTCTAAAAAATCTAATGAACAATTCTATGATTGTTAGTGGGAGTGTCCATTGGCCGGGTCGGGTTAGGCGCACAAAATTTTTTTTGGGTCGGGCTTGGGTAGTGTAGGCCCAAGCCCTTAACCCAAGTGAGTTATCGGGCGGGGCGGGGCGGACTTCGGATAGGGGTAGGCTACTCGCAGCCCAACCCGCGAGCCTATTGACAAGGGCCTGTGGGCAGACTTGCTGGGCGGGCCTGCTCGCGGGCTTTTTTATATACAACTTTATCTAAAAATAATGAATATTTTTGAAATTTAATATTTTTATAAATTATATTTTTGAATCAAAAGTAGATTCAAAATGGATAAAAATAAAATAATGAATAATTTTATTTTTGATTAGGGGATGCACTACATCCAATAGAATGAATACATCACAAATATGTTGACACCTACTCACTTATCTATCATTTGCATTACTATACCCTTTAAAACTTGTATGCTTAATGCATGGAAAAGAAAATAATATATTATTTATAGTATCTAAATTTTTTAAAACTTCAAATTTCGACATTTTGTGACTTATTTCAAAGTTTCAAATTTAATGGTCTAAAAGTATAACTTTTTTTCAAAGGAATGTTGGGCGGGCTCTTGGGATGAGTTTTAACAGGTTTTTTCGGGCGGGCTACTGGGCCGGGTAATGGGTTTGGGGGCAAATTCAAGCCCTCTATTTAAGGATATTGGGCTCGAGCTCGGGCGGGCCAACTATCGGGTTTCAGGCTTATTTTTTCGGGCCGGGTAATGGGACCCGTGGGTAACTCGGCCCATGGACACCCCTAATTGTTAGGAGTGGTTTAAAGATCTCTTGAATGTTGTGCTACATTATGAATTTGAACTATGGCAACTAGTGAGTTTCTTCTATGAAGAAATTACACCAACCCATCACTAGTTAATAACATGATGTGTAACGACGAGTTTTTGATTAAAGAGCCCGAGGAAGCATTAGCTTACGTCGATAGTTTAGCGAAGAATGGCCAATCTTGGGATATTTCTAATCCCACCAAATGATCAAAGCAATTTATTCCATCCAAGTCGGTTGGGGGTGGGAAATATGTTTTGAGAGAGCAAGGTGAATGAGTTGGTAAGTGTGCCTCAGGAGGAGTCATGTTTTTTATGTGAGTCGGTTGAGCATTTTGTAAAAGATTGCCCAACCTTACCACATGTAAAGAGGTCCTCCCTGAATAGGTGAATGCCTTTAACCAGACAAGGCAACAAAATTCCCCTTCCTCCAATACATATAATAAGGGTTGACGTAGCCACCCAAATTTTAGTTGGAGAAATGAAACCTCTGCTCAACCCTCCACCTCTATGTCTTATGTCCCTCCAAATCAATCTGTGTTTGATCTCGTCTAGGCTTTAGGTCCCTAGTCTATGCACCCACCACAACAAGGGTTTGTTCAGAATCTACCATCACAAGGTTTGCTCCTCAAGGACAAACCGGTGGACCTCCATATCAGCCTCCTCATAAGAGAAACATTGAAGTTGTTCTCTACCAGTTTATTTAGAGCTAAACCACCATAAACAACCGAACCAACCAAGCTCTGAATGACATTAGATTTCAAATGACCAAGTTAACCAACACAGTGGGAATGATGCAGTATGAACAAGGAAAATTTTCTACACGACCCCAAGAGAATCCCAAAGGTTAACATGGCATTGAGAGTTCTAATGTCATTCCTAATAATTAAGGGAAGCTCAAGTCAATCACCACTCTTAGGAGTTGTAAAGAAGTTGACAAAACTATCCTGCCTAGGGTCTCTAAGCCTACAAAAAAATAGACTCAGGGCACTCCCAAGGATGGTGAGTCACTTGAGCTGCCCAAGGTTGTAGAGTCTAACGAGGTTGTATGCCCCATTCCTATTCTCTACCCTCATCCTTTGAAAATTCCTAACAAGTAAGCTATAATGTTGAGATCCTTAATTTACTTCTCTGTTGATTTTATAGTACTGAAAACTACACCTTTGCTAATGTCGGTGCACAGATTCTCATAATCTTAGGACGCCCATTCCTTGCAACCTCAAATGCATTAATAAATTGTAGGAGTGACTGCTGAATTTAATATTTTTCAAGTAGCAAAGCAACCGGAAGGTGAGGGAGAGTTCTATGAGGTAAACATGGTGGACGAGTGTGTAGAGAAAAAAGTTTGAAAATTTTATTTTTCCTGATCTTTTGTAAATTTGTTTGATTAATTTTGTGCTTGATGATGATAACTCTGAGGTTGTTTTTTTATACTGAATTACTTAATAATTAGCAGGAGGTATGTGGAGTTTAGAGAAAGAAAAATAAACAACTGTTCTTTAGTGAAGATCCTGAGTGACATCGGGTGTTGGGCCATTAGAGCCTAATTGATCCCTTTTAATTAATGAACAACCCTTGTATAGTAGAGTAAATTAGTTAGATAACTTATTTATTTTCTTTTTAGATAGTTTTGTTATTATTTTTATGCTAATTTGTTCTTTTGCTTATTTTGCAGCTATTTTACGTTAGGAGCTTTGTATCAGGTGTTCTCTTTCCCTTATCTTTTTCAATTTCTCATAGCATCATTATTGTTGCATTAAGGACAATGTAGATTTTAAGTTAGGGGTGAGAGTTACACCATTGCTTTGTTCCTAATTTTGTTTATTTTAGATGTTTTAGTTGTTTTGGGCAGTTTATCAAAAAAATTGAAAAAAATATGTCTATTTGGATGAAATTTGTTGTTCTTAAAAGTGGTGGATTTTTATATTTGCTACCTAACATTCAAATTAGTTGCATACTGTTACTTGATGGACTTTTATTCTATGCTTGAATACCATGGTTATGTGTGTATTTGGAACTCAACCTTGTTCACTATGAGAATGTAATTTATGTTGAGATTTATGGGGTGAAATTCATGTTTTGAAAAAGCTTGACATCTATAGTAGAGATGCATGTATATACACTATGACTCTAGTGCCTACCATGCTTGGAGGGTTATAGTACATTTAATAAGATGATATTCATTTCAAATCCAATATCTTTCAATAATCTTATTATTCTAATTTTGGTTAGGAGCATGAGAGTAATTAGTTGGCGATATCTCAATAACGAACAAAGCTTCTCCATACTTTCTGAAATATGATCTTAGACCTCTTTGAATTTTTTATTGAGACTTAAGCTTGTTCTTTCATTGCATTGTCTCTAGGATCCATGATTGAGCCATCATAATTATTCATTTTTTTTACCTCAAATAATAGCCAAGTCAAGCATAGAAGATGTATACCTGATTAGCACAAAATATTGCATACTCCAAGTGCATTTGTATCCCTTCTGTGCTAGCTTCTGTGGTTAATATGAGTGGAAATGCATTGTTTGTGCTATTAATGGAATTTCGGTATGATTGCAGATAAAAGGTGATAATTGATGCTTGTTAAGCCTTCTTATAGTGTTTAAGATGAATGAAGATGAAGGGACGGCTTGACGATAGTTCAGGAGGTGAAGAAACCAAGAAATCAGGAAAACAAGGGAAAACCTACCGGTAGGCCACACCGGTAGGTTTTAGCTACTGGACATGCACCTACCGCCAAACCTACCGATAGGTTTTGCACACTGGAGTGAAACCTACCAGTAGGTTTTCATCAACCTACCGGTAGGTTTTACTAAAAATAGCCAGATTCTGCATATTATGCTCTGCAGCTTTGGGGGTCCCACCAAGCACTCCCCCACTCATTCCTGACATGCCTTACACACAGACATCCCCACATGCACTCATGCTTGGAATTTTGGAGCTTTGGACATTAAAAAGGTGAGAGGAGAGAGAAGATGCTAGGTGTGTAGGCTATAGCTGCACTAGCCTGTCCAGCCCATCCCTTTCAGCCCCCTATTGATTGGGATCACATCACACAGCTAGGGGATGGCTCCATGGATGTTTTGGAAAGCTTCTCCACCCATTAATTTTGGGCATTAGATAGTTTTACATGGTAATAGAGAGAGAGAGAGAGAGAGAGTCCAAGGAAGAAGATGAATAGTGCTAGAGAGAGAAGTTAATATTTTTGCATTTTCCTTCCGTGCATTGTCTTGTAATCTCTTGTAAGAATCTTCTAAGCTTTGTTTTTAGTCTTTAATGTCATTTATTTCAAGTTGCTTTCAAGTTTAGTCTTTCATTCTAGCTTTCACCATTAATGAATTCAAGTTCTTCATTTTCAAGTTTCCAAATGGGTATTGTAACACCCCAAAACACACCCTGGACGGCATTACATTCTAAAACATTCATATCATAAGAGCACTAATATACTTCCTTAAGAAATGAGACTCCATTTGTCCTCCACAATATTTACAAAGTGATCCAAAAGAATAAGCCCAAATTATAGCTATTACATCTCAAAAATTTATGAAAAAACGCAGCGGAATAAACAAAAGAAACTAGACTACACAATGTTCCAAAAGAATGTCCTAGTCTAGTACAAAAGGAAAGGAGGTCGCTCTAAGCGTCCACCTCGGGATCCACACTCCCGTCCAGTGGAGTCTCCCAAGTAGCGGGCTCCTCAACCCCTACGTCCTCCTCTTGCAGATAATCTGAAAAATGTTAGCGGTAGGGGATGAGCACGAAGCTCTGTAGAAAATTCTCTCAAACCTATACAAGGTTTAGAAAAACATTTAAAAACGGTCGGTCTCATTTTTAACATAACATAGATACATAATTTGAATTAAAACAGTGACATTTAAAAAGGATCTCAAGTTTATGTAAAAACATTACTTAGATGAATAAATGAGCACCACATACAAATAATAATAACCATTAATGGCCATAAACAATTCCTAACAATTCTTTCGGGAGGTGGCATACTTTAGGGTAACCTCCACCCCCGTTTAGGTCATCTTTGATTCTCAAGCATTCTTACAAGGAACCTCTTGAGAATGGGTGAGCATCCTTACAAAGAACCTCTCACCAATCATTACATGGCTTCCCGAGCATCCTTACAAGGAACCTCTTGGGAAGGGGTGAGCATCCTTACAAGGAACCTCTCACAATTCATTGCATGGCTTCCCAAGCATCCTTACAAGGAACCTCTTGGGAAGGGGTGAGCATCCTTACAAGGAACCTCTCACAATTCATTACATGGCTTCCCAAGCATCCTTACAAGGAACCTCTTGGGAAGGGGTGAGCATCCTTACAAGGAACCTCTTACAATTCATTACATGGCTTCCCAAGCATCCTTACAAGGAACCTCTTGGGAAGGGGTGAGCATCCTTACAATGAAACTCTCACTCATGTGTATAACAAACAACCCCAACCAAGTTTACAATTCCAATATTGATTTCAATTTACAATCATCTATCCCAAAATCCCCCAAAATATATCATGTAATAATTCCACAACTAACAAAGAAAATACATGAGATCACAATAACATCATTGTTCTACCCAACACAAAGCACTAAGGGTTCGAAAATCCATAATAAAGAAAGCATTTAAGAAAGAAATACATCACTCTCCAAAAATGAGGATTTTAAAACTAGAGAAGAGATTTCATGAGTATTAAACCCTAACTTTGTTCAAAACATGTAATCTTTGCCAAAAAGCCTAAGAGAGGACGATTCCATAGCATATATATATCATTGATAGCCAAAAAATATATATATAATTACCCTAGCCTCAATGTAAGTGAATGAGAGAAAACCCCTACCTTTCTTCTTCCTAAGTGTTCTTGAAAACTTGGAGTTTTGATCTTCTTCAAGGTGCAAATCCTCCTTTGATCTTGTGTTTTCCCTTTCTTTCCTCCTCTCTAAGTCTTCCTAGGGTTTGAAATGTTGAAATGGGACTAATGGAGATGTCCTTATGTATTTATAGTGGAAGAAATGACCTCATGTGCGCGATTCTGAAGTTCAGAATTCGTAACTCACGTTCGAACGTCATTGGCGTTCGAACGTTACTAGTGCAAATTATTGATTCACGTTCGAACGTCACTTTGGCGTTCGAACGTTGGTTGCTCCCAGTACTTTTTCATTTCCATCAGAGCTCTGCGGACACCAAAGTACTGGGACTCCCTCACGTTCGAACGTCGATTCACATTCGAACGTCATCCCAGTTTCTGCTGAAACTTCCAGTGAAGTTTTGGCCTATTTAGAGATTGATTTGGAAAATTTTCGTGCAATACTCTTTTGTAGCCCTGGAAGCGTTCTATCTACTGTCAAAATTTCAGAGCCAACGGACATTAGAATAAAAAGTTATGATCAAAATACTAGGAAGTGTCCCAACTCCGTTTTTACCCAAATTCTCTCTAAGTGTGTCTTTACTCTAAAATACTTCCTAACTTCCAATACACCTCATATTACCTCTCCCAAGGTTGTTCGACCTTCCGGATTCAATGAACACCTTATTTTGACCTAAAAATACTTAGAAATTCATCTATTCACCCTTTCCAAGTTTAAACGTCTTTGAAACTCCAACTTCCCAATCAATATGCATTTCTAGCATTTCTCCTACTATTACAATCTATATAGTTCATTCTTACATCATTACACATATCCACATTTTTACAACAATTATTTACTATATATCTATATACATATATATAAAAGAAAATGCGGGGTGTTACAATCCACCCCCCTTAAAGAAAGTTTCGTCCTCGAAACTTACCTCAAGTAGCGAACAAAAATGGATACTTCTCCCGCATTTCTTGCTCCGGTTCCCATGTAGCTTCCTCCACAAAAATGATAACTTTTTTGCGAAGTACTTTTTCCTTGGCGTCGAGAATTTCTACCGGTTGTTCTTCTTAGGTTGCTCCATCTTGGATTTCAATCTCCTCCAAGTTCACGACTGGAGTTGCATCCGAGTGACACCTTCTCAACATGGACACGTGGAACACATCATGTACTCCGGATAGCTGGGCTGGTAGTCGAAGTTGGTATGCCGCCTTGCCTATCGCTTTGATTATCTCAAACGGTCCGGTATATCTTGGCGCTAGCTTCCTCTTCTTGCCGAATCGAAACACGCCCTTCTTGGGTGACACCTTGAGAAATACGTAGTCTCCCACCTTGAATTCTAAGGGTCTTCGTCTGTGGTCCGCATAGCTCTTCTGTCTACTTTGCGCCATCCGTAGCCTCTCTCGGATGAGTTAAATCTTCTCCGTAGTTTCTCGAACAATGTCCGGTCCCAACAAACTACTCTCACCGGCTTCTAACCAACACGTCGGTGATCGGCATGGTCTTCCATACAATGCTTCATACGGAGCCATCCCAATACTTTCCTGATAGCTGTTGTTGTAAGCGAACTCCACCAACGGTAAGTGGTCGCTCCAACTCCCCTTGAAGTCCAATGAGCAAGTGCGTAACATATCCTCCACAATCTGGATCACCCTCTCGGATTGGCCATCCGTTTGGGGATGAATAGCCGTACTGAAATGTAACTCCGTCCCCATCGCTTGTTGTAGACTCTGCCAAAATCTCGCCACAAACCTAGAGTCACGATCCGACACAATCGAGAGCGGAACGCCGTGTAATCTCACTATCTCACGGATATACAGTTGGCTCAAAGTCTCGAATGTATCCGTGGTCTTCATACCCAAAAAGTGAGCGGACTTGGTGAGTCTATCCACAATGACCCACACTGCATTATGCCCACGCGACGTCCGTGGTAAACCCGACACGAAGTCCATGGTGATGTGATCCCACTTCCACTCTGGAATAGGCAAAGACTGTAGGACTCCTCCTGGCCTTTGATGCTCAATCTTCACCTGCTGGCACACCGCACATTTTACCACATACTTGGCCACATCTCGCTTCATTCCCCTCCACCAGTATTGACGCTTCATGTCCCTATACATCTTTGTGCTACCGGGATGGATATCAAACTTGGAGCGATGACTCTCTCCAAGTATTTCCTCCTTTAGGGACGAATCATTGGGAACACATAGCTTCTCCCCATATCTCAACTCTCCATTCTTCCAAGACCATCCTTCCATCACTTCTCCATTCTCCAATCGGGCTCTAATCAAATCGAGTTCCGAATCCAGGCATTGCAACTCCACCACTCGTTGCAGAAGCGTCGGTTGAGCTACAAGGTTGAATAGATATGGTTGATACTCCGGTCCATCCACCCATAGATCGTACTCCTCCAATGCATCAATCATTTTCCACCTATTTATCGCAAGAGAATTTATTTCATCCCGAGACTTCCTGCTAAGAGCGTCGGCAACTACATTGGCCTTCCCCGGATGGTAGTTAAGCGTGAACTCATAATCTTCCAAGTACTCAATCCACCTTCTCTGCCGAAGATTCAAGTCTTTCTGTGTGAAGATATACTTGAGGCTTTTATGGTCCAAGAACACTTGAAATTTCTCCCCATATAAATAACATCTCCATAACTTAAGAGCAAACACCACCGCAGCCAGCTCCAAGTCGTGTGTGGGATAATTCTGCTCATGCACCTTGAGTTGCCTCGAGCCATTAGCCACTACCTTCCCTCCTTGCATTAGAACGCATCCTAATCCTCGTAGTGAAGCATCGGTGTAGACATCGTAGCTTTCCCCACTACTCGGAATAATGAAGATAGGGGCCGTCGTCAACTTCTCCTTCAAGGTGCGAAAAGCTAGTTCACACGCTTGAGTCCACAAAAATTTCTCCCCCTTCTTCGTAAGGCGATTCATCGGCATCGCAAGCTTGGAGAACCCTTCCACAAACCTACGATAATAGCCGGCTAACCCCAAGAAACTCCGTACTTCCGTCACGTTCTTCGGTGGTTCCCATTTCATCACGGCCTCAATCTTTGCGGGATCAACCGCTACTCCTTGCTCGGACACAACATGGCCAAGGAACTTCACTTCCTTCATCCAAAACTCACACTTGCTCATCTTCGCATATAACTTATGTTCTCTCAATGTTTGTAGCACAATAGAGAGATGACGAGCATGTTCCTCCTGAGTCTGTGAGTAAATCAATATGTCATCAATAAACACAATGACAAATTGATCGAGGTAAGGCCGGAAGACTCTGTGCATCAAATCCATGAAGGCTGCAGGGGCATTAGTCAATCCGAACGGCATCACCGTTTATTCGAAATGACCATACTGGGTACGGAAAGCAATCTTAGGAATATCCTCCTCCTTAATCCGAAGCTGATGATACCCCGCGTGAAGATCAATCTTGGAGTAATACTTCGAACCCTTCAACTGATCAAATAAGTCATCAATTCTCGGCAACGGATACTTATTCTTCACGGTAACCCGATTCAACCTCCGGTAATCCGTGCACAACCGTAGAGTCTCATCCGTTTTCTTCGCAAAGAGGACCGGGGCTCCCCAGGGTGAAGTGCTTAGACGGATAAACCCAATTGCCAACAAATGATCTAACTGCTTCCTTAGCTCCTTCAACTCCAAAGGTGCCATCCGGTAGGGAGCAATGGATATGGGTTCGGTTCCTGGATAGAGATCGATCTTGAACTCAATTTCCCTAGGTGGCGGTAATTCGGGTAATTCCTCGGGAAAAACATCTGAAAACTCCGATACAATTAACACCACATCCGTATGGAGTTTATCCCTATCATCTCCCATCAAGCTAGCTAAGAAACTCAATTGACTTCCTGCTTTCGCTTTTAAGAATCTACTACCCGTAGTAGGAAATGGATGGAAAGAATCCCGGTTATTCACAAAACTAAAAACGACTCCTCCCGGTAACTGAAATGTAAACCGCTTGCGGAAACAATCCATTACCGCTCGGAAAGCGGACAACAAGTTCATCCCGAAAATCACATCATACCCCTTTATCTCTACAGCAATCAAATCCACAATCAATTCGTGCTCACCCATGCGAAGCACGCAATCCTTGCAGACTCGGCTAGAATCTAACCGTTCTCCTGTGGGCAAGCTAATGTTCATAATGATTAACCTCAATTAGTATGTAAATTAAACAATTAAAAAACTCGAATTAGCATAACTAACGCACTGAAAATTAGTACTTAGAGTAAATTAGGGTTTGTACGGGAATAACCCTAGCTTTAACATTTTATCTAAAACTTGCAGGATAAATGCTGAATTAAACACAAGATGCAGGAGCAATGTCAAGAGAATGGAACATTGGAGGCTAAAGTATAATTAACCAACATGAAGAGTCAGCGTTCCATGCAAGTTGGGATTTCTAGCAAAGCACCACCGTCCGGACGGTGGTGATGGCGTCCGAACGGTCACCTTTGTCAGAATTCAAGTTGATCTCCTTCCCCACTTGCTTCCCACGCCTATAAATAGGCTGCCCCTTTCTTCATTTCAGAAGGCCGGAACAAGAGGAAGCCGAGAGAAAAACCAAGAAGTTCTGAGAGTTTTTCAAGCAACTCCGAAGAGAGAAAAAGAGAGAAAGAAAAGAGAGAAAAGAAAAGAGAAAGCACGCTCCGGTCCGTGTTATACTTCAGTCCTACGTCTTGTACTTTTATATTTTTGTTGTATCTTTCCATTCGGATAGTTGAACTGCTGCCACTTTTTCATCTTAATCGATCATAAGAGTGGTTGTATTTCAATCGTTCCCTGCGAAAGACATTTAAATTCCGTACTTTTATTTCCTGTTGTAATGACAACTGCTAGCTCTCCTTGCTTGTCTATAGCAATGGAGCGTGAGTAGTTCCGTATATCCTCCGGTTCGAGGGGAACACATGTATAATATTGATCTGTTTATGGAATTGCTGATGTTTTATTTATACGTTTATTATATATAAGACGGGCCAGCTAGAATGACCCCGGCGTTCCTACCGGTATGGTTAATCCTCCACCGGAATGCTGAGGAAGTTCCACTGACGCCTGGTATTACTATATATAATAATATTGCCTGCTAGAATAACCCCGGTGAACCTATCGGTATGGCTAGTCCTCCACCGGAACGCTGAGGAAGTTCTACTGTCAATATATATATTACAAGATAACCTATTGAATAATTCAAGTATGCCGTTTGAGTGAATTCACTTTCTGGGTGATGTATCTAAATACAGTTAGCCTAAGAAGCGGCTGTGTTATGATTAACTACCACCGGTTGACCTGACAAGTCACCGGAAGATAGTCTGTACCACCTGCGAATTTTACTTGGATTAGTCAATTGGAACATCTATGCCCAGTGTAGCCTAAGAAGCAGCTGTGCTATATATTACCACCAGTGTAGCTTAAGCAGCAGTTGTGTTATGGTTTATTATATATATATGCATTTGCAATCATGAGATCAAGTGAATAACTCAAGTATTCCTCATGAATGGCTTGACCTTCTGGTTTGCTTGAGTTAATCAGTTGACGTGGATATAACCAGTGTGGCTTGAGAAGCAGCTGTGTTACAAAATATTACCACCAGTGTAGCTTGAGAAGCAGCTGTGTTATGGTTTATATACATCAGACCTGCCGGTTAGCTTTCCAGTAAAATGGAAGTTAATTGATGTGAGGTAGCAATTCCATAATACGACCAATATAACGCATGTGGGATCCTTGAACTGAAGGATATCTTTTATATTTCTGTCATTAATCTACTTTACTTACGCATTTCATTATTGTTGCAATTTAATTCCGTCTTTTAATTAAGTTAAGTTACTCGAACAGACTAAGCTCACACCACAAGCTCTCAAACATCAAAATACTCCAAACAACCTCTTTATGGCTTTATTTTTATTTTATTGTTTTTATTTTATCTTTAACTTCTAATTACTAAAACTCTCTGTGGGATCGATACTTGGACTTAAAAACCGAGAAAACTACAATTTGACCACTTATACTTGGGTGTAAAATAATAATATAATTCAGACACAATAAAAAGTGCGAATCAAGTTTTTGGCGCCGTTGCCGGGGAGTTACGGTAATTAAAAAATAAAAAAAAAATATATAAAAAAAAAAGTTGTTTGTGTATAATTTGTTTCTGTTTGTTTGTTTTTAAATAGTTTATGTCTGTACGGTCATCAGTAGGTTCAGTAAACCAGCCAGCTCAACCTTCTTCCTCATCCACACAAGAATCGTTTGAATTAAGTATGGCTCGAAACGTACCTAGGGAAGAACCTCCTAGAGAACAAGAAGTCATCCAAAACATCCGACCTTTAAGAGAATATCTACATCCTACGCGAACAAATGTCCCATCCTGTTTCGCTTTTCCAGAAGACACTCCAAACATTAATATTAAATCAGGAACTATCCAGTTACTACCCCAATTCCATGGTCTAGAAACTGAAAATCCCTACATTCATATGAAAGAATTTGAAGAAGTCTGTGGAACGTTGCAAGATAACTCTGAAATGGTCAAACTAAAATTATTCCAATTTTCTTTAAAAGATAAAGCAAAACAATGGCTTAACACCTTAAGAGCCAACTCCATCACAAATTGGCAAACTTTACAAACTGAGTTCTTTAAAAAGTTCTTTCCTATACATCGTACTAACACGTTAAGACGTCAAATCATGAACTTTTCTGTAAAAGAAAATGAAATTTTTTATCAATGCTGGGAAAGATTTAAAGATTTTCTCCAAGCCTGTCCACATCATGCATTCGAAGATTGGACCTTAGTCGGATTTTTTTATGATGCACTCCCATCTGCAATGCGACAGTTTGTTGAAATGATGGCACAGGGGGAGTTCATGAATAAAAGACCCGAAGAAGCATTCCAATTCTTCGATACTATTTCGGAAAGCTCCCAAACGTGGGACTCGACTTCGTCTAACATAGTAGAAAATAAGCCATCTACATCCGAAAGAGGAAAATATGTATTAAAAGAAGATGATGATCTAAGAGCTAAAATGGCTAGTTTATCTCGAAAACTAGAAGCCCTAGAAATGAAAAAACTAAAACAAGTGTCTTTTATAACAACTACTGAACAAATATGTGAAATTTGTGCGTTATCAGGACATCCTGCAGCAGAATGTCCAACTATACCTGCATTCAAAGAAGTTCTGATAGAACAATCTAATGCAATTCCAACTTATAACAACAATAATAAGCCCTATATGAATCCCTATTCTGAAACTTACAATCCAGAATGGAGGAATCATCCAAATTTTAGTTGGAGAAACACGCAACCCACAAATCAAACACAAGGACCACCACAGGCACAAAATCAACAACAACAATACCAACCATATCAACCCCCACATAAAAGAACTCTGGAAGACACAATGAACCAATTTATTCAAAATCAGATGAGTTTTAATAACCAAACAACTCAAGTTTTTAACGAATTTAAAACTCAAACTTCCCAAAGTATCGAGGATATCAAAGGTCATTTAGCTAAACTGACTCAATCCCTCAGTATACCAGAAAAATGAAAATTTTCCTCCCAACCAAAACCTCCACAAAATCAAAATCAAATTAATTATGTGACTTCTGATCCTTCCCCAAGCCAAGTACAATCTATTACAACGCTAAGAAGTGGGAAAATCATAAATAAAACTAGAAAACCTAAAATTGCAAAGAACATACGTAAATCGATTCCGGTAAACGAACCCCTTGAACCAGAACCTTCAAAACAATCAGAACCAGAAAAGGAAAAAGATCAACCATGTCCGATCCCTTTACCTTTCCCCCAAAGAATTAAGAAACTCACATCCGAAAAAGATCAAGCTGAGATCTTAGAAATATTTAAACAAGTCAAACTTAACATTCCATTACTAGATGCAATTAAACGAGTTCTAGCATATGCTAAATTTCTAAAAGATCTTTGTACAAGAAAAAGAAGAACTAATGTACAAAAAAAGGCATTTCTAACTGAACAAGTTAACACTATCATACATCATAAAACTCTTCTTAAATACAAAGACCCTGGTAATCCAACAGTTCCATGTATCATTGGAAATTTCCGAATCAATCGAGCCTTATTAGACCTCGGATCTAGTTGTAATTTAATGCCATATTCCGTCTATACCCAGCTAGGCTTAAGTGAACTAAAACCTTGCAAGGTCACATTACAACTAGCAGATAGATCGATCAAAGTTCCACGAGGAATTGTGGAAGATATTATTATTCAAATAGATCAATTCTATTTCCCCGCAGATTTCATCATCATAGACACAGAACCAACTTACGAAACATCTATATCCATACCTCTAATCTTGGGCCGCCCGTTCCTAGCCACATCAAATGCCGTAATAAACTGTAGGAATGGAATAATGAAATTATCATTTGGAAACATGACCCTAGAATTAAATGTGTTTAACAGCTTAAAACGACCTAGAGAAGAAGAAAGTGACAAAGAAGAACCCTTTGAAATAAATTGTGTTAATACACTGACTCAAAGTTTCTTTGAAAACACTTTTCTAAAAAAAGAAGAAGATATATTTGAGTTACAATCAATATCTGATACCGAATCTGAAGATAAATCTGTGGAAAATCCACCAGGTGAAAAATTACCAATATCTGAACCCGTAGCACCAAACATAAAAATTGCTAAGACAGACTTAAAACCACTCCCAACCAATCTAGAATACGTTTTTTTAGAAGAAAATAAAATTCATCCGGTAATCATATCAGCAAACTTATCTGAAAAACAAGAGAAAGAATTAACAAAAGTACTGAAAAATCATCAAAGTGTCCTTGGATGGACAATAGCAGATATCAAAGGCATAAGTCCACTCCTATGCACTCACTGTATATACCTGGAAGAAAATGCTAAACCATCTCGTCAAATGCAAAGAAGACTAAACTCACATCTAAAAGAAGTCGTTCGCAATGAAATACTCAAACTATTAGATGCAAAAATCATCTATCCTATATCTGACAGCAAATGGGTTAGTCCTACACAAGTCGTTCCAAAGAAATCCGGAATCACTGTCATACAAAATAAGGAAAATGAATTAGTCCCAATGCATACAGTCACAGGCTGGCGAGTATGTATTGATTACAGAAAATTAAACTCTCTTACTAGGAAAGATCATTTTCCATTACCATTCTTAGATCAAGTCTTAGAAAGAATAGCTGGGCATGCATACTATTGCTTTTTGGATGGATATTCAGGCTACAACCAAATTGAAATTGCAATAGATGATCAAGAAAAAACCACTTTTACATGTCCCTTTGGTACCTTTGCATATAAACGAATGTCATTCGGACTTTGTAATGCACCAGCTACCTTCCAACGTTGCATGTTGAGTATATTCAGCGATATGGTAGAAAGATATTTAGAAGTCTTCATGGACGATTTTGCAGTATATGGAGATTCATTCCAACTCTGTCTAGAAAATCTAGAAAAAGTTCTCATTCGATGTGAGGAAACAAACCTTGTCCTAAACTGGGAAAAATGTCATTTTATGGTAACACAAGGTATTGTTTTAGGCCACATAGTCTCCAAAAAAGGAATCGAAGTAGATAAGTCAAAAATCGATCTGATAGCAAACCTGCCTCCACAAAAAACAGGAAAAGACATTCGCTCATTTTTAGGCCATGCAGGATTCTACAGAAGATTTATAAAAAATTTTAGTTCAATATCTAAGCCTATATGCAATCTATTATGTCAAGATATATCATTCGAATGGAGTGAGACATGTTGATTGAATGAAAACCGTGTTGTATTCCCTAACCCCTAAACATCACCCTCACCCTCAATGTGTGTATGTGGCTTATAGTGATGGGGGAGTGTCACTCTCCCTCCGGATAATGCAAGAGATATAGGAGCAACAACAAATGTGAATGGAAATGTGGAATGAACAAAATATGTGGAATGAAATGCGGGTGTGAACAAAAGCGCTCCCCAATCGCAAGGAGTCTTTCGTTGTCGGTGTTTTACTTGGAAGAGTATTCCAAGGTCGTCTCCTCAGGGAAGGAAAGGGAGTTTTGTGAAAGTGATTTTGCAAAAGTGAAAAGAAAATGTAAAATCTTTTGTTTGAGTTTTGTGTTTGGTTTGTAAATGAAAATGCAAATAAAGCAAGTGTTGGCTAATCCAAGAGGTTCATTCCAATGGGAATACCAAATCAATTCCAAGCCCTCCTCCGATAGAGCATGAATGAACGATTGATTCGGGGGAAGCTAGGGACAAGATTGGTGAGTATCTAAGCATAAACCATGACTAGGCCTACGGAATATCAAAGGCTCACCAACTCATCCACTCTCAACCCTGTCAAACCGAACCATTGGACTCTTAAGGGTGGGAGGAGAATGAGTTAAAGTAGCATTCCCAAGAGGAATTTTCCCTTGGATTAACCAACTTAAATCTAGCTACTCATGCTTGAAAGGAAAGACATTAATGTAAATGGAAGACATGTAGAAGAAATGAAGCATGGAACTTAACTAAATGCAAGAAATCTTAAACTAAGAAGAAAGAAATACAATACCCAATTTAAAACATGAAAATGAAGAACTTGAAAGCATAAATGGTGAAATGAAGAACATGTAACTAACTTGCAATATACTTGAAATAAAGGAGATTACAACGTAAGAAATGAAGATTACAAGAGGAATGTAGCTTACAGCAATGACATGAATGAAGAAAATGCAAAAACGAAATTACTATTCATCATCTTCTCTGCCTAGAGCTCCTCTCTCTCAAAACTATCTCCCCCCATACATCATGAATGAATACCCCCCCAAGGAGACTCTTGCTTTCCCCCCAAAACGTGCCTGGAGAGAGAGGGAGGTCTACAGAGTTGATCTCCATCACTAGGGGTGCAGCAACATGGGCTGGACAGGGGGTGAGGCAGAGCTGTCTGCCCACCCAGCTTCCTTCTTCTTCTCTCTCTTCATTAATTATCAAGACTCATCCAAATCAATGCAGGGGTGAGGGAGGCTCCAGGATGTGTAAGGGATGTCAGGAAGCATGTAGGAGAAGTGCATGTGGGACCCTCCAAGCCGCAAAGTTGAGTTACAGGCTGTCTGGAGAAAAGTGCAAAAACCTTCCGGAAGGTCGACATACACCTACCGTAAGGTCGCTGAAAGAACAGTTAAATGAAAAGAATCAAATGCAAGAACTTCCGGAAGATCGACATCAGTAGCAAAAATCTTCCGGAAGGTTCATTCCAGTAGCCAAAACCTTCCGGAAGGTTCATTCCAGAAAACAAAACCTTCCGGAAGATTTTGGCAGTCAAAAAGAAACCCAAGGCAAAACCTTCCAGAAGGTCCATTCCAGAAGACAAGTCCTTCCGGAAGGTTTTACTCCAGTAGCTAAAATCTTCCGGAAGGTTCATTCCAGTGGACAAAACCTTCCGGAAGGTATTAGCTGTGAACAAGGCATCCAGGGTTTTTAGCAAAACCTTCCGGAAGGCCGACATACACCTTCCGGAAGGTTTTCAGACTGTGAGCAAAAATTGGATTTCTTTCCCCTCCAAACCATCCTTAAAGCTACCCCATACACTCCATTAGCCTCATATAACACCATGGGGGTTTAAATCATGTCATTTACATCATTTTACATGCATTCACCCAAAATTCCATCAAGCCACAATCAAAACCAAAACACTCCCATTTATTGACAAAAAATGTGAAACAAAAGCACATTAGCACACCATACATGTCATTGTTATGTGCTAATCACATGTCAATCCGCATTTAACAAATTAAAAGACATGCTTATTTCTGCACCTATTATGCAATCTCTTGATTGGTCCTTACCCTTTGAAATAATGTGTGACGCAAGTGACTATGCAATATGAGCTGTATTAGGGCAAAGAAAAGACAAGAAACCATATGTGATCTATTATGCAAGCAAAACCTTAAATGATACCCAAATAAACTATTCAACCACAGAAAAAGAACTACTTGCAGTCGTATTTGCTTTAGATAAATTTCGTTCATACCTGGTTGGGTTGTCCATTGTGGTATTTACAGATCATGCAGCCCTAAAATATCTACTCACAAAGAAAGACACTAAACCACGTCTCCTGCGATGGATACTATTACTCCAAGAATTCGATCTTATAATCAAAGATAAAAAGGGAGTAGAAAACGTAGTAGCAGATCACTTGTCAAGATTAAATTACGAAATAAAGGAAGAACCAATTCCAATCAAAGAAACATTTCCAGACGAACAACTTTTCGCAATAGCAGAAGTACCATGGTATGCGGATATAGCTAACTATCTAGCCACTGGAGCTATACCTCCTAATTACACTAAATCTGATACAAACAAGTTCCTAAGGGAAGTACGTAATTTTTTCTGGGATGACCCTTATTTGTTTAAATATTGTAAAGATCAAATAATAAGGCGTTGTGTACCTAACCATGAAATAAATCAAGTAATTCAGTTTCTGCCACTCTGAAGCATGCGGAGGCCATTTCGCTTCAAGAAAAACCGCTGCAAAAATCATGCAGTGTGGATTTTATTGGCCAACACTTTTTAAAGATACACATATCTTTTGTTTGAACTGTGACAGATGTCAAAGAATGGGAGATATTTCAAAAAGAAATATGATGTCTCTAAACCCTATTTTAATTATTGAAATTTTTGACTGCTGGGGCATCGATTTTATGGGTCCGTTCCCCCCATCGTTTGGCTATCTATATATTCTGTTCGCAGTTGACTATGTCTCTAAATGGGTCGAGGCAGTTCCTTGTCGAAATAATGATCATAAAACAGTGATCAAATTTTTAAAAGAAAATATTATGTCTAGATTTGGAATTCCTCGCACCATTATAAGCGACGGTGGATTACATTTTTGCAATAAAGTTTTTGAAAACCTCATGAAAAAATATTCCATTTCACACAAAATATCCACCCCATACCATCCGCAGACCAGTGGCCAAGCTAAATTAGCCAATAGGGAAATAAAATATATCCTAGAAAAGACAGTAAACCCAGATCGTAAAGATTGGTCTTTACGATTAACTGATGCACTTTGGGCATACCGTACTGCATATAAAACTATTTTAGGAATGTCTCCTTATAGACAAGTGTACGGAAAACCATGTCATCTCCCTGTAGAATTGGAACATCGAGCATATTGGGCAATTAAAACAATGAATTTTGATTTAGACAAGGCTGGAATAGCTCGAAAATTGCAAATCAATGAATTATAAGAATTAAGAAACGAAGCATATGAAAACACTAAAATCGCAAAATCAAGAACAAAAATTTTCCATGATAAAAATATCATGCGGAAATCTTTCGAACCATCTCAAAAAGTTTTATTATACAATGCAAAGCTTCGTTTATTTCTGTGACGCCCCAAAATCCGGGGGTCCCGTTGATAACCCATCAACCCGCGGAAACATCCGTGGATATCGCTCAACCCGACACCACATCAAGAATATCTTTAAGCCGGGATTATAACCCATAATGAAAATTCGGTTTAACATTCATTTGATTCAATTAAAGTCTCATACACCGTGGTTTGTACCCCATTAGGGTCCACTTTGATCATTTAAAGGAAAGAAATTCAAAGCCCAAAGATTTGGCAAAACATTTAAAAATTTCAGATTTTTGGAATGACTACCGGTAACTGTTTATCGACTACCGGTAGCCGAAACATTCTGGAAATCAACTACCTGTTGTCTACCGGTAGCCGAAACATTCTGGAGCTACGACTACCTGTTGGCTACCGGTAGCTGTTTCCTTCTGGAAAACAACTACCTGTTAGCTACCGGTAGCTAAAGGCAAATTTTGCCCATTTCATTAGTTTTTCATTTCCAACTCATTTCAAACCTTCCCAAGGTCACCCAAAACATGTATAACAAGGTTTCTTACCTTATACATGATATCTACAAGGTTCTATTATAAGTATTCAAATATGATTACAATATTTACATGTCATAAACCATTTTAAAACAAAAGGTTTACAAAATCTTGAGGTAAGGCCACACATAGGCCCCCTTCACCCTTGATGCTCTCCATGGGAGTCATCCACCGGTGCCAACCCCACACCTGAAATTGTTCCCGTATAGGGTGAGCCAACGCCCAGTAGAAAACTTCCTGCAAGGGCTACTCCCTCCCTAGATGCTCATGCTCATGCAACATTTATGTATAGCACATAACCAATCATTTCACATAAGGATATGCATTCAAAATTAGAATGCAACAATGTCATGCCATGAAATGAGGTGGAAACTCACTCATGCAACTTCAACCCGAGCTCTCCCCAGCTCCCCAACGCATGCAAGTGTCAATGCAGTCGAAACCGCCATTCTTGTTACACATCAATGACGTTAATCACTCTAGGGTCTTGTATAGGGGTGGATGTTCATGGGCTTACACCAAGGGTCTCCAACCCACACGGAATTCACGGACTTCCACCGAGGGTTCCGGATAAACCCACACACTTTATGGGCCGAGCCAAGGGAGTACGTACCCCAATCACCGGGCTTTGCACCCGAGAGGTCGTCATGCCTCTTCTTGCTACCCCAACCCAATTCTATTTCATGCATACATACGACCCAAAGGAATCTTCAATCCCTTTCTTCCGAGTCCCTTTATCAATTACCAAGAGTGGCATTTGACTAACCATGCACACCCACACTCACACCCATGACATGTGTCCATGAATGTGATGTCATGACCATGCTCAAAATGCAATGACTACCATATGAGCAACATTTCCCACACTCATGCATATAGCTCATGAATGTGATGCCATGATCATGCCCAATATGTAATGTATACTACATGAGCAATAATCAATACATACCTTCACATTCCATGGAATTTAAATCATAAGTATATAAATTCCATAAACCATCATAAACAACATATCAATGAGCATATGTCAACACATCCATAACACATTCCAACATGTGATTCCAATGGCATCAAACAACCATTTAAACAATCAAGGCATTTTATCAAACACCTTATAGGCACAAATTATAAACACATAGCATGCTTATCCAACACTTTCAAGGCACATTTCATAACACATAGCATGCCCCCAATAGCCATAAGTCACATAATGAATTACATGTAACATCCTTAAATCAAAATCAAGCTAGGATCTAGCCTAAGCCATTTCCATGCTCCCTTTTTCACTTTTATTCCCATAGACACATATATATAAGACAATACATATGCATATACAACTTAATCCTTAGTCTAACAACAAATAAGGTAAGAATAGTCCAAGGTAGGAAAACGCTTACCTCAATAGAGATGTAGGCAACCTCTATACTCCAAAACCAACCAAAAAGCTTTGAACTCCCAAATTTCTTCCTTTGAATATTCGGTGAAATCACTCCCCTTTTGGTACGTAGACGTAGCCCTCGACGAGTAGACGAACTTTAACTCTTGGACTATAGCCTTCCAACCAAAGGAACTTGGTGGATCTTGAAGACGAAAGGTAGAAAATTAGGTTTCTCTTTTCTCTCTCCTTTTTTCTCTCCAACGTGTGAGCTCAGCCGGCCAAGAGAAGAAGAAAATCTCATTTTTCAGATATTTTGGCCCCTATTTATAATTTTAAATGTGTGGTCTACATCGCACCGCTCGTTTATCACTTTCGGGTCCGTTTTTCGTCCCGAAACAACTCATTAAGTCCCGGATTAAGTCCAATTTGATTTTATTGGAACTTTAACTTAATTTTAAGGAAATTTTATATTTCTCGTTTTTGGGGACCTTTAAAAGGTCAATCGCCACGCAGTCGTGTCGAACTACGTGCAAAATCCGACTATCTCGGAATTCGACGAATTTTCTGGTGGTTACTAGATTTCGCGTTGCGAATCCAATGGCGAACTTCGTTTCCTCATCCGAGATCTAGAACATATGTATTTTAAATACGCACAGTAGTGGCAAATGACTATTTTTCCCTTTTTCGGAAAAGTTCAAATTTACCCGGGTTTTCACATTCTTCCCCCCTTAAAAGAATTTCGTCCCCGAAATTCACATACACATATACATTTAATAGCATGCATATGCAACACGTAATATACACTCAAAGCATTAATTCACGTTACCAAGCTATAATTATGAAAATGTACCTATATCCTCAAATAGGAAAGGGTAACTGGCACGTACGGTGTCCTCGCGCTCCCATGTCGCCTCTTCCACTCCCCAGTGCTGCCACAGCACCTTCACTAGCCTCACGGTCTTGACTCGCAAAACCTGTTCTCGGCTATCCATGATACGAACCGGTCCTTCCTCGAAGGTGCCATCCGCATCAACAGTCAACTCACCCCAATCCACCACATGTGTCGGATCTGGAGTATACTTCCGGAGCATGGAGACATGAAATACCGCGTGAACACCCGATAAATTTGGCGGTAACGCCAACCGATAAGCAACTGTACCCACCCTCTCGAATACCTCGAAGGGCCCGATGTATCTCGGCGACAGTTTCCCTCGCTTACCAAACCGGACCACTCCTCTTTTAGGCATCACCTTCAAGAAGACATGATCACCCACCTCAAACTCTAGAGGTCTCCGCCGTCTATCGGCGTAGCTCTTCTGCCGGCTCTGAGCCGTGAGAAGACGCTTCCGTATCAAGTCCACCTTCTCTGAGGTGTCTCTAATCAACTCTGGACCCGTAGAGGGTCTCTCTCCAACCTCCGTCCAACAAACCGGAGATCTACAAGGCCTCCCATATAATGCCTCATAGGGTGCCATCTGTATGCTCGCCTGATAACTATTGTTATAGGCGAACTCTACCAAGGGTAAGTGATCTTCCCAGCTTCCCTTGAGATCTAGGACGCATGCCCGCAGCATGTCCTCTAGTGTCTGGATAGTCCTCTCTGACTGACCATCCGTCTGGGGATGAAAAGCAGTGCTCATCATCAACTGAGTCCCCATAGCTCGCTGGAAACTCTCCCAAAAATGAGATGTGAATCTGGGGTCCCGATCCGATACTATAGATACGGGCACCCCATGCAATCGGACAATCTCCCGTATATATAACCTACAGAATTCCTCCAGTGTGAAGGTCATCCGCACAGCCAAGAAGTGTGCCGACTTCGTAAGCCGGTCCACTACCACCCACACCGCATCATGTCCCCGCGATGTCCGTGGCAAGTGAGTCACAAAATCCATCGTGACATGCTCCCACTTCCACTCAGCTACCTCCAAAGGCTGGAGTAATCCCGCTGGTCTCTGGTGTTCAGCCTTCACTTGCTGACATGTGAGACATCTACCAACAAATTCACCAACTTGTCTCTTCATCCCACTCCAATAATACTGGGGACGAAGATCATGATACATCTTCGTGCCCCCTGGATGAACCGCAAAACGGGAACAATGAAATTCCCTAAGAATCTCCTCCCTTAGATCCGGAGATTGGGGAACCACAACCCTTCCCCTATACCGAAGACTACCATCCGAATGAATGACCCAGCCCTCGTCACCTGTACCCGACTGCACCCGGTCCTTAATGGACACTATCTCTGGGTCTTGCCCCTGAGACTCAATCACTCTGCTCAGTAGGGAAGGCGTAGCCACCAAACTTCCCAAGGTACCCTGAGTCTGCCCCATGTAATGCAGCCCGAACTGTCCCACAGTCTCGAGCATTCCCCATTCCCGGGAAGCCATACTAGCCAAGACTCCCCTCGACTTCCGGCTAAGTGCGTCAGCCACCACATTTGCCTTACCAGGATGGTAATGCAACGTGAAGTCGTAATCTTCCAGAAACTCCATCCACCTGCGTTGCCTCATGTTGAGGTCCCGCTGTGTAAAGATGTACTTCAGACTCTTGTGGTCCGAAAACACTTCAAACTGCTCACCGTATAGGTAGTGGCGCCAAGCCTTCAAGGCAAAGACAATGGCCGCCAACTCCATATCATGCGTAGGGTAGTTCTGCTCGTGGTTCTTCAACTGTCGGGAACCATAAGCTACCACCCTCCCGGACTGCATCAACACGCATCCAAGTCCGTCTTTGGAGGCATCACAATACACTGTGTACCTCTGTCCCCTCTCTGGAACTATCAGAATAGGAGCTGAAGTAAGCCTCCTTTTCAATTCCTGGAATGCCTTCTCGCAAGAATCATTCCACTCGAACTTGACCTCTTTCCGAGTCAACCTAGTCATAGGTGAAGCTAGTCGGGAGAAGTCCTCAATGAACCTCCTGTAATACCCTGCCAATCCCAAGAAACTACGTATCTCGAAGACTGACTTCGGCCTCTCCCAATTCATGACTACCTCCACCTTCTCCGGGTCTACGGATACACCCAAAGCCGATACCACATGTCCCAAAAACTTTACCTCCGTCATCCAAAATTCACACTTACTGAACTTGGCATACAACTGATGGTCTCTCAAGATCTGAAGAACGATCCTCAAGTGACCCTCATGCTCCTCCTCAGACTTGGAGTAAATCAAGATGTCGTCAACAAAAACCACGACGAACTGATCAAGGTAGGGTTGGAACACCCTATGCATGAGATCCATAAATGCCGCTGGGGCATTTGTCAATCCGAAAGGCATGACAGTGAACTCGAAATGCCCATATCGCGTTCGAAACGCCGTCTTAGGGATATCTGCCTCCCTAACTCTCAACTGATGGTAACCGGTGCGGAGATCTATCTTGGAGTAGACCCGCGCCCCCTTCAGTTGATCAAACAAGTCATCAATCCTCGGCAAAGGGTACCTATTCTTGATAGTACCCCTATTTAACTGCCGGTAGTCAATGCATAGCCGAAGGGTCTTGTCCTTTTTCTTGGCAAACAATACCGGAGCGCCCCATGGTGAGGTACTCGGTCTAATGAACCCCCTGTCCAACAATTCCTGCAATTGGACCTTGAGTTCTTGCAACTCAGCAGGCGCCATCCTATGTGGAGTCATAGAAATGGGCGAAGTGCCAGGATGTAACTCAATGGTAAAGTCTACATCCCTATGTGGAGGTAATCCCGGTAGTTCATCCGGAAAAACATCCTCGTATTCACAAACAACTCGAGGTAGACCCATCTCCTGCCTCTCCTCGTTCTCTAGGGTAAGGCTTGCTAGCCAACCCATCAACTGCCCGTGTCATCGGGAGTCATACACCCCTTGGGGTAAAGCACTATGCTTGTCCCCCTGGAACTTGAAACAAACACCCTCAGGCGTATAAGCAGTGACCCTCTTCCGATCACAGTCAATCACAACACGGTGTGCCGTCAACCAATCCATCCCTAGGATGACATCAAACACCGACATGTCCATGACCCTAAGGTCAACGGTGAGTAGAATCCCAGAGATCTCTAACTCACAGTCCCGACATATCTGACCAACCCTCACCCTAGCACCTAGGGGAGAACTCACATGCAATGGCTCCTCCAAGGTCTCAACCTCTAAGCCCAAGTCTTTCACATAAAATGCAGAAATAAATGAATGTGATGCACCAGAATCAAATAATACCCTAGCCCATAAGCGAGAGAGTAGAAATGTACCCTGTATCACCGATTGGTCTGATGGCTCGGTCTGAGGTATCATGGCGTAGACACGCCCTTGGGTTCCCGAAGTACCGGCTTGTGAGCCCTGTCCTCGGCCTCGACCCAAACTCTGGCCCCTCTGGCCTGATTGTGAAGTAGTAGGGGTCTGTACAGCACCCTGGAACTGGTACTGGCTTCCCTGGCCCGTGGTGGGGTAGGGAGGAATAAATTGGGTCTGCGGCTGTCCCACCGAAGACTGGGACTGAGATGTCCCATAATTCTGGGATACCTGCCGCTGAGGACAATCCTTCCTCACATGACCCGGTTGGTGACACTGATAGCAAGTCTTCTGACCTGCCTGGTAAGTAGTCCTGAAATTTCCCCCACCTTGGGAGAATCGACCCTGGCCTTGGCCTTGATAGCCGCGGCTCTGCCCTTGCTGTCCCTGTAGAGTAGAAGTCCTCTGCCTCTTCCCCGCACTAGAAGAAGAGGTTTGACCCTCCTTCTTCTTGTCCTTTGTACCACCCTCGCGAATATTCCTCGCGTCATCCACCTCTCGTTCAATTGCCATAGCCGTCGTGATCATTAAATCCAGATCTTGTAGGAGAAGACCTACAATTTTCCCCCGAATGGAAAGCTTCAAGCCTTCCTCAAACCTTCTTACCTTAGCCACAGCTGTGGCTACGTAATCATCGGCGAAACGTGCTAGTTCCGTGAACTTCGCCACGTATTCCATCACCGTCATAGTTCCTTGTTTCAATTCCAGAAACTCCCGGGCCTTTGCATGTCGCATGGCCGGTGGGAAATACTTACCCATGAAGAGTTCCTTGAACTCTTCCCATGTCATAGTCTCAAGGTTTTTCGAGCCCGAGACCCAATCCCACCACACTTGGGATTCTCCTTCTAGCTGGAATGCAGCTAGTGTTATCTTACTGGCGCCGGAAGTGATTTCCATTGCCTTCAAGATCTTCGTAACTTGCCGGAACCAATGGTCAGCCACCATAGGATCCGCCCCTCCCTTAAAAACTGGAGGTTTATGTGCCTTGAACTGTTGGAGGTTACTCATACCTCCTCGGTGTGCAACCGTAGCTGCCATCATGCCCATAGTCTCATTAAAGGCCTGTTGATGGAAGGCCGGTGGTGGTTGATTAGTTCTCCCACCGCCTCGGCGTCCCCTTCCTCGACTAGCCATCTACATTTGTCAGATAGCAAACAAGTCTCACAATATATCCCAAAATAGGGATCAAGATTGAAACTTTGAGAATTCTTCTCATTGTCTCACTAGTAGTGTTTATGTCACCCACTTGTAGATATTTATGCCTTGAACCATCCCGCTCACCCCCAAGGTTAAGTTTTCTAACCCTAGTGTGTTCGTTTCCATATACAATTCACCATGTATATAATTTCACATAGCACATAGCACATAGCATATAGTATGTAGCACATAACAAGTAACAATTCAAAGCACATAACATGAATGTACAATGAATGCAATGGTAGAAAACCCATGCCCATCAAGCCTTAGGTATATCGTAAACCTAGGCTCTGATACCAAGCTGTGACGCCCCAAAATTCGGGGGTCCCGTTGATAACCCATCAACCCGCGGAAACATCCGTGGATATCGCTCAACCCGACACCACATCAAGAATATCTTTAAGCCGGGATTATAACCCATAATGAAAATTCGGTTTAACATTCATTTGATTCAATTAAAGTCCCATACACCGTGGTTTGTACCCCATTAGGGTCCACTTTGATCATTTAAAGGAAGGAAATTCAAAGCCCAAAGATTTGGCAAAACATTTAAAAATTTCAGATTTTTGGAATGACTACCGGTAGCTGTTTATCGACTACCGGTAGCTGAAACATTCTGGAAATCAACTACCTGTTGTCTACCGGTAGCTGTTTCCTTTTGGAAAACAACTACCTGTTGGCTATCGGTAGCTGTTTCCTACTGGAAAACAACTACCTGTTGTCTACCGGTAGCCGAAACATTCTGGAGCTATGACTACCTGTTGGCTACCGGTAGCTGTTTCCTTCTGGAAAACAACTACCTGTTAGCTACCGGTAGCTAAAGGCAGATTTTGCCCATTTCATTAGTTTTTCATTTCCAACTCATTTCAAACCTTCCCAAGGTCACCCAAAACATGTATAACAAGGTTTCTTACCTTATACATGATCTCTACAAGGTTCTATTATAAGTATTCAAATATGATTACAATATTTACATGTCATAAACCATTTTAAAACAAAAGGTTTACAAAATCTTGAGGTAAGGCCACACATAGGCCCCCTTCACCCTTGATGCTCTCCATGGGAGTCATCCACCGGTGCCAACCCCACACCTGAAATTGTTCCCGTATAGGGTGAGCCAACGCCCAGTAGAAAACTTCCTACAAGGGCTACTCCCTCCCTAGATGCTCATGCTCATGCAACATTTATGTATAGCACATAACCAATCATTTCACATAAGGATATGCATTCAAAATTAGAATGCAACAATGTCATGCCATGAAATGAGGTGGAAACTCACTCATGCAACTTCAACCCGAGCTCTCCCCAGCTCCCCAACGCATGCAAGTGTCAATGCAGTCGAAACCGCCATTCTTGTTACACATCAATGACGTTAATCACTCTAGGGTCTTGTATAGGGGTGGATGTTCATGGGCTTAAACCAAGGGTCTCCAACCCACACGGAATTCACGGACTTCTACCGAGGGTTCCGGATACACCCACACACTTTATGGGCCGAGCCAAGGGAGTACGTACCCCAATCACCGGGCTTTGCACCCGAGAGGTCGTCATGCCTCTTCTTGCTACCCCAACCCAATTCTATTTCATGCATACATACGACCCAAAGGAATCTTCAATCCCTTTCTTCCGAGTCCCTTTATCAATTACCAAGAGTGGCATTTGACTAACCATGCACACCCACACTCACACCCATGACATGTGTCCATGAATGTGATGTCATGACCATGCTCAAAATGCAATGACTACCATATGAGCAACATTTCCCACACTCATGCATATAGCTCATGAATGTGATGCCATGATCATGCCCAATATGTAATGTATACTACATGAGCAATAATCAACACATACCTTCACATTCCATGGAATTTAAATCATAAGTATATAAATTCCATAAACCATCATAAACAACATATCAATGAGCATATGTCAACACATCCATAACACATTCCAACATGTGATTCCAATGGCATCAAACAACCATTTAAACAATCAAGGCATTTTATCAAACACCTTATAGGCACAAATTATAAACACATAGCATGCTTATCCAACACTTTCAAGGCACATTTCATAACACATAGCATGCCCCCAATAGCCATAAGTCACATAATGAATTACATGTAACATCCTTAAATCAAAATCAAGCTAGGATCTAGCCTAAACCATTTCCATGCTCCCTTTTTCACTTTTATTCCCATAGACACATATATATAAGACAATACATATGCATATACAACTTAATCCTTAGTCTAACAACAACTAAGGTAAGAATAGTCCAAGGTAGGAAAACCCCTACCTCAATAGAGATGTAGGCAACCTCTATACTCCAAAACCAACCAAAAAGCTTTGATCTCCCAAATTTCTTCCTTTGAATATTCGGTGAAATCACTCCCCTTTTGGTACGTAGACGTAGCCCTCGACGAGTAGAAGAACTTTAACTCTTGGACTATAGCCTTCCAACCAAAGGAACTTGGTGGATCTTGAAGAAGAAAGGTAGAAAATTAGGTTTCTCTTTTCTCTCTCCTTTTTTCTCTCCAACGTGTGAGCTCAGCCGGCCAAGAGAAGAAGAAAATCTCATTTTTCAGATATTTTGGCCCCTATTTATAATTTTAAATGTGTGGTCTACATCGCACCGCTCGTTTATCACTTTCGGGTCCGTTTTTCGTCCCGAAACAACTCATTAAGTCCCGGATTAAGTCCAATTTGATTTTATTGGAACTTTAACTTAATTTTAAGGAAATTTTATATTTCTCGTTTTTGGGGACCTTTAAAAGGTCAATCGCCACGCAGTCGTGTCGAACTACGTGCAAAATCCGACTATCTCGGAATTCGACGAATTTTCTGGTGGTTACTATATTTCGCGTTGCGAATCCAATGGCGAACTTCGTTTCCTCATCCGAGATCTAGAACATATGTATTTTAAATACGCACAGTAGTGGCAAATGACTATTTTTCCCTTTTTCGGAAAAGTTCAAATTTACCCGGGTTTTCACATTCTTCCCCCCTTAAAAGAATTTCGTCCCCGAAATTCACATACACATATACATTTAATAGCATGCATATGCAACACGTAATATACACTCAAAGCATTAATTCACGTTACCAAGCTATAATTATGAAAATGTACCTATATCCTCAAATAGGAAAGGGTAACTGGCACGTACGGTGTCCTCGCGCTCCCATGTCGCCTCTTCCACTCCCCAGTGCTGCCACAGCACCTTCACTAGCCTCACGGTCTTGACTCGCAAAACCTGTTCTCGGCTATCCATGATACGAACCGGTCCTTCCTCGAAGGTGCCATCCGCATCAACAGTCAACTCACCCCAATCCACCACATGTGTCGGATCTGGAGTATACTTCCGGAGCATGGAGACATGAAATACCGCGTGAACACCCGATAAATTTGGCGGTAACGCCAACCGATAAGCAACTGTACCCACCCTCTCGAATACCTCGAAGGGCCCGATGTATCTCGGCGACAGTTTCCCTCGCTTACCAAACCGGACCACTCCTCTTTTAGGCATCACCTTCAAGAAGACATGATCACCCACCTCAAACTCTAGAGGTCTCCGCCGTCTATCGGCGTAGCTCTTCTGCCGGCTCTGAGCCGTGAGAAGACGCTTCCGTATCAAGTCCACCTTCTCTGAGGTGTCTCTAATCAACTCTGGACCCGTAGAGGGTCTCTCTCCAACCTCCGTCCAACAAACCGGAGATCTACAAGGCCTCCCATATAATGCCTCATAGGGTGCCATCTGTATGCTCGCCTGATAACTATTGTTATAGGCGAACTCTACCAAGGGTAAGTGATCTTCCCAGCTTCCCTTGAGATCTAGGACGCATGCCCGCAGCATGTCCTCTAGTGTCTGGATAGTCCTCTCTGACTGACCATCCGTCTGGGGATGAAAAGCAGTGCTCATCATCAACTGAGTCCCCATAGCTCGCTGGAAACTCTCCCAAAAATGAGATGTGAATCTGGGGTCCCGATCCGATACTATAGATACGGGCACCCCATGCAATCGGACAATCTCCCGTATATATAACCTACAGAATTCCTCCAGTGTGAAGGTCATCCGCACAGCCAAGAAGTGTGCCGACTTCGTAAGCCGGTCCACTACCACCCACACCGCATCATGTCCCCGCGATGTCCGTGGCAAGTGAGTCACAAAATCCATCGTGACATGCTCCCACTTCCACTCAGCTACCTCCAAAGGCTGGAGTAATCCCGCTGGTCTCTGGTGTTCAGCCTTCACTTGCTGACATGTGAGACATCTACCAACAAATTCACCAACTTGTCTCTTCATCCCACTCCAATAATACTGGGGACGAAGATCATGATACATCTTCGTGCCCCCTGGATGAACCGCAAAACGGGAACAATGAAATTCCCTAAGAATCTCCTCCCTTAGATCCGGAGATTGGGGAACCACAACCCTTCCCCTATACCGAAGACTACCATCCGAATGAATGACCCAGCCCTCGTCACCTGTACCCGACTGCACCCGGTCCTTAATGGACACTATCTCTGGGTCTTGCCCCTGAGACTCAATCACTCTGCTCAGTAGGGAAGGCGTAGCCACCAAACTTCCCAAGGTACCCTGAGTCTGCCCCATGTAATGCAGCCCGAACTGTCCCACAGTCTCGAGCATTCCCCATTCCCGGGAAGCCATACTAGCCAAGACTCCCCTCGACTTCCGGCTAAGTGCGTCAGCCACCACATTTGCCTTACCAGGATGGTAATGCAACGTGAAGTCGTAATCTTCCAGAAACTCCATCCACCTGCGTTGCCTCATGTTGAGGTCCCGCTGTGTAAAGATGTACTTCAGACTCTTGTGGTCCGAAAACACTTCAAACTGCTCACCGTATAGGTAGTGGCGCCAAGCCTTCAAGGCAAAGACAATGGCCGCCAACTCCATATCATGCGTAGGGTAGTTCTGCTCGTGGTTCTTCAACTGTCGGGAACCATAAGCTACCACCCTCCCGGACTGCATCAACACGCATCCAAGTCCGTCTTTGGAGGCATCACAATACACTGTGTACCTCTGTCCCCTCTCTGGAACTATCAGAATAGGAGCTGAAGTAAGCCTCCTTTTCAATTCCTGGAATGCCTTCTCGCAAGAATCATTCCACTCGAACTTGACCTCTTTCCGAGTCAACCTAGTCATAGGTGAAGCTAGTCGGGAGAAGTCCTCAATGAACCTCCTGTAATACCCTGCCAATCCCAAGAAACTACGTATCTCGAAGACTGACTTCGGCCTCTCCCAATTCATGACTGCCTCCACCTTCTCCGGGTCTACGGATACACCCAAAGTCGATACCACATGTCCCAAAAACTTTACCTCCGTCAACCAAAATTCACACTTACTGAACTTGGCATACAACTGATGGTCTCTCAAGATCTGAAGAACGATCCTCAAGTGACCCTCATGCTCCTCCTCAGACTTGGAGTAAATCAAGATGTCGTCAACAAAAACCACGACGAACTGATCAAGGTAGGGTTGGAACACCCTATGCATGAGATCCATAAATGTCGCTGGGGCTTTTGTCAATCCGAAAGGCATGACAGTGAACTCGAAATGCCCATATCGCGTTCGAAACGCCGTCTTAGGGATATCTGCCTCCCTAACTCTCAACTGATGGTAACCGGTGCGGAGATCTATCTTGGAGTAGACCCGCGCCCCCTTCAGTTGATCAAACAAGTCATCAATCCTCGACAAAGGGTACCTATTCTTGATAGTACCCCTATTTAACTGCCGGTAGTCAATGCATAGCCGAAGGGTCTTGTCCTTTTTCTTGGCAAACAATACCGGAGCGCCCCATGGTGAGGTACTCGGTCTAATGAACCACCTGTCCAACAATTCTTGCAATTGGACCTTGAGTTCTTGCAACTCAGCAGGCGCCATCCTATGTGGAGTCATAGAAATGGGCGAAGTGCCAGGATGTAACTCTATGGTAAAGTCTACATCCCTATGTGGAGGTAATCCCGGTAGTTCATCCGGAAAAACATCCTCGTATTCACAAACAACTCGAGGTAGACCCATCTCCTGCCTCTCCTCGTTCTCTAGGGTAAGGCTTGCTAGCCAACCCATCAACTGCCCGTGTCATCGGGAGTCATACACCCCTTGGGGTAAAGCACTATGCTTGTCCCCCTGGAACTTGAAACAAACACCCTCAGGCGTATAAGCAGTGACCCTCTTCCGATCACAGTCAATCACAACACGGTGTGCCGTCAACCAATCCATCCCTAGGATGACATCAAACTCCGACATGTCCATGACCCTAAGGTCAACGGTGAGTAGAATCCCAGAGATCTCTAACTCACAGTCTCGACATATCTGACCAACCCTCACCCTAGCACCTAGGCGAGAACTCACATGCAATGGCTCCTCCAAGGTCTCAACCTCTAAGCCCAAGTCTTTCACACAAAATGCAGAAATAAATGAATGTGATGCACCAGAATCAAATAATACCCTAGCCCATAAGCGAGAGAGTAGAAATGTACCCTGTATCACCGATTGGTCTGATGGCTCGGTTTGAGGTATCATGGCGTAGACACGCCCCTGGGTTCCCGAAGTACCGGCTTGTGAGCCCTGTCCTCGGCCTCGACCCAAACTCTGGCCCCTCTGGCCTGATTGTGAAGTAGTAGGGGTCTGTACAGCACCCTGGAACTGGTACTGGCTTCCCTGGCCCGTGGTGGGGTAGGGAGGAATAAATTGGGTCTGCGGCTGTCCCACCGAAGACTGGGACTGAGATGTCCCATAATTCTGGGATACCTGCCGCTGAGGACAATCCTTCCTCACATGACCCGGTTGGTGACACTGATAGCAAGTCTTCTGACCTGCCTGGTAAGTAGTCCTGAAATTTCCCCCACCT
Source organism: Ilex aquifolium (assembly GCA_951799425.1). Taxonomy (NCBI): domain Eukaryota; kingdom Viridiplantae; phylum Streptophyta; class Magnoliopsida; order Aquifoliales; family Aquifoliaceae; genus Ilex; species Ilex aquifolium. The sequence goes on along the minus strand of OX637396.1, from coordinate 24,278,266 downwards.
TGGGAGAATCGACCCTGGCCTTGGCCTTGATAGCCGCGGCTCTGCCCTTGCTGTCCCTGTAGAGTAGAAGTCCTCTGCCTCTTCCCCGCACTAGAAGAAGAGGTTTGGCCCTCCTTCTTCTTGTCCTTTGTACCACCCTCGCGAATATTCCTTGCGTCATCCACCTCTCGTTCAATTGCCATAGCCGTCGTGATCATTAAATCCAGATCTTGTAGGAGAAGACCTACAATTTTCCCCCGAATGGAAAGCTTCAAGCCTTCCTCAAACCTTCTTACCTTAGCCACAGCTGTGGCTACGTAATCATCGGCGAAACGTGCTAGTTCCGTGAACTTCGCCACGTATTCCATCACCGTCATGGTTCCTTGTTTCAATTCCAGAAACTCCCGGGCCTTTGCATGTCGCATGGCCGGTGGGAAATACTTACCCATGAAGAGTTCCTTGAACTCTTCCCATGTCATAGTCTCAAGGTTTTTCGAGCCCGAGACCCAATCCCACCACACTTGGGATTCTCCTTCTAGCTGGAATGCAGCTAGTGTTATCTTACTGGCGTCGGAAGTGATTTCCATTGCCTTCAAGATCTTCGTAACTTGCCGGAACCAATGGTCAGCCACCATAGGATCCGCCCCTCCCTTAAAAACTGGAGGTTTATGTGCCTTGAACTGTTGGAGGTTACTCATACCTCCTCGGTGTGCAACCGTAGCTGCCATCATGCCCATAGTCTCATTAAAGGCCTGTTGATGGAAGGCCGGTGGTGGTTGATTAGTTCTCCCACCGCCTCGGCGTCCCCTTCCTCGACTAGCCATCTACATTTGTCAGATAGCAAACAAGTCTCACAATATATCCCAAAATAGGGATCAAGATTGAAACTTTGAGAATTCTTCTCATTGTCTCACTAGTAGTGTTTATGTCACCCACTTGTAGATATTTATACCTTGAACCATCCCGCTCACCCCCAAGGTTATGTTTTCTAACCCTAGTGTGTTCGTTTCCATATACAATTCACCATGTATATAATTTCACATAGCACATAGCATATAGTATGTAGCACATAACAAGTAACAATTCAAAGCACATAACATGAATGTACAATGAATGCAATGGTAGAAAACCCATGTCCATCAAGCCTTAGGTATATCGTAAACCTAGGCTCTGATACCAAGCTGTGACGCTCCAAAATCCGGGGGTCCCGTTGATAACCCATCAACCCGCGGAAACATCCGTGGATATCGCTCAACCCGACACCACATCAAGAATATCTTTAAGTCGGGATTATAACCCATAATGAAAATTCGGTTTAACATTCATTTGATTCAATTAAAGTCCCATACACCGTGGTTTGTACCCCATTAGGGTCCACTTTGATCATTTAAAGGAAGGAAATTCAAAGCCCAAAGATTTGGCAAAACATTTAAAAATTTCAGATTTTTGGAATGACTACCGGTAGCTGTTTATCGACTACCGGTAGCTGAAACATTCTGGAAATCAACTACCTGTTGTCTACCGGTAGCTGTTTCCTTCTGGAAAATAACTACCTGTTGGCTACCGGTAGCTGTTTCCTACTGGAAAACAACTACCTGTTGTTTACCGGTAGCCGAAACATTCTGGAGCTACGACTACCTGTTGGCTACCGGTAGCTGTTTCCTTCTGAAAAACAACTACCTGTTAGCCACCGGTAGCTAAATGCAGATTTTGCCCATTTCATTAGTTTTTCATTTCCAACTCATTTCAAACCTTCCCAAGGTCACCCAAAACATGTATAACAAGGTTTCTTACCTTATACATGATCTCTACAAGGTTCTATTATAAGTATTCAAATATGATTACAATATTTACATGTCATAAACCATTTTAAAACAAAAGGTTTACAAAATCTTGAGGTAAGGCCACACATAGGCCCCCTTCACCCTTGATGCTCTCCATGGGAGTCATCCACCGGTACCAACCCCACACCTGAAATTGTTCCCGTATAGGGTGAGCCAACGCCCAGTAGAAAACTTCCTACAAGGGCTACTCCCTCCCTAGATGCTCATGCTCATGCAACATTTATGTATAGCACATAACCAATCATTTCACATAAGGATATGCATTCAAAATTAGAATGCAACAATGTCATGCCATGAAATGAGGTGGAAACTCACTCATGCAACTTCAACCCGAGCTCTCCCCAGCTCCCCAACGCATGCAAGTGTCAATGCAGTCGAAACCGCCATTCTTGTTACACATCAATGACGTTAATCACTCTAGGGTCTTGTATAGGGGTGGATGTTCATGGGCTTACACCAAGGGTCTCCAACCCACACGGAATTCACGGACTTCCACCGAGGGTTCCGGATACACCCACACACTTTATGGGCCGAGCCAAGGGAGTACGTACCCCAATCACCGGGCTTTGCACCCGAGAGGTCGTCATGCCTCTTCTTGCTACCCCAACCCAATTCTATTTCATGCATACATACGACCCAAATGAATCTTCAATCCCTTTCTTCCGAGTCCCTTTATCAATTACCAAGAGTGGCATTTGACTAACCATGCACACCCACACTCACACCCATGACATGTGTCCATGAATGTGATGTCATGACCATGCTCAAAATGCAATGACTACCATATGAGCAACATTTCCCACACTCATGCATATAGTTCATGAATGTGATGCCATGATCATGCCCAATATGTAATGTATACTACATGAGCAATAATCAACACATACCTTCACATTCCATGGAATTTAAATCATAAGCATATAAATTCCATAAACCATCATAAACAACATATCAATGAGCATATGTCAACACATCCATAACACATTCCAACATGTGATTCCAATGGCATCAAACAACCATTTAAACAATCAAGACATTTTATCAAACACCTTATAGGCACAAATTATAAACACATAGCATGCTTATCCAACACTTTCAAGGCACATTTCATAACACATAGCATGCCCCCAATAGCCATAAGTCACATAATGAATTACATGTAACATCCTTAAATCAAAATCAAGCTAGGATCTAGCCTAAGCCATTTCCATGCTCCCTTTTTCACTTTTATTCCCATAGACACATATATATAAGACAATACATATGCATATACAACTTAATCCTTAGTCTAACAACAACTAAGGTAAGAATAGTCCAAGGTAGGAAAACCCCTACCTCAATAGAGATGTAGGCAACCTCTATACTCCAAAACCAACCAAAAAGCTTTGATCTCCCAAATTTCTTCCTTTGAATATTCGGTGAAATCAATCCCCTTTTGGTACGTAGACGTAGCCCTCGACGAGTAGACGAACTTTAACTCTTGGACTATAGCCTTCCAACCAAAGGAACTTGGTGGATCTTAAAGAAGAAAGGTAGAAAATTAGGTTTCTCTTTTCTCTCTCCTTTTTTCTCTCCAACGTGTGAGCTCAGCCGGCCAAGAGAAGAAGAAAATCTCATTTTTCAGATATTTTGGCCCCTATTTATAATTTTAAATGTGTGGTCTACATCGCACCGCTCGTTTATCACTTTCGGGTCCGTTTTTCATCCCGAAACAACTCATTAAGTCCCGGATTAAGTGCAATTTGATTTTATTGGAACTTTAACTTAATTTTAAGGAAATTTTATATTTCTCGTTTTTGGGGACCTTTAAAAGGTCAATCGCCACGCAGTCGTGTCGAACTACGTGCAAAATTCGACTATCTCGGAATTCGACGAATTTTCTGGTGGTTACTAGATTTCGCGTTGCGAATCCAATGGCGAACTTCGTTTCCTCATCCGAGGTCTAGAACATATGTATTTTAAATACGCACAGTAGTGGCAAATGACTATTTTGCCCTTTTTCGGAAAAGTTCAAATTTACCCGGATTTTCACAATTTCCAGGTAAATTAAGATCAAGATGGACAGGTCCCTACATCGTCAAACAAGTATTTGACTACGGAGCAGTTGAAATCGAAAATCCAGTAACCGGAACTATCTTTAAAATAAACGGTCAAAGGCTTAAACCGTATTATGAAACTTTTACTCAAAACATCACTGCTGTGCACCTTTCTGATCCTGTCTATTTACTTTGAAAATTAGCACTTAATCCTACTAATTCATTGTAATTTCTTTGACATAGAAAACCACCTGAGTAACAGCCAGAATCCGACTTGGTGAAGCAAGGTTCTACCATCAATGTTGATGATTACTGTGCTTTCGTCACAACTAGTAATTAGTTTAAATTGGGGAGGTATGAATGTGAATTTAATTTTTACTTTTAAAATAACTCTTCTACTTTAAACAGATAACTTAAATATATATATATATATATATATATATATATATATATATATATAAAAATATATATCTTGTCTTTGTAACTGGCAGACGTTAAAGAACCGGATAAAGAGTCTTTTATCTTATATTAAATTAGAATATACAGTATGGATATAAAACTATTTTGGTTAAGTTTAATTATACTGCGTCATCTTCCAAAAGACGTTCACGCACTGATCATGCAAAAAGCCAGAAAAGTCAGAAATCTGGAAATATTTGAAAGTCAAACAAGACCACTGTGTGGAAAGAGTCCGTATGCTAAACACAGACGAGCAAATCGTCTCGATGGTTATGTCAGATGCGGTCGAACAGAACATTTAAGACAATACAATCCATGTGTGGAACCGATTTCAGGTCGAGCGTCCGATCGATTACGGTGGATTAGGTATGGGCAGAGTAAGGACTACCCTGAGGCGCCATCCTACTCCACCCCGATGTTAACCAAGTACGTTCGAAATGAAGTTGGTCGAGTCACTGGTATTAATAATCCAGGCAGTTCTGACTCCGACTCAATATAATCAACAGAATTTTGGAAGAAGTATATATGTATACATATACATAACTATAATATATCTATAAACAATGTATATATTTGTATAAACGTACATGTTTTTTTCTAAATATACATAAGTATAAGAGTAAGTAGTTAAAAATGTACATAAATGTAAATAACTATAATTTAAGTAGGCAATTCCGTAAATAAGCAATAACAAATAAAAAATTAAAAACCCATTTTTGGACAACGAAAAAGAGTGGTGAGCAAAAGTTTTTTTAGTAGAATGAATATATATGAAAATTTTGTGTATTGCAGGAAATTGAAGAAGAAACATTGCAGGAGAAATACAAGCAAAACACAAAGGAAAAAACATCAAACCCGAGAGTTGGGACCGTCCGGACGGCAGTCCCACCGTCTGGACGGTGGTCCCTACTATATATACACTCCTCCATGCAAAACCGATCAATTCTCCATTTCTGCACCTCCAAAACTTCGGCCAAACCCGAAAAACTCAAGAAAAGCCTACCAAATCCACTACATTTGATCAAAATCTACCACATTTGCTCCGATTATTCTCCTACCCATAACATTTAGAAGATATTTACCGATTGAAATCATTCAAAACCGAGAATCCGCGGAGAAATCAAGAAATTTTGGATTTGAGGCAAAGACCAAGAAGATCATCAAGAAGGGCTCAAGCAAATCAACCCGAGCAACAACAAGAACCTCCACCACCACCAGGACCGGACGACATCTTCAATAAGGTGATGTTCGAGAATTCCCAACAACAAGCCTGGTATGATAAACATTTTAGAACTAAAACAATAATTGTGGAGAGACCCATTATCTTTGAAGATTTTGAAGCTATAGGCATTAGAGAAATCTTGCATGCTAGAGGTTGGGTTGATTATGCTAGATTATCTGCACCTGTGTATGATTGCTTAATCCGTGAGTTTTACAGTAATGCTATAATCGTGGAAAAAAGACATTTACGTGCATTTGTGAGAGGTGCCATATTTCATGTTACACCAAACACCATAGCTGATTTCTTCCAATCCATGCGGAGAGAACCAGACCCACAATACCCATATGCTGAGAATGAATTACCTAATTTAAGTGCCATAGGAAGACAAGTCACGAATAACCCAGACTTTGGATGGGGTAGACCGAACAAATATATCAAGCAAGGAGATTTGACTGATACATATAGAATTCTGAATTTGTTCACGGTCAACAACTTACTACCCAGGGCACAGAAAAACCAAGTCTACACCGAACAAGCTTACCTGCTATATGCACTCGGGATAGGACACAATATCGATCTACCGAACCTAATCGTAGACCAAATGATCTTAACGGTAGCTAATAAAAAGCCCTCACTCCCGTATGGCATGTTAGTATCCCAATTATGCAGGAACAATGGTGTAATCATTGACCCCGTATGGAAAGAAGTTGAGCACTATGGAGCACTAGATAAAACCTCATTGAAGAAAAGTCACGGAGGACAACAAGAAGATGTACCTGAAGTACAACCAGCAGAGCCACAATAGCAGCAGCAAGAAGAACCATTCCATCCACCTGAGGAGTTCATTCCACAAGAACAGCAGCAGCCACAAGAGGATCAACCTTACATCCCTGTGGACGACCGAACCGACAGACAGATTTTGCTGGGATTGGAAGCCACCCTCACTCAAATGGATGCCAACATCAATCAACTTGGCCAGCGTATGACAGAATATGAACAGAATCAGGCAGAAATATTAAGGCTAGTTAGACAGCATTTTGGAGAAGGTCCTTCAACTTCTTGAAGACCAAGGGAGTCTACTTGAAACATTGCTTTCTTTCACTCACCCTTTTTATTTTTATGCACTTTCAATTTCTGCACTTAAAACTTGAAGTTATGTTTTATGTTTTATGCTTGTGTGATTTGAACTTAGTTAAGTTTTGCTTATATATGTTTGAACTAGTATGTTTGAAATTTAAGTATGTTTAAATTGTCTTTGTCAAAATGAGAACATAAATTGCTAAAATAGGAAACATATTTCATACAATTCACAGTTAGATTAGGATTATATTCTAATGCCTTGCAAAAATACTCTGATCTCATGAGACTTTCATATTTTAGCTGTACGTTATCTCAATATTTTTATTCGAACTTAACCTTAGAAGCACAAATAGATGTCTTTATTTTTGAAAACCATGCAAAATATTACACTCTTTCTATATATAGTGGAGATGTAAAAACCAAATGCAGAATTAGAGCCATTCTTTCTTGGAGAGAAATGCTACATCTACTCAACTACGAATCTTCGATTCAGCGGTAAATTTTCTTTGAATAGTCTCATTATATTTGCTTTAATTAGCACGTATTGAAATATATTATGTACATTGCCCTTAAATGTTTATCTAGAAAGAATACAAATATAGGATTTCTGGAAAATGATCTTAGGCCATGTTTCATTAATCTTGAGCCTAAACCATTTCTTTTACAAAATTATCCCTAGTCAGCCGTGATTGAGCATAATAATAATAAGTCTTTTCTTAAACCCTAAGAAACACCCGAGCCACATAAAAATATAATACACCTACCCTTGCTATCTAATTTTCTTGCACCCTCGATTTAAGCAGCAGGATACAGAAAAGCAGAAAAAAGCAAAGAAAAGGGAGAAAAGAAAATCCCGGCTCGAAAGAAAAGTCTAGAAAAGAAAACCAAAAAGAAAGAAAATAGCCAAGAAAGTGAAAAATGGGAAGAATAAAAATAACCTGCAAAGTCATAAAAAAACTAAACTGAGGTGTGCCACAATGTTAAACGATAGCACTTGAATCCCACCGACGTCAGTTCTTACACCCCGACCCCTGACCACGTTACAACCCTAATAAAGTCCTTTTTGATTCCAGAAATCATATATTTGCATCCATTCTAGAAATCTAAAAAAGGAAAATGTTAATAATATATTTAATACAGTGTTAATATTCTTTCATGAGATTATGTCAATTTCCAGTCTATTCAAAATAACCGCTCCTTTTTATTACATGTGCAATAATTCGTTTTGTTATCAATATTCCAATCACATGTAAAATTGTGAGAACAGTCACTATAACATGTGTGCTATTCTTACTGAGTGTATTCCAGGGAAGGATTGACATCAAGACTACCATGAAAGAGGGTAATATTTTTCAAGTGATTTTTGAAAATAAAAACATCACTACACACGCACACAAGTTTTCATAAAAATATAAAGATAATACTACACCCAACATATGATACTCTCAAGGTGATCAGAAAAGGAAACATTCCAGCAAGACAGAAGAAATATCATTCTAATCATGCATGTGAAAAATATGAAATATGCATTCCTAATTACTGAAGTTTGTAGGTAGCTTCACTGGAAACCTTCATGAGACACAACTCGTCCACTAGGAATCACCTAGGGGTTTAACGGCTTATTGCATATGCTAAATGCAATCGTGAAAAAATCTACGAAAATGATTTTACTCCTATTAGTATTATATTTTCTTTTTACTAGGGACTAGTAAAGTCTAAGTTGGGGGGTGTGATTAACCTCAATTAGTATGTAAATTAAACAATTAAAAAACTCGAATTAGCATAACTAACGCACTGAAAATTAGTACTTAGAGTAAATTAGGGTTTGTACGGGAATAACCCTAGCTTTAACATTTTATCTAAAACTTGCAGGATAAATGCTGAATTAAACACAAGATGCAGGAGCAATGTCAAGAGAATGGAACATTGGAGGCTAAAGTATAATTAACCAACATGAAGAGTCAGCGTTCCATGCAAGTTGGGATTTCCAGCAAAGCACCACCGTCCGGACGGTGGTGATGGCGTCCGGACGGTCACCTTTGTCAGAATTCAAGTTGATCTCCTTCCCCACTTGCTTCCCACGCCTATAAATAGGCTGCCCCTTTCTTCATTTCAGAAGGCCGGAACAAGAGGAAGCCGAGAGAAAAACCAAGAAGTTCTGAGAGTTTTTCAAGCAACTCCAAAGAGAGAAAAAGAGAGAAAGAAAAGAGAGAAAAGAAAAGAGAAAGCACGCTCCGGTCCGTGTTATACTTCAGTCCTACGTCTTGTACTTTTATATTTTTGTTGTATCTTTCCATTCGGATAGTTGAACTGCTGCCACTTTTTCATCTTAATCGATCATAAGAGTGGTTGTATTTCAATCGTTCCCTGCGAAAGACATTTAAATTCCGTACTTTTATTTCCTGTTGTAATGACAACTGCTAGCTCTCCTTGCTTGTCTATAGCAATGGAGCGTGAGTAGTTCCGTATATCCTCCGGTTCGAGGGGAACACATGTATAATATTGATCTGTTTATGGAATTGCTGATGTTTTATTTATACGTTTATTATATATAAGACGGGCCAGCTAGAATGACCCCGGCGTTCCTACCGGTATGGTTAATCCTCCACCGGAATGCTGAGGAAGTTCCACTGACGCCTAGTATTACTATATATAATAATATTGCTTGCTAGAATAACCCCGGTGATCCTATCGGTATGGCTAGTCCTCCACCGGAACGCTGAGGAAGTTCTACTGTCAATATATATATTACAAGATAACCTATTGAATAATTCAAGTATGCCGTTTGAGTGACTTCACTTTCTGGGTGATGTATCTAAATACAGTTAGCCTAAGAAGCGGCTGTGTTATGATTAACTACCACCGGTTGACCTGACAAGTCACCGGAAGATAGTCTGTACCACCTGCGGATTTTACTTGGATTAGTCAATTGGAACATCTATGCCCAGTGTAGCCTGAGAAGCAGTTGTGCTATATATTACCACCAGTGTAGCTTAAGCAGCAGTCGTGTTATGGTTTATTATATATATATGCATTTGCAATCATGAGATCAAGTGAATAACTCAAGTATTCCTCATGAATGGCTTGACCTTCTGGTTTGCTTGAGTTAATCAGTTGACGTGGATATAACCAGTGTGGCTTGAGAAGCAGCTGTGTTACAAAATATTACCACTAGTGTAGCTTGAGAAGCAGCTGTGTTATGGTTTATATACATCAGACCTGTCGGTTAGCTTTCCAGTAAAATGGAAGTTAATTGATGTGAGGTAGCAATTCCATAATACGACCAATATAACGCATGTGGGATCCTTGAACTGAATGATATCTTTTATATTTCTGTCATTAATCTACTTTACTTACGCATTTCATTATTGTTGCAATTTAATTCCGTCTTTTAATTAAGTTAAGTTACTCGAACAGACTAAGCTCACACCACAAGCTCTCAAACATCAAACTACTCCAAACAACCTCTTTATGGCTTTATTTTTATTTTATTGTTTTTATTTTATCTTTAACTTCTAATTACTAAAACTCTCTGTGGGATCGATACTTGGACTTAAAAACCGAGAAAACTACAATTTGACCACTTATACTTGGGTGTAAAATAATAATATAATTCAGACACACTAAAAAGTGCGAATCACATAACATGCTCTAGCTTCGTGAAACTCAATCCCAAATCAAGTGCGTATGTCGTTCGTAAAAATGAGTGTGTTGCACCGGGGTCAAATAATATCCGGCCCCAAGAATTGTAAATAAGGACGATACCTTCCACAACGGCATTGACAATGTCCTCCTCCGGCTGAGTCAAAGCAAATACTTGCCCTTGGTTGGCACCGCCGGGGGCTTGAGCTTGTATCGGTCACTGCGGTGCAGGCCTCGGTGGTGGTGGTTGGGCTGCTGGTACCTGTCTGGCGGTCTGGATAGGCCCCGGAGGTGGAAAAAGTGGGCAATGCATCCGAAGATGTCCCACACCTCCACATGTAAAGCAGGATCGTGGGGTAATACCGGCTCTAGTCTGAGTGTCTTCCTCTCCTCGGGCTGCCAAAAGTCGTTGTCCACCTGTCTAGTCTGGGCGACGGTATGGCATCGGTCTCTGTGCCCCACTAGTGCTAGCACCCGTTTGGATCGGACCTCCTCTAGAGAAGCCCTGGCGTCGCTGGCTATCCTCTATGTCTCTCTCTACCAGTGCCGCTCTGTCCACCAGGTCCCCAAAATCACGGATCCTGAGAGCTACCAACTTCTCCCTAATGACCGGCCTCAGACCCTGTTCGAAGCGCTTGGCCCTGTCGGCCTCAGTAGATATAAATCCCGTAGCATAACAGGAGAGCTCGTCGAACCGCCTCTCATACTCAGCCACGGTCATACTACCCTGTCGTAGTGCAAGAAAATCCGCCTTCATTCGGTCTCTGACAGATTCAGGGAAGTATTTTTCTTGGAAAAGTTGATCGAATTCTTCCCAAGTGAGTGTGTCGGTGTTCCTTCTCCTCTTTATGGCATCCCACCAATAGTCGGCCTCCCCCTCAAACAGGTAGGTCGCCAAACCAACTCTTAACTCCTCGGCAACTCCCATGCCGTCACATATCTTCTTCACTCGGCGGATCCATCTATCTGCCTCCAAAGGATTGGAGCTCCCTTGGAAGTTGGGTGGTCGTTGTCTTAAGAATTCCCGAAGAGCTATCATCCTTCGGTCTCCATTCCCATCGCCCGGTACTTGAGCGAGAGGATGAGCTCCACCATTGTGGTTGTTGTTTTCATTTTGGCTTTGTACCAAAGTGGTGAGCTCCCTCAAGCATTGGTAAATGCCTTGCATGGCATCCGGAGGTGGTGGTGGTGGTGGATTTGCTTGACCTCCACGGCCACGGCCACGTCCGCGTCCCCGTGTACCGTCCATCCTGCACATCCATCCACAATTTAGTTTCCTTGATGTGCGAGATGTAAACTAAAGTGATATGTAGGATGTCTTAATTTAAGCACAAGGCATATACAAAATTTAACTTAACAATTTCCTTCACCCTAAACCTACATCTCTAGTGGAAATCCATAACCTACAGCTCTCATGTAAGACCTAAAGCCTAGGCTCTGATACCAACTTTGTAACACCCCAAAACACACCCTGGACGACATTACATTCTAAAACATTCATATCATGAGAGCACTAATATACTTCCTTAAGAAATGAGACTCCATTTGTCCTCCACAATATTTACAAAGTGATCAAAAAGAATAAGCCCAAATTATGGCTATTACATCTCAAAAATTTATGAAAGAACGCAGCGGAATAAACAAAAGAAACTAGACTACACAATGTTGCAAAAGAATGTCCTAGTCTAGTACAAAAGGAAAGGAGGTCGCTCTAAGCGTCCACCTCGGGATCCACATTCCCGTCCAGTGGAGTCTCCCAAGTAGCGGGCTCCTCAACCCCTACGTCCTCCTCTTGCAGATAATCTGAAAAATGTTAGCGATAGGGGGTGAGCACGAAGCTCTGTAGAAAATTCTCTCAAACCCATACAAGGTTTAGAAAAACATTTAAAAACGGTCGGTCTCATTTTTAACATAACATAGATACATAATTTGAATTAAAACAGTGACATTTAAAAATGATCTCAAGTTTATGTAAAAACATTACTTAGATGAATAAACGAGCACCACATACAAATAATAATAACCATTAATGACCATAAACAATTCCCAACAATTCTTTCGGGAGGTGGCATACTTTAGGGTAACCTCCACCCCCGTTTAGGTCATCTTTGATTCTCAAGCATCCTTACAAGGAACCTCTCACCAATCATTACATGGCTTCCCGAGCATCCTTACAAGGAATCTCTTGGGAAGGGGTGAGCATCCTTACAAGGAACCTCTCACAATTCATTGCATGGCTTCCCAAGCATCCTTACAAGGAACCTCTTGGGAAAGGGTGAGCATCCTTACAAGGAACCTCTCACAATTCATTACATGGCTTCCCAAGAATCCTTACAAGGAACCTCTTGGGAAGGGGTGAGCATCCTTACAAGGAACCTCTCACTCATGTGTATAAAAAACAACCCCAACCAAGCTTACAATTCCAATATTGATTTCAATTTACAATCATCTATCCCAAAATCCCCCAAAATATATCATGTAATAATTCCACAACTAACAAAGAAAATACATGAGATCACAATAACATCATTGTTCTACCCAACACAAAGCACTAAGGGTTCGAAAATCCATAATAAAGAAAGCATTTAAGAAAGAAATACATCACTCTCCAAAAATGAGGATTTTAAAACTAGAGAAGAAATTTCATGGGTATTAAACCCTAACTTTGTTCAAAACATGTAATCTTTGCCAAAAAGCCTAAGAGAGGATGATTTCATAGCATATATATATCATTGATAGCCAAAAAATACATATATAATTACCCTAGCCTCAATGTAAGTGAATGAGAGAAAACCCCTACCTTTCTTCTTCCTAAGTGTTCTTGAAAACTTGGAGTTTTGATCTTCTTCAAGGTGCAAATCCTCCTTTGATCTTGTGTTTTCCCTTTCTTTCCTCCTCTCTAAGTCTTCCTAGGGTTTGAAATGTTGAAATGGGACTAATGGAGATGTCCTTATGTATTTATAGTGGAAGAAATGACCTCATGTGCGCGATTCTGAAGTTCAGAATTCGTAACTCACGTTCGAACGTCATTGGCGTTCGAACGTTACTAGTGCAAATTATTGATTCACGTTCGAACGTCACTTTGGCGTTCGAACGTTGGTTGCTCCCAGTACTTTTTCATTTCCATCAGAGCTCTGCGGACACCAAAGTACTGGGACTCCCTCACGTTCGAACGTCGATTCACATTCGAACGTCATCCCAGTTTCTGCTGAAACTTCCAGTGAAGTTTTGGCCTATTTAGAGATTGATTTGGAAAATTTTCGTTCAATACTCTTTTTTAACCCTGGAAGTGTGCTATCTACTGTCAAAATTTCAGAGCCAACGGACATTAGAATAAAAAGTTATGATCAAAATACTAAGAAGTGTCCCAACTCCGTTTTTACCCAAATTCTCTATAAGTGTGTCTTTACTCTAAAATACTTCCTAACTTCCAATACACCTCATATTACCTCTCCCAAGGTTGTTCGACCTTCCGGATTCAATGGACACCTTATTTTGACCTAAAAATACTTAGAAATTCATCTATTCACCCTTTCCAAGTTTAAACGTCTTTGAAACTCCAACTTCCCAATCAATATGCATTTCTAGCATTTCTCCTACTATTACAATCTATATAGTTCATTCTTACATCATTACACATATCCACATTTTTACAACAATTATTTACCATATATCTATATACATATATATAAAAGAAAATGCGGGGTGTTACAGGTATTAAATTAATTCTCCTGTAGTTTGTATTTTCGTGCACTAATTTAACTAAATTCTTCATTACTTCATAATGTATTTCTATTGCATTATTATCTTTCCTTCAAGAATGAGTAGCTAAGCCTTTACGTTGGCCAATCCAAGGGAGACCTCCTCTTGGGTATGCCATTTTAACTCATTTTCTTTCCTCCTCTCGGTGTACGATGGTTCGGTTTGACTGGGTTGAGTGTGGACATGATTGTGAGTCTTTGATATCCCGTAGACTTGTCACGGGTTATGCTTGGATCGTCACTTCCATCTAGTCCCTCGCTTCCCACGAATCAATCGAACATCTATGCACCATTGGAGGAAGGTTTCGAGTTGACTTGACATTCCCATTGGAGTGAACCTTTTGGATTGGCTAACACTTGTTTCCATTTAAATTCCATTAAGATACAACCACAAACCAAACTTCAAACAACAAAGATTTTTACACTTTACCCCTTTTTTTATCAAAATCACCTTCAACACGATTCACCTCCTTCCCTGAGGAGACGACCTTGGAATACGATTTCCAAGTAAAACACGACACGCGAAAGTCTCTCTGCGCTTGGGGAGTACTTTTGTTCACACACACATTTTGTACACATCATTCATCCACTATTCCTTTGCCCTTTCTTTTGACATCATTCCAAGGGAGAGTGACACTTCCCTTCACACGTACACCATACATACATTGAAGGATGGTGTCCGGAGATTAGGATATAACAACGGAAATCATCAAGCAATACCATACCTTGGTTATCCCTAGATTTATATTCATTTGATATATGTTTGGGATTGAAGTGAAATTTTCAATCATGAATGAATGATAAAGAAACAAAGATGATAAAAAGATGAAAGAAGAGAAATTGGAAAATGAGATGAAATTGTGAAAAAAATGTTGAACGATGAAAGGCAAAGGCTGTGAAAAAAAATGAGGGATATGAGTTTTTATGTTGTATCAAAAGAAGAATTTAATTGTTGAATGCAGAATCCATCTATGGGATAACTTCTTTTGAATTCCTAAATTCCTTCGCTTCTTAAACCTTCACCTAAGGCCCCATTTTAACTGGATTAAGTCATATCTAATTTTAGGAGGTATGGTTGAGTGTGGATGCTTTAACATCTAAGAGATATACCAACTGCATTGCTTTTATGTCTTTTAACATTTCTTTCATGATATTATGCCAATGTCATTCCATTTGATTTATGCTCTTTAATTTTGGGACATATGTGAGTACAATTTATTTTGATTACATAAATTTGATCCTCACATATACATATGAGTGGAACAATCATGATAATTAGAGAATTCCCTTCTCAGTGTGAAAACCTTGGTGAGTTTTGGTATTGAAACTAGCTTTTGACAGCTAATAGGAATATGAGTTTTGTTCGATGCTACTTTTGAGTTACAAGATCATATCACACATACGAGTTTTCAATGCTAACATGATCGTGAATATTTTTGCACAACCTTTAAGACTTTAGGAGAGCCGGGAGTGAATCAATTTGAGTAGATATGATATGTCTTTGATTTCATGGTGATTAGGAGACAACGATTTAATTCTAGATAGAAAAATTGAAGTTTGTAGGCATCTTCTCCAGAAACTTTCACGAGACAACGCTCGTCCACTAGGGGTAACCTAGGGTTTTAAAGGTTTATTGCATAGGTTAAATGCATTTAATTGCCTACGAAAGTGGTTTTGTTATTTTGTATCATAAATTGCATTGCATATACTTAGAATTTTTTGCATTATGGAATATGATCAAAGCCTTTAATTAGGTACATTTTGAGTATTAGGATTTAGGGTCTTAGTTAGTTTTGTTTTAATTATTTTTGGAAAAGAAAAGAAAAAAATTAGGTCATTTAATGCTTCCTACCGATAGGTTCCTGTACTGTCCGAAAAAATTAAAGGGTTTGGTATTGGTTAAAATCATTTCATTCTCTTAAACCCTTAAGTTCCATTCGCTCAAAAGTCTCCTATAGTTGCCAAAAAACCCTAGGGAATCCCTTTAATTCCTCAAACTTCTTCAATCTCTCATTGATTCTTGTCTTGATCTTGGATTTTTTTGGAATGAATCCAAGGAAAATCTTGCCTTCAACCTCCTCTGATGAAGTCTTTAGGGCTACACTATTTGCTTGGGTACTCTTTGTCTCCATGACCTTAATGACAGTGGCAGGCATGGCAAGGACATTGGGTGGCCAAGGGTCACTGACTTGATCTTAATCATATACCCAAGTATAAGTAGTCAAGTTGTAATATTACTCGGTGAAGTCCGTGTTCGAATCCACAAGGAGTTATCTATTAGAGGTCAAAATAGAAAAGGTAAGATTGCCATGCGCGTGGTTTGTATTATAACAACTTGTGATCTGAACTTAGAATTGATAAGTAAATACTTATGCTAAACTTTTGATTACAAAAATGGAAAAAGATTACCTTTAGTTCAGGGGTCCAACATACATTCTATAGCTTGAGATTAAGAAAATGCCACCTTACATCAATTAAATCTTGTGTCAATAGAAAGTTAACTAGTAGGTTTGATGGGTAAGTTGAACCATATCACAACAACTGTTAAGTCAGCAGGAAGGTCTATGCACCTTGAAACAACCAAATAACCCTAGTAAACCCGAAGGTGAAACATTCAAAAGTTTACTATAGCTAATCGATCGGCAGGTAAATGATTCAATTCCAGTTTATGCATTGACTCAAAAGCATTGGCTATGAAAAGACTTAACCCATCTATAACCAATCTCCCGACTATTACATAAATCTCAACTACGTACATCATTGTATCATGCATTAAGTACATAATAACATATAGATAAGATGGTATATAGCAATAAGCTTAGTTCGGTACATGTAACCATGAGCATATAGTAATACGATACCAAACAGAAATGAAAACCATCCAGCACTTGAGGGAGGTATAAACATTGATGCATAGATAAAGCATCGGCATTTTTATTACTCAAACAATATTACACATGTCTTCACCCTTTAATAAAGAGTATAAAATGACTACTCACTCTCCATTGTTATAGACAAGCAAGAAGGGTAAGAAAATACCCTTACAATACATCACAAATACAAAACAAACACAAATGATCTTTCCCCGAGGAGTAGTTGAAACACCCCCCACCTTTATTACCAACTAGGGCAAAAAATTGAGAGAGGTTCAATCCTCCAAGTAGAAAGGAATTAAAAGAAATGTAGAAGAAGAGAATTTTTGGCTAGGAGAGTTTAGGGTAGGATAGTTTTCTCTAGGACTTTTGCTCCCTAAAGGTCGGAAGATCTCCCTTGAAAACGAATCCGAACATGCCTATTTATAGGCTCTGATAAAGGGTCAAGGTGGCAGACACCCAAGGCAACCAATCAGGAGCTTTGTTGCATCAACGGACCAATGTGAGAGGAGCTTGAAGTTGAGGTGGTTAAGACCACTGTCCGGACGCCACCACCACCGTGTAGACGGTGCTCATCCTCTGGATTTTACCTTGTAGCCTCCTTTGTTGACTTCATTGACTTTGGCCACCATTGGGATGGTGGTTTCACCATCCGGATGATGAGCTTCTTGATGAAATTCCTTTTGCCTCCCTCCTTTGTTCTTCTTTCATGCTTTAACCCTCCAAATTCCCTTAATTACATATGAAACCCTACAAAATATATAATTCAAACATCAATCGTAATTTAATCTCAATTAAGCACTTTAAATTAATTAATGAACATAATTAATCCTTATCACTGTAAGAGTAACACACCATTTGTAACACTATTTAGTTTTTTTTTTCAGAAAAAAACACGTGTGTGTGTGGATTTCTTTTATTTCAAAAAATACTTAAAAAAATATCACAACCCTTTGCTAAGCTATACGAAAATTAGCTTCGACATCAATCATTTCCTAGAAATCACTCAACAAAGAACACACTCAAGTTTTAGTGACTATCACTCAAAAATTACATGTGATATGAATATTAAAATCAAAGCAACGTAATGACACATGTAATATTCCAAAAGAAGGTTATTTGAATAAAACTAGAATTTGACATAATCTCATGAAAGAATATCAACACTATATCAAATAACATGATGAACACTCCCCCTTATAATAAATAATTGAAAATGATACATATGCGTGACTACTGGAATCAAAAAGAACTTTATTAGGGTTATAACGTGGCTAAGGGTGTTGGGCTTAAGAAATGACGTCTAAGGGATTCAAAAGCTATCTTTTTTCATTTTTGATAGCACACATCTTTCTTTATCTTTCCAAACTTTTATAGAAACAACTTCATTGTTCCCATTCTCCATTTTCATTTTTTCAATCTTATGCCTATAATTACTCGGTCATTCTTTTCTTCTACAAAAATTTCTTTCGCAAAACTTTCTTTCCCCATTATTCATTTGGATTGGTTAAAAATCTTCATAAGGGTTTCACATCTCCACTATGTATGAAAGCTTCACAAGAGTTTTATCCTTTGTTTTACTACAAGCTTAGTTTAATTTCAAGTCTTAAATTCTTAAATTACATTAATTGCTTCCATTTTCAATTCGATAATGAGTAAGTAGTCGTACTCCGGTTTTATCGGATGAGGCAGTCTGATCCTTGATTTGGGGATTTTGACTCAATTAGGGTTTTTCCAATGATTTAATATTTTGGGTTCTTTGAATTATTAAAGTCAAAAACACTATCAATATGTATACTTTCTGGCTTACCCGTAGACAGTTAGGTCTAGCATGAGTAATTCTTGACAATCAAATTGGGTTTAATTCTTTCAAAATCAAATCAATTGACTTTTTTTTTAATACATATTTATTATTTTCAATTGGGTGTTAAATGAATATTTTCTATTTTGAGTGTGTTTGAGTACAATCTCAAATGAGTTATAGAAATTGAGTCAAAATACCTGTTCATGGTGAGATTAATTGTACCGATTAACCGTTCCTTCTTCCGATTATTATTTCTTAGTTTCTAAATTTCTTAACCAATCTCTCAAAATTCAATTTTTTTTCTTTTGCCTACCACCTTTTGAACCAATCGTTTTCCTAAGGAGACAACCTTAGTAATTGACCGAGTTAGAAACACGATACACTTTCCTACGCTTGGGAATTCCTTGTTAATTTAACCAACTCAAGAGAGAAAGCATCTTGTAATGGGATTGATGAACTAGGGTTACATGCGGACCTATATTGCAGAGTGTTTAGACGTGTTTCTTACTTTGAGGGGTTCAAAGATTTCCTATCACTCGTATGGGATTGGTGCCTTACAAGGACCAAACCATTATTCATTCACGACGGATCGAGGCTGAGGGTTGGTATACCGTAATCCTAGGAATGATTTTTCACTGCTGATGTGTCAGTATATGCCCTTCCTGAAGTGTCTTACCCTAAGGGGTGTATTGTTAAGAAGATGGAGTTTTATGGGTCAGATATATTCGTAGTGTGAATTCTTATTTATTCAGCCTATGTACATGCAATATTATTTATGAAATTTCTATTCTTGTGAGTTGTTTTGTATGGGTTTAAATGTTACTATTTTTTTTATGTAAACTTGAGATCGTCAATCACCGTTGTTTTACGTCAAATTTTTATATATTTTATTTTATAACTGTAACTTTCATGTTTTGACTAGTTTTTAAAACCTTCTCTACTAGGCTTATTGTTGATCTTGCATTATATACCATTTTCAGATGTTAGCTTTGAGGAGGATATTATCCTAAGTAAGCAAGTGGATTGGGATATTGAGGCAGATCATGATGTCGATCCGAGAGTTTATGTCTAGGGTTATTTGTACAATTTAAATTCCTTGTTGTGGTTGATTGGAATAATGTTTTTGGAATATATCTATAAGTAGATAGTTGAAATATTTTACTCAGGATTTGGTTGTAACTCTAATAATTTATTTACGTTAGATTCGGGATTTGGTTTCCTTTTTATTTGATGGGCGGATTGATTTTTATCATGTCTGGATTAATTTAGATGCTCTCATGGTTGAATGTTGCATAAATAGTTAATTCCTTCCAGAATAGATTTTGGGGTGTTACAAAGTGGTATTAGAGCCTAGGAATTAGGTCTTATATGGGAGCTATAAATTTTGGATTACCCATTAGGGATGTAGGTATAAGTTGGATGAACTCTAGGCTTAAATCCTTTTGGAGTTATAAGTTTATGAATTAAGTTCGAGTAGATATTGAGAACTTCAATAAAGAAACTAAACAGTACCTTAATTTGTAGAATGGACGGTAGACAGGGATAAGGACGTGGAGGCCCAACTAACCCAATATCTATTAATGTCTTCGGGAATTAACCACACTAGTACAACACAAGAATAGAAACAACAACTAGAGTGGAAACAACAACCAGAGTGGGGTTGTATAACCATTGGCGGTTGGATAGGGGGATGTCAATGAGAATTGCAAGATGACGACGTTGAGAGAATTTCTTCGACAACGCCCGCCCATCTTTCCAGGGAGTTTTGATCCCATGGATGTAGACAAGTGGATTTGTATAGTGAAGAAGATGTGTGATAGCATGGGAATTGCATAGGATCTCTGGGTTGGGTTGGCTACCTATCTGTTGGAAGGTGAGGCAGATCACTAGTGGGATTCGTTAAAACGAAAGAGGAATACTTACACCATGACCTGGGGGAATTTAACCAGGTATTTTAGGACAAGTATTTTCCAGAGTCTGTGAAAGACATGATGAGTGCAGATTTCTTGGCACTACGAAAAAACAAATTGGCAATGGTTCAATGCTTGATTCGCGTTCACCCTAATCTCCAAACATCACCCCAGTTTATGTGTATGGCTTATATGGATAGGGAAGTGTCACTCTCCCTCGGGTTCGATGCTAGAAATGAGAAAAACGTGTGTGTGGATGAAAATGTGTGTGTGTGTGCAAAAGTGTTCCCCAAGCATAAAGAGACTTGCAATGCCGTGTTTTACTTGGAATGGGTATTCCTGTAATACCCCAAAATCCACCTTGGATGACATTACTATCTAAAACAATTCAAATCATGAGAGCAACTAATGAAATCCATAAATATAGAAAATTTCATTCATCATATGTAATATCTACAACATCATCCAAAATAATATGCCAAACCATGGCCATTACATCCAAAAAATCAAACTTTATCTTGAAGCGGAATAAACAAAATATCATCCATACATTGTCTCAAAATGCATCTCCTAGTCTAGGACTTAAAGAGAACAACTCTAGACATCCCCCTCGGGATCCACGCTTCCATCCAATTGAGTTTCCCAAGCTACCTGCTCATCAACTCCGAGCTCTTCCTATAAACTGAAATCTGAAAATAAATATTATTTGTAGGGGGTGAGCACAGTGACAAGGTTTTTAAAACATATAAAACAAGTCAGTCTCATTTTACAAATATCATATACAACTTTTGAAAGAAAATAGTTGACAGTTCATCCAATCTCAAGTTTAAACAATATCAATAAATTAAATGAAGAATTAAAACCAATTCTCATACAATAAACCATTCCAACATTAAACCATTTCACCCACATTTGTATCTGTATCTCAGGTATGTAGCATGACTTCGCATGAATACACACATTGAGAATATCCTGGCCCACACACACCCAATCCTCGCAAGGATACACAACTTTAGCAAGGGCATACACCGACGCATCGGCAGTGACGAATCCAACCCAGGAATAATATACTAACCCTCAGCCTCGATACCACGTGAGCGAATAGTGGTTTGGTCCTCGCAAGGCACCAACCCCACTACTAGTGGTAGGGAACCTTCAAACCCACACGGAGTAAGAAACACATCTACCCACTCTACGATACCCAGTTAACGGCCATCCATGTTCCTTCAAACATCCACACAAGAGATACAATACCAACCAATTTCTCAAATCACAAGTAAATAAAAAAACCCCAATTCCATAGGTATTTTTCCAACCGAGCAATTCAAGAGATCATCAAATATATATTTTTTTAGTGTTCAAAAAAAGCACTAGAGTTTTGAAATCAAGAACAAAGGAATATCATGAAGAAAAATCCATATTTCTTGAAAACTAGGGTTTTGGTATCAAGAACAAGAATTTTATGGCTATCAAACCATAACTTCCTTCAAAACATGGTAAGGTTTGCAAGAACATCAAGAAACAAGAATTCCATAACATATATCTAAGATCTAGAGTCAAAACACACACACACACACACACACACACACACACACACATATATATATATGTAAACCCTAGCCTCAATGAACAAGAGTGAGAAGAAACCCCTACCTTGCTTTCATAGTTTTGTAAGAAATTTAGAAGATTTGATCCACTTCAATGTGAAAATCCTCCTCGATCTTGTGTTTCTCTCCTTCTTTCTTACTCTCTAAGACTCTCTAGGGTTAGAGATGTTGAAATGGGGCTAAGGGAAGTGTCCTTAAGTATTTATAGTAGGAGAAACATTCCCCTGTGTGCGAATCTGAAACTCAGAATTGTAACTCACGTTCGAACATCATTATGGCGTTCGAACGTTAGTAGTGCAAATTACTGCCTCACGTTCGAACGTCATTATGGCGTTCGAACTTTAGTTGCTCCCAGTACTTTTACTTTTCCATCAGAGTTCTGCAGACACGAAAGTACTGGGACTAACTGTCGTTCGAACGGAGATTCACATTCGAACGGACTCCCAGTTTTTGCTGAAAATTCTAGTGAAGTTTTGACCTATTTAAATGTTGATTTGGAAAATTTTTGATACTCTTTTGTCGCCCTAGAAGTCTAGTATCTATTGTAAAAATTTCAGATCAAACGGACTTCAGGTAAAAAGTTATGGTCCAAATACTATGGTAGTATCAAAATCTTTCCTACCCAAATTCTATCTAAAATGTATTTTAACTCCAGAATTCTTCCTAACATCTACTACATACCCTATTACCTCGCCTAACATTTTTATTTCTACTCTTACCATCTACATAGTTCATGCAAACATCATTACATATATTAGCATTTCAAAATTATTACGTTACTATTTAAAGATAAGAATGTGGGGGTTTACAATCCACCCCCCTTAAAGAAAGTTTATTCCTCGAAACTTACCTTAAGTAGAGAACAAATGAGGGTACTTCTCTCGCATCTCTAACTCTGATGTCCAGGTAGATTCCTCCACCCCATGATGTTGCCACAGAACCTTTACCAATTGGATTACTTTATTGCGAAGCACCTTCTCCTTGGTATCAAGAATTTTCACCGGTTATTCCTCATAGTTTACTCTGTCTTGAATTTCAATTCCTTCCAAATCCATTGTATCGAATTTTCACTTTCTTAACATTGACACATGGAACACGTCATGTACCCCTGACCACTGGGCTGGTAACCAAAGTTGATATGCCACTTTGGCCACAGCTTTGATCACTTCAAATGGTCCGGTGTACCTTGGGGCTAATTTCTCCTTCTTGCCAAATCTAAATAATCCCTTTTTGGGTGACACCTTGAGGAACACATAGTCCCCCTCTTAGAATTCCAAGGGTCTTCTTCTGTCTGCATAGCTTTTCTGTCTACTTTGAGCCATGCGTAGTCTTTTCCTAATTAGTTGAATTTTCTCAGTAGTCTCTCGAACAATTTCTGGACCAAACAAGCTACTCTCCCCAGCTTCTAACCAACAAGTCGGGGACCTACATGGTCTTCCATACAATGCCTCATAAGGAGCCATTCCAATACTTTTCTGATAGCTGTTGTTGTAGGAAAATTCCACCAATGGAAGATGTTCACTCCAACTTCCTTTGAGGTCAAGAACACATGCCCTCAACATATCTTCCAAAATTTGGATCACCCTCTCAGATTGTCCGTCTGACTGAGGATGAAAGGTTGTACTGAAATGCAACTCTGTTCCCAATGCCTTCTGCAAGCTCTGCCAGAATTTAGCCACCAAGCCACTATCTCGATCAAACACAATCGAAAATGTTACCCCATGTAACCTTACTATCTCCTGAATATATAACTGGCTCAATGTTACCAAGTTATATGTGGTATTAACAGGTATAAAGTGGGCAGTCTTTGTCAATCTATCAACTACCACCCAAATTGCACTATGACCCTTGACGTTCTTAGGTAATCCTGACACAAAATCCATAGTAACATGGTCCCACTTCCACTCAGGAATTGGTAAGGATTGGAGCGAACCTCCCGGTCTTTGATGTTCAATCTTTACCTGTTGACACACTGCACACTTTGCAACGTACTTAGCCATGTCTTGTTTCATCCCTTTCCACCAATATTGACGCTTCATGTCTCTATACATCTTAGTACTACCCAGATGTATGGAGAATCTTGAACGATGGGACTCACCCAACACTTCTTCCTTTACTTGGTCATTGTTTGGTACACATAGTCTTCCACGAAATTGTAGCTCACCATCATGTATAGACCATTTCTCAACAATCTCATTCCTCTCCAATCTACCCCAGATAGTTCCCAACTCTGTATCTAATCGTTGCAACTCAACAATCATTTTTCAGAGAATTGGTTGAGCTACAAGATTAAATAAGCATAGTCGAGCCTTCTGTCTATCCACCCGTAGATCAAATTCCTCCAAAGCCTCAATCATCTTCCACCTATTAACTGCAAGCACATTGATTTCACCCCAAGACTTCCTGCTAAGTGCATCTGCTACTATATTTGCCTTCCCCGGATGGTAGTTGAGTGCAAAATTGTAATCTTCTAGATATTCAATCCACCTCCTTTGCCGAAGATCCAAGTTTTTCTGTGTGAATATATACTTGAGGCTCTTATGGTCAGAAAACACTTGAAACTTTTCTCCATATAGGTAACACCTCCACAACTTAAGAGCAAACACCACAGCAGCAAGCTCCAAGTCATGAGTGGGATAGTTCTACTCATGAACCTTTGGTTGTCTCGAGCCATAAGCAACTACCTTACCTCCTTGTATTAGCACACATCCCAAGCCTTGTAACGAAGCATCGATGTCGACATCATATCCTTTCCCGCTGTTCGGAATAATGAGGACAGGAGCTGTTGTCAACCTCTCCTTCAAGGTGCGAAAGGCTAGTTCACACTCTTGAATCCACAAGAATCTTTCCCCCTTCTTCGTAAGGCGGGTTATCGGCATCGCTAGCTTTGAGAACCCTTTAACAAACCTCCGGTAGTAGCCTGCTAAGCCCAGGAAACTACGTATTTCTGTCACATTCCTCAGTGGTTCCCACTTCATCACTCCTTCAATCTTTGCGGGGTCAACAGCTACACCCTGTTCTGACACAACATGGCCAAGGAATTTCACTTCCTTCATCCAAAACTCACATTTACTCATCTTAGCATATAACTTATGCTCTCTCAATGTATGTAGCACTACCGAAACATGGTGTTCATATTCCCCTTGTGTCCGTGAATACATTAATATGTCATCAATAAACATAATAACAAACTGATCTATTTACGGCCAAAATACTATGTGCATCAAATCCATAAAGGTTGCAGGAGCATTAGCCTGTCCGAACGGCATTACAGTATATTCGAAATGACTATACCTGGTACAAAAAGTTGTCTTAGGAATATCCTCCTCCTTGATCCTCTGTTGATGGTATCCTGTGCGAAGTTCAATCTTGGAGTAATACTTAGAACCCCTCAGCTAATCGAATAAATCATCAATTCATGGCAATGGGTATTTATTCTTCACTGTCACTTGATTCAACCTTCGGTAGTCTGTGCATAACCAAAGTGTTTCATCATGCTTCTTCACAAAGAGGACCGGGGCTCCCCAATGTGAAGTGCTTAAACGGATAAACCCAATAGCCAATAGTTGGTCCAACTGCTTCCTTAGATCAATCGTAAACTCAATCTCTCTCTGTGGGGGTAACCTGGGTAGTTCATCTGGGAAGACATCCAGAAAATTCGACACTATCAATACCACGTCAGATTGGAATTTATCTCGATCATCTCCCATTAAGCTGGCTAAGAAACTCAAATTGCTCCCCGCCTTAGCTTTCAAGAATCTATTGCCCGTAGTGGGAAATGGGTGGAACGAATTTCGATCATTAATGAAACTGAAAACTATCCCTCCCGGTAATTAAAATAAGATCCGTTTACGAAAACAATCTATTACCTCATGGAAAGTGGACAACAATTTCATCCCAAATATTATGTCATAACCCTTCATGTCGAATGCAACCAAGTCTACAATTAATTCTTGCTCCCCAATTCGAAGCACACAACCTCTACACACCCTTCTAGTATCCAATTGTTCTCCCGTAGGCATGTCAATATGCAAAGCATGTTCTAGATTCTCAAATTCCAATCCCAATTTAATAGCATATGTAGTGTGTATGAAGGAATGAGTAGCACCGGGATCAAATAAAATTCGGGCCCAAGAATTATAGAGAAGCACAATACCTTCCACAACTGCATTGGAAACATCTTCCTCCGGTTGGGTCAAAGCAAAAAATCTTCCTTGATTGGTACCGCCTGGAGCTATAGCTCTTAACGGTTTCTGCTATAGTGGCTTCTGTAGTGGTGGCTTATTTGCATTTACTTGTCCTGCCGTCTAGGTATTCTTCTGGGGTAGAAAGATTGGACAATGATTCTGAATATGCCCTAGGCCTCCACACGCAAAGAAGTTTCGTGGGTCTACTTCTACCCTCTCCAATAAGCCTCCAACTCCTCGAGCTGTCTGAAATCTATGTCTAACCACCTGGTCTGGGCGGTGGTATGGTTCCGTCCTCTGCACTCCACTGCTGCTAGCACCAGTCCTGATCGGACCTCCCCTCACGAAGTTATGTCGCCACTGGTTGTCCTCTGTGTCTCTCTCCACTAGTGCGGCTCTATCAAAAAGATCCCCATAGTCCTGGATCTTGTTAGTCACAAGCTTCTCCCCGATGGCAGGCCTCAACTCCTGCTCAAATCGTTTAGCCCTCCTAGCCTCAGTAGATATGAACTCTGTGGCATAGCGAGATAGCTCATCAAACTTTCTCTCATAATCCACCACCATCATCCTACCTTGTCTTAAAGCCAGAAAATCTGCACTCATTTTGTCCCTGACCGATTCGGGAAAATACTTGTCTTGGAAGATCTGATCAAAATCCTCCCAGGTAATTGCATCAATGTTCATCCTTCTTTTCACCGAGTCCCACCAATGATCTGCCTCCCCTTCCAGCAGATATGTAGCTAGGCCGACCCGCAGATCCTCTATAACTCCTATGCTATCACACATTTTCTTCACCCTGCGAATCCACTTATCCGCATCCAAAGGGTGAGGACTTACTTGAAAAGTAGGTGGGCGTTGTCTCAAAAATTCTCTAAGAACTATCATCCTTCTATTCTTGTCCACGTTGCCTGGTGCAGGAGCTAATGGTTGAACCCCCCCCCCCCCCCCCGCGCGTTATGGTTGTTGTTTCCATTCTGGTGTTGTACCAGAGTGGTTAGTTCCCTTAGGCATTGATAAATGCCATTCATGGCATCGGGAGGTGGTGGTGGTGGTGGGTTTGCTTGCCCTCCACGACCACGACCACGACCACGCCCACGTTCACCGTCCATCCTACACATCAATTTACAATTTAGTTTTCTTAATGTACTAGACACCCTAACTATCACTTTAATCCAAAGTAGAAGGCTTGTATAATATTTAAGTCAACAATTCATTCAACCTAGTCCTACCTCTCTAGTGGTAATCCATAACCTACAGCTCTCATGTAAGACTTAATTCCTAGGCTCTAATACCAAATCTGTAATGCCCCAAAATCCACCTTGGACGACATTACTATCTAAAACTATTCACATCATGAGAGCGACTAATAAAATCCATAAATAAAAAAAATTGCATTCATCATACGTAATATCTACAACATCATCCAAAAGAATATGCCAAACCATGGCCATTACATCCAAAAAATTAAATTTTATCTTGCAGCGGAATAAACAAAATATCATCCATACATTGTCTCAAAATACATCTCCTAGTCTTGGACTTAAAGAGAACAACTCTAGACATCCCCCTCGGGATCCATGCTTCCATCCAATTGAGTTTCCCAAGCTGCCTGCTCATCAACTCCGAGCTCTTCCTCTAAATTGAAATCTGAAAATAAATATTGTTTGTAAGGGGTGAGCACTAAGCTTTGTAGGAAAATTCTCTCAAGCTCTAACAAGGTTTTTAAAACATATAAAACAAGTTGGTCTCATTTTACAAATATCATATACAACTTTTGAAAGAAAATAATGACAGTTCATCCGATCTCAAGTTTAAGCAATATCAATAAATTAAATGAAGAATTAAAACCAATTCCCATACAATAAACCATTCCAACAATAAACCATTTCACCCACATTTGTATCTGTATCTCAGGTATGTAGTATGACTTCGCATGAATACACACATTGAGAATATCCTGGACCCCACACACACCCAATCCTCGCAAGGATATACAACTTTAGGAAGGGTGTATACCAACGCATCGGCAGTGACAAATCCAACCCCGGAATAGTATATTAACCCCCAGTCTCGATACCACGTGAGCGAATAGTGGTTTGGTCCTCGCAAGACACCAACCCCACTACGAGTGGTAGGGAACCTTCAAACCCACACGGAGTAAGAAACACATCTACCCACTCTACGATACCCGGTCAACGGCCACCCATGTTCCTTCAAACATCCACACAAAAGATACAATACCAACCAATTTCTCAAATCACAAGTAAATCAAAAACCCCCAATTCCATAGGTATTTTTCCAACGGAACAATTCAAGAAAATATTCAAGAGATCATCAAACATATATTTTTTTAGTGTTCAAAAAAAACACTAGAGTTTTGAAATCCAGAACAAAGGAATATCAAGAAGAAAAATCCATATTTCTTGAAAACTAGGCTTTTGGTATCAAGAACAAGAATTTTATGGCTATCAAACCATAACTTCCTTCAAAACATGGTAAGGTTTGCAAGAACATCAAGAAATAAGGATTCCATAACATATATTTAAGATTTAGATATATATATATATATATAAACACTAGCCTCAATGAACAAGAGTGAGAAGAAACCCCTACCTTGCTTTCGTAGTTTTGTAAGAAATTTAGAAGATTTGATCCACTTCAATGTGAAAATCCCCATTGATCTTGTGTTTCTCTCTTTTTTTCTTACTCTCTAAGACTCTCTAGGGTTAGAGATATTGAAATGGGGCTAAGGGAAGTAGGATATAGTAGGAGAAACATTCCCCTGTGCGCGAATCTGAAACTCAGAATCGTAACTCACGTTCGAACGTCATTATGGCGTTCGAACGTTAGTAATGCAAATTACTGCCTCACGTTCGAACGTCATTATGGCGTTCAAACGTTAGTTGCTCCCAGTACTTTTACTTTTCCATCTGATTTCTGCAGACACCAAAGTACTAGGACTTACTGTCGTTCGAACGGAGATTCATGTTCGAACGGACTCTCAATTTTTGCTGAAAATTCCAGTGAAGTTTTGACCTATTTAGAAGTTGATTTACAAAATTTTCGTGACTTACTCTTTTGTAGCCCTGGAAGTCTAGTATCTACTGTAAAATTTTCAGATCAAACAGACTTCAGGGTAAAAAGTTATGGTCTAAATACCAATGAAGTATCAAAATCCTTCCTACCCAAATTCTATCTAAAATGTGTTTTAACTCCAGAATTCTTCCTAACTTCTACTACATACCCTATTACCTCACCTAACATTTTTATTTCTACTCTTACCATCTACATAGTTCATGCATACATCATTACATATATTAGCATTTCAAAATTATTACGTTACTATATAAAGATAAGAATGTGGGGGTTTACAATTCCAAGGTCGTCTCCTCAGGGAAGGAAAGTCAAATTGTGGTGAAGGTGATTTCATAAAGAAATGAAAAGTGTAAAATCTTGTAGTTGTGTGTCTTGGTGAGTGGATTTTTTGCTAACAATGTAATGAAAACAAGGTTGGCTAATCCGAAAGGGTCATTCCAATGGGAATGCCAAATCAACTCAAAATATTCTTCCAATGGTGTCTCGTTGCTTGATTGATTCGTAGGAAGTGAGGGACTAATGTGGAGGTGTAGGTTCAAGCATACCCCGTGACAAGTCTACGGTGTATCAAGAGCTCACAACCATGTTCGCACTCAACCTAGTCAAACCAAGCACTTTACACTATGAGGAAGAATGGAGGAGAGTTGATTTAGCATACTAAAGAGGAAATCTCCCTTGGATTAGCCAACTAAAAACTTAGCTACTCATAATGGATGTAAAGACATACACAATGTAATGAGACATGGTAAAGAAATGAAGATTAAAACTTGTATTAATGCAAAGAGAAGTTAAACTACAAATATAATTTCATTTCATACCCAACTACAAAGCTTGAAAAGAAAAACTCAAATGTAAACATGGTAGATTCAAGAGTATGTAATTAAACTTGAAATACACTTGAAATAAATGAGATTAAAGTGCAAGAAATAAAGATTACAAGAGTATTACAACTTACTACAACTAAAATGGGTGAGAAAATGCAAAAATCTAAATTTCTCTCTCTAAAACTATGTCTTCTTCCTTGAGACTTTCTCTCTCTAAAAGCTTCCATAGCTAAATAATGGTGTAAGGATCCCCCATTTTCATCCATCATCCCCCCTATGGTCTGTGAGAGAATACTTCCCATCAATGGGAAGTGATTTGACTCTTGCACAAGCAAGGGCATGCTATTCCTGCAACCCACCATGCCTCCCTCTTTCTCTCTCTTACTCTTCCATGCTTTTTCTTCCAAAGTCAAATGCTAGGTGTAGGGAGGCATGCTTGTATGTAGAATATGTCAGGGGATGTGTGGGAGAAGCAGAGGTGGGCCCCCTAAGTAGGTAGAGTCTGAGTTGCGGGTATCTGGCGTTTCTAGGTAAAACCTACCAATAGGTCGATGACAAAACCTACCGGTAGGTTTTATCAGGACAACAGCAGAACAATTCCAGTGTGCAAAACCTTCCAGTAGATTTTGGTAAAACCTACCGATAGGTTTTTGTCATGGGCAACATAAGAAGGTTTCCATTGTGCAAAACCTTCTAGTAGGTTTATGATCAAACCTACCGGTAGGTTTTCACTTGATTTGTCCTTTTCTTAATTTCTTCACCTTCCAAGCCACCTGTTAAGTCTTCCCTTCTTCTCCATTGTCTTTAAGCACTATGATGGAAGCTTAACTCAAGCCATTTCTTACTCTTTACCTACAATCACACAAAACCTCATTAATTGTTAGATTAAATGCATTTTATCCCATTTTCACCACAAAAGCAAGTATAAAATGGGTACAAAGATATACATGATGTGCAAATTTTGTGCTAATCACACCCCCTAACTTGAGTTTTGCTAGTCCCTAGCAAACTTTACTTTCAAACCACAAAGTATAAAACTACAACAATCCATTTACACACGTAAATCACCAAACAATCAAAATGCAAAAATCGCAATGCAATTAAAGAAATAGACTTTGGCAAGATAAAATGAAACAACGGTGGTTCTTTTCATTAATCACTTCCAAAAGTTTAGTACAAGGATTTAGAATTCCAAAACAAAATGGCCCAAAAAATCCTAGAGACTCTTCTACTAGGCCGAAAATTCTAATCCTATCTATGTACAAACTAAAACAAAAAGAACAAAACAAAACAACACCCTACTCATCGTCCTCCTCTCCAATCTCCTTCTCATCACTCTCATAATCACTCTCGTCCTCCTCGTCACCAGAGTCTTCATCATCGAAACCCTCCACCTCGACGACAGTAGAAGCCATAGGTGCATAGGTAGAAGGTCCAACCGGAGGAGGCGGAGGTACACCGGGAATCGGCTCGCTCGGAAAGGTGTGCTCAAAAATCTTGGTCAGCATCAATGAAAGCCCATGCATCGTCCCCTCCAAAGCGTCTAAGCGCTACGAAACTGTACGGACTGGGACAGAGGTGGAAGACTCAGAAGTAGAGGATGGCTCAGGTCTCGGGGCCCTAGCTCTCTCACCCCTACTCATTGTTGTCCTCTTATTGCTACTCACTTTCTCGATAGTGCCAAGTTCAGGGGGTAGTAGCACATCAGAGACATAGGACTTCACCTTACTGGAATAGCACACCCTTGTGACTAGATTGGCGAATAGGAGATTCGCCTTCGGCTTTCTAGCCTGAGCGAACTCCTTCATGAACTCCCAGATCAATAAAGCCACATCCATTCTCTTCCCAGTCATGAATTCATGGAGAAGGGCGAGCTTCTCCACATTTGGGCTCTTCTCTGCACCTCGGGGGATCAAATTGAAGTGCAAGATCTTTTTCATTATCCCGTATGAGTGCTTGAGGCCCCCGACTTGAATTATCCCTTTGAATTGGGTCGGGTCCTCATAGGTCAGCTGCACATACTCAGGGATTGATTTTACCCCTTGAATGTTGTGTGGATACACCGAGGTATTGGGGGGAGGTCTCTGGTGCTTCATCAAGCTCGCAATCAAATCCGGGGTCACATAAAAAACCCTCCCCCTCACATTCGTCCTGAGAATATAACTGTCCTCGTCCACCACATTCAACCTCTTATAAAACTCTCTACACATTGCCAGGTTATACCCACTAACCGGCTTGAACCAAATCCCAATCCCGTGCCCCTCAATCACTTTCACCACCTCGTGATTCGGCCCAAGAGTGAGCATGTCCACATGATGCTCACAACTGAAAATTTTCTCCTTAATGCTCTTGTTGCAAACATCGTTTCGTGCCTTCTTTCTCCTCTCCCCCCTCTCTCCACTGGGACCCTCCTCTGTCCTCTTGCGGGAACTAGTGCCCGCGGGTGGTGGAGAACTCGCCCCCGTTCGTTTCGTTCGGGCAATGAGAATCAACAGTGCCCCAACCGCCACAAAAGACAACAACCACATCCATAGTCGCTCAAGAGGGTCAAAAGAGTCTAGGTAGAGTTTACCTATGTGAGCCATTGCGATGAATTTCAAACTTTTGGAGAAACCCTAGGAGAAAATGGAATTTGGGGGAAAAAAAGGGAAAACTAGGGTTTGTGAGAAAATTCCAACAAAATTTGGTAAAATTCAAGTAATAATCAACCCTAGTGATGAGAAATGGAAGATTTGATGGATTGGGTGAGGATTTTTGAAGCTTTGAGAAGATTTGAGGGAGAGAGAATTGTTTGGGAAGTCGAATACAATAGAGGAAATGAATAGTTCATAAAAAAAAATGACTTAAAACCGTCGTTTTAAGCTTTCTGGGCAAAACCTACCGGTAGGTTATGTGCACAGGAAAAATACCTACCAATAGGATTTGTGCACTGGAAAAATACCTACCGGTAGGTTTTGGCCTAAAACTACCGATAGGTTTCAGCTTGTTTGCAAAAAACTCATGTGCTCACATTCTCACTTCCACTCCAATCTATATCAACCCCTACACATTCTAACACCTTATTTATGCCCTCTATTCTACCAAAAACATGAGTTACGCTTGTGAACCACAATTAAGGACCATGCCCCAAGTCATTTCCGAAATTGCAATATAATTTAAAATTTTGATGCTTTCAACACTCAAGACATGGATTTCTACATTTAACTATCAAAATGAATACTCAAAATGTAAAGCACAGATTCAAATGATAAAGGCATTCCTAATTCCATCCAATATCGAAAATTTGAGTGATATTCCCCCATCCTACAAGCCTAGGGTTGCATAACACATTGTTCAAGTACCTGAACGAAGTACACATGAGCATCACCATGGCTTTAAATGCTATTCTAGAGTATGCACTTACACATTCATTTTCAAACTCGTGTGTGTGTGAAATGGACATGCAATTTAAACATTTACCCAACGGAATTCACATTCACTCGGCTATCCAATTTCAGCTTTGATGCAAAACTCACCAAAGGTTTCTCTCAACAATGAATCACACTATGATTATCCTGACATGCTCTCCATGTGTATATGTGAGATAGAATCTTGTGCACAAAACGAAGTGTGCTCACATATAATCCAAAAATGAAGTCCACGCATAAAAATGAAATAACTTTGACATAATCTCATGAAAAGAATGATACACCCTATATCACATCTCCCAAGGTTTTTTTACCTTTTGGATTGAATGATAGCTTTATTATGACCTAAAAATATTTAGAAACTTACCTAGATACCCTTCTCAAATTTAGACGCCTTTGAAACTAAATTTGGCAAGAAAGTCAATACGTGTGAAACTCAAATTTCACGATCAATCTTTCTATAATGATTCAAACTTTGTATCCTCATTTGGAAGTACTCTTAAAACCATATTATCAATCTTTAATTTTGTATGGGGTCTTACACCCTCCCCTCTCATTAGAAAAGGCGTTCTAAATTTTGTTGTATTTAGAAATTTTGAGTAACTCAATTCAATAGTGTTGTCCCAATATTTTTAGAATCAATTATATGAATACTCTTTTCACCATCCAGTTATTTACAAGATTTGGATGAGTTAAACATATAATTGAGAAGTACAATAATCAAGTTATTTTGGATAATGTGGTTTTGCTATTTCATTTCATAGTCAAAACGTTTCTCAATAGAATAAGAAAATTTTCCTTCAGTTTATCAAAAATTTGTCTCCAGACACAAGCAAAGGTCTCAACAGCAGTTCCAAGATCAACACTAATTAGTGACCTTTTTGTTTTTTGTTTTTTTTTGAAACAATGAGGTACACAATTTATAATTCAAAATAATGGTAAATTTGTGCGCACTTAATTCCTCATTATATAGCCTTTTTTTTTCATTTAACTATGAGATATTTGTATTTACCCAAAAAAACTATGAGGTATTTGGGTCTCATAGCTACGATAACTAAAAAAAAAAAAAAAAATTCCTTTGATTTGGACCTTATCTGATAAATAGACTCAAACTCGGTTTCGATTTTGTAAAATAGTCTTAACAGACTCTTACTGGGTTTGTCGGTTGAAGTCTCAAACTCAGAACATGACTGCTTGGTGGTCCAAGTTGGTTCAACCCAGCAGCTTGAAAACACTTGCAACGTGGGGTCCCTCACTAGTTCCTCTATATTGCGAGATATGGCATGGCAGGATTCCAAGTAGCGGCCAAGCCAAGCTAGTTGTCTCTGACATGGTGTATGTCTATATTGTCGGTTAGAGTCTTGTCTCTCTCTCTCTCTCTCTCTTACACACACACACACAAACACATGTGGTTGGGCCTGGACCAACAGCAAGTCATAGTCTACACGTACGGTGACAAAATCAAATTTTAGGACACATTAACCTTGGAACCCCTCAGTTATGTTCCTCGTCCCATATTGCTCCACATAACTCCTACGTTTTTTACATAATACTAATTATTGGTTTCACATTGTCCCAATAATAAACATTTATTTCAAATTTGTGATTTTTTTTTCTTTATCTCACGTGCAGATATTTTTTGTATATGATAGATATTTGACCTGAGGACAGTGTGAAATAAATATTAGTTGGACAATGGTAAAATTCGATAATTCAAGGTGTAAAATGAGATAAATTACCCCAAATTTAAGAACACCAAACCAGTGCAACTAAAAAGACCAGCAATATTAAGTGCAAATGGAGATATAAAGAGTGTGTGAAAGAGACCATATGGTCTAGTTCACTGCAAAATCTTCCTTCTCCCCTTCTGTATTACATACCATGAAGACATAATCTATGAGTAAGCAGTTCACATGAGAAAATGAGGACCATTTCTCTCCCTCCTTTTAATAATGTGGGGGTTGGAGAAAACTTACACTATCACCCTCCTGAGAGTAAGGCAAGTCCAACCAATTGGGGCCCACCAAGACACTTTCAGCTAGACTGATTCATGACTTTTAGCTACATAAAGCTTGATTGAAATGTAATACCCATGAATCTGATTTAATATCCTAAAAAATTTCAACTCTGAAAAAGCTATGACTAAATCTCAAGTAGGTAGTGAGGTATGACTTATGAAGAGCTGAAAAAAGTTGCTCAGATTCTTGCTTAGTTGAAGATACGACATAAAGAAAAGAATCATGATAAAATTGAGGAAGTGTACAAAATATAAGCTGATGAACAGTACCCATTAACAGCATTCTGCAGAGGGAATTAATGGAGGAGAGAAGAGATAAGAGGACATGAGCAGAAGAAAATAAAGAAGGCCCAGTAAATTAGAATTTCCAGCCTCAGGGGTTCCTTGGAGTAGCATTAAAGACTCTCTGCATTGGATCTTCTTCACTACACATCACTCCCACCACCAAAAACAAACATCAGCATTTATAAGCAAAGGTAATAGAAGAGCTAGATTTATATGGAGAAAGGTGGGTTGATTTCTTGATGATTTTGGGTTGGGAAATATGGGTTATGCTCCTCAAAATCTCCATATGGTCATCATCATCGTCCTCATGCTTGTACCATTCAATTGTATCCACATTTTTACTGTGGATGCCTCATTCAATGCACCAGAATACTTCAATCTACAAGAGGTGTACTACATGGAGAACATTGCTGGTGGGAAAGAGAGCCATATTGGGAAGGTCTCAGGTGAGGATGAGAGAGAAGAAAAAGAAGGCTTGATCTTGGAAAAGTTCAGAGCTTTGCTTGGACTGAAGAGCTCTAACTTAAGGAGGCCATCCAATGGTGATTTGGAATATGCGTCACCCTCACCTGCCCCATCTCTCTCCATTGAAGCTGAAGCTCCAGCTCCTACTCCAGTGCCTCCAATCCATGTACATTCGCATGACTCCCCGCCTCATCACCGTCCAATCCGATCCCCTCAAATTATTCACAAGGAAGATAGAGATAAAGGTGAAGTTAGAAGGATCTTAGTAGCAGTTTTTGTATCAGCTGGAAGTGCCTTGGTACTTTGTGTCATAGGCCTCTTCTGGATCTGCCAAAGATTCAAAAAACAAAGAAAAAGATCAATGAGTGCAGTGTCAGTCTACAGCACCGGAGGAGGGAATAGAGATAAATCAAAGTATGTAAGTTCTCAAAATGCAGTGAGAAAGGTAAGCTCTGATCCAGGCCCTGACCTCTTTTACCTTGATTCATTAGGAAGTGCTTTAGAACCACAACAATTTTGCCTGAAACCAAATTTTGAAACTGTGAACACATTATCAAATCAAAACACATCATCATCTACATTGCATGAGAACGAAGAATTGGATCAAGAAGAGATTAAATCAGAATCTGACAATGATAGCTGTTCTACTGGTGGGGAAATTATATCTATTCATGAGACAGTGGAATCTACCAAGTGTGAACCTGATGGTTGTGAATCTTCAACATGTGATAAAATAGTTCCTATGGAAGCTCATTCATCTGATGATGAATCTTTCCATTCGGTCTGCGATTCACATTCTTCTAATCTATGGCTTTCTAATGCTTCAGCTTGCAGTCTTAGTGATACCTCAGAAATTCTCTCCCCAAATGCCTCAAAGGTATCACCTTCTCCCCTGACATCCCCTATGAACTTGCCAATTCAATTGCTGACACCAGATTCCTTCTCAAACCCTGTTTCTGTTTCAAGTACAGAGACATATTCTCCACCACCGCCACCCCCTCCATTCCCACGTGTACGCATTCTTCC
Source organism: Ilex aquifolium (assembly GCA_951799425.1). Taxonomy (NCBI): domain Eukaryota; kingdom Viridiplantae; phylum Streptophyta; class Magnoliopsida; order Aquifoliales; family Aquifoliaceae; genus Ilex; species Ilex aquifolium. The sequence continues at coordinate 24,240,742 of OX637396.1, read as the reverse complement.
TTCTCACTCTAGGACTTCAACAGGAGTGAAATCTAAAGCCTCGACTTATTCGACATTGCCAAATTCATCATCTCCAAGGAATTCAGATTCTTCTTCAGGATCAAACCAAACCCCCCTAAATGATTTGCCACCATCACCTCCGAAGCCTGCAATTGGAATTCCTCCACCACCATGCCTGCCTCCATTTTCAAAAGGGAATAGTACCTCTCTAAAAGGCCCACCACCTCCACCATCTCTGTTTCCACAGTATATTCAATTGGGGAAAGATGGAGCTCCCTTGCCAAAACTGAAACCACTGCACTGGGACAAAGTTAGAGCTGCACCAGACCGTTCAATGGTATGGGACAAGTTGAGATCGAGCTCATTTGAGTAAGTTACTTTGTTTCTTTGTAGTTTATTCCCTCGTATTTTTTAAATTTAGTAATTGATGAGGCCTGGAACAGGTTGGATGAGGAAATGATTGAGTCTCTCTTTGGTTACAATCTACAAAATTCGATGAAGAATGACAAAGAAAAAGGCAAAACCCCTTCCCCAAGCAAGCATGTCCTTGACCCGAAGAGACTACAGAATATAACCATACTCTCAAAAGCTGTGAATGTCTCTGATGATATACTCTGCGATGCACTGATAGAAGGTAAAAACTCTTAAAGTTTTGATAGTCGTGATGCCTGTTTGATTTGTAAGGGCATCTTGAGCTGATTTGCACTGTGACATACCATATCCATATGCCATTTGGCTATACATCCTCATATCCATACTAATGGAAAGATTCTTACAATTATGATCCATGTCACAACCTGAGACTCGTTAGCATCAGGTCTCTCGAAAAATTATGGGGAATGTAATGGTAGAGCGCCATAGTCCACCTGTTGGGATCTTAACGGAAACTTCATTTACATTCTTTGTCATGGATGTGGGCTAAAAGCGGAAATTTAAAAAATTTTCAACATCAACACTCAGATATACATTCTGGACTACCTCTTGAACATTAAACTACTCATTCCGAGCAGATTCCAGTTGTACTATTATTATACATGCACATGGGTATGCATAGTTTTAAAAACATCACCTACATTGAATTCGCCATTATTTTTGACAATCTCCTACAAGCAGGGAAAGGCTTGTCTTTACAACAACTAGAAGCATTGGTGAAGATGGAACCCACAAAGGAAGAAGCATCTAAACTTTCAAGCTACAAAGGAGATATGAACGAATTGGGAGCAGCAGAGAAGTTTGTTTTGACAATGCTTAACGTACCTTTTGCTTTTCTTAGGATTGAAGCTATGCTTTACAAAGAAACCTTTGAAGATGAGGTAGTTCATCTCAGGAAGTCTTTCTCAATGCTAGAGGTAAGAAGGTAATCATAAATGTACCACACTAACCTTTTTCAGAACCGCATGAATGACCATTTCTGATATTGTTTTAGGAGGCCTGCAAGGAACTCAGATCAAGTCGGCTCTTCTTAAAACTACTTGAAGCAGTGCTGAAAACAGGAAATAGAATGAACGTAGGAACGATTAGAGGAGGAGCCAGAGCATTCAAGCTTGATGCCCTCCTTAAACTTGCTGATGTGAAAGGAACTGATGGAAAAACCACACTACTTCATTTTGTTGTTCAAGAAATTGTTCGATCAGAAGGAATCAGGGTCTCAGATAGCATTATGGGGATGATCAATCAGAAAAATAAAAGCACAAATGTCGAAGATAGAGAAGAAGATTACAAAAGGATGGGCCTAGAACTTGTTTCTGGTTTGAGTACTGAGCTGTGCAATGTGAAGAAGACAGCCACGATAGACTTGGATGTTCTTGCTACCTCTGTCTCGAACCTAACGGGGGGAATGACTAAGTTGCAACATCTAGTGGACAAGGATTTGAGCATGGATGAAAAAAGTGGGAATTTTGTGCACTCAATGAGATCCTTTCTCAATTATGCCCACAAGAGTCTGAAGGAGTTGCAGGAAGATGAACATAGAGTTCTCTTACATGTTAGACAAATAACAGAATATTTTCATGGAGACAAAAGCAAAGATGAATCCAACCCACTTCGAATATTTGTGATTGTCAGAGACTTTTTGGGAATGTTAGATCATGTCTGTAAAGAGCTTAGAAGTTTGAAAATCCCGAGTAGTCCGAATCCTCTAGCTCCATTCCGATAGATTAGACGCTTGATTATGTCTATAGATTGTACAATTCCCTGTTATGACGAACGGGAGATTTGTGTAACATCTTTTGAATTATGTGAAGAATTCTGAGTGTTTAGATTGAGTTGATTGCAGGCCGGCCCAAGACAATTTGAGGGGGCCTTTTATTTTTATTATTAATATTTTTCATTTGAATTTTATTCTTCTCATTTTTTATGTTTAATATTAACAAAATATGTTCAAATTATCAAACACAATCTATGACTAAACAATATAATACAAGCTTGAAATTAAAATCCTAAAAGTATATAACAATAAAACATGATTTATCAATGTTTATAACAAAATTGTATTATCTCCTAGCCCCGAACCTTCTTGTAAGTTGAATGTGAATGAATTTTTTTGTGGGTTTGATGTTTTATAGAAGCGTGAAACCAAATCAAATTGTTTTGTTGATTTTGATCTCTTGTTAGAGAGAACGAGGGAAATGGAGGGGGTTTTTGGCTTGTTAACATTGAGAGAGATAAATACCAAATGAGAGTAAGGTTTGTTGGCAGTGGCTCAAATTTTTGTTTTAATTGGTTTGGTGATATCATTGCTAAAAAGACTTATTTTTATTGGTTAGCTAACATCATTGCTAAAAGCTTATTGGATGATACAAGTGGAGTAATTCATTGCTTGAATGAGATGAGAGTTCTTTTGTAATTGGTTAGATGATGTCATTGCTAAACTCTGATTGGAAGATACAAGTGGAACAATTTTATTGCTTGAATGAATGAGAGTTCCTTTGTAATTGATTAGATGATGTCATTGCTAAAATCTTATTGGAGGATACAGGTTGAGCAATCAAATGCATTGCTTAAATGCAAAGAAGTTCATCTGCCACCACCTTGAGATGCCTATAAATAGGCATGGGTCTCTTGGTTTTGAGATCATCCCGAAAATTGTATTTGTTCAATTTTCATTCTCTTGTTGAGAGTACGAGATGTTTTCTTTATTGGGGGTTTGAGAGGGTAAGGTTAAGAGCTTGGATTTGGGATTTAAACCTGAGTGATGAAGATTGTACCATTTTACCTATTTTCTCTCAATAGTAAAGAAAGGAGACTGGATCACATCTCGTGGACATAGGCAAAATAATTTTGCCGAACCACGTAAATCTTGGTGTTGTGAGTTGTACTTTGATTTTCTTTATTCGGCTTATTTATTTTCTTGTCGTTGTACTGACCAAATTGCTGCGCAGTTAATTCCCGAAAAGTGGTATCAGAGCTCCAGGTTCATTCGGGAGGATTGTAATTAAGAACAAGTGCGTATAGTTCTTGATTACTGATGCTCAGTACGATGATGGGAAAAAGCATCTCGATTGGCAAATTTGTAACACCCCGTATTTTTCTTTTATAGATATGTATATAGATATATATAGTAAATAATTAATGTAAAAATGTGGACATGTGTAATGATGTAAGAATGAGCTATATGGGTTGTAATAATAGGAGAAATGCTAGAGATGCATATGGATTGGGAGGTTTGAGTTTCAAAGATGTTTAAACTTGGAAAGGGTGAATAGACAAGTTTCTAAAGGTTTTTAGGTCAAAATAATGCTTCCATTGAATCCGGAAGGTCGAACAACCTTGGGAGAGGTAATATGAGGTGTATTGGAAGTTAGGAAGTATTTTGGAGTTAAAACCCACTTTAGAGTGAAATCGGGTAAAAAGTATCTTGGACACCTTCTAGTATTTTAGCCATAACTTTTTATCCTTACATCCAATTGATCTGAAATTTTTACAGTAGATAGTAGACATCTAGGGCTACAAAAGTGTATCTCTTGGAAATTTTCCAATTCGACCTCTAAATGGGTCAAAACTGCCCTGGAAGTTGCAGCAGACAACGGGTACCGGTACCGGGTACCGGTACCATTCAGTACCGGTACCGAGTACCGGTACTGCGACTCCAGAAGGTTCTGGGTACCGGTACCATTCGGTACCGGTACTGGGTACCGGTACCATCCTTCTGACGCCTCTAAACAGTTAAAAGTCGGGATTTTGTGTTATAAGAACCCATCCCACATCCCATTTGCCCCATTTCTTCATCTTCCTCTTACCCTAACCCTCCTAGAAACCCTTAGAGAGAAAGAGAGAAAGATAAAACTCAAGATTAAAAGGAAAGACAAAGGGTTCACAAGGTGATTCAAGATTCAAACCCTAGGTTTCTTCAAGAGCATAAGGTAGGGGATTTCTTCTCTTTCTCTTACATTGAGGCTAGGGTTATTATATATGTATGTTTTCCATATTCTTGATAGTTATATGATAAATAGTTAAGAATTCTTGGTTCCTTGTTTATTGAAACATGATTTTGAACAAAATGTATGTTTGGGTTCAAGAGACCTTGTTCTTGAATTTCCAAAATAGTAGTTTTAGAAATTACCTATTTGGGTTATGCAAAATACATGGATTATTGATTTCTAAATGCCTATAGTTGATTAAATCATGTTTTCATCAAATCCTTGTTCTAGTTCCAAGAAATTATGTTTTGTTTGGAAAACCCTAGATTTTGATATCAAGATTGTGAAGGTTTTATTGATATGATCTCTTGCATATTTTAATCCCTTATTCTTGTAGTATATTGAGAGTGGTACAATTGTGATACTTGAATTATAAATGAGAAATTGTGGAATTTGGTAATTCCTTGAAATGTTGATGAATTGAGAATATTTTGGTTTCCTCAATTGTATGGTTGTTGTGAGGGACTTGGATTGCCTTCGAGAGATGCCGTAGAGTGTTAGAGGTTAGTCTACCCCAGTGGGGGTGAGATGGTTTCCTAGCACTTGTAGTGGATTGTCATTTGGTAATGAAACCACTATCGTTCACTGGAGTTCGAACAAGGGATAGTATACTTTTCCTAGGAAGGGACTCGTCACTGCCATTGGGATGGTAGACGCCCTTTCCTATAGTGCTTGTGATTATGATGTAAATAGGTGGACTAGGTATAATCGTTGGGTAGATTCATGAGAAGCAATCAACATACATGGTACGGGGATGAACCAATATACATGAGAACATGAGATTATTATTATTGTTACGAAATGGTTTCCAACAAGTGCTTGTGGAGGTATGGGACTCCACAAGAACTTGTTGGAAATGGTTATGGTGATAATTGTGACTGAGTCTTACGGTTCATTTAAATTATTGCGAAATATTTAAACTTGAGATCTATTTAAAAATATCCTGCTTTTCCTTCAAAATGTTATATATGCTACTTGTGAAAATGAGACCAACCGTTTTATGTGTTTTTCTAAACCTTGTTTGAGTTTGGGAAGATTTTGCTACAGAGCTTCGTGCTCATCCCCTACACTTAATATTTTTCAGATTTGACTTTAGAGGAGGAGCTCGGTGTGAATGAGCCGGGCCTTGGGGAAGCTTCTTTGGAGGGGTACCTGGATCCCGAGTGGGACACTTAGAGATGCCCCTTTTATTTTGTACTAGACTAGGAATAAATATGTACAAACATTGTAAAGTCTAGTTTCCTTTTGTAATTCCGCTGCGCTACATTATTAGATTTTTGGGATGTAAATGCCATGGTTGGGCATATTCTTTTGGATAATGATGTAAATATTTTATGGATGATGAATGAAGTTTAATTTATTTATGGATGAAATTAGTGCTCTCATGATGTGAATGTTTTAGAATGTAATGCCGTCCAGGGTGGTATTTGGGGCGTTACAAAATTCGAGGTGGAACCCTTTGATGGGAAAAACAGCTTTAGTCTGTGACAAAGTACGATTAAAGACATCTTGGTGCAACAAGGACTGCCCAAAGCAATACTCGAGAAAGACAAAATACCAGCGGACATGAAAAATGAGGACTGGGAGGAACTTGAGATGAAAGTTGTGAGTACCATCCGTTTATCTCTCACACCAGAGGTAAAATATAATTTTTTGAATGAAACTTCTGCTCCGGATTTATGGGAAAAATTGGAAAAGATTTATATATCAAAATCTCTCACAAACAAATTGTTCCTAAAGAAACAATTATATCAATTGCGGATGGTAGAAAGTTGGTCATCAATTATATCAATTGATATAAGTGTATAAATCTTTTCCAAGTGTAGTCACAAGTGTATCAAAGAAGATGATCAACCAAAAGTGTAGTCCCATCTTCTTTTGATACACTTGCCACTAAACTTTTGGTTGGGAAAGATACTCTCAAGGTTGATGAGGTGACGACAACTCTCTTGGAGACTGAGACACTCTTAAGGCCAGGAAACAGTTCCCAAGCAGAAGGGTTGGTGGCCAATGGTGAACCTAGTCAACAACGAGGAAGAAGTAAAAACAAAGGCTCTGGAAACAGAGAAAAGTCACGCTCAAAATCAAAAGGGAAGAGTGGTAGCAAAAGCAAGTGTTACTACTGCCACAAGGAATGACATATGAAATGGGATTGCTATCAAAGAAAGAGACATCTGGAGGACAAAGGAAAATCTGCGAATTCAGATCAAGTAGGCATTGCACAAGATGGTTCAGAAGGTAATAGCGATTTATTGTCAGTCACCACAAGTATGCAGTACCGTTGGGATTGGGACAATTAAAATTAAAATGTTTGATGGTATGATGAAAACAGTATGAGATGTACGACATGTCCTTGACCTGAAAAAGAATTTAATTTTTTTAGGTACACTTGAGTCAAATGATTTTACTTTTATGGCAACGGGTGGAGTTCTAAATGTTGTTAAAGGGGCCATGGTTGTCATGAAAGGGAAACAACAGGGTAACTTGTATACATTGGTAAGGAGTACTGTTACAGGTGGAGCAGCTGTGACAACTTCGTTGGATCCAGGTACTGATAACACTACTTTATGGCATTTACTGATTTACGCCTTGACCATATGAGTGAGAAAAGACTGCAAGAACTTCACAGAAGAAAACAGCTTGATGGGGTAAAAGTTTGTAAATTTAATTTTTGTAAATATTGTTTATATGGTAAATAGTGCAGGGTGAGCTTCAAGACCGGGAAGCATACAAGTAAGGATGTGTTGGAGTATATACACTCGGATGTATGGGGACCCGTGCCAGTTCAATCTAAAGGTGGAACAGTATATTTCGTGACATTTATTGATGAATTCTCCAGGAAAGTATGGGTCTACTTTATGAAGCACAAAAATGAAGTCTTCGACAAATTCAAGCAGTGGAAATCTAAAGTTGAAAAGCAGACAGGTAAGCAGGTCAAGTACCTACAGACAGACAATGACATAGAGTATAAACTACGGGAATTCAGGAAGTTTTCTAGACAGAAGGGATCACTAGACATTATACTACATCAGGTGGGCCACAACAAAACGGTGTAGTAGAAAGAATGAACAAAACCCTTTTAGAAAAAGCAAGATGTATGAGACTTCTTGCAGGTTTGCCAAAATTATTTTGGGTTAAGGCTGTTAACATGCCATGCTATATTGTTAACAGGTCACCGTGTTCAGCTATTGATACAAAAGACCCTGAGGAGGTGTGGACAGGTAAACCAGTTGATTATTCTAATTTAAGAATATTTGGTTGTCCTGCCTATGTTCAAGTGCAGGAGTAGCAATGATCGAAGTTGAATCCAAAGTCCAAACAGTACATATTTATTGGTTACGAAAAAGGAGTGAAAGGTTATAAACTTTGGAATCCAGTTGCACGAAAGGTTGTAATTAGCAGGGATGTTGTCTTCAATAAAGAGCATATGTTGAACTTAAACAGGGAAGATGTTGATAAGCAGGTGGAGGCTCATGCAGAAAAATTCTCAGTCCTGATAAAGCCAGATGAAACACAACGGCCCAATGAAGAGGATAATGTACCAACATCCTCTCAGGAAGATACATCTGGTGGTGATGACTAGCAACAAGAATCCACAACTCTAGCTACTGGAAGAGAGAAAAGAACACATAAGGCACTAGTCAGGTATGGTTTTGAGGATATAGTTTATTTTGCATTGATTGTTGGTAGTGGAGATCCATCTTCTTTTCAGGAGGATGTCAATGACAAAAAAAAAAGTGAAAAGTGGATGATAGCAATGGAGGATGAGATGGAGTCTTTACACAAAAACAACACTTGGGAGCTTGTTGAAAAACCCAAGGGGCGAAAGGTGATTGGTTGCAAATGCGTATATCGAAAAAAAGAACCTACAATAGAAAATGAAGGAGAAAATTTTAAAGCTCGTCTTGTAGCAAAAGGATTTAGGCAAGTCGAATGGATTGACTATAATGAAATTTTTTTCTCCCGTTGTAAAGCATTCTTCTATTCGTGTTATGTTAGCCATGGTAGCTATGTTTGACCTTGAGTTACAACACCTTGATGTGAAGATAGAGTTCCTTCACGAAGAATTGGAGGAGGAAATATATATAGAGCAACCAGAAGGATTCAAGGTGCAAGGTAAAGAGAATCTGGTATGTAAACTTAAAAGATCTCTTTACAGGTTGAAACAGTCTCCTAGGCAATGGTATAGGAGGTTTGATTCCTTTATGGTGCATGGTGGCTACATGAGAAGCAGTTATGATAGTTGTGTTTATTATAAGATGCTTGAATATGGTTCTTTTATTATTCTGATGCTCTATGTTGATGACATGTTAATTGCTTCAAATAACATGCATGAGGTAGATGTGCTAAAATCCAGATTATGGAGTGAGTTTGACATGAAGGATCTAGGTACTGCTAAAACGATCCTTGGCATGGAAATCCAGAGGGACAGAGGAAAATGCAAACTATGGGTTTCACAGAAGAAATATGTGGTGAAGGTGCTAGAGAGGTTTAACATGGTTATTTCAAAGCCGGTCAGTACACCTCTAGCTAACCACTTTAAATTATCTGCTAGATTATGTCCGTCTATAGGGAGGAAATGTCCCGAGTTCCGTACGCTAGTGTAGTGGGAAGCTTAATGTATGACATGGTTTGCAGTCGGCTAGATATTTCACATGCAGTCAGCGTTGTAAGTAAGTACATGGAAAATCCAGAAAAAGAGCACTGGAATTCAGTTAAATGGATTTTCAGTAGGGATGTCAGTGGACCGAAGCGGGGGGTGTAGTCTCCATCCCCGTACCCGCTTAAAAAACCTCCGTCCATCCCCGGTCCACCCCTGTTAACGGGTATAATTTTCATCCCCATCCCCATCCGCGGGCAAATTTCTAATCCCCGCCCCCGTACTCGCTCAAGCCTAAGCCCAAGTCCAAGCTCAAGCCAACATAATCCAAAATTCTAAATAAATCCAACATTTTAAATAATCCAACAACATTCTAAATAATCTAAGATAATCTAACACAACATAATGTAGCATAACATAGTTCTGTATTGTTTATCCTGCATAGTAGCTTCATCTATCTTACCCAGCCTCCAAAATCAGACATCCAAAATCAAACAGGTCAGACAATTCATTAATGCATATTATTTTCGATTTATATCTTACCACTAGCTCTGCCAATTAAAAGACATAAGCATCTCTTTAACATGAATAGTCAAGTAAAGTACCCCGCCATTTACCCGACCCCTCATAGTGAATTGGTCAAGTTCAAATAAGACGCACAACTAGGTGTGTAGAGATTTATCACCTGGATCAGTAAGCCAGCCAAATGGTAGCATATCCAAGTTGGGCCACGACTTCCCCAGAAACCCCTCAGCTCCTATCATGTTAGAAGCAGAAAAGTCCTTGATATGGCATTAAGTAGAAGTAATTATATGAGATAGAGAAAATAAAAGCAAGCATCAAAATGGACAAGGAACAAAAACTGAAGCAATATGGATTCCGAATTGGAAATTTACAGAGTTACTAATAAAATAGAAGGAAGACAAGTGAATGAAGATTAGATAGGTGACTAGACCACTTACATCATTTGTCATGGTTAGTGTCACACTAGTTCATGGAGAAAGGGAATAAAGGATGGGGCGGTTAAGTTCCTTCAAGACCTACACGAGGGCTTGGACTGGGAGATGGGAGGAAAGACGATGGAGGAAGGGGAGAGACAATGGAAAGAGAGAGACAGAGTGGAGGCGGTTGATAATAGAGGAGAGTAAATTAGGGCTTTAACTTGGGAGTATATATATATATATTTAACGGGTATAGCGGGGCGGGGTGGGGTGGGCGCGGGGCGAGGGTAAGGGTAAGTCCATCCCCGCCTTCATCCCCGCACGGGTTTATACGGGTATCCTCGTATACGTCCACCGTCCAATACGTATGGTCCATCCCCGGTCCGAATGGGACGGGTTTGGACGAATACCCATTTTTCCCCGGTCCACTGCCATCCCTAATTTTCAGGTACTTAAAAGGTAAGGTGGATTTCGGCATCTTATATCAGAGACAAGATGAGATAGGACATGTTGTGGGCTATGTAGTTTCAGACTATGCAAGTGATCTGGATAAGCGGAGGTCTACTACAGGTTATATTTTTACTCTTGTAGGTGGACCTATCAGTTGGAAAGCTATACTTCAATTAATCCCCGCTTTATCCACAACTGAAGCGGAGTACATGGCAATGGCGGAAGGTGCCAAACAGGCTTTATGGTTGACAGGGTTGGTTAAAGAATTGGGATTAAAGTAGGAAAGCTTGGAGTTGTATTATGATAGTCAAAGTGTTATTCACTTAGCAAAGAATCAAGTTTATCATGCCAGGATGAAACACATCGACGTGAGGTATCACACTATCAGAGAATGGGTGGAGGATGGCAAGATAAGTTTGATGAAAGTACACACGGAGAATAATGCAGCCGATATATTGACAAAGCCAATGACTACACAGAAGTTCAAGCATTGCTTGGGCTTGATCAATCTTTCACACTATTAAAGATTGACGAGGTATCCCAAGGCGTGGGGATGGGCATCTCAAATTGAAATGTGGGCCTGAAGTTTTAGGTGGAGGTTATGAAATTTTTGCCAAGGTGGAGATTTGTTGGCAGTGGCTCAAATTTTGTTTTGATTGGTTTGGTGACATCATTGCTAAAAAGACATATTTTGATTGGTTAGCTGACATCATTGTTAAAAGCTTATTGGATGATACAAGTGGAGTAATTTCATTGCTTAAATGAGAAGAGAATTCCTTTGTAATTGGTTAGATGATGTCATTGCTAAAATCTGATTAGAAGATACAAGTGGAGCAATTTCATTGCTTGAATGAGATGAGAGTTCATTTGTAATTGGTTAGATGATGTCATTGCTAAAATCTTATTGGAGGATATAAGTGGAGCAATCAAATGCATTGCTTAAATGCAAACAAGTTCATCTGCCACCACCTTGAGATGCCTATAAATAGGCATGGGTCTCTTGGTTTTGAGATCATCCCGAAAATTGTATTTGTTCAATTTTCATTCTCTTGTTGAGAGTACGAGAGGTTTTCTTTACTAGGGGTTTGAGAGGCTAAGGTTGAGTGGGTTGTACAAGGGGTTAAGGGTTTGGGTTTGGGATTTAAACCTGAGTGATGAGGCTTGTACCATTGTACCAATTTTCTCTCAATAATAAAGAAAGAAGATCGGATCACGTCTCGTGGACGTAAGCAAAACAATTTTGCCGGACCACGTAAATCTTGGTGTTGTGAGTTGTTGTGAGATCCCGTGTGTTATATAAATATAAATAATATTAACTTGCTAGCATTTTTAAAATAATTAAAATAATGAGAGAAACTTCGAATCGTTGTTAAATAAATAGTCGCGTAAATTTGAAGCACGAACGTATTGACTTTTGGGGTCAATTTAATTTTTGGAGGTGTTTAAGGTTGATAAGGGTAACTATGTAAATATATTAATGTTTTTTAGGTTAAAATAATATTACCAATGAATCCGGAATGTCCGAAAAACTTGGAATAGCCGTTTAGCACATATAGCGGTTCGGAGGGATAAAATAATTTTAGTGTTTTGGGTGTAAATTAACATTTAGTTTTGAGATAAATCATAAAACTAAATGTTTTTAGGTTAAAATAACATTAAAAATGAATCCGGAATATCGAAAAACCTTAGAATAGTCATATGGACCAAATTTGGAATGTGTAGTGGCAAAACCGTAATTTTGGAGAAAACCCAAATTTCAGCCCATGAACAGTAAAAATTCGGGACTGCTGGTTTAAAACCCAGATATCAGCCCCTTTTCTTCCATTTTTTCTCACATCTCTCACCCAAAACTCCTTCACCCATCTTAGAACTAGAGAGAGAAAGAGAGAAGAAGGGCTCTAGGGCTTGGGCTTGGGCTTGGCTTGAGAATCTTGGAGATTAAGCTTGGAATTTTGATTTCTAGGTGGGGTTTTCCTCTCTCTTGCATTTACATTGTGCATCTCATTTATTTTCTTTAGTTAAAGCTTACTATGTGTTTGATGGCAAAAATACTTGTTATAAACCTTGATTTATTGTGGAGTATGCCATGAATTGTGAACTTAAATGCATAAAAATGATTTTTAGTGTTGTGGGTTTGAAACCCTAGTTTGATTTTAGTTATGGGTATTTGATTAAACCCATGATTTGGGGGTTTTTGAAGTGTGCTATGATCTTGTACATATATATATGACTTATTTTCTTGGAATTGGTTGTGTTGTTTTGAAAATGCAAATTTTGAGATTTGAGTATACTATATGTTTGGTAAAATGTCAAGGTTATGACATGGGTTTTCAAAAGGATTTATGGATATAGAAAATAATGATTTTTGGGAAATGTATGCTCGATATTTACAGGCGGAGGGTTAGTAGACGATTGGGCCTATTGAGTGGGTTGCCAAGACGGCTACTAGTCCTAAGGGGGATTGGTTATGGTAGTGGTTTTCGGTGATGGCCTATGTGGCATCACAAGTTGTGCCCTACACATTCCCCTTGAAAAGCAAGAAGGGCGATGAGACCCTAGGGTGCAAGACCCAAAAGTTTCCCCGGGGATGGTTCATGCGTGAACCGGTGTAGTTGGTGATATTGTCCATATGCGAGGCATGCATGATATTTGTTATGATGGTTTGGCTTTAAATATATAAACCTTTAGTTTATACCTTGTATATTTCTAATATTGAGGTGTTGAGAGATTTTTATAAATGTTTTACTTATTATCTTGTACATATACTTGATTATAGAAAGTTTTTATTACTTATTCGTATGGTTTGTGAATGGTGGTATTTAAAACTTTGTAAATGCTTGGGAAAATGATTATCCTAATAAGTTGTGGTTGCTCATCCCTTACTAATATTTTCAGAGACTAGCATGCATCCTGGGGCATAGGTGATGGAATGCTTGTGGGAGCTTGGGACTAGAAAGAATTTCTTTTGGAGCCTTTTTTGTATTTACCTTTAGAACTTATGTAGAAATGTTAACACTCAAACATTGTGTTTAAAAAGGTTGTTTTGAGGCATTTGTGGTGTACACTAGATCATCCCATAGAGGGATTATTATTTTGGATATTGTAATGTAAAGTTATGACTTTGTGTACTAAGTTGTGGTATATATTGGTATTGGATGTATCCGGGTTTGAGAGGTCTTCGTGGGCCTCTAATTGCCACCCCGGATTTAGTTGGATTATATTTTTTATGGAGGCATGTTGTGGATGTTTAGTTAGTTTAAATTATGTTATGCTCTCACATGGATGCTCTTACTAGCTGGTTGGAAGCCCAATTTTCAAAGGAAACTCTGCCGAAATTTTGAAAAAAAAAAAAAATCAAATATGTTTTGATAAAACCAAATGTTTCATTTTATTCAATTATTATTGTAAACCGGCAAGAGAATTTTGGGGTAAATATCTCTTTTTATTAAATCACCCTTTAATGAATATTGGGGCGTGACAGTTGTGCTTTGATTTTCTTTATTCAGCTTATTTATTTTCTTGTCGTTGTACTGACCAAATTGCTGCGAAGTTAATTCCCAACAAGGTTTTCTTTAAGGAGAGCGTATTAGTGTCAGAGAGAAGAGTAAATATTTAATGAAATAGTGATATCATGTCAGTATTGTCGGATGGTATCAACAACAAATAATAAAACATCAAATGGGTAAGGTGAACTACACTTGTATAGTTATTGGCTTACATAGGAGGAGAATGGGTAGTTATTGGCTTACATGGAGAAGTAGTTATTAATTAGTATGAGATCCATTTTATTAATTGTTTACATATTGTTGTTCGGTGATATAACGTGGCAATACTAACATAGTATCACCGTTATATTAAATATTTTCTCTCGAAAGAGGTGCGAATATATATGCTTTGTGTTTTTGTTTTTGGAGACAGAGATAGAGAGAGTGTGAGTGGTGTGCCTTGAGATGTAAATGGATTTTTTTAACCATTAGCTTCTACATTTTTTTAAGAAATCTATTTTAATTTTTTTTGAGTTTTTAATATTGAAGACTGATTCATAGGCTCGAATCAATCAATTTTTTTTCATTGGATTTAAATTCTCAAAGCCTTTTTGTGGACTTAAATTCTAATGGATTTATAAATAAATAAAGAATTTTTGGAGGCCGGTCCATAGTTGTAGACTTTTAGGTCAATTATTTCAGGCGCAAACATTTTATTACAAAATGAACAGTGATAGCAAGACAATAATAGTGACATTGGCAGTAACAATGACAGTAAGACAATAACAATGACAACAAAACAGTGACGGTAACTTTGCAGAACTAGATAGTAACGTAAATTTTTATTATCATTGTCTATCGTCGCTGTCAAAATTCTACAGAACTAAACAGTAATGTGAATTAGACAGTCACACGATCACAGTAACAACTACATTGACAGTGACGATAGTGACAAAAATAGTGAATTTCGTTGTCACTATCCAAATTTGAAGGAGTGAATTTGAAACAGATTTTGCTTAATACCAAAGAAATTTTATTCAATTTAGTCCAGGAACAGTAACATAGGACAGTAATATTGATATAGTTACAGTTACACCGATAGTGCATTTTTATTGTCAATGTCCAAATTTCACAAAACTAAATAGTAACGTGAATATTTATTGTTATTGTCCATCGTCACTGTCAAAATTCTACGGAATTAGACAGTAACGTGAACTAAACAGCCACACAATCACAATAACAATCACGGTGACAGTGACAATGACAAAGATAGTGAATATTGTTGTCATTCTCTAAATTTGAAACAAATTTTGCTAAATACCAATGAAATTTTGTCCAATTTAGTTGGCCATCACTATTAACAAATTTGATGTATTTGAATAATTTGAGTTTGAAATGGAATTTGGGTTGTTAAGTTTCGATTGCATTTCATCAAACACCATTTGGGCATATCATATACACCAAGTTTCACAACGTGAAAAGCTTTAAGAACTACGATAGTCTATAGTAGTGATTACAACATGTATGATTATGTATATCAAGGTGTTTCCGATTCCTTTATGCTTAGTTTTATCTGATAAAAAGAAAAACGTTTTCTATAAGGGATGAATATTCACTAGCATTAGCTAAACACATATGAAGAGAAGGCACAAACAGCTTAACAAGAACCATAGCAAGTCAAATTGCTTTGCTACCCGTTACACTGGATAAAAGTCAACAAGAACTTCACTATTAACTTCAAAAAACCTAGGCACTATCTTTAGAAATGAACCCAAACAACTTTAAAGACTCACTGCAAGCATCTTCGAACATTACAAGAACATAACACTAGCATATCTATATCAGATTCAAATAATAAAATATGAGAAACTTCCACTAACACACACACTTGAATTGAAACAGAAAAACAGAGAGAGTAAAAAGAGAGGAAGTTATATCGATGTCGTCGCCTGTGATCAAGGATGACATGACGCCGACAATGAAGGAGAGCAGCAAAGAGAATACTGTAGGACATAATAAGAAATAAAAAAGAAAAGAAAACAAACTATTGGACCTACTTATCAAAAAGTGCATAACATGTGTCCTTAATGACCCACTAAGATCGCGTCTGGATCTATTGACAAAAAAAAATTATCATATTATACTTAGTTCTAATTTTCACTTAAAATTTATGCACTACAATTCTGAGGCCTTCTTATAGAGTGGGGCGTAAAGCTCAGACTTTGTTAGCCTTGTGGTTGGATCGGCCGTAGTTTCTTGCATTACAGTGTTGTATTGGTAGAATGTGAAATAGAAACCTTTTCTTTTTTCCCTTTTTTCTTTTTAGCATGGTCAAATCCATAATTTCAAAGCAAATTCTTGTCAAAGCAAAGATTTGAAAATTTTAATTATCAATAAAAATAGAAGTTTTCAAGCTTACATAATGTAGAATTAGCCAAGATACTCTGGCTCAATCATGCGATACATTATACAATTTATTTATTTTTTTGAAAAACAAACTAAACTACTAGATTATGAGTTCAAAATGATGTGAAACTCAAGTCAATAATGCTACAATATAAGAAAATTAACAAGCAAACGAATAAAAACTTATCGATAGAGACGTGTAGTCACTGCCCTTCAGGGTAGATTTCGCCCCTCTGAGTACAAGACCCAGTGCAGTAGATTATGATGTCCTACCCTACATGATTCAACTGTTGTTTCTCCACAAGCGTGCACTCATTTGCAGCAGTGTTAGAAACACTCTTGATTATTCTCAAAACGAATTAAAAATCACAAAACAGTATAGTGAGATTGAACAAGAAGGAGAATTGAGACAAACCGTGATTGAGAATTGAATCACAGAACATAACAGAATAGTATACGTCTCTCAATATTTTTCTTTTCTCTCTACCAAATGAGACAAACCGTTGCAGAATTAAATAACAAAAGAAAGAACGTAGTTGTTCGGGCATTTTGGATGCAACAGTTCGAGCTGTTGAAATGAATTGTAACTTAAAGTCCCAATACCAACCGTTATATCTCATGAAAAATCCTCCACATTATATAAAATAATCCAATATAACAAATATCTCTCAGGTCAAATCTTCATGCAATGTAATAGTTTTAATTAACTTGGTAATTTTGTAATGGCTAATCCAATAAGCACAAAACAAGTTAGTTTTATAGAATTAAATAAAAATAATATCATTAAATATAAAAAAATAAAAACTATTGTACTTTGAAATACACTATAATAAATTACAACAATCCCCCACATATTTCAAAATACAAAGTAGATATAAAAATAACAAAATCGATTTTGAGAACATGTGTATCTAATGCATTATAGTGGTGTCTTTTGGACTATGAACCGACACTTAAGATAAGTACGGCATAGCTTACAGAAATTTAGTGAAATATTAAATTTCTATGAACTAGATTTCTTGGGTGTAAACTGCCTATACTCATCACCCACATTAGACCCTCTAATCTGAGTTTGTTCATCACGGATTGATGCAAATAGATCATGCACCCTACCAGGATTTTCATAGATGCTCTAGAGAGCCTGCGAAGCTCTCATAAGAAGCAGCTCTGTAAAACCCGGGTAAATTTGAATTTTTCACTTCTTAGTGTAGTGACAGCTTGAGCTTGTTCTTGCGGGGTTTCCATGATTGAAGGATTTCCCACAAGAAATTGAACTTGTGGTTGTTTTGGTTGTGCAGAAAACTTGCCCTTCTCATGTGTGGTCATTGATTGGGTCAATTTTTGGATGTGACTTTAGAGATCCTCGAAAGACTAAGTTGTCTGAGTTTTGAAATCTTTGAAAGCCTGAGCGGAGTGAGTATTGTAGTTCATTTGGCTTTGCATGAACTGATTTAGTGTATCCTCAAGACTTCTCTTGTATGGCGGTTGGTATGGTTGATATGTAGGAGGTCCTTGAGGTGGTGGTTGTGAGCTTTGCTATGGATTCATGGGAGTTGGTTGTGTGTTCCTCCAATTGAAGTTCGGGTGATTTCGCCACCCTGGATTATATGTTTCAGAATACGGGTTGGAATAATACTTGTTGAATTTGAAAATTGCATTTGTTTGTTCCAACAAGACTTCTTTAAATGCCGGAATAGTAGGACACTCCCCAGTAGGGTGTCCTGTCAGCACACAAATCTCACACACTTGTTTTGTGGGAGGGCCAACATCAACTTGATGTACCTTTTTCATCTCTAGAACTTCAAGCTTTCGAGACAGGGTAGTCATTTTCGCTCTCAGGTCATTATTTTCTTTCAAGAAATACTTACCCCATTGGGAAGTAGATGGTTTGGTTTCAACAGTGGTAGGAGAGGCAGAGTCTCACATCTGAGAACTATCAGATATGGTGTCAAAAAAATTGAATGCCTACTCTGGACTATTTCCCATGAACTCTCCTTGAGCCATCATTTCAACAAACTGACGTAGTCTAGTGGGCAAGAAGTCATAGAAAAATCCTACCAAAGTCCAATTCTCAAAAGCATGGTGTGGGCAAGATTGGAGAAGATCCTTGAATCTCTCCAACATTGGTAAAATGTGTCTTCCTCTTTAACCGAAAAATTCATGATTTTCCTTTTGAGTGCATTTGTACGGTGTAGAGGGAAAAACTTTTTGAAAAACTCATTCTGTAGTGCATGCCAGTTTGGTATTGAATGGGTTTTCAAAGAATTTAGCCATTGTTTAGCTTTATCCTTTAAAGAGAAAGGAAAAAGTTTCAACTTAGCCAGTTCAAAATTGTTTTGAAATGTTCCACATACCTCCTCAAAATCTTTTATATGCAGATATGGGTTTTCAAATTCGAGTCCATGAAATTGAGGTAGTAGTTGCATTGTCCCGCCTTTATATTAAAGAGGGGCGCATTTGTAGGAAACACAAAACAAGAGGGGACGTTGTTTTGTGTGGGATGCAAGTAATCCCGCAGAGTTCGAATGTTAGGAACTTCCCTTTCTCTCTCAGGAGCTTCCCCTTGTCTCTCGTTATTGGCCATACTATTATCAAAAGAGTCTGCTACTGATCGAGGTGAAGATGGTTCAGACTGATTCACAGACCCAACGGATTCTTCTGGCAAATTTTGAAAGTAAGGATCGTCCTCAGACATAAAATAAGAATTATGCACAATAAAAATATATATATATATACATAAATGAAGGTATTTTCACCTTTTACGTTACAACACCTTTTTGGTTCCCCGGCAACGGCGCCAAAAACTTGACTTGATCCGAAATGTGTACACCTAAGTGCAGGCGGTCAAGTTGTAGTAATAATCCAGTTAAGTCCGGAGTAGAATCCACAGGGAACTAATGTTGGTGTTTCGAAATAAGTAGTGACAGAGACCAAAGTGACTAGAACCCTTGAGATTTAAAGTTGTGATGTTTATGGATTTTCCTGTATAGAATATAGGATTCTTTCCAAGAGGATTTTCTAGAAAAAATATAATATTCTCTCAAATGTAAAAGTCATCCTTTAGCTCGAGGATTTGGACATGTAGTCAATCATCCGATTGTTATGCTTGTGCTTGGGAACTCAATTAACCCCTGTGTCAACATAAAGTTAATCGAAGGATAAAGATGGATTGTGAGAATTAAGAGCATGGTTCCGATGTTTTTGTAGAAATTTACAAGAATTGTCTGTGCCGAGACTCAACCCGTCTACAAACAAGCAAGTATTTCTACAAAGCATCCAACCACTGCTTTAGTATTCCATTTTTAGTTGAAGCACAATAAGAATGAAGATTGAAATGTAGTCATGAAGATCTAGCTGGAGTACTTTCAAAGAACCATTGAGTCTTCCTCTTCCAAGAGTCATCTATGTCATAGAAAGGACTCATGGTTGTACAAAGTACCTTAGCTTTGCTAGATGTATTCAATCATTCAATAAGCAAGTGAAAGATGAAGTATTAAGCATAAACGAAATGCACAAATATAACTTCCAAATGATTTATACATGTCTATCACCTCTTACTAAAGAGTGAATGAGAAACTACTCAATCTTCATGGCTTTGGTAAAGCTAGAAAAGTGAGTGATTCTCATCCCTCCAAGTAGAGGAGTTACAATGTAAAACACACTACACAAGGAGCCTATCTTCAACGAATAATGAGTGAATCACTTTTCACCCTTCACGGCTTTGGTAAAGCTCTAGAAAAGTGGAAGAGTTTCACTCCTCTAAGGGAAGAATGAAGCTCAAACAATGGAAGCAAATGAAACTAACAATGAAAGTAGAAGAAAGCTAGTCACTTTTGGAGGGTTTCCTCCTCAACTAAAAGATGATCTATCTACCTCTATGTCTATCTATATCTAAGTGCAAGTAAGTGTAAGTCTTAAGTCTAAGTCTAAGACTAACTCCCCTTTGAAGCTCCCACAATGGGAGTATTTATAGGCAAGGAGGAAGGGGTAAATAAGTGTAAAAGAATAGTACAAAGTCTTCAAAGTCCAAGGGAATGCCCCAAGGTCTGGATAGAAAATCAACCACTCTACAGCCTGTCTAGGGACTACATTCGAACGTAGTATGGCGTTCGAAAGTTACCTCCTGTCTTCTGTTATGGGCGTTCGAACGTTTAATGGAGTTTGAATGTGGACTCAAGTGGCTCTTGTCACCCACAGTAGATAGCAAGCCACGTCTCATCACTCTGGCAGTCTGGTCCTCAAATAATTCAAGATGACGTTCGAACATTGATTGGCGTTCGAATGTTGTACTCAAGTAGCTCTTGGTCTTCTATGAAAATAACTGCAACACGCCATATGCCATCACCCTAGCAATCTGGTCTTCAAATAATTCAGGAGGATGTTCGAACGTGGATTGGCGTTCGAACGTTGATGTCTTGTTTCAAACTTCTGTAATTTTCTTCCATAACATGTGGGTGTTCCATGAAAGTTTGATGTTTATTGACTTTAGGTCCTTGTACAATCTTTCTCCTGAAATGTCATCATTGAAACTCTATCAAAGCATAATTAGTCTTAAAAAGGCATAGTAAGATGCTAATTTTAACTACTAATCAGGTTCCATATAAGGCTATTCCTAAAACACCCTTTGAAATTTGGTATAGATGAAACCAAGTTTAAGACATTTAAACATATGAGGATGTCCAGTTGAAGTGAGGCTTTATAATCCTCAATTAAAGAAATTGGACCGATACTTCATAGGCTATGCGGTAAACTCCAATGGATATAGATTTTATTGTCCCTCAAATACACTTAGAATTATTGAAGCTAGATGTCACACCCCACCCCGAAAAATAGTACATATTGACTATATCCATAGGGTGGATCTCACTCATCAATCAAACACCCTGTCAACCTACTACATGGTATAAAACTTTTCATAACTTAATTAACAGCCAAACATTCTTTCATACATACATAATCTATACATACAACATCTTCGTCATACATTTAAATAATACCCCACTTATTCCCTACCAAACGTTAAAAGCTTGGCATCTAGCAGCTGTACATATTTACAAGTTCAAAGCATTACAAAGTATAACATCAAGAATCCACTAAACTCCTCGACCCTCTAGGACTTAGTAGTGGACTTCAAGCTCCTCTTGGTTCCCTGAAAAGCCACAAATTGTGGGGGAGTGAGCACAATACGCTCAGTGAATGAACAATTTCAATAAACTGATAACAATGAAAACATAATCCACACATCATTACATAATATATGCTTCGCTGGCAAGAACCTAACATAGATAATAACATGAATCATTTACCACTCATTAGCATATATCACATATCATCAAATAAAACAGTTACATAACATAACAAAATCACTTCACACAAATATATATATGTTTGCCACTAAGACTACTTATCTACCATTATGGCCATCTCACATTTAGTTAGTCCGAGTCCGCCATTTATGGCCATCTCCAATATATCAATCCACCCTAACGGCTATAACAAGTCCTCCATTTATGGCCATCTCCCGCCACAAAGGCACAAACATGCCACTAATGGCTACTTACATTTTCTTTTAAGGCCATATCATCATATACGTTCAATAACATCACATAAGTATATATTGTTCATTATCAATCACAAGGAAAAAGCCCACTCACCTCAAGTCCCAAAATACAATAATTTATTTTTTGGTCGGTGCCTTTGATGTAGAGGTCGATGCCTCAATTCCTATCATATACCATAGTATTCACATATAAGTGCTAAACACTTTCATTTAATTCCATCATGCATGTATGCATGTTTACCCACAAATATGTTAACACTTTTCCTCATCTTCCTCAATGGTGATATGCAACCCTTAAAACTCATAAAGAAATCATTTAAGGTCCATTGAATACCTAACAAAGTCTTAGATCAATTGCATAAAAGCCTAGAACATTACAACAAATTTGCCAAATTTTACTCTGATGAACAGGTTGATTGTTACCCTTCAACTGGTTGAAACCTTCCCAGTACTTTGATCAACTGATTCACACCCTTCAACCGGTGTGCAACCAGTACTCTGTTCAACCGGTTCAACCTTTCTTCAACCGGTTGAACCCTGTTTCGAATTTTAGAACTTGGTTCAAATTTCATCTTCTTCCACCCAAGCTCAAATCTAACACCACCCAGCATTTACCCAAGCCTCAAGGACATATTTAGAAGTAGAAAAACATAGAAATTCATAAGGATTTCTTACCTCCGTTGTGACCCGGTTCCTTTGATTTTCCTCCGAATTCCACCCAAAAGCTTTGAATCCTCTTCAATTCTTCAAAACAACTCCACTCCACTCCTTTGCACAATCAAAGAACACATAACTCTCAAAGAAGAAGGTTTCCCTCACTCAAGAACATGTGCAATCTGGAAAATCTCTCTCTCTAAAACCTTTAAGCTTTTTCTCTTCTCTTCCCTTTTTCTTGTTTTTCTTTTCTTCTTCTCTTTCTTTCCAGTCACCGCCTGAAGCATTGCCCCTTTTACATATTTTTCCCAAAGGTTCAAAGTTGGAGAAGCTACACATGTCGTGTGTCCTTTTCATGCAAGAGTTATACCAATTACACTAAAGCCCCCTCATGTTTTGCTTATCTCTTTATTTAACCTATCAATAATTCCTAACACTTTCAAAATTTCACTTTGCTCCCCTCTACCTTGTAATTCCACAATTATATTCCTCAATTAAAACATGCTCAACTTTCCTGAGTATATTTATCACAATTTAAACTTCATGCAAATATTCATAAATCACACTTTAACCCACACTTTTTATAAAATTAAAATATTACACATGCTCGGGTTTCACACTAGAAATGCTAAATTCGTTGAGAATTTTGACAACAGTGAGAGTAATCCTTATAATATTGAGTGGGAGGAATCACGGGATTTAGCCACCACAACCGTAGATAAAGATAATGCGGTTGTTCTTCAACGTATTGAAAATAATATTCTTGTTAAACAAGCAACTCAGGAACCACCACTACAAGAGGAAGTCAACTTAGAGCCTGTAACTCAAAATCCACAAACAGTTGATGAGGCTGTAGAATTATGAAGATCCTTAAGACCAAGAAGGCCAGCAATTTCTTATGACTATGTTGTATACCTGCAAGAGTTTGACTTTGATGTTGAACATAAGAATGATCCAAGCTCATTTTCAGAGGCTTTGAGCGGAGAAGGCTCCACACTTTGGTATGATACCATGAAAGCAGAGATGAAATCTATGACTCAAAACCAAGTTTGGGATCTCATTGAGTTACCAAAAAGACACTCGTCCATTGGCTATAAATGGGTCTACAAGACCAAAAGGAATGAATCCGATAACATAGAATGATATAAGACCAGACTTGTAGCCAAAGGTTTCACTCAAAAGGAAGGCATCGATTATCATGGCCTTAACGGCTCATTTCGATTTAGAGCTACATCAAATGGATGTGAAAACAACATTCCTAAAAGAGGATCTTGAAGAAAAGGTATACATGAGACAACCTGAGAGATTTAATGATAAGGAAATTCATTTAGTTTGCAAGTTGAGAAAATCTATATATGGGCTAAAACAAGCCTCCCATCAATGGTATTTGAAGTTTCACAATGTGATAGCTCCATATGGTTTTACATAAAACATTGTTGATCAATGTATATACCTTAAGGTCAGTAGGAGCAAATATGTCTTTTTAGTCCTATATGTGGATGATATTTTACTTGCAAGTAATGATTTGAATTTGTTGAATGGGACTAAGAATTTTCTTGTCCAAATTTTTGAAATGAAGGATATGGGTGAAGTCTCTTATGTCATTGGCATAGAGATTCACAGAGACAGATCTAAAATGACATTAGAATTGTCTTAAAAATCCTACATTGAAAAGGTTTTGAAAAGATTTAGAATGAAGGACTATGCACCTATTACAGAACCCATTATTAAAGGGGACAAATTCAATTTGGAACAATGTCCACAAAACATTTTGAAACTAGAACGGATGAAAATGCAGTAATGTAATCTAATGTATGCACAGGTCTGCACATGACCTAATATCAGATATGCAGTAGGGGTGCTAGGTAGATACCAAAGTGATCCAAGCTTTAAGAACTGAAAAACTGCTAAAAGAGTTATGAGGTATCTGCAAAGACCAAGGATTACAGACTCACACACAAGCACACTGACATTTTGGAAGTGGTTGGATACTCGGACTCAGATGTTGCCGGATGTGTAGACACTAGAAAGTCTAATTCGGGATACATCTATCTTCTCGCGAAAGGAGTTGTATCTTGGAGAAGCACTAAGCTAGCCATCGTTGCTTCACCAATTATGGAGGCAAAATTCATTGCTTACTTTGAAGCTACATGATGAGCACATAATATTGCATATTTGAAAGCTTCATTACATGCATTTTAACTCAACTTTTGCATTTAAGTACTTAGAGTTAGCTAAAGTTGTCAATAATGTTGAATTTTCGATGTTACAGGTAATTATAGCATAAATGATGGATTTTATAACCTTGCAACTATGTGTGGAAGTGTGGTGAAGAGATGGACACATTACATGAGGATTTGGAGGCTTAAAAGTGAAAGAAATCAAGGAGGTATTGGTGTTTGGTAACATAGGCATCAGCACCCACACCATTTTGTAGTAGTACCTCATTTTTCCTCCTTTTTGACCATGATCCGCTTCGAATCTGAAAAAGTACAAAACATGAAAGTTGTAGATCTGGATGTCCTCTATATTTTATCAAAATTTCAGCTCAATCGGACGGTTGGATCAAAATTTATGATGATTCTATGAAAACTTATCCGCGGTAGAAACAGTACCGGTACAATTCTGCCTCTGGAGTTCGGGGTACCGGTACACAGTACCGGTACTGTCTGCTGAACAGCCCAAAACACCTGCAAACAATGCTCCACTTGCTTGGGGGTCCCACCATTGATTCCCCCACTTGTCCCCTGACATCCCTTACACATTTACATGATTCCTACACCCTTGTGGAAGACTTTGAAGGCAATGTCATTAATGGGGATGGGAGAGAAGGGGGCAGCCAGGAGAGTTGTTGGGTAGGCTGCTCCTAGCCTGTCCAAGCCATCATCTAACCTCCCATTGATGGGAGGCCTGCACACAGGCTAGGGGGACCACCATGGACGAAATTGCAAGGCTCTCACTCCATATATTCAGCATTGACAAGTTTTGAAGAGGGTGGTTACCTAAGCATAGAAAGCTCCAAGGAGGAAGAAGATGAATAGTAGTTAGAAAGCTTAGATTTTTGCATTTTCTTCCATCCTTTCACTTGTAGTTTATTGTAAAACTTGTGTAAACTTCATTTATTATCTTTAATGTCATTTACTTCAAGCACATTTCAAGTTTAATGCTACATCTTATATTTCACCATTATTGCGGCAAGTTATCTTCATTTCAAGTTTAAAATGGGTATTGAATATTTTTCTTCTTAGTTTAAGATTTCTTGCTTTAAGTTAAGTTTTAATCTCTATTTCAATACCATGTCTCTTTACATTATGCATTTCTTTCTTGCTTTCATGAGTAGATAGATTTTAAGTTGGCTAATCCAAGGGAGACCTCTTCTTGGATGTGTCATTTCAACTCATTTTCTTTCCTCCTCTCAGAGTACGATGGTTTGGTTTGACTGGGTTGAGAATGGATGCGGTTGTGAGTCTTTGATATCCCGTAGGCCTGGTCACGGGTTATGTTTGGATCCTCACTTCCATTTCGTCCCTAACTTCCCACGAATCAATCGTTCATCTAAGCTCTATTCGAGGAAGGCTTCGAGTTGATTTGGGATTCCCATTGGAATGAACCCTTCGGATTAGCCAACACTTGTTTTATTTCATTTTCATCAAGAACACTAAATCACAAAAACTCAAACCAACTACAAGATTTTACACTTTTCATTTTTCACAAAATCACCTTCACAAAATTCCCTTCCTTCCCTAAGGAGACGACCTTGGAATACTCATTCCAAGTAAAACACGACAAGCAAAAGACTCCTTGCGCTTGGGGAGCACTTTTGTTCATTTCGCACATTTTCCATTTCATACATTTCATTTCCACCAACATTCTGTTGCCCCATTTCCCACATCATTCCGAGGGAGAGTGACACTCCCTTCGCACCTACATCATATACACATTGAGGGATGATTTAGGAGGTTAGGAACAACAACGTTCTTGATCAAGAACTACATCACAGGCATTATGGTTGAGGAATTTTATCAACGGGCTGAAGGTGGTCGATTCTATTGCTCGGCCCTTAAAGATTTGTTGTGATAATTCAGCTGCAATTTTCTTCTCTAAAAACAACAAAAGTGGAAGCTAAAGTAAGCATATCAACATTAAGTATTTGATTGTCAGAGATCATATTAATAAACATGAGGTGGCTATTCAGCATATTAGCACTGAACCAATGTTAGCAGATCCCATGGCTAATGGTTTGACGTCCAAATTGTATAAAAGTCATGTGGATCATATGAGACTTATGGGCTCATCTCGTATTTAAGTTTGCTACCTTGTTTTTTGATTATTTTATGAATAATTTTAATTATTTTAAGAGAATAAATATCATAATTATTTTTGCACATAAAGTATGTTGTAACTTGTTGGGATTGATTTGTAGTCCGTTGGGACTGTAGGTCTGTGGGGACCATTGGACCCAAAATGACTTGTAGGAAGTTATTCATAAAGTGTGATACCACAAAGATTTTGAGGAAGTGATGCATAGTAATACATGGAAGGAAATGTTCATTCTAAGAATATTATCGACATGATTCATGGATTATGTATCTCAATAAAGTTTGGGTAAATTAGTTGTTTGGTCATATTCAGTGTCTAGTTTCAATTACCAATAAAGATGTGTCATGTGTGCCAAGTGGGAGAAATGTTAGCATGTCTCCATTAGGAGACTTGAAGTAGCCCACATGCCACATTAATTTTTAAGATAATATTTTATTAATAAATTATATGGATAATTTTTGGTTCAAAATCTGGTAATTGAAATTAGGTCAATCTACCCACTACAAGATTATAGTGTAAAACCCATAAAATTTTGAATTTTTATGAAAAATGGCAAAACGGTAATTAGCTGCTATGGTACAGGTTGAAAATCCAAATTTTTCTAGAACTCGGATGAATAAACAAACCTCATTGTTGGATTCTTCTTGCGAAATCTAGTTGCCCAATCAATTTTCGTTGAATTTCGAGACAGCCAAATTTTTCGCATTTTACGATGCGATCGGGAGTCGCGTGACCAAAATAAACGCGATCGGGTTTTAATTGCGAAACATGAAAAAAAATTAAAGTTTGTTTACATAAAATATATTGAACATATCACGATATGAGATTTAATTGATTCAAGATAAAATCAGATTAGGAAAAAGACAGACGTGTGGCGCAACGAATGCCAAGTATCCAAGGGGTATAAAAAGGAGGAAAAATCATATTTTCCCCCATTTTGGCTACTGAGTTTTCCGAAAAAGAGAACGGAAGAGAAAAGAGAGAAAGATGAGTTTTCTTAAAGCTTCTCTCTACGATCTAGGGTCAACCGTTCGTCGAATCGATTCGGATCAAGAATAAAAGTCAATCTATGCGAAGAGAGCTGTGTCTACATACCAAAAATCGTGGATTAAGCCAAAGTCTCAAAGACGGAAGTTTTAGAAATCAAAGTTTGAAGCTTGATTTGGATTCTTGGGAGTTTCTACCACCCGTATTACGCTTTAAGAGATAGGGTTCTTCTCCTAGCTAGGTTTATTTTTAATCTAGGGTTTCGTATGAAATGGGTAACATGATTTGAGATGAAATCTCTTGTCTAAATGTATTTCTAGTGTAACTAGAGTACGGAAAAATGGTATAAGAATGTATTAAACCAATTTTGCATGAATTGAGTATTGTTGAAATTGTTTGTTTGGTGATTTCATGAGAATGTGATAAATTATGCATGATTATGTGTTTTAAAGGTGTTTGATAAAATGCATTTGATTGATAAATATGTTATTGAATGAAATTGATATAACATGCTTTGTGGTGAGGTTAGAATGTAATTATATGCTTGATGATATAAGTTACATTAAGAATTTGGAATTGTTCATAGTGTGCTCATGACATGTTGAACATGATGTTGTAATTGCAATTGAAATATTAGTTGCATAATAATATGACATGCAATTGTACATTACATTGCATATGCACGAAAATCATCACATTCGTGGGCATGTGACATGGGTGTGGGTGTGTATATGACTTTGATCAAACACCATCCTCAGTAGGTTGATACGTGGGCTCGGGAAAATTTGGGCCAAGGTTTGACTGAGTCGCACGCATTGCATTGAAAATGGGGTCGAGGTTAGCAAGAAGGGCTAGATTATTCCTCGGGTGCAAGACCTGGTGATTTGGATATTCACTTTGTTGGTATTTAGTCCATAAAGTGTGTCGGCGTACGAGGAGTCATTGGTGAAAGTCCATAAATGCCGTGTCGGTTGGATTCCGTTGGTGGAAGTCCATGAATACCCACCCTAAGAAAGAACCAAAATTTATAAATGGTCATTGGATGTGTAACATCAATGGCAAAGGCTTAGAATGCTCGGATACATACGCATGTTATTGCATGTGTTATGGGAGGAGGTGGAGGGCTCGGGTTGCATTGCATGTGTGAGTCTCACCTCATAACATGGTATAGCATTGTGACATTCATTCTTGAAGTTGTATGTTCTTAGATGAATGCTTGTTTGATTGTTGAATTGCATGTGAGCATTTCATATTCATCTAGGTTGGGGAGTAGCCTCTTTAGCGGATACTCTATTAAGCGTAGCTCACCCTTTTATGAGGGCAACATTTCAGGTATGGGACAAGCGCCGGTGGACGGCTCTCACTTGGGCCCTCGTTGATGAAGACACTCGAGTTTTTGGCTTTAAATTACATTTTTGTAAAACAATTGTGCAAGTAGTTTTGGACATGTAATGTTGTATAAATGATTGTATAATGAACTCATATGGACTATATTTTGTTTAAAATTTGATGTTATATGAGTTTGGGTGAATGTTATATGAGATTGGACGAGTTGAAATTGAAAAAGGATGAATTGGGAGAAAAGCTATCTGTGACGCCCCAAAAATCGGGGGTCCTTAATTTAATAAAATTCAGGCAGAATCTCTTTTGTACGAGGAGCTCTACCCAAAAACACAACATGTGCAATCATATAACATTGACCGCACCGAGTCCATTTATGAGTAAACATTGACCACACCGGGTCCATTTATCCATACTCATATAATAACATGCAATGCTACATTAAAATAGTTCATATGACTTCGATTACAATTCTTTTACATACAATTACTTGTCCAAAACGAATTTACATGAAGTTTTACAAAAATAAGATTAAAAGCCACATGCCGGCTTTTCTTCAACCATGGGGGCCCGATTGAGAGCCGTCTGCCGACGCATATCCCGCACCTAAAATATTTTCCCATAAAGGGTGAGTCACGCTCAATAGGGTATCTCCTAAAGAGGCTACTCCCCAACCTAGATGCATATGAAATGTTCACATGCAACATTTAACAAGCAACAACCATTTCAATCAAGAATATGCAATTCAATAATAGGAATTACCATGTCATGTCATGAAATGAGATGAGACTCACTCATGCAACTTCAACCCGAGCCTCACTGGCCCCCACAACACATGCCATGTCATTTATTTAAAACTGGACATTCCAAGCCCCGCCATAGATGTTGTACATCCAATGACCATTTTAAAATCTCCGAGTCTTTCTTGGGGTGGGTATTTATGGACTTACACCAAGGGTAACCCAACCCACACTGAATTTATGGACTTCCACCGAGGGTTTCGCGTACACCCACACACTTTATGGACCGAACCAAGGGAGTGCGTACCCCAACTATCGGATCTTGCACCCGAGGGATCTTCTAACCCTTCTTGCTAACTCCGACCCTATTTACCATGCAAACCGTGCGACTCAGTCGAATCTTCAATCCAACCTTCCCGAGCCCACCCATCATTCACCATATGTGGTGTTTGATTACAACCATGCATACACACCCCCACTCATGCTCAATGTTTATGAACGTGATGCCTCCGTGCATAATGCAATGTAATTTACATTTGCAATACAACAATCATGTCCAATATGCTATAAATGCTATATGGCCCAATTAACCACACATCAACATACTCCATGACAATTTATATCCCAAGCATATAATCACCATTATCCATTTCAATGTCAATATATCAATAAACATATATTAATATTTTATACCGAACAACAAATCACAAGTATGTATATATCAACATTTCGTACAACACAATTTTCAAGCATGTTATCACATAATCATGATATCAACACACTAAAATCATTAAGGCATCATGTAAACACATAACATGCCCACACATCACATTTGTACAAGAAATTACATGCTTAGCAATTTCTAATTATCAATTCACACTATGATTAATTTCTATTCATTTCCAATACCCATTTTATCACAATAGGCAATTGTTAATAATTTCTAACAACCTACCCCTTCCATATATTCACCCTAGGTTGGAAATAAACCTAATTAGGGAGAAAATTCTACCTCTTGAAGCGTAAAATATCCGTAGGAAGCTTCAAGAACACAACCCAAGTTCTTAGCCTTTGATTTTCCAAAATCCCATTTCTTGAACTTCGGTGAAATTCGCTCTTTTTGGTACGTAGGCATAGCCCTTGTAGAGTAGAACAACTTTAATTCTTGGCTCGTGTTGATTTGAGCACTGTAGGGTCGTAGATCATAGAGAGAATGTTGGATTTCTCTCTTTTTTTTCTCTCTTTCTCTCTTTCTCTCCAACGTTGAAGACCAGTAGAATGTGGGGAAGAAATCTGATTTTTCTTCCCCTTTTATAGTCTCTAAACACTTGGCTCACAATGCGCCACACGTCCTCCTTTTCCCCGGGTCCGTTTTTGTCCCAAAACGATTAAATTTTGTCCCGGTTCAAGTTCAAAATATTTTTATTTCAACTTGATTTAAATTATTTTCCAATTTTTGAAATTTTATTAAAAAATTCGTTTTTGGGTCACTCGAGACCCGACCACTTCGTAAAACGCGAAAAATTCGACTATCTCGAAATTCGACGAAATTTGACAGGATAACTAGATTTCGCGAGACGAATCAAATGGTGAGGTCCGTTTCATCATCCGAGTTTTAGAAAAATTCGAGTTTTCAACCCGTACCGAAGTGATAAATTACCGTTTTGCCCTTTTTCGTAAAAGTTCAAATTTACCCGGGTTTTACACTGCCGGTAGCACGTTGATTAGCTATCGGTAACACGATTCTAGTGGGCTCATCTACCGGTAGCTCGTTTCACAGCTACTAGTAGCTCGCTGGCAGAGGGCTTAGCTACCGATAGCAAGTACACGAGCTACCGGTAGCTCCACCAAAATTTTTAAAAATTTAAAATAATTTTGCCAAGCCTTTGGGCCTTGAGCCCTTTTGTTCAAAGGATGTAAATGGAGTAATATTAAGGATAAATTGATGTATGTTGGACCTTGGAATGGTCAAGTGATTGAAACGTATATAGATTATGCATTTGGGAGTGCTCCAATACTAGGGAGACTATGCCCAAACTTTGTGTTGATTACGATTCCGATGAAGGGGATGCGATGATGTGGTGTCAGGTTATGCGGCACTCACGGGTACTTTCGCGGGTTGATGGTTTATCAACGAGTTGAGAAATGACCCCCAGTTTTAGGGGCGTCACAGCTTGGTATCAAAGCCTAGGTTCTCTATTTACCTAGGGCTTGTGGGGCATGGGTCTAGGTCATTGCATCTATTGTGCATTACATGTTATGTGCTCTAAATACTACATGTAATCTATTATGTGTTATGTGAATAATATGCATGATTAAATGTATATGGAAAGAAAATACTAGGGTTAGAGAACATAATCTTGGGTTTCAGAAAGAGAAGGAACGGGAAGGTTCTTGGTATAGATGTCTACTAGTGGGTGGCACACGCTCTACTAGTGAGACAATGAGAGAAATCTCAATATTTTGACTTTGATCCCTAACCTAGGGTACTAAGTTAGTACTCTATTTGTATTTGACATGTGTTTAGATGGCAAATAAAGGAAGAGGACACTAAAATGGTCGAGGAGGTGGGCGGAACAACAACCAACCACCACCGGCCTTTAACCAACAAGCCTTCATAGAGGCTATAGGTGCAATGGCGGCTATCTTTGCACAAGCTAGCGCCAATGTGGGCCAAGAAGGATCGAGTAACCTCCAAAATTTTAAGGCACACAAGCCACCGATTTTCATGGGAGGGGCGGATCCGATGGTAGCCGACCATAGGTTCCAATAAGTTGATAAGATCATAGAGGCTATGGAGATCACGTCCGATGCCACTAAGATAAGGTTAGCTACATTCCAACTTGAGAGAAAGGCCCATCTATGGTGGGATTGGGCAAAGGCCTCGAAGAACCCAGAGGCAATGACATGGGGAGAGTTCCGTGAGCTCTTCATGGACAAATATTTTTTGTCGGTTGTTCGACAAGCGAAGGCCCGAGAATTCTTGGACTTGAAGCAAGGGACTATGACAATGATGCAATAAATGGCTAAATTCACCGAGTTAGCCCGTTTTACCGATGATTATGTGGCCACAGACTTGGCCAAAGTGAGGAGGTTCGAGGATGGTTTGAAGTTGTCCATCCGGGGGAAGATTGTGGGCCACCGCCTACAAGATTTGGACTCAATGGTCGAGACGGCCATGGCCATTGAGAGAGAGATGGAAGACGCAAGGGGCATCCAGGAGGCGGGTGCTAAGGACAAGAAGAATGAGGGCCAATCCTCTGATTCTAGTTCGGGGAAGAAGTAGAAGACTTCTGCCCCACATAGGTATCAAGGATAGGGTCGTGGCTACCAAGGCCAAGGTCAATCCTCCCAAGGCGGGAGAAATTCCAAGACCACCTATCAGGCAGGCCAGGCGACATGCTTCAATTATCACCAGTCGGGCCATATGAAGCAGGATTGTCCTTAGAGGCAGGGATCTCAGAGCTATAGGGAATCTCAGTCCCAATCATCAGTGGGACATCCAAAGACATTCTTCATTCCTCCCTATCCTACTATGGGTCAAGGAAGTCAGTTTCAGTTCTAGGATGTTACACATGCCCCTACCACTTCATGAGCAGGGACTCCGCAATCAGACCAGATGGGCCAGGGCATGGGCCGAGGCCGAGGATAGAGCTTACAGGCTGGGACTTCAGGAACCCAGGGGTGAGTATATGTCATTATACCTCAGACTGAGCTGGTGGATCAATTGGTGATACAGGGCACATTCTTACTCTCCTGCTTATGGGCAAGGGTATTGTTTGATGCTGGTACATCGCATTCATTCATTTATGCATCATG
The DNA here is from genome assembly GCA_951799425.1 of Ilex aquifolium. NCBI lineage: Eukaryota > Viridiplantae > Streptophyta > Magnoliopsida > Aquifoliales > Aquifoliaceae > Ilex > Ilex aquifolium. The sequence goes on along the minus strand of OX637396.1, from coordinate 24,207,021 downwards.
TGAAAGAGACTTACGCTTAGAGGTTGAGACCTTGGAAGAGTCATTGCATATTAGTTCTCCCCTAGGAGCTAGGGTTTGCATTGATCAAATATGTCGGGGGTGTGAGCTAGAGATCTCGGGGATTCTACTCACCGTGGACCTTAGGGTCATGGTCATGTCAAATTTTGACGTCATCCTCAGGATGAATTGGTTGGCGGCACATCGAGTCATCATTGATTATGATCGGAAGAAGGTCACCGCATTTACGTCAGAGGGTGTTTGTTTCAAGTTTCAAGGGAAAAGCACGATGCTTTACCCCAAGTTGTATATGATTCTCATTGGCACGGGTAGTTAATGGGTTGGCTTGCAAGTCTTTTACTTGAGGACGAGGTGAAACAAGAGTTGGGTCTACCTCGGGTAGTTTGTGATTATGCGGACGTTTTTTCGAATGAGCTACCAGAATTACCTCCACATTGGGATGTAGATTTCACCATTCAGTTGGAACCCAGTGCATCCCCTATTTCTATGACACTGTATAGAATGACACCTGTAGAGTTGCAAGAACTCAAGTTCTAGTTGCAAGAATTGTTGGATAAGAGTTTTATTAGGCCGAGTACTTCACCTTGGGGTGCTATTTTCCAAGAAGGATAAAACTCTTTGGCTATGTATAGATTACCGATGGTTAAATTGGGTTACTATCAAGAATAGGTACCATTTATCGAGGATTGATGACTTGTTTGATCAACTGAGAGGGGCACGGGTCTACTCTAAGATAGATCTGCACATAGGTTACCATCAGTTGAGAATTAGGGAGGTAGATATCCCTAAGACGGTGTTTAGGACGCGATATAGGCATTTCAAGTCCACTGTGATGCCATTTGGATTGACGAATGCCCCGACAGCATTCATGGACCTTATGCATAGGGTGTTTCAACCCTATCTTGATCAATTTTTTGTGGTATTTGTTGATAACATCCTGATCTACTCCAAGTCTGAGGAGCACGAGGGTCACTTGAGGGTTGTTATCCAGACCCTGAGAGACCATCGGTTGTATGTCAAGTTCAACAAGTGTGAATTTTGACTGATAGAAGTGAAGTTTCTGGGGCACATGGTGTCGGCTTCGGGTGTGTCAATTGACCCGAAAAAGGTTGAGGCGGTTATGAGTTGGGAAAGGCCTAAGTTAGTCTTCGACATACGCAGTTTCTTGGGATTGGCAGGATATTACCAGAGGTTCATTGAGGACTTCGCCCGTTTAACTGCACCTATATGACGAGATTGACCAAGAAGGAGGTCAAGTTTCAATGGGATGACTCGTGTGAGAAGGCATTCCAAGAGTTGAAGAGGAGACTTACTTCATCTCCTATTCTGATAGTTTCGGAGAGGGGACAGAGGTACACAGTGTATTGTGATGCCTCGAAGGACGGACTTGAATGTGTATTGATGCAGTCTGGGAGGGTGGTGTCTTATAGTTCCTGGTAGTTAAAGAGTCATGATTAGAATTACCCAACGTATGACATAGAGTTGGCGATCGTCGTCTTTGCCTTGAAGGCATGGAGCCATTATTTGTATGGAGAGCAGTTTGAGATGTTTTCAAAACACAAGAGTCTGAAGTACATTTTCACTCAGCGGGACCTCAATATGAGGCAACGCAGGTGGATGGAGTATTTAGAGAACTATGAATTATTTTGCATTACCATCCCAGTAAGGCAAATGTGGTGGCTGATGCACTCAGCTAGAAGTCACGGGGAGTCTTGGCTAGTATAGCTTCCTAGAAGTGACAGATGCTCGAGACTGTGGGATAATTCGGGCTACACTACAAGGGTCAAACTCAGGGCACTTTAGGGAGTTTGGTGGCTACGTCTTCCCTACTAAGCAAGGTGATCGAGTCCTAGGGGCAGGACACGGAGATATTTTCCATCAGGGACCGGGTACAGGTGACGAGGGTTGGGCCATTCGCGCAAATGGTAGTTTTCAGTTCAGGAGAAGGGTTGTGGTTCCACAGTTTATGGATATGAGAGAGGAGATCCTAAGGGAGTTCCATTGCTCCCATTTTGTTATGCATCTAGGTGGCATGAAGATGTACCATGATCTTCGCCGTCAGTACTATTGGAGTGGGATGAGGAAACACATCGGAGACTTTGTTAGTAGATGTCTCACGTGTCAATAGGTTAAGGCTGAGCACCAGAGACTAGCAGGGTTGCTCCAGCCTTTGGACGTGACTGAGTGGAAGTGAGAACACGTCACTATGAATTTTGTGACCCACTTGCCACGGACATCGCGGGGGCATGACACGGTGTGGGTGATAGTGGACAGGCTTACGAAGTCGGCACACTTTTTGGCACTGCAAGCTATATATACGAAAAATAGTCCGGTTACATGGGGTGCCCGTATCTATAGTATCGGATCGGGATCCCAGGTTCACGGCCCATTTTTGGGAGAGTTTTCAGCGGGCCATAGGGACACAGCTGATAATGAGCATAAATTTTCATCCCCAGAAGAACAGTCAGTCAAAGAGGACCATCCAAACTGTAGAAGACATGTTACGGGCATGCGTCCTTGATCTCAAGGATATATGGGAAGATCATTTACCCTTAGTGGAGTTCGCCTACAACAACGATTACCAGTCGAGCATATAGATGGCACCCTATGAGGCACTTTATAGGAGGTCGTGCCGTTCTCCAATTTGTTGGATGGAGGTTGGAGAGAGACCCTCCACGGGTCTGGATTTGATTAGAGACACCTCAGAGAAGGTGGACTTGATATGAAAATGTCTTCTCATGGCTCAAAGCCGGCAGAAGAGCAACGTCGACAGACAGAGGTGACCTCCGGAGTTCGAGGTCGGAGATCACATTTTCTTGAAGGTGATGCTTAAGAGGGGAGTGGTCAGGTTCGGGAAGTAGGAAAAGCTGTCACCGAGGTATATCGGGCCATTCGAGGTACTCAAGAGGGTTAGTACAGTCGCTTATCGGTTGGCATTATCGCCAAGTTTTATCAGGTGTTCATGCGGTATTCCATGTCTCCATGCTCTGGAAATACACTCTCAATCCTACACATGTGGTGGATTGGGGGGAATTAGTTGTTGATGCATATAGGACTTTCGAGGAGGGACCGGTGCGTATCATGGATAGCCGAGAGCAGGTTTTGCGAGGTAAGACTGTGAGGCTGATGAGAGTGTTGTGGTAGCACCGTGGTGTGGAGGAGGCGACATGGGAGCGTGAGGACATTATCCGTACCACCTATCCGTTCTTGTTTAGGGATGGAGGTACCTTCTTATAGTCATGTAGTATTATACGACTTGTTACATATGCATGTGGTTATGTGGGCATGTGTGTGTGAATTTCGAGGACAAAATTTCTTTAAGGGGGGAAGAATCTAAAACTCGGGAAAATTTGAAATTTTATGAAAAAGGACAAAATGGTAATTAGCCGCTACGATACGGGTTCAAAACCCAAATTTTTCTAGAACTCGGATGATGAAACGGACCTCACTGCTGAATTCGTATCAAGAAATCTAATTGCCTAGTCGATTTTCGTTGAATTCCGAAACAGACGGATTTTTCGCGTTATATGATGCGATTAGGAGTCGTGTGACCAAAACAAATGCGTTCGGGTTTTAATTGCGAAAGACAAAAAATAATTTAAATTTGGTTCACATAAAATATGTTGAACATAACACGGGACGAGATTTAATTGATTCAGGAGATCAGGAAAAAGACGGATATGTGGCGCAACGAGGGCCAAGTATCCAAGGGGTATAAAAAAGGGGGAAAATCAGATTTTTTTTCCACATTTTTTGCTGCTGGGTTTTTCGAAAAAGAGAAGGGAAGAGAAGAGAGAGAAAGAGAAGTTTTCTTCAAGTTTCTCTCTACGATCTACGGTCAATCGTTCGTCGAATCAATTCGGGCCAAGAACAAAAGTCGATCTACGCAATGAGAGCTATGTCTATGTACCAAAAATCGCGGATTTCGCCAAAGTCTCAAAGATGGAATTTTTAAAAATCAAGGTTTTAAGCTTGATTTGGGTTCTTGGGAGTTTCTACCACTCGTATTACGTTTTAAGAGGCATGGTTCTTTTCATAGCTAGGTTTATTTTCAACCTAGGGTTTCGTATGAAATGGGTAGCATGATTTGAGATGAAATATCTTGTTTAAATGTATTTCTAGTGTAACTAGAGTACGAACAATGGTATAAAAATGTATTAAACCAATTTGGCATAAATTGGGTATTGTTGAAATTGCTTGTTTGGTGATTTCATGAGAATGTGATAAATTAGGCATGATTATGTATTACATGATTATGTGCTTTTAAGGTGCTTAATAAAATTTCTATGATTAATAAGTATGTTATTTGAATGAAATTGATATAACATGCTTTGTGGTGAGGTTAGAATGTAATTATATGCTTGATGATATAAGTTACATTGAGGATTTGGAATTGTTAAAATTGTGCTTATGACATGTTGAACATGATGTTGTAATTGCAATTGAAATCTTGGTTTCGTAATGATATGAAATGCAATTGTGCATTACATTGCATATGCACGGAAAGCATCACATTCATGGGCATGTGACATGGATATGGGTGTGTGCATAGTTTTGATCAAACACCATCCCTGGTGGATTGATATGTGGGCTCGGGAAAGTTGGGCTAAGGTTCGACTGAGTCGCACGCGTTGCATTGAAAATAGGGTCGGGGTTAGCAAGAATGGCTCTCACTTGGGCCCTCGTTGATGAAGAAAGCCGAGTTGTGGCTTTAAATTACATTTTTGTAAAATAATTGTGTAATTAGTTTTGGACATGTAATGTTGTATAAATGATTGTATAATGAACTCATATGGACTATATTTTGTGTAAAATTTGATGTTATATGAGTTTGGGTGAATGTTATATGAGATTGGATGATTTGAAATTGAAAAATGATGAATTGGGGGAAAACTGGGTCTTGCTACCAGTAGCACGTTGATTAGCTACCGGTAGCACGATTCCAGTGGGCTCAGCTATCGGTAACAAGTCTTGAGCTACCGATAGCTCGCTGGCAGTGGGCAGCTACTGGTAGCTCGCTCACAGAGGGCTCTGCTACCGGTAGCAAGTACACGAGTTACAGGTAGTTCCTCCAAAATTTTCAAAAATTTAAAATAACTTTGTCAAACCTTTGGGCCTTGAGCCCTTTTGTTCAAATGATGTAAATAGAATAATTTTAAGAACAAATTAATGTATATTGGACCTTGGAATGATCAAGTGATTGAAACGTATACAGGTTATGCATTTGGAAGTGCTCTGGTACAAGGGATACTTTGTCCAAACTCTGTGTTGGTTACGATCCCGGTGAAGGGGATGTGATAACGTGGTGTCAGGTTATGCGACACTCACGGAAACTTCCGCGGATTGATAGTTGATCAACGGATTTAAAAAGGACCCCTAGTTTTAAAGGCATCACATACAGTTATCAAATCCGTAACAAATATAAATAAAGACCTGTGAATACCATAAAATATATAGACATTCTGAACGTAGGTCAAGTTGCAAACCTTTTTCCCATACTTCCATAAAGTATAAGTGAGAGTGTTTGATTTTCTAGTGAGTGCTTGATCAAATCAAGGCTCGTGATTCAAAATTACAAGGTTCAAAGGCTTGAACGACATGGCAGGAGGTAAGTATCATGTTCCGCTGCGATATTTAATTCTCCCATATAAATCTAACATATAACACTTCTATAAGTTTTAGGATCTATCAATAGATATTTTGATTTAGTGGTACATTGTTAAATTTGATTCCTTTTTTATCATAATTTCCAAATGCATAAATGAGGAAGCCAATATTGGTATAATCTAATTAGAGGTTGGATAAATATTTGATATATGAGAATCATTACATAACCCAGAATCACCATTCACTTTGTAAATCTTGAAATTTTAATGGGAGAACCCTTTTAAGTTGGACTGGAGGGTTTAATGAAAACTTAAAGATCAAATCCCTAGTTGATAGTATCATATAGAAACCTTGAGAAAAAGGCTTCAGATGTGCGTTTAAGGTGGTTGACCACACACACACACACATATATATATATATGGAAAATTTGATTTACTTTATTATTCAAATTGAAACATAAGAGTGCTATGAAGCACAAATACTTTAAAAGAGGCGAAGTATCAGTATTGAATACGCATGGAAAAAAATACCTTGTTCGATACGCCCGAATATGTATCCAATATGACTAGGAAGTATCCGTTAATTAAAAAAAAATTGAATTTCAAATACGTCAAGATATGATAAGATACGGTGGGATACGTTATAGATACGACAGGGTGTTACGTGTATTTTAAAAACAAAATTGGGGCACCGGAGCTAATAATTTTAGGCCCTTAAAAAAAAAAAACAAGAAAAGAAAAAACCCTAAGCCTAGCGTCTGTCGATCGCTACTCCTTCAGCCGAACTCACCTCTCTCTCCTTGACTCCGACGGACGACACACTTTCAGGCCTCCCTCTTGTGACTCCGACGACATTTATCCTTCCTCCTGGTTACTGCGAAGTCCAGCTTCGATGACTCTCTCCTCTCTACTATCCAAATATCCTTTACAGATGATTGGGGTACTGATTCTCTATCCTCTTTCTCTCTCCCCTAGATATATATAATAAAGTAGATCTATTTTTGAATTTCAAAGACAAACAATTGATGTGATGGTAGTTCAATAAATTGAGTACATAAATTGTGTAACATGTTGAGATTTTCATGGGGTGCTGTTTTAGAAGAAACTCTATCAAAATTTTTTTAAAAATAGTGGGTGCAGATTTATTTTTACAATTTTTCTATTTTTTTTATTCTAATTTTATATTTGTTATATTACGCAGTACATTCATGCATGGACGATACCACGTGGAATTTTTTATTCTAATTTCTGTATACTAAGACTTTGCTCTCGAGGAGAAAAAATTGCATGAGTAGCACATACCACGTGGAATGGCCCACATGGTGCGTGTATCCATTGAAGTGTTGCCACCTAACCTTCTTGTTAGCCACAAAGCCAACACATTGACTCATGTAAGTGTGGTTGATGGTAGTTTAACAACCAATAATGGTGCGGCTTTCCACGAAAAAAACTAATAACCTTCAAGTACAAAAGTAACTAAAATTCGTGTGAATATTTCTCTCTTTCCACATTCTTTTTTTTTCTTTTCTTTTTTCGAAAGGTTCTCTTTTCACATTTGAAAAAATTTCCTAAAATTCGGGTGAGTATTTCTCTCTTTCCACATTCTTTTTTCCTTTTCTTTTTTCGGAAGGTTCTGTTTTCACATTTGGAAAACAAATGTTCTTAAGTCTAATCTTGTTTTCAGGCACAAATTTTTTTTTTTTTTTTGCACATGCGTTTGAGTAAATCTAATTTGATCTTTTAGACCCATAAAAATTTGATAAAAAAACTTTCAAACCTGGTAATCAATAGTGTCATATTTTATTTTTATAATCACTTGACTAATGTGAAACAAATTTCTTTCACAGTAAATATTATTTATGTCTTAGAACTTACCATATATAACAAACTACATAATTTTTTTATTTCATATACTATTTTCAACTAGGTTGGTCAACATAAATATTATGTTAGATGTTGGTTTGTTTTTAGAATTTGATGATCTTTTAATAAATTAGACATATTTAAATTTAAATTGAATTTGTTGAAAATTTCTTTCTACTGTCAATGCCAATGTACAATATCGCTTGAGTTCTTGATATTGGACTTATAATTTATTTTTATAAATAATTTATTTTTTTAATTATTATACTACAAAAAACTGAATAAATCTTTATTTTATTGTCGTAACATTTATTAGAGCTTGAATTACAAAATGATCAACTAAAATGATATAGTAGAAAAAACGAGGACACCAAAAACATATTAACAATGTCTTATATCAAATAGTAAAAATAACTTTTAAGGGTGGTGGAAGTTTTAAGGGTACTGCCCTTATAATTTTATAATTTTTTTTATAACTTTTGGGTGTAATTTACAATTTTTGTGGTTGATTAAAAAATTATTAAGATTGATCCTAAAAATTGACCCAAAAAAAATTTAACTCGAACTTTAAAAGTAGAAAAATTTTAAATTTTTATATTATAAACAATCCTAAAAACTTTTATCTAAACCCACAAAATTTATAAAATTTAATGGTGCCTAATTTTATTTTTTTTATTTTTTTTTGAGTATCATAGTTTTCTCCCTTTCTAAGCAATCAATATATGGGATTCAAAAATAGTAAGGAATTACCCAATCCTGATACGGGGAGATGCTGACAATAAATAACAATATCGGGCTCGTGAAGTGCACCGCCAACTGACCTTGATCTTCTGA